>VDFB02047230.1:55147283-55737852 GCA_007258455.2 Sequoia sempervirens | reverse complement strand
GTAGAGCGTGATCAAAATGTTGAGCATGATCAGGCTAGAGAAGATCAGGAACATGATGTGGCCCCATCAGGTAAAGAGGACCACTCTAATGTTCTTTTAAACATATTTAATTGCAATTGATGTATTAATTAATGTAACCTTTCGTGTTTCAACTTTAGAGCATGTAGAGTGTGATCAACGTATTGAGCATGATCAGGCTAGAGAAGATCAGGAACATGATGTGGCCCCATCAGGTAAAGAGGACCACCCTCATGTTCTCTTAAACATATTTAATTTCAATTGGTGTATTAATTAATGTAACCTTTTGTGTTTCAACTGTAGATTAGGATTTAGAGGGTGTTCAACATGTTGAGCATGAGTCTATAAAAAAGTTTAGGAACATGATGTGGACCCATCAGGTAAGAGAACCACTCTAATGTTCTTTTAATTAATGAAATACTTGTAAAAATAATAATAAAACATATCCGGGCTTTAACATTTCTTTCTTATTGCAGCAGACCCCCCCTTGCAGCGGCGTCCACGTCATGAGTAGATGACTAGGCATATATTAAGATCATGAGCAAGGGCGAACAACTAAAAGGGACATATATTGATTTAGAAAATGATACTCCACTTCAGCTTTATGTAGCTTTAAAAAAAACAAAAATGATTGTAATTATATCATGACAACCATATTTTTGATAATATGTAAAACTAAAAGAATGAATATTATATTAATGAATGAATGTAGAATATGTTAATTAATGAATGTTATATGTTAAATGAATGAATGTTATATGTTATTAATGGATGAATGAATGATTAATGTTATAAGATTGGTATGGGGAATTGAGAGTGATGTGGGAGGGGCCAAATGAGCTTCCACCGTCACGTGGTTGGCCCTGTTAAGTAGAAAATATTAAACTATTCTCGAAACAAAGAGAAGTTCAATAAGGTAATGCACTTTAAAATATAAGAAATGCATCATTTGAAGCATCAAACCAATATGCAGTCTGTATGTATGATCAGTCGTCAATCTCTGCAATGGTACATTTCCATGAATATTTTTTTTAAAAAAAATTGATGCTTCATCGCAATTTCGATGAAAACCACCGACAAATCAATAGAAAGGTTCGACGAAGTTTCTATAGCTGCGACGAAGGTTTTGTCGTAACTCCTTGCCCATTTCATCACAATTTCAATGAACTTTTGGCATTGTTTCCATGCTACTCCTTGCCCATTTCGTCGCACTTTCGACGAACTTTTGGTGTTCTTCCGATGCTACTCCTTGGTATTTTCCTCGCAAAGTCAACGAACTCTTGGTGTTGTTTCGATGCTACTACTTGCCTATTTCATCGCACCTTCGATGAAATTTTGGTGTTGTCTCGACACTACTCATTGCCCATTTCGTCGAAATGGCAATGAACATCTGGTGTTGTTTTGACGCTACTCCTTGCCCATTTCATCGAACTGGCGACGAACTTCTGGTGTAATTCGTCAGTGGATACATGAAGTGTTCGTCGATATTCTGACAAAAGTCTGAGCCATTTCATGATTGCGATGACCAACAATTCTTTGCCGTTATTTCGACATTTAATTCATCGTCGACCTTTCGACGAAAAAATAGCGACACAAATATTTTTGCCATGTCGTTGCATTTCCGACAAAGATTTGTCGAACGATCGACGAACGGCCATCAAAAAATGGTGTCAAATTTAGTAGTGCGTCATAATATCCATAGAACATATATAAGCATCATTTGCATAAGATCATCATGACATAAGCATCATATAAATACATCACCATATAATGCATGAGAAAAGATAATGAAAAGGGAAAAAGATTGCAATTCATCATCATCCATTAGAGGCATAATATAGATCTGTTAGTCGCACAAATATTTCATTTTGCATCATTACAAAAAAAGATATCAAAAAAAGACATCTCATCACATTTACATCATCACATATAACCATAATACATCATAGTACATCACATTTCCATCATCACATAGGACATAATATAAATCATTTTCATTACATCCATACACTAACATAGAAAGATATTGAAAAAGAAATGCATCCATCATATAACATCATTGCATCACATTGCATCATATTGCATCACATATAGAAAGTAAAGGCATCCATAATGCATAAATAGAATAGGAATGCATCATATCGCATTGAATCATCATATCATATATATCATCAAAATGTACACTGTCATGGCACAAAATCGGATCAAAATATACATGTGTATGTAAATGGAGTACAATGGCCCAATGGGTATCAAAAATAATCCCATGGGGCGCAAAAGGAATCATGTCTCTAATAAAAAAAATTGGCTAACCCTGCTAGCTGCCCTCGCCCTCGCCAAGTTGTCTCTCTTCATGGTCCTCAGGGGCTCTGTACCCTATCTGCTGTGAAAAATATGGGACCTGGGACACTCGAGGCATGACTTGATGATAATGGACTCTATAATAGTTGGCCTCTCTGACTGCCTCTTTATATGCTCATAATAAAACTAAGCTCCAGGAGGAGGAGGTAGACATGCTCTCCAGCTACTGACGGCGGTCTGTCTCCTGAGCAACTCTAATCTCTACAATCTACCTCTGCTGGGTAGCCTGGTCCCTCTCATGTCTTAGCCGGTCCTGCTCTATCATCAGGGCAGCCACCTGTCCCTATAAGCCTGCCACCTGAGCCTATAGCTGCAATATCTGAGTATCTCTCTGATCAGATGATGGTGGAGGTCCTTGATCCTGTGGTGGCTGGCCATCATGCCCATATTTCCCATCCTTTCTGTCCTATCACCCCTGGTTCTAGTCTTGTCTCAGGGCTAATCTTGTGGGCCCCTATCCTAATTCGGCTATTGTGGTGGCCCATCTCCATCCCCGTCTCTGTCTCTACTCCCTCAGCCTCCCTGGTCCCAGCCTCGACCTACTCCTTTGCCTTTGGCTTTGCACCATGTGGATGGTGTGCCTTGTACTGTCAATCAAAGAGGTGGCCAGAACCAATCTCTGTATGCCTGTGTAGTACCTGCATCTGCCTAACCTTGATCATATGGCCATGGCCTAGCCACCAGCTGCATGAAAATATTAACCGCCTTGGTTGTAGGAATATATTGGCTCCATGAGGTCTAACTCGTTGTATGTGCAAATATTGCAGCATACTAATCATTGGGCCTATCCTGGGGCTCCCCAAACTATCTCTGTACTCTGTCTAGTAGGTACATCTCAAGCATAGTGTGCTCCCTGCCCTACATCAGCCTATCCTACCAAGCGAAAAAGATCTTGTTGCACATCATCAAACCAGGTGGGCCATCCAAGATATGGCCACCATGTGAAGTCTCACATATCATCTAGGACTCTCCTCTAGTGGGGAATCCCATGTTGTCATGTGTGTGTAAAGGAAACACCTCTTCTGTATCTTTAAAAAAATGGATCATCTGGCTCCATATCGACTAGAACAACTTTCAAATGAAGCACAACGATGTGCTCCCAAGCCTATATATGAAGGAGTGTGACCCCCAGCCCAATGGCTCTGTCGTCAACGTATGAAAACTCGCGTAGATCTCTGTACAATGAGGCCAATAGTACTAGCCCCCATGCAAAGCATACTCGTCACCGGACCATCTACTCCCAAGTGAGCCCCCATCCAAGACTTAAGTATCGGCCTCGCCGATTTGGTGTAACGAGACCTGATATGATAGTTGCTTATATAACTAATCAAAAGGGTGACATGGAGAGCCTGTAACACTCCAACTTGATCTAGCCCTTGCAAAAGACAATCTCATCGAGGCCCATCACATCATAGCAGGCCTCCCTCCTAGCATCCACATCATATATCACATGCTCTCTATGGATGGGTAATCTGAGCATCCACCACACATCCTCTAGTGTGACTGTGGCCTCGTCTTTCGAAAGGTGGAAGGAGGACGCCTCATTGTGCCACCACTCTGCAAGTGCCATCATCATCCCCAAATGTGTCCTAATTGGTGATGCATAGGCAATGTATGACAGTCTGATCACCCCTATGCGCGCCTGCTGTCGCTCAGGCATACTCTAGAAAATTTCAAAAAGATCCTAGGACTTATGCTCGTGTGAGTGAAGTATCAAAACCTCCTCCTACATCAGGAAATCCATCACGTTAAAATTTGTAAAAAATAATGATCTTGATTTGTCTTGGAGTACCCGAAATAGCTTGCACGTCGCTATTTGTGGGTATGGTGCAGTTTGAAATTTCCAAACTGCACCGCTAGGAGCTTTTAACTCTCAAAATTCGTTGCGGCGTCGCTATTTAAGAAGGTGACTCAATTTAATAAAAGAACCCTAATTGCAAAGAGGCCCGTCGCAGTGCACATCACATGTGCGGTTCAGTTTGGAGTTTGAACCATAATTCCAAATTGCGCTGTGGCATAGTTTGAGGCTGTGCAGCACCAAAAAAGAGTTTCCAACAGCACTATATTAGACCACTGCTAAAAGAACTAACTTCTAAGCTATTAAATGCAAATGAAAATTAAAAAATGAGGTCAAGTCAAGTTGACTCACTGGAGGTCCACTGCCAGGTAGCCTCTAGTGTGTGGGTACTCGATCTGAAATATTTCAGGGAAGTTGTTGTTGCGCCATCTCGCGAAGGGGTCAAAGCTCAAAAGTGCAAAATCTCTAAAGGTTGAATGTGAAAATGAATTGGAAGTGGTCCCTCGAGGCCTATTTAAGCTTGAAAATTAGGTATTTTTGACCCTTTTTAGCTATCCAATAAAGATTTTCGTCCCCCGATCCTATTTTTGACCAACCAAGGGTCGTTTTGCATCGTTTTATCGCATTTTTTATGCATTTTTGGCATCCTAGAGTTGTTCGGGACCTGTCAGATACCTTCTCTTTTTTCGCGAGATCACCCAAAAATTTGAATTTTTTGTCTAATCTCTCAAGGGGGCAGTGTGGTAGCATGTTTCATTCACCGGGGAACAATGGGGCAATTTTTTTTTTAAAAAAAAAAATTGGCTTTTGATCAAGACATGTTTATTCTTTGAACCAACATAACAAGTACATCGCTTCAAAGATGGGAAAAATGTAGACAATTAAAAAGTATTGATTGACATTACACACCTGATCCTAATTTAACTAACACTGCTTCATCTTGAATCATCCCTCTATCTAACCATTTAGTCGAATACCCTTATGTGATTAAATTCATCAATTTTCCTCTCTTAATTAAATAAATCAATTTTATCTGATTAAGTCATTCTCTCTCATTAATTAAATAAATCAATGTTATTTAATTAAGCCTTTGATCTCTATTTAATTAAAGAATTCATTTTATTTGATTAAATCTCTAAAGTCATCATCATAAATAGTAATAATTTAATTAAATTATGCAGAAAAATTGAAGTATCCACGAAAATTTGTGAAGGAGATGGTGATGGTACAAAACTTGGTGGAGGAGCTGGCGAACTGAAGGCGCGGACAAGGGCTGTAGGAGATGCTGCTGGAGTAGGTAAGAAGGTTGGGAGAAATGGGAGCAACATTGGATTTGGCTGTGTTCCTTCCTGAGCTAAGGTCAGTGGTGAGGGGCAGTAGCGTTATGTGCTTCACTCAGATTCTTGCAGGGACGGGGCTATGGATTCTCCTTCTGCTCCTTCTTTTCCCTCTGATCCTTTGGGCAATTCTCATGTGCCTACTAATGGGCCCAAAACTTTGAAGGATTGCAAGAACTCTGTGAATCTATTCCATGAATGCAACGAATTTTGTCTAGAGAAAATTAAGAAATTGAACCCTATTTCTCTTCCTCCCAAGCCACATGACTCGCCTATGTCTGAATCAGATGAGACTCATGCTCACAGTAGTTCTGGTCTCTTTGTTGGGGATGCAGAAATTTCTATATCAAATGATCATGTGGATTTTCACATATCAGATGATATCATTAAAGCCATTTCTGCAAATGTTGGTTGCCGCTCCCTGATCATCAGATTGCTATGGAAGCGACCAACCCTTGAATATTTTTAGGCTTGGGCTTTGTCTATCTGGAGCGACATGTCTCCCCCTATGGTTCACACTCTTGATTTTGGCTTCTTTTTGTTTACCTTTTCCTCGGTTGACGACTACAATTTTGTTCTGAATAATGGCCCCTAGTTCTTTGAGAAATCTGGTTTGTTCCTCACTCCTTGGACACCTTTCTTTGATCCTGCCACTATAATCATTTCAAAGGTCCCAATTTGGATTAGGTTATATAATCTCCCTTTGGTTATGAGGACTCCTGCTCTCATTGGCCAAATGATTAACTAGATTGGTTTCTTTGTTAAGGTCAATGCTATGGAGGGGGCTTTGAGTAGGTTCACAAGGGTTTGTGCTTTTGTGGAATTTCCATTCCTCTTCCTGGATCGATCCGGATTCACTCTTCTTTTGGCACTTGGCTGCAATTTCTAAACTTTGAAGGTCTACCTTTTAGATTTTTCCGCTGCAATAAGATGGGGCACAAGATTGAGGCTTGCATTGCTCTAAGTTCTCCTGGCTCTAGATGTCACAGCCTCAAGAAATGGATCAAAAAACTTGGATCTCTTGATGCATTTTTTTTTTGGCGCAACCATGGCAAGTTTCTAGATTCACAGACTATCACTGGGGCTGATTCGGTGGCTCCATCAGAGCCTCTCCCTAGGAGTCCTTCGAGGCATGCAGTTCCTCCTACCCTTAATTTGGACATTGTCCCCGCTACGAATGATGAGGATGAATCTAAGTCTGAAGGAACTTTCCCTTTTATGGAGGATCTAGATGATCCAAATTCTAATTTCTTTGATGACTTTGTGGTGGCTCCTCCTCCAAAATATGGGATTTTCCAGACTAATTCCAAGAAATTAAACCCTGACTATGGTGAAAAGTAGAAAAAAGGCAGGAGGTCTGAGGCTGAAAAACTTCACATTGAAGGAAAGGAAGCGGTTGAGGAGAGCTCTCAGTGGACCATGGAGGCCCTCTTCTCCAAGAAAAATTTAAAATTTTAGTCTTTCTTTCGCCTTTTGGCTTTTTGGGATAAGTTCGAGCTCCTTGTTAGGATTTCTTTCTTTGGGGGAATTACTTTTTGTTGTCTTCTTCTTCTTCTCTTAGTGACAATTTATGTTTATTTTTCTACTCCCCTTGTATCAAGGGCTTGCTCTATGTTTTTTTGTTTACATCCTTTCATATAACAAAACTCTCTTACTCACCAAAAAATAAAAAAGTAAAAAAAAATCTCTAAAGTCATCTTATTAAATTAAATAAATTAAACCTTATTTGATTTAATCTAACATCATCCCTTTTAGTTAAATAAATTAAAATATTTATTTAACTAAGTCTAAATCATTTTCCTCTCAACTTTTATTTATTTAAATCCTAAAATCTAAGTCAAAATTGTCAAATCACCTAACATCATCTTAATTCATCAAATCTAGATTAATGCTAACTCTAATCCATGTCCCATCCTCTAGCTTTTTCCACTTGCACATGAAAATACATTTAATTAATTTATTAAATCCCCATTTTCTCTCAACTTGGAATCTTTAGGGGAATATTCTTTCAAATTTGAAAACCCTCCAAGTGGACTTTGTCCTCCCAATAAGACATTCATTTCCTCTTATGTGTCCTTGTACATTGAGCCAAGTGGCATTTAATTCATTTTCATCACCCTCAAACTTGTCACTTCACTATTTTGAAATTCCACCTAATTGCATTTATAGGCACATTCATCAAAATGTGTACATCCTTTTCCCATTCACATATTGACAAGTGGCACTTTCCCATTGGATGTTGAATGATCCCACATTGCTTAATTTTTGGAATTCTTCCATCTTGTCTTTCTATAAATAAGAGACTTCTCTCCTCATTTGGATCATCCACAATTTGAGCAAGTATACTATACTCAATTTCATCCTCAAGTATATCTATTTCCATCAGTTTTATCAAGGTCTTATCTAGGTTATGTAGATTTTTCATCATGGAGCTCAATTGAATCTTCAACAAAGTGGATCACTCATCAACATTGCATCATAGGAGTTGGGAAAGGGCCAGTTTTCACATCAAATTGGCACCAATTCCCCCATGGGATCAAGAGTTTTTTGTACATTCAATAGGATTTGATAGCTTTTGTTTATGCTTGCTTATGTTCTTCATCTCATTTCTTGTTCTTTGCAATTTAAATGGATTTCATGGGGAATCTTGATTCTCACTTGCATTTGATATAACATTGTGTTTGTTTCTTGTGTTTGTGCAGGTCTAGGATTGGGGTCCTACAATAACAATCATACTTGTTCTTGTCCCAATACCTCTCCTATTAGTGACGAAGGTATCTTGGTGAAAGAAGATACAAGCATTGAGGGTCTTGATTGTCCCTCTCCTCCTCCCCCTTTGGTAGATATTATAAGACAAGAAGATGAGATCACTACCTTACCTATTCTTCATTCATCCCTTTCTTGAGAGAATTTTCTAATGAAAGGGGATGAAATAATAGGTAGCCATGTGTCCAATCAAATGTTTCCTTCTCTTAATATCCCTCCTTGATGAAAAGAGGATAGGTTAGTGTTAGAAGATGCACCTATTGAGAGTCATGAGAATCTTGTTCTTCCCTTCCCTAATGCTCCTACCATTTGGAAAGATCTATTTGGTAAGCATGAAAATCATATTTTTCCTTCTCTTGAGGCCCCCCCTACTTGTGATGAAGCTATTTTACAAAATATAACCATGGAATGTGATGAACATCTTACAAGCTCTCCTACTAGGATATATAGTATGGCACAAGAGAACAAGACCTTAGAGAAAAAGGACAATAAAATTGAGCCTTATCTTAATGTCCTCACCATTGATAAAGAAGATATTTTGACTTCCCTTACAGGCGATGAAACCATTTTAAAAGAACCAACCTTTGAATGTCATGAAAATATAGCTTGTAGTTCTCCTAAAAACTCTCCTCATAGGGAAGATATCATGGTGCAAGAAAGGATAACATTAACTATAATGATATAATGCACTTAGATGAATATGATGAAGTAACATTAGACTCTCCTTCACTAAGGGATTTTAATATTATTTAACCTCAAATCATCCTTTACCCCCTTTCACACAAACCTCAAACTCAAAAAAAACCCGAACTTATCCTTTACCCACCTGAGAATAATGTTTTGTAGCACCTGAGTCATAATATTGTTGCTCATATATATAATACTAGAAACAATCTACAACCAAGACAACTAGCCCCAACAACCTTACCTTTTCCTAATCTCATCTTGCCTAGCACTCCTTATTTTCCTTCGTAAAGAAAAAAGAAGTATGGTCTTATTGAAAAACTAGAGAATAATCTTGCTAATATATCCTTATGGGACCTTATTCAAGCCTCCCCTCATTACCACAACATGATCCAAAGTGCTTTACAACAAGTTCTTATCCCTTCTATTGCACAACTAAATTAAATAGAAGTCATGATTCAAGGAATAAATGTTGACATTGTTTTCTACCAAAGTGATCTCCCTCCTTTTGAAGTACAAAAAAAAAATGATGCCTTCATGATAATAGCTGACTACAATGGACTAGGAATAAAGAGAACCCTTGTTGAAAATGGTTTCACTCTTAATGTGTGTAGTATCACACTTTTGGATAAAATTGGTGTGGATAAGTCAAAAATTCAACCTGATTCCTCGTCAATTCATGGATTTGATAACATATGAAAACAACCATTGGGTGTGATTACTTTACCTATTATAGTTGGAAAGGTCACATGCCAAACGATATTTCATATAGATTTATCCTTTTGAGAAGACCATGGATTCATGAGATGCATGCAGTGCCCTCTACCCTTCATCGTATCATCAAATATATCTATAACAACAAAGTATATACAATCAAATCCAACCCTGAACCAAACAGTTGTTTGAACATTAAGAAAGGTAAAGAGAATCCTTTGAAAACATTGATACCAACTATGCAAGTGGAACCCATGCAACAGAAAGATAAATAAAAACATATTGAGGAAGTCATAAAGCTATTAGATGATGATTGGGGTTCTTTAGATTTGAAACCAACATTCATGGGAGATACAAGCTCATAAACAAAGACTCTAAAAAGGGAAAATAAAAAGCGGTAATGTCAACACAAAATTTGGAAGACACTTCAAAAGCATCCACCTCAACCACTTTAGAACATAAGACAAAAAATTACACAAGAAACTTTGATGAACTTAATTATGAACAACCACTGAATCCAAAAGAGATGAAGAATATTTATTGAAAAGGCTATGAAATGATGTTCAAAACAACTTGGTTATAATGGAAAAGGATGTGGTGCTAGAGAACAAGGTATTTGTGTCCCTATAGAGGCTCCTCACATGCAAGAAAATACTAGTGGTGTCACTTATTGCTCCTCAAAAGACACAAACAAGCCTTCACTTAATATCAATACTATTACAAAAGATCCTTCTAAGCCAACTTTAACATTAGCGCATCCTGAATTGATAGACACTAGTGGTCTTGATTGTTATCCTTTGAAAGAAACAATGAAATCTATGCTTAATGTCAATGCCATCATGCAAAACACTTACAATTCCAATTTGGTAGATTTTACATCTTCCTTTAAAGAAGAAAACAAAATATCACAATCTAAAGAGCCTTGTGTAGGTATGACACCTTGTACTAAGCAAGAGATGTCTTTGTCATAAAACAAAGCAACATCTTCTACTTTTGATTAAGAAAGTATCTTGTCGAGACTCCTCCAATATTGTTTGATATCCCTCCCTCCAAGAACACGAAAGAAATTCTACTACAAGCATTCATTTTGTGCATATCATAGAGTTCCTTGTCATTCTACTAATGAATGTAAGGCTTTAAGTAATCAAACTCAACATTTGAAGGATCATTGTGCTCTTCCTTGTGTTGAAGCACCTAGTTCCTCTAATTGAAACTTATTTTCATCCTATTTGGCTCATCCTTGTCCTACACTAAGTGCGGGCAAGGGGTTAAGTAGCCTCGTCCTCGTATGTCACTTTTCATTGTCTCTTTTGGCTACTTGATCACCTTTCATGTATATATGAGAGGAATCTTGGGATGTGGATGACATGTCCTAAGTTGAATAACATGTGACATACTTCTTCATGATGTAGTTTGATTCAAAAAAATATGACTTGTCATAGGGCTTTCCAAATAAGATTTCATGTCTTCTACTTTAAACCAATTTCTCATAGTAATAGTGTTAGCAACCGCTTTAAAGTGGGGGCATACATTGAAACTCATGTTTCATTATGCGATTTCCTTTTTAAATCTTGTGATGCATCCTTTTCTTGGTGGTGTCATTGGGTTTGATTTCCTCCAAGAGTGTGATATTTCTTTGACTTGTCCCCTCTTGGAGACATTAGGCACAATGCTCCCTAAGAAGAGACCTTACATGAACTAATAAAAATACCTTTGAACATTCCTTACACTATTTTGCATTTACAATACCTATTATATGGCCTCCTTGCATAACACACTTTGCATTCCTCTAGAACCATCTTGTTTGTTCATGAGTTTCAAGCATACGAAGTTTTTCTTGCTTCATGAAGCTTGAAGTTCATTGTTGTGTGGCGCCTTATCAAAGTTATCAGGAGGTATAACTTTGGCATGGTTTGATGGGAAGCTGATTCGAGGCATGAATTTCCCTTAGCCACTCACATGTGTGTGATGAGCACATACCATCCTTGTGTATGTGTATCATCCTCTTGGATTACTCACCCAACAGACAACCAAGAGTTTCGTTTCCTTAGATTGAGCATGCATTTTTGGACAAATAACTTAGATCTGATCCACATCATGTTGGAAAAATGGACGAAGCTTGATCATCGACCTTTTTATTTTTGCTTATTTTTGTTTTTCTTTCTTTTAGTCATTGACATTGCATGATCATGTATCTTGATGCTACATACCTTGAACATTTCCTTTTGTACTTATGTTGGTTTGACATAGGTTCTTGGATCCTTGGGGCTTGGTTACCTCCTTGATTTTTGTTATCCTAGACCATCTGCATTGGTACGATTGGACCCCTCTTGAATGTCTACTTTAGTGTTAATTTGAAGCAAATTCATCCTATCACTAAAGTGGGGGCTAAATTTAGTGTCAAAAAATGTCTTCGTGTAAATTTTCACACTTAATCTAGGAATATTTAATGATAAATTATACTTAATGTTGCCTTGATATAGTTTTGTGATGTTTTTTACACATCCACATTAGGTCTAGGGCACATTGAAGCTAAATAAACCTAACTCTGCCCTAATTTAATGTTGTAAAGTGCATTTATTCACACATTCACATTCAATTTAGGACGCTTGTAAACTAAATGGACCTAATCTAGTGGTGTAATTTTTTTTACACAATCACATGCTATTTAGGTCCTTTCTAAGCTAAATAGACCCAATTTGGCCTTATTTCAATGTTATAAAGTATATTTATTTACATTTTCACATTGGATTTTGGGATCTATTGCATTTATGAACTTTATATAATCATTAATAGGCCCCTATAACCCCATATTATGCATCTCAAGGAATATTTTAATCAACAGTATGACAATACCAACAAATAAGCTTAATTTACACACTCCCTGACACTTTAGTAATCAAAATAGGCCTTGTGGGACCCATTCACCATTTTGTGTGAATGAGTCCCATCTAGATGGGAACCATTCACCTAGCTTGGTGAATGAGTCTCATTTGGCCTATTTTCAAGGTTTTGAGTAGGAAAAATTAGGTTTTAAGTTCAAATTTTGTGTACATCGACCTTTGGGATCTAATACATGGGATATTAGCTAGATTTCCTATGTAAATGAGGTCTCAAATCATTATTTCATCAAAAATTCATGATATCAAGTCTAGCAAGCAAGAGTTAAGCATTCCAAGACTTCACAAGAGCATCAAGAGAGCATTCAAGGTCATTTTTAAGGCATTCAAGGGCAGAATTCTTCATCAATTGTTGTAGAAATTCAAGATCCATCATCATGTCAAGGATATCAAGCATCAAGCATCTTATTGAGCTAGTGTTGTGATGTAGCATTGAAGATCCAAGATCAAGCATTGTTTTAAACCTATTATCAAGATCAAGATCTACATCCTTCATGGCCATTTCATGTTGAGTTGCAGATTTACAAGACATAATTTACAAAACATCATTCAAGGTATCATTGTTCGTGTTTCATATCCTACATTTCATGTTTCATGTCCTTGTTTCATTGTTTCATCATTTGGCTTAATTACCTAAAAGGGGTTTGACCAAGGCAAACCCCTATTCCATCACAATCAACTCTCTCTCTCTCTCTCTCTCTCTCTCTCTCTCTTTGTGTGATTGTAGATCTAGGTGCTTTGAAGACTTGAAGGATCATTGAATATTATGTTACAAGCTTGGAGAAATTTTTTGGAGTTATCTCCCCGTTTGTAAGGTCATAATCTTCACCAAAAAGTCATCCACAAACCAAAAATTAGAGTTTTAGATCTAGAAACAAAGTGAAACAAAAAGAACAGACATTGAAGCTCAAATTCAAAATTCAAAATTCTAGAAAACCCTAACCAGAATCATTCACCTAGATTGGTGAATGAGTCCCAATTTAGGTAAATTTTAATATTTTTACAGTTTCAGATACCCTTTTGCCATAAACATGTTCTTGTGCAGAAACCCTGATATGGGATTGATTCACCTAGAATGGAAAATGAGTCCTAGTAGGCCTAAATTTTAGGTTATTCAACATTTCTAGTATCCATTCAAGTCTCTACAAGTTTCTAGGTGCACACTTCTAATTTTACAACTTTCTATTCTGATTTATTTGTGCATTTATAGTTCATTTAGTGAAGTTTCTTACACCATTGAGTTCAATCATTAGATCTTTTTTTTCACACATATTTCCAAGACCTAGCTTGGCTGTGAACCCCTCATTAGTTTACATTTCAGCCTCTAGGGAAACCCTATTGCAAGATCTCTTTCTCCTTTGCATTGAGATCTATAGGGTCATCCTTGAATGAGAGAGAGTGAAGATTGTCATTCTAGGTCCTAAACCCTAGAAAACCATTCAATTTTCCACCTTTCAACATCAGCAAACCCTAATATGTCCAATGAATTGACCACATCATCAGTACCATGATAAACCAAATAGTAATCAAAAGTACGTCACAAATATCTAAACACCATCTTATAAAATGTCTAATGCTCTCTACTAGGGTTAGACATAAACCTGCTTAGAACTCTCATTGCTTGGGCTATATCTAGTCTAGTGAAAACCATTGCATACATCAAAATGCCAATGAAACTAGCATAAGGAACCATATATATATCCTCAAAATCATCACCAAAATTAGGACACACATCTAAGCTCAACTTAGTATCAACTAGAAATGGAATACTAAGTGGCTTATAATCATGCATATTAAACCTCTACAAAATGGTATCAACATACTTACTTTGACTTAACCAAAGCTTTATGTGAATAAGATGTTTGTTGATCTCCATCCCA
Source organism: Sequoia sempervirens (assembly GCA_007258455.2). Taxonomy (NCBI): domain Eukaryota; kingdom Viridiplantae; phylum Streptophyta; class Pinopsida; order Cupressales; family Cupressaceae; genus Sequoia; species Sequoia sempervirens. The sequence goes on along the minus strand of VDFB02047230.1, from coordinate 55,723,394 downwards.
AGAATATGTTTTGCATCTCCTAAGTCCATATAAAATTTTCTAAAAATTTGTGTCTTGAGCTCACTAATCATCACCTTGTTGTTACCAATAAAAAACATGTCATCAACATACAAGACAATAATTAAAACTTGATCATCAATAACCTTAATGTAAACACTATCATCCTCCTCGCTCCTAAAAAAATCCAAATTCAATGTAAAAGCATCAAAATTTTGTACCACATCCTGGGTGACTGTTTGAAACCATAAATAAGATCTCTTCAACCTGCAAACTAATTGTTCTTTTCATTTCACAACAAAACTATTAGGCTATCACATATAAATTATGGTCATATTTTATGGTGGTGTTTTAAGCCACCATGAGTCTATATAATAAGGGGTTCAAATGGAGACATTATGAGAGGGTTTACAGTTACACAAATATTGTTGAATTGAAGACTCAAGAGGAGTTAGAGTGGATGTATTGTAATCACATTTTTTTGATAACACAAGCTATTCATCTCTTCTTTTGTGTATTTTTTCCTGAAAGCATTTATCCACATTAAATATTGTGTTAGGTGTTTAGTTTTATTTTCTATTCTTTTATTGTTATTATTGATTTAAAACTCCATATGGTAAACATTATTACATCTAATTTATATTTAATTTAAACTTTTATTATTGTTGCTCACCTTTTATATACTAACATTTGGTGTCATATCCTATCTAGTTTTGTGTCTTGGGTGGTAGAACAAAGGTTTTTTGAGCTTTAGTGAGAGTTTGGTTGATCTATTTTTTGCAGGTTTTTGTGTTGGAACCATGGCTACAACTTCTCATTTGGACATGGGTATGTGCAGGATCATCATGGAAAAAATAGGCCCTTAAGTGGCAAAAAATTTACAAAAATCAGAGTTAGGAAACTTGACGTAAAAATTTGAATAAGTTATCTATATTATTTCAAAAATATGTAATAATAGAATCTATAGAAAATTAAATGTAGTTTCTAAACTACTAGGTTTATTTAAAAAAAAAAACTATTTGGTGAAAATTTGAAATTTCAATGTAGTAGTACTTAAATTTCAAGGAAAAAATAAGAAGTGTTTGTCTAACCACCCTAACCACAATAAAATGGTAATATTATTTTATAATATTTTGGGTAAACCCACAAGAGTGGTTTACAATTCGAATGAGGAAGGAATTTAACTTGTAAAAGATGACCCCATGCCAAAAAAAATCATTTTGGGGGTTCGAATGAACTCATTGGTTCGAACGAACCAAAAAAGGGTTCACTCGAACTAGGGTTCAAGCGAACCCATTTAATGCATGCATAGAAGAAAAGAAAAAATGAAAACCCCTTTTGGGAAGGGGGTTCAAATGAACCTGGTTCGCTCAAACCCCTAGGGGTTCACTAGAACCCCTGGTTCTAGTGAACCCCCCTTTTCCCTGATTTTAGACCTTGTTCACAAAAAAAATAATTTTTTACGCTTTGAACCTCGTGTTGAGGATGAAAATGGAGGAATCTTCACCAACCCAACTGGAATCAGGTAGTCCTTAGAATGAGCTATCCAACGAATATAATTTTAATATGTTTTGGTTTTATTATGTATTTGTTTTTTAGTTTTATTAAACATAGGTTTTTCATCAAAAATGAAGGTCTCTATTCTACACGTGGAAAAAGAGAAGATTATCAAAAAAAAATTTGACAAATATGAGTGCACCAAATATTAAAGTCCTTGATCCAACAAAAAAAATATAGAATTTTGATATATACAAAAAAATTACGCATTATACGATCGCGCTATGTCTGAATTGTAATTGGTTTGACTTCGAAACTTGATTAAAAAAATAATGCTCAATAAAAATCTATTTAATCAAGTGGAAGCACTAGATATCGGAGTTACAAATCTAAATTCAAAAGAATTAGAATTTTATCCTTCATGGAAAAAAAGTTGTGTTATACGATGTGCGTCACTTTTTAAAAATGTTGTTTTCTGAAGAAAAAAAATAGTTTTCGTGGGAGATGGAAAAATAAGTGCAATCTAATTCCAATTTTTTTAAAAAGAATATTTTTAGAATCTAGTGACAAAATGTGATGAGACTCTAGTTTTCATCATCTTCAAATTCCTCACGGTTTAGCCGCTATAAGTGCTCGAATGTGAAGATTTAGTTAAAAATAATAATTTCAGTGTCCAGTTTGGCAAAAAATTGTAAACTACTATTGTGGTATCACCCTTTTAGATATAAGTAGAGGAATCATGTCCCGATGTGATGCATATTTTTTTGTAAATTATTTCCAAGTAAATAATTAATTATGAATTTTTTATTACAACTTTTAAAAAATACAAAAACTCGTATGCTTGACCACCTTAACTTGGTCAAAACTTCATGAAATTAATTTTTTTTCTTTTGTAATCCTATAGTATGTGAAGCATAGAATGTGATGCATGTTTCTAATTCAAAAAATGTGATACCGTTTGAAAGCTATAGATGTTTTTTAATCGGCCTATCAATCAATACTTTAGACGTAATTCAAATAAAAAATGAATAATAATAATTTATTAAATTCAATGTAAAGCATAATTTATATTGGTGGAAAGCTAAGAATCTCCTTTAAAAACCCTTTTTGTTTCATCAATTTTGGGTAAAAAAAGTCATTAGCCACATACCCTACACATACCCATCATATCGCCACTTTTTGGCATGTCATGATCCTGCACATACCCACATAAAAAATATTTAATGGAATGGAATATGAGTTGTGGAAGCTAAAAAATGAGGATCTGCTTGAATAATGAGATCATGGGTGGTTGTCAGAAATGAAAAGAAACTTGAAAAAATTAATGATGAAGATTAGGAGAAGATGGAAAAGAAGGAATGTTGTACTATCGGATTGTGTCTTGTAGATTATGTTCTCCAAAATGTGTCCAAGGGAAAAACTACACATGATTTGTGGAATAGGATAGGTGAGATCTACCAATAAAAAAGTTTGGCAAACAAAATCTACTTGAAACATAAGTTTTTTTATCTTAAGATGAAGGAAGGTGAATAAATTGCTAAGCATTTAAATTCATTTAATTTGAATTTGAGTCAACTAGCCTCTATATATGTTGAGGTTGACGAAAAACACAAATGCATGTTATGATTCTTTGTTCTTTACCCAACTCATGAGAAAATTTAATTCTTTCTATCACTGCTAACCTCGAAGATCCAAAGATGAATGCACTTGTAGCAACCTTGTTGTCACAATAAATGAGGAAAAAGACTATGGATAGTTTGGGTGATGTTGTCAATATCAAGGGAAGGCTTAAAGAAAGAGGTTCTAAAAGAGATAAGAATGGCCCTAAGAAAAAGTATAAGGGAAGATCTAAAACTCCTAAGAAGAAGAATAGAGTGAAATGTTGGAACTATGGAAAACGAGGACATGTGAATAAGGAATATAGAAATCCAAAGAAACAAATTGATTCCTCCACAAAGAAATTCTCAAATTCAGGTGATGAAGCTTTGGTTTCTTCTCTTCATATTATGACTAATGAACATTGGTTAATTGATTTAGGATGCTTCTATCATATGACTCCTCATAAGGTGTGGTTTTTCACATATGAAAAATATTATGGAGGTGAAGCCTACCTCAATGATCATATCCTATTGTTGGAAGGGGTAATATTTAGTGGTATTTCAATTATGGGAGGTTAAAAACCCTCTCTGGCAATTTTCATATCCCAATTTTAGCAAGAAATTTGATTTTAGTTTCTAAGTTGGGCATGTTGGGTATGATTCCTCATACCTCATCTATCTCGCCACTCTCGACTATGGTTGTTTGAAGCTGCTCAATTCTCAGGACTACGTACTATCATCTGTGAGATATTTTGTTGGCTTTTATCTCACAAAATTCAATAAACTCCTCGTTGTGAATAATGCAAATGACCCTTTGACAGGCCCACCTAGACATATATAGGTCATTTTGGCCTATTTTTTTTTGTAGAAGTGGTCCTTCCATCCTTTTTATTTTTACCTCACCTAGCTAGGAGAAAAAATCATGGGGGCATATATTCACCTCTTCACCATGTTTTTCTTTTGAACCACTAAATTTTCTTAAGCATTCTTCTCGCCATGGTAGCTTCTTCTCATCTTTGAAACTAACCTAAATTTGAGTTTTGTAGAATGAAACTTCACTTCTGACGTTGTAGTTTCTTGTTGAGCTCGATTGTTGGGGGCATCACTAGTATCCTCCTTCTCAATCTTTGTAGTCTCTACATTATCCTTTTTTCATGCAAATCTATAAATATTTCCAATTCTTGACCTTGCAACAATTTTTCCCATTTCAAACTACAAAATTGCAAAAAAATTGTGTTTAAAACCTTCCAAAAGGTGCGAATAAAATCACATTGATTTTCATAGAAAAAAAAACCATGAGACCATAGTTTGTTTTTTACTATTATGGTGAACAATATGGGAAATGGGTGCTTTATAACCTAGGTCATAGAACACCACACTTCTCCAATTGTCACTCAAATATGTCTTAGGGTCCCAAATTTTATTGACTATCAACACAAAGGTGAGTCAATTCTCAACAACGAAGACCTATGAGGAGTTCTTTAAGCTTCGAGGGGTTCACCACCAATCAAAATCTTGGAAAAGATAATTTAACATTCAACTCACAAAACCTAGTAATGCAAACCAAATAATGAGTGTAAATGATGAAATTAAGCAATAGCAGGTTAGGATGTATGTACTTGAGAAGTCTAGAAATGTAATGAGGATTCTGGAAATACGAAAATGCTATCAAAATATGCTAGGGAGGACTAAGACGCCCTTACTATTGTCTAAGTAGTCTTGCTGCTATTTTTTACGGGAAATACAGAATCTTCAGATGTTGGAACAAAATTTGAAAGAATCTCTGGAAAATTCCACTTGGAGGACTAAGATGCCCTTGTTGCTGACTTCATCCCAATATAAATTTTTGCAATTTCTAAAGGAGATCCTAAGGTTCAATGTCTGTACTCCCTTCTTCACTAAATCTTCAAATCTGAACCTGTAATTAACCAAACCCTTGTTATGAAATCTGTAAACTTATGCAAAGTGGCTAGCTTGAATGTAGATCTTGAATGGAAACAATGCTTGATAGATCTTGACTTGAATTGCTTGCTTGAATCAAAACCCTACATCACAAATGTTAGCTCAAAAGTACACATGATGCAAGAATATCCTTGATATGATGCTTGAATCTTGATGATGGCTCCAAATTCTTTATGAATTTCTCTTGAATTCTCTTGTGAACTCACCTATGCTATTAGGAATGCTCTCACAAAATTCTTGATGTCAAAATGAGTGAAAGAACCTTGTATTTATACTTATCTATTCTTAATATCCTAAAATTACAAAACACCAAGCCAACATATGAAATCATTAATTAAATGAGGGTAAATCCCACAAAGATTTGAAATTAAATATTGAAAATAACCTAAGCGGGACCAAGACACCCTAGGAGGCGTCTTAGAACCAAGGCATGAAACTTGTGGCATAGACTCCAAAAAGGGGCCCAATTAAGGCACATTTAAAAAGGGAGTCCCAAGACCTTTGGAGGACAAAGATGCCCTAGGTGACATCTTAGTCCTGATCCAAAAATCAGGGACAGACAACTAGAATCATTAAATTATCATTTACCCTTTGATGATTGTTGGGATTAGCCATAAAAAGATACAATTTATTAGGCTTGTGGATGCAAAATAGGACCAATTAAGACATAAATATGGATAAATAAAGCAAGGAAAGGATGGTGGAACTCCAAAAAAAAAATTCATGTTCCATCTCCAAAATATTGCTTAGTTTTAAAGACTATGGGTTTTGTCTCCTGTCATTATATAAGGGTTTTAGTTCACTTAGGTCTTTTTGAAAAATGCTTTGATTTGTATCCTCGCCAAGGTTTTATTTCTCTGTTGACCCCTTGTGTTGGTTCTCAGTCTTTTAAGTCATAACTTATGCCATCGAAACCCGTTGAGTAATTGGCCCTCTGGTCTTGTTTTATCGGTTGACATATGTTTGGGCCATTGTTTTAATTTTTCCTAAGTCAAGCTAAATATTACCCACTAAAAAGCCTTAAATATTTTATGTCGTGGGTATGGTATCGTCAACCTAGTTGGGTCCCTCTTTTTAAAGATTAATAGTTTTTGACATGTGCAGATATAAGGACTTTTGAATGTCATCCAATTGATGCAGACGATCACCACCGTTCCCCACACACCCGTTCTTTTTTTTTGTATTATTTTATTCATATGGGCTCACGGGCGAAGGTCATCTGTCTTGAACAATTGGTGGGCTTGACACTTTTAATAAGGTGTGCAGATGGTTGTTGAAGAAAATCAACGGTGGGAGATAATTGAGGTGGCCGCATCTAGACCGTTCCCTGCATGCTCATTTGTTCTTCTTGCTTATTAAAATAATCACACGGGCTGGCAGACGGTTGCCACGTGTCTACTCTAATGATGGGCTCAATGGTTTTAATGGTCATCATTGCTAAGTTTTCAAAGGAAACAATGGTCGATAGTGTGTGATGTGGATTAGTCTTGACCACTCCCCAATATCCCATGTGGGTCCTACCTTTCCTGCTAGATTCTCAACGGGGAAGTGGGCATCTACCACGTGGAGTAATCCACAGAATGTAGAAGCATTGGCATATGAGAAAATATTTAATTGAATAACTCCACACAAGGCATTGAAAATAAAGTGTATGTTACTAACGCAGATATATTGCATGTACTTAAAGATCTTTTAATCTAAACCGCAGATGTTGTATGAAGGATAAAGTTGTGGGTAACTAAGAAGCGTGCATGAAGAAGCCGAGAGATCTAATCTTAGCCTCTCCCCATCTCCCCATTGATGGAAATTGCGAATGAGTTATGACTGATGGGGGCAAGAGGAAAAGGACACGTGGATCAGGGCTATAGCAACAAAGAGATGGTGGAGCCCGTGTACTACTAATAAGTAGTTCCATGTGGCCTCTAGTCATTTGGTAAGTATTGTGGCGATGTACAATTAAATCTTTCATAATAAGTTGGTCAAATCTGGATCATCAATCAATTAACACTCCAAAAGGATCAATGATTGGCATTCAAAACTCGGTTGAGGGCAAGTGAGCCATTTTGGTTCACATGAGTGATCCTTAATAACTGAAAGCACATTGATCTACCAAAGTAAGGAGCTTCATAATTATTAAATATTTGTCTTAAAGGCATAATTCAACATTGAAAAATATACTCGATACACTCAAGGAGCTCATGCTATGGTCTCTCAACATTTTCTGACATCAAAACTAGGGTGGTCAACCTACGAAGAGAACCAATAAGTGAATTGTTGCCCTCTCTCCAACATTATTGATAAGTTGTGGTTTTTTGGGCTTGATTCTATTAGGGTTTTCTTGGTTCAACTTTTTTAAGATTTGACGTTCATAAAGAAGATTTTTTTAATTTTGCATTTACATAATTCCTATCAAACCCTCCCAAAAGTCATAGGCCTTGTTCAGAAAAACCAAAATCCCTACCTTGTAGTACCTCTTTTGTTATGGCTCCTAAAATAAAAGTGTTTTCATCTAAAGGGGAAGCTTCTACTCCCAAAAGACCATTAAATAAAGACCTCATGGATCAGTTACCACCTTTGATCAGTGAAAAACCTAAAGGATAATTGATTCCCAGAGGTCCGCAAGTAGTAGAGGGTCTGTTTGACAAGATATGTTCTATTAGAGATGCCAAATTACCTTATACTGGATGGGAACTATTTTATAGTTTTTGCAGGAATAGAAAAATGGGTATCCCAGTAGGAAATCCTTGGAACTGTGACCTAGGAAAGTTGATTGTGCCAAATGTTTATATGCAAGTCAATTTTCTTAAGGAAATAACTGTTAATTATGACCCAATCACAAGGATTATAAGAACATATGATGGGAAAGAAATTGTCATAATCACTAAGGAGGAATTGGGTTTTGTTTTCAAGCTCACTAGATGGAGTGATGAAATGCATAAGATAAGTGAAGACACTCTTAAGCAAGAGTATGATAAAACCAGGATTTCATTAAGAGTCCATTTCCTACCGAGATTCTTAGCAGAAATTATAGGTTAGAAGATTGTAACAGGACCACATGATAAAGAGCCTTTCCCCATTAACTATTTTGTTTCCTACTTCAAAAGGACTTTTTATTCTTGTGTTGTAGAAAAAAGGACCCTTTGCTTGACATGGGAATAATTCATGATAAAATGGACTTAATGAGGCCTTGATTTAGGTGTTGTGAGGCATTTTATGCATCCACGCTAGGTCTTGGACCTTTGCAAACTAAATAAAATTCATTTAATGATGTCTTTTGAAGGTGTTTTGAAGTGTTGTAAAACCTTTCTACACTCTTCTAGACTCTATTCATTACAATTCACGTAAAAGTCACCTTTTCATCACTAATCAAGTCCTATTTTGAAGTGTTGTAAAGTCTTCTAACAATATTTCACGCTTTTCTAGTCATAACTTCACTATTTACACCTTTCTTATGCTTTATTTGACCCCTTCATGCACCCATAAGGCTTAATGATCCAGACAATGAGTGGATTTCTAGTGATGAATTTCTTTAGGCTAAGGGTTTTGAGATCTTAGTAGAGTCCAACTTTGATACTCATTTGACTAAATGACTTAGGAGAGGCAAAACCCCAGGAGCTTCATCATCAGGACTTGCATCCCTCTATCATAGCTCTATTTATAGTAGCAACTAGCAAGATTCATTGGCTAGTTTTTATTTTTTGAAACTTTATACTCAATTTGTAGGTTGACTTTTTACAAACTATATTGTAATTGAAAATTTTTCATCTATTAGTTATGCATTGTGAACTAATTCTTTGAAATATGTGGAATGCAATGTAATCAACGATATGAATATAAAAAACAAAATCTATTTTCTATGATTCATTAGTTAAACTCTCTATTTTATTTTCTCTCTATAACTCTATTGCTATGGAAATTCCTTTCAATTTTTTAAAAAATAGTTTTTGTCTCTTATTCTACAATTTTTTACATTTTTAAAAAAATATGATTTTTTCTGATTTTTTCTTATTTTTTCTAGACTTTCAAAAAATCTTGAACTTTTGGTTTGCCGATTTTTTCCCCAAAATATTTTTGTTGCTCTGATTTCATCATCCTTAACTTAAGTTTTGTTCATGAGAGAGTATGATCATGGGTTCATACCCAATCATCATTTGGGTGTTGTTTTTCCCTCTTATATGTTTATTGTGGTGGCTTCAACCTACAATTGGTAAGTATTCCATTTGTGCTACCTTTCTTGTATTAATGATTATTATTTTCATGTGGTTAGTGTTCTTGTGTCAATGTGTTTCACATGAAACTTTTGTGCAATTTTTTGCATAAGTGTGGCATTTTATTGCCACATCTTTGTTGTGGTTGTTGTCATTTCTAAAACGAATTTGTTCAATCAATTTTTTCGTAGGTGTGTGGCTTGGGATATTACATTAATTCATTGTAAAATGTGATAACACTGCCATCCTTTACCCTCAACTTTTCTATTTTTTTAAGAAGAAAAAATAGAATGCAATAGACTGTAAGAAAAAAAAAAGAGGAAACGAAAAATAGACATTCAATTTCTTATTAGATAATTATATTGTAAATCTAATACAAGTAATTTTATTTATGGGATTGTAACTAAGAATGTGAATCTTTTAGAATAGAGTATGAAAATGCTCAAAATAAGAAGCATACAAGTGCATGAGGTGATGAATATTTGACAAGGTAATGTATATTGACTAAAGTGGTGGATATTGAATTTATAAGATATGGCATTTCCTAGTAACACATGGCTCTATAGTTGAGATTAAATGCTTCTTTCACAATCTAATATAGAGAAGACTATTTAAATCTAGAAATTTAGGGTTTTGGTTTTATACATATTTTCAAACACATTTATGCTTCACCCAATTTATACGTTTGTTGAGAATTGTAATCCTTTATATCTATTCCTTATTTAGACACACAATTTGTAGCTACATGGTTTTTCAAATGGATTTGTGTGAGTGTTTAAATACAAACTTATGACATAATAATCAAGGTTAAAAACAACCTACAAACCTCACTTAGAAGTTGTCTAGAAGAATAATCTAACCTAGATATTTAGAGTTCTAGTGCTCTATACTTACTTTTACATTCTAGGTCAATGACATTATACTTTGACCAGCTACTTTTTACCTAATCCTCTAAAACCTAAATATGTTCATTTGGATTTCAATGTCGTTTATTAGAGGTTAACTCGTTTGTAGAATTCCTAGATAATCATTATCTTGAAACCATATGATACAAAGTATAATGAATATAATTATTTAATAACATTAAAAAGTCAATTTTTTTACTCCATTATTATTTTTATGTTATATTATTTATATTTATTTAATAATTATTTTTAAGTGCATTATTTTTTCTGTATAACTTTCTAATAAATTTTTTTAAAATATTCAAAATCCACCATATAAAACACACTAGACAATTGAGCATCTTGGTAGAAAGAAGTCTTATTATCCTAACAAAAACACCCGCAAAAAGATTTTTTAAATATTCAAAATCTACCATATAAAACACACTAGACGATTGAGCATCTTGGTAGAAAGAAGTCCTATTATCTTTACAAAAACACCCGCACAATTTAAATGTAAAAAATTAATTGAAGTGTAAATCGTAGCTGTTTGAAGCCAAATTTCAATTCGAAGAAAAAACGGTGGGACATATGGATGGACTTCGTAATTGAAAGATGATAGTAAGTTAAGAGGAAATAGACATTCTTTGATAATGGAGGCAGGCTGGAACTTGATGGTATATTTTAGACTGTAGTTTGCAATTTTAGCATGCTCTTGAATCCTATAAGTTAATTTGTTATAGTTTTATATAATAGTAAAGGGTAAAATATTATTATCAATATATTATTTTAAGTTATAATAATATTATTTTATAATAATTAATAGAAATATACATATTATTTTAGAATATTTTTAAATAGAATATAAATGTATTTTTAGAATGTTTTTAATTTATTATATATCATATATTAAATCTAAGTATAAATAGTTCTTATATCATTATGTCACTAGAATATTTTTGTGATATTCTCTTTTTTTTAAGTTGTAATCATCAATAACATCTCAATTTCTATATTTGAATTTTAAACAATTTATCCTTGTACACTTTTTTGCGTTCATCAGATTCACTTTCAATTGAGGTAAGCCATTTAATTCGCCCATTATATTTATTAGAAAAATATGACTTTATCACAAGATAATTTGCATAACACAAAAAATATCTGTATAATTTACTCTAAGCAATTTTATAATATCATTAATAATTTGTACATTTAAGAAATACTTCATTATTACAACTTCTAAACATATATTTATACAATCTATTCATTAAAACTTAATGAAATTCTTTATTTTAATCCTTTATATTTTCTGGAGTACCCTAACCCAGAAAGGAATAGAGAAGCTCGTTCCATATATCAGGAACCCCTGGTGAACACCAATGACTACAATCTCCATTACCGCTTGGTTTAGGTGAATCATACTTTGATGGATGTGCATCCTCGCGTAGCTGCGACATGCCTGTGATATCCAGCAAAGCAACAGGAAATTTTGTGCGGGTCAGAACATGTTTTAGTATTCCCACCTGAGGAGGTAATGGAGGGTTGTTGGTAGATATGTTCTGAGCAGGCTCCGTCTCGTTCTCGCAACTGTATTATCATCATGCCCATTATATTAACTCCAGTACAAGTGAAAATGGTGAAATAGATCTATATATTAGATATAAAGCATACTCGTGGCCTATTAAAAGAAATATGGGGTTTCCCATTTTTCACTAATGATGGAAAAAAATGAAAGCAATTGACTAATACAGTAAGACTATAAAATCTCTAAGCAGTTTAAGTGTGATTTTCTGTTTTCCAAAAAATGCTAACATACAGTAGAACCATATTATCAGGCAAGGTATCCTATCAATCACTAACAAACTTTTTACTAACTATTTAAGTTGTTAGAGTTAAATATCATATAACATGACCTACCTTGAATGGCGAGGTGTCATGGTTCTGAAAAAAACCAATGTTTTCTGGAAATCTATTTGTGAATTTGCCCAATTTGCCCATGTACTCAGCGCCTTCCTGTAAGCAACCATATGATCTATATTGCTATACGTCTTATTGCCTTCCATGATTATGTCCCATCTGTTGATACGCACAATTACTCTTTAGTTTATATCCCTACTTGGCAAGCAAGATCTCTTCATTAAATTTTACAAATAATCTGAAAAATCTTACGTTTGTCCACTGCTGCCACCAGTATGATCCCACCAGTGGGATGACTCAAAAACCATGATATCAGCTCCCTTCCAATACATTCCATAGTCTTTTATAGAATCTATGTGGAGAATCGCTTTCCCCTCTTTATTGGTATCTAGCTCAACCAAAAAAGGAGCCCAAAAGAATTCTACAGTAGCATTATAATCCTGCAAGCATGCAGTCAAATGTTTGAAACCACAAAAGTGCCCTGCCAAGCAAACAGATAAGATTTAAGTGAACACATCGTGCAACGTACCAGGGCTTTGAATGTTGTGAGAAGAGTTCCGTAAACCATAGATTTCTTGTTGCTTGGAATTCCTCCCTGAAGAAGGCAGACCATGGACTCAAATTGACCTCTGCTTATGCAGTCCCCAACAAATATCAATCTCTTTCCTCTGAGCCTCTCTAACAAATCACCACTATTGAACCTGATATAAGAATGTATAAAGGACTAAAAAGAAATTACAAATCATTCATCATTCACATGAAACTAAAGTGAAATTACAGGTTGCGCGCGAAACAAATAATGTAATTTAACCTGGGTATGGTACAACCATCTGGCTGCCATTTCCACTTCTCGTAATCCGAATCTGGTCTCCCATTTGCTCTACAGTTTACTTGGGTACTAATGTACGGGCAATCTGCAGCATTATAAAGTGGATAGGAGACATCATGAACCCAATTCCCCCAAAACAAATTGCATTTTGGTTCCGTGATACCTGTCACAGCAATATTTTCTCTATAACAAATATGGCTGCTGCGACATAATTCGATGTGTTTACTTCCTCCTGGAGTAACACTGTCATGGACCCTGGCCTCTGCGGGAATGCATAGAAACACTAACATATACAAAAACAAGAGCATATCCATTAAAGAACTTTTTCCTGCTTTGGAGAGCGCGCTGTAATAACATGTAATCAGTTGGATAATGAGTTGGGTGTCCTTCATAACTTGTGTGAGAGAATCTAAGTACAAACACAGAGAACAAATGAGTTGATCGGTATTCCATTAAATATGTGGCACTTGTAGCGATGAAAGAAATATGTCCCTGATCATGAGCTGTTTTTTGTTTTATTATCCTCAGTTTTATGCATAATAAATACTGCGTATACAACAACACAGTTTAGGTTTGTTTTGTTTCCTGTTTTTTTTATAAATGAACATGCAATTTAATTATTGAAAATAATTTAATTCATTTTTGAGGTGTATTGAGATTATTTATATAATTTTATGAGTTCATATGGTAAGCATTTAATTGAGTCTTCCATGTTATTTTGATTGAATAGTTTTATTTATTCTAATTATAATATTAAATTAAATTTATATAAAATTTAAAATAATTTATAAACAAAATTAAATTACATACTATAATTTCATCTTCCATGTTATTTTGATTGAATAGTTTTATTTATTCTAATTATAATATTAAAATAAATTTATAAACAAAATTAAATTACATACTATAATTTTATTATGAAATTATGTAAAATTATAAATTAAAATATAAATAAAATTAAAAGATTTTTTTTTTCAATTTTTTTACTAATTGTAATTTATTCTTTTCTTTTTAAATTAAAATCATTAAATTAAAAAATCTTCATTTGTTTCCTTCATAGTTTGGATTACGAGATAGAGATTCCTAACCCTTTCAACCACATTGAATTCCTTTCATATTTCAAGAAAATTGGACATTATTATTTTGTAGAGGAAAGGATATTTAGAATAAATGAGATGAAATAAATTAAAATATATATTTCATTATACATACGAATATATTTAAAACACAAAAACATTTACATATTCATAAAAATAATACCTAAATTTATCTTAATAAACCTTGATTTTGGTCTTCAAATTTTGCAAGCCTTTGCTTGCTTGTTTCTATGATGAATTACACAAGCACTTTGTATTTATTTTTTATTTTTATTTTTATTTTTTAAGATTTATGATTTATGATTTTTAAATTTCAATTCTTTAAAAATATGTAAATAGAATTTTACTATTTTTTTTTCAAATTTTTGTTTTTTAATTTTCTTTTTTTTTTGAAAGATATTTATAGATTTTATAAATAAATAATAAGATATAATTTTTAGTTTTGAGAATTGGTTTTTTCATTTTCAATTTTATTCTTTAGAAATATATCTATGAATTTTTCTAAATAGATAATAAAATACAAATGAATTTTTAGTGTTTTACATTATTTTGGTTTTAGTTGATAGATGTAACATACAACAGGATCCTTCTAGGAGGTTATTTTGTTTTTATGTTGATAGAAATAACCCTACAACACGATGGTTGTAGGATGTTAGCATAATCCCTCACAAAAAAACACAAAAACAAATATATTTAAAAAATAATAATAATGTAATAATAATATAATATAATACTACTTAGTTAAAACACAAAAAAATACACATGTTTTAAAAATAAAACAAAAAGTAAAAAAAAAAATTAGAGAAAAGCCAAAAAATTAAATTTTTTTTTAAAAATAAGATATTTTTAATAATGGGGCGGGGCCTAGCTCGGTTGGCTAAGTAATTCCGTTGCGGCTCTACTGGTCACGAGTTCTAGTCTCCCCCCATCTCATGGTATTGGAGGGCGTGTCGCGCCAGCGCCGCCGGTCACGTTAAAAAGTTTACCAGGCGCACTGCAGTTTATAGGGGGTCATGCTACCCGATTCCTGCAGTCTAAAAAAAAAAAAAAGATATTTTTAATAATGTAATAATTATAATATAATATATGACAATAATAAAAATATAGTAAAATTATAATAATATAATAAGAAGATATATATGGACCATATTTTATATAGATTATATTTAATATATATATATAAGTAATAATAATATAATATAATACTACTTAGTCAAAACATCAAAAAATACACATTTTAAAAATAAAAGAAAAAGTAAAAAACATTTTAGAGAAAATCCAAAAAAAAAATTTTTTTTTTTTTAAAATAAGATATTTTTAATAATGTAATAATTATAATATAATATATGACAATAATAAAAATATAGTAAAATTATAATAATATAATAAGAAGATATATATGGACCATATTTTATATAGATTATATTTAATATATATATACTAATTTATTTTCAATAGTATTCTTACAATTTAAATACTAATATTATTAATTAATTAAACATTTATTAAATCTATTATTAATTAAAAATATAGAATTTTATACTTAAATCTTATAAAAATATTAAATAATCTAGATATTAATATATTAATTTTTTTTATTTGTAGAAATAAAAATAGAATGTTACACTTAAAACTTATTAAATTATATTAGTATAATAGAATTAATAATAATATAATTTAATAGTATTTTTATAATTTAACTCTTATAATAATATTAATCTAACTATAGCCGAAATGTTGCCACTGGCTCCTGCAGGGTTCTCTGGCATTGCGCGTGGGCGAAAGGCCTTCGATGAAGATGTTTGTGCAGGGTGACCTCCTCCCGCTTGGTCTCAGCTTGAGCGACCTTCAACGCCGAGTAATCAAGGGCACTCTGAGGGCTTTGTTTTGTTTTTGTCTAGTCGGGATGCTCTGCGAAAATCTTTGGCATGCCCTGCTGTCACTGCGTTGGATCTCCATGGCTTTGATTCGGACAAGGAAGAAGCTCAAGCGGGTGTAGAGCAACCAAAATCGGGGGGGCTTGGTGGAAGCAAGGTAGGATCTCTTCACGGGAAGAAAAAAAAAATTCTGCCAATGACTGGCACACCCAGGGAATCCTTTAATGCCTCTACAAAGACCTTATCTGGCCCAAATGAAGGGTGGCAACAATCAATCCCTGTTCGGTCATACTCAATGGCAGTAAAAGGATCGGAAAAGATGAACTGTGGACAGGAAAAAGCAACAACACATCTGGCCTAGGACTCTAAGGGATGACCTGTGTCTTCTCCAGGGTTGGGGAGAAAGGTGGCTACTCGACATCAATATCCATAGAAGAATTGGGGGATGAATAGTGGTTGGATGGAGAAATTTGGGGAGAAGGCCAATGAACATGGTGAATGATAGGCTCCTAAGGCTCTTCGCTACACTACCTCTTCCCCAACAGTTTCTTTCGTGGGGGAGATTGCTAAGGAAGTGGCTAAAAATATATCATATTTTACAAAGAAGGGGCTGGTTGGCAGATTTCAAGGGTTCTGGCCAAGCCTCGCAGAGCTTCACGAATGGATTGCGAAATTCTAGAAACCTTTATTGAAGGGGAATGTAGAGATTTACCCCATGGCAAGGGGATTCTTCGTAGTGGCTTTTGAAGATGAAAAAAATTGAGACTTGGTCCTATATGAATACCAATGGAGTTGGAAGAATCAAAATTTATTATTACTGAAACCCTAGCACCCCTCCTTTAATCCTCTCACAGAATCTTTTGATCTAGCTCCAGTCTAGGTAAGGCTATTGAATCTTTCTCTTCAATTTTGGTGTGATGCATGCTTTGAAGCCATTGGTTGTTCACTGGGGAAGTTGTTAGGGGTGGATGAGGGCTCTTCAAACTTTCTGCACACTACCTATGCTCACATAATAGTGGAGATAAACACAACCAAAGATCTCCCTGCCAATGTGCTTCTGAAAATTGCGGGGATGGAATGGAATCAATTGCTTAACTATGAGGGATTACCTTTTCGGTGTCGTCGATGTTTCAAAACTAGTCACATGGATACACACTGCTCAAAATGTTGGCATGAAATCCAAGCTACATGGTGGAAAGATGCCACCCCCCTACATTACTCAGTGGAAAAGGATGGGTCAGATGGAGAGGTTGATGTGCCACCAAAATTTGTTGATTCTGCCTCAAGCATGGCTCCATCAAGCGACTCCCAAACAACTACAAAGGCAATGGATACTTCCTCTACAGCGGAGCTTGTTGGAGATACTCCTCCTTCTGGAAAAGCCCCAAAGAAAAGTAGCGAGGATCAAATTGGGAATCTTACTTCAATTCAAAGGCCTTGGTAGAAGCTCAACAAGAAGGTCATCATAGGGTAAAAGATGGCAATTCAAGAATAACTTCCCCAAAGGGAATCCAAATTATCAGAGGGAGTGTAGAGGATTTAGGTAAAGGCGCGTCAGGGGAAATTTGGACAAAGGTACAAAGGAAAAAGAAGAAGTACGAGGAAAAATGTAACAAACAACACGGAACTCACTCGGTAGCTAGAAAAATGGGGCAAGAAGCAATGGCGGGGATGAGGTCCCCTGAATGTGGCCTCATTGGTTCATAGCTCCAGTCAAAAGCGGTGGGTGTTGCCCCTTAGCAGCGATGCAATACAAGGTGCTACCCCATATCGCAGTTATTTAACTATCAAAAATATATATATTAATCTAACTATATATCTACATTATGATATTAATTTTTTTTTGAATTATTAATAACATTAATATTCTCTTGGTACTCCCATTGGGAAATCAGACAAATCACTGTACTGGGGCGAAGACTGCGTTTATAAGTATTAAGTTTGTTGCGGACAAGGGTTACTCTAAATTATGGGTGGAAGGAAAATCGTTAAACATCATCAATTGTCTATGAGGAACCCATAAGCCTAGCTAGAGTGTTGATCAATTAATTAAGGATGATATTATTATGTTGAGATCTTGTGAAGAAACCCATGTTTCTCACATATATTGAGAAGGAAATTCATTGATAGATTTTTTCACCAATGAATTTGTCAGACTTAATGAGTATAAAGTGTGGGAGGAAGGCTCTCTCCTTCCCAAGGTAGCTAATATCTTAATGAGAAATGATGGTTTTGGTTGAGTTTATCTGGTGGCATTATTTAACCATTAGTACCAGCTTTATACTCACAGGCTTTGTGGGTATCACTTGGCTTGTTGGCTCTAAGATGAACTCTACTTGCCAAGGTTTTTTGCTACTGGTTCTTGAGAATATAGGAGGTGACTAAAGTAGAATTAAGCCTCATTCTTGTGCGAGCCTAAGAAAGAAGAAGGAAATTTAGAGGATTCTCCAACATGGGAATTTTATTCCATTTTGGAAAGGCTGCATGGACACAATCCAAATGCTTCGATGAAGTTTGTTTCATGTTGGCATAATCGCAAACTCTAGATTAAGAGCATGGTTGTTGACATCAATGAGGAGTTTAGTGCTACTGTGACTGGGTTTCCTATGGTTGGTTGTAAATTCTTCAAAGACAAGAAGAGTAATGAGGAGGCAATGGCTCAATTCTTCAAAGATAATGAACGAAAAAAAACTCATCAAGATGGAGGCTTGGGGCTATGACTAGAAGTCTCTCAAGAAGATAGGGCGAATATAGTGGGAATAATAATGTGGTATGTGACTTTGGAAGGCTAGTTCATTGCAATCCTTGGCCATCATTTTACTCTTTTAAATCATTTTATGCATGGGATATTTATTTCCTTCCCTTTCTTTCTCTTGTCCTCCATGGAGGTCTCTATGTATGCACACTTAAAAAATAGGAGGGAACCAGTCCTACATGAGGGCCTTATTTTGTTAATTATGGAGCATGTAAAAGCCCTTATCCATGCCTCATCAATTAAAGGAAATGATATGAATATTAGCAAGGATTCTGGCTCTTTTGAATCATATACCAATGTGGTTGAGTAAGATGAGTGGAATGAAGAAGGTGAGGACGAGACCCCTTCCCCTGTGGTTGCCCCCTCTAAAAAGAGGAAGAAGGTTAACCCTAAAGGAAAAAAGGAAGCCAAGCGACTCATTCTGCATGATTTAGAGTCCCAGTCTAATGGTAATGACACAAAGGTGGGCTCTGGAGATTCCAAGTCCAAGGATGAAGTTGTGAACATTGGTCAGGGTGATACCAAGGTTTGAGGTAAGGAGGAGGGGTTTTAGGAGAATGTGGTGGCCATAGAGGCCAAGGATAAGCCTAGAAGGTTTTCTAAGTGCATTGTCAAGATTAAGAACCAGGCCTCAAAAGATATAGTAAAGGATACCATAGATCTCTACAAGGAGAAGGCTCTGGAGGAGAAGGTGTGGAAATTGATGATTCCCCAGTTCAAAAATCTCTAATTGGGGAACCTGTGGGTGAGAAAATGGTACAAGAGGATGAGGGTGTTGAGTAGAAGCAAGCGAAGTATGAGCCTCTAAAGGTTAATCCCCTATCAGAGGACTTTTCCTATCTTAATGTTGAATCCACCTCTATGTTTGAGCTTTTCAACATGGTGAGGGCGGAGGCTACTAGCACTTTCAAATTGGAAAAATGGACTCTATAGGAATTCAATAGGGTCAACATCAAAATAAGGGGATTGAAGGAGAATGTACAGAAGAATTCAAAAGTTTCATCCTTGGATATTCTGATTGAAAAAATTGTTGATCTTGAGTGTTCGTTCACTGATTTCAAGTCCCTTTATGAGTAGTGCGTAGCTGATTTAGAAGCCAAAGTATTGGATACCAATGCGGATATCAAGAAACTTCTCCATGCCTATCACATTTTAGTGAAGAATAGAGTGAATTCTTTGGAGGTGTTGTTTCGCAAGATCAGTGAGCTTAGAGAGGACCAGTTGTATTTTTCTAAGTTGATGGAAAAGGAAAAAGTGGCCGAAGGTAAAGGGAAAAAAGGTGTGAAGGATGATGGTAAAGGCCCTATTGCTATAGGGTTGGCTGGTTGGAAGAAATCCTTTGAAGATGAGAAAAAAAAATTGTTGGACATGATTGGGCTATATAGGAACCAGGAACTTGAGCTAGCCAACACCTTAAGAAGTATAAAGTAGTGTCCTATTGTTTGTTTTTTTGTTTCCCTTTTTGCTATCGGGTTTCGGTTCTTTCCTGTTATTTTACTGCTCTTTTGTTGATGGTTGTTGCTAATAGTTTAGTGTTATATCTTTGGAGCAACATTTTGTAACTTCTAGTGTTTCGGGTTTTTGGTTGCTACTGTTAATTTAGTATAGTATCTTTTGAGCAACATTTTGTACCTAAAGCTGTAAAGGGTTTCAAGTCCCTTCAAAACCTATTTTTCCCTTATAATCAAAACATTAATATTCTCTTTTTAATATTATATACATTATATTATATTATATTAGAAAGAATATTTTGTTTTTAGATAAATATGATATTAATTAATATTATAATATAAATGTCTTATGTTAATATTTTTTTATTTTTTTTAACGAGGGGAATCGGGTGCAGCACGGCCCCCCATATAACCCCCCACCGCCGGTAAACTTTTTACCGTGACTGGCAGTGCTGGTGGGACACACCAACCGGTACCACGGGAGCGCCGGAGAGTCGAACCCATGGTGGGTGCCCTGCTACAGGGAACACCTTAACCAACTGAGCTAGGACCGGCACCCCCTTATGTTAATATTATTAATAACACTAATATTCTGATTTTTAATATTTAATATTTAAATCTAATATTCAAATATATAATGTTAGATTTAAATCTTATAATAATCTAGATATTAATATGTTATATATTTATTTTATTTAAAGAATTTTTAAGAAATATTCATTTTTCATTATTTCTATTTTTGATTTTTTTGTGATTAATTAAAAATATAGAATATTTCATTTAAATCTTATAATAATATTATTGTTGTATATTATATTATAATTATTATCACATTATATTATATTATTATAATTTTATTATTTTATTTTATTCTAGATTGATACATATCTTATTATTATTGTCATATATTAAATTATTATTATCATATATCATATTATATTATATTATATTATTATAATTTTATTATTTTATTTAGACCTAGTGACACAATAAATAATTTTATTATATTTTTTTTGTTTCTTTTTTTCTATTTTCTATTTTTGCTTTTGTTTTGTTTCTAAAATATGTTTATTTTTGTATAGGCACCATTTGACATTGTAGGATTACACCTAGTGACACAATAAATAATATTAATCTAACTATATATCTACAAAAAAATATTCCATTTTTTAGATAAATATGATATTTATTAATATTATAATATAAATCTCTTATATTAATATTATTAATAACATTAATATTCTCCTGTTAAGAAGATTGGGTAAGCAATGGCATGCAACACTTCAGGGCTTCCATTTTTTGCTGTAAGGGATTGTTTAGTGCCTTCTGCCAAGGTTTTCGCAAGTGGAAAGGATGGCTCTTCAATGTCATGCACACCCACAAATTTATCTGATCGCTTCCATCTCTGTGACAAACATGGTTTTCACCTAACATTTTTCTTAGAAAAAAGGATTGCAGTTGCTTCCAGGCCCTTCACCAGCTCCTCCTCTTCTATCGTTGTAAATTTTTCTCTCACGGGTGCATCTAAACCTATCAGGGAAGCCATGCTTGGTGGGGGAACAATGAAAGTTACTTTAAACCCAACCTTAGACTAACCTCTAACGCTATGATCTCTAATAGAAGATCATTATTTTGGCAAGCACGATAACAATAAGGTGTCACTTTTAGGTATCTCAGCTCAAGGAAAGGACTTTATGCAGGAATTTAGGTATTCATAGTTGTAGTTTACGCATGCGAGTAACCTTTTCTCATAGGGGTCAAGGCATGGCTTGAAAAATATGTCTGATGATGGGGGTCATCATTCAGACTCACAACATACCACTATCATTGCAAATGTTGCCTCTATCAAGCACTGTTCACATTTCCTAGTCCATCCCTCCACCAAAATGTCATAATTTTTTTTAGACAACTTGGCATTGGATAGGGAAGCTTTCTTGTCTGATCATGGATTGATATGTGGGTTTTCAAAGACTTGGTTGAAATTATGTGAACTGCACACTTGGGTTTTAGACATGTGGAAGGAGAAATTAGTGCATTTACCCTTGTGCAAAGGGGTTCTTTATATTAGACTTTGATTCACATGAAGACAAGGAGGTGGTGTTGGAAAATGGCCATTGGATCTACCAAGGAGATTTTTGTGCATGAAACCAGGATTTCCTGATTTCGACCCTCATACAAAAATTTTTAGCTCTACTTTTTTGTGGGTAAGGCTTCCATATCTTCCCATTCAGTTCTAGGAATTGGACTGTTTGAGGGATATTGGAAATACCCTAGGAAGGTACCACTGCACTTTTGAATAAATTATCAACTATCAAAATTCTACTTGTGCTCGCATCTGTGTTGAAATAGATTTTTCAAATAGTCTTCCTATTGAGACTCTGCTAAAGGTGGGTAATAGATGTAGGAGGAAACCAACTGATTATGAAAAAAATTCTTTTAGATGTAGAAAATGTTTCTCTATAGGACACTCCTCCTCCCATTGCCATCTTCATTATGGGGTGGGAAAACTGACATGGTGGATTGGAGCTGAATCACAACACTACATCATTCCTCCCAATCCACCTGAGGATTCTTTGAAAAAAAAATTCCTTCAACACCTCCTCCTCAAGAGGAACAAACTTTGGTCTCGCTCGTAAAGGAAACAACTTCTATGTTTATTTCCACAGATAATGAAACAATTTCAGCAGAAAATAGCAATGTTTTTCCCCAACACCCTGAAATAGAACAAGGTTGGATAGAGGTGAAGAGGAAGAAAAAACCACCAAAAAAATAGAAGCATTTGATGATACTAAGATCTTCTAAGTAAATAAAAAATCTAGATATGTGATTTGCTTTGCAATTGGGGGATGATTTAAAATTTATATCTGGAATATGTAATTCAGTTTTTGAAATTGTGGATTAAATAATATTTATGAAAGCTATGGAACATTAAACGATTCTCCTTTTTTAAAGAGTTATTACTGATCCCTTTAATTACGAATATGCAATAAAAAATTATTATTTAAAAAAGTTAGTCAATAACTTTGGGTATGGCTTATTTTTGAAGAAAGAAAGAGGTTTAATATTCAATACATTTTATAATTAGTATTTAGTCCATAATTTTGGAAATAAAAGCATTAGTATGCATGTGATTTATGGGTTACTAGTAGTAAAATAAAATGGAGACAAGTAGAAAGAATTCAAAAGTAGTCAATTACAAGGAAATTGAAAATAAAAATATCAGTTTTTTTATGAATTACTTCATAGTGCTATTGAAGACTGAGTCACACCATCTTTGATCCAAAACAAATAAACAAACCTCACAAAAATAAGAATGTGATGACACAATATAGATATTTTGCATTTTTAGAATAAATGAATAAACTATATGGCTTGTTTTGAGGTGTCATGACCAAAGTCTCAAGTGCTTCCACAACACTTGCTATGACATGAGAAACATGTTATTATAGACAATGTTTGTGGAAGCCAAGTGTATATAAGGATTTGTGTACACATGTATCTATGTAACAAGAAATATATGGTGTTAAAAGAAAAAGCACAAAACCCATGCTCGTTATCCTCCCTACCATTTTGGCATCATGGAGCCTCGCGGACTCTAGCCAAACCCCCCAGCAAGAAAAGTAGGAAACATCCATGAGAAATTTCATGGAGTTCCATCATACATCACACAATAACAAATTTGGGGAAAATCTAGTTTTTTCATATCTGATCTATTATATTGTAGTGTTTTCTCTGTTGTGGTAACTTTGTAAAAAATAGGTATCATTATTTTTGAATGCTTTTGCATGGTTTAGCCTAGTTCTTACAAATAGAAGACAAGGATATGTTAGTGGACAGGCAAGAAAAATCAGAAAGGAAGCATAAAAAGTGAGTAAGTATATGGGTAAAATCAATATAGAGAATTTGAAACTGAAAATAAATAGTAATATTTACAATTGCTTGACCGAATCTATATATTGATAATGGAAAAGTTTTGTACTTACATTGATGGTGTTTAACAAGCGTGAGCAACATTGGATCGAGTTGTTGGAGCATTAAAGAATTTGAAATAGACAATAATTTACAATTCACTAATTTTTTTGGATGTCTATTGTATTTGTGCAGCATTATAAAGGAAATAATATAGGTCTACAATAGAAGAGGTTAGCTATATCTATTGTAATAGGAAGAGATAAAATGGAACATTTTGAATACATGGTGGAATATATAGTAGAGTGTATAATAGCTAAAAATGTGTATCTAACTTCACAAACGTATTTATTGGTATAGATTTTCTTTTGCAAGTGTTTATATTTGTATTTCATGACTAAGATATATATGCATAAATGTGTTTGTGAAGCATGGTGACATTTAACAACCAATAACTAGAAAGGAAAAAAATATAGCCATGCATGAAATGAATACCAGGCCAACCATGACATTGCAAATGGTTTAGTTGAATGGAGCAACAAACACCATTGTCATGTTCTTATAGGGATAAATAATGTGATGCAAACAAGAAATTATTTTTCCTCTCACAAGCACATGGAAACGATGTGTGGTTGTCCTCCAGAATCACATAAACCACAATCTACAATGGTTGTGAAAGGGTGAATCTTAAATGGAAATTTTTTTGTGGGAAGACAATCATACATTTGACTTCAAAAAAGATAGTCTACTCTACCCATTACATTTTTGCATGTGTGTATAGTTATCTTTTCATCTCATTGAAAGGACTATTTACAGATAGTTGTTTATGAAGATGGGAATTTTCCATAAAGTTATAACAACATTTATATTATGAAATTCTAAATGCATTTATATAAAAACTACAATTGCAATCCAAGGAAGTATATAGTAAAAATGGTCATTGAATTGACAAGCCAACTATTAAATAGTCTGGAAATTATTACATAATCAACAGTTTGCTTTACGGAACTGGGAAAAAGAATATAATTAAAAATTCATTCTATATTATTTGGCAGTAAATATTATAGGCAAAATAGACAAATTGTGAAAGAACTATTAGGAAAACACTTAAGAATCATAGGTGAATGTCAATTGTTACATAGATTGCTTGTCTTGCACATCAATATGTTTCATGATATTCTCTTTTTCTCATCTATTTGAAGGTACCTGTAATAGGTTGTTCATTGTCATAATTTATGTCTCGTATTGTCCATCATACATATCTTAGATTGAGTGAACCACCTAAATTTTGGGTGTGGGATCTATCTCTTTTAATTAGGTGAAAGACCCTAATTGAACAAAATATACCTAGCATTCCTAGTCCCGAAAATCTATGGTTCAGTCATCTAAAGATTCTAGATTTTTCCCAGATTCTAGTGGTAGGACTAAATCGCCTAGTCTTGCATATGAGTCCCAGTGCACTTCAAGAACAATAATTTTCAAGGTTTTTAGATCTTGTTTAGACATATCCTATCCTCTAGGTACTTTTTTGTTTCTTTATGTTTAGTGATATAATTTCATGTTCTTTAGTTTCTAGGGTTTAGTGCATTAGAGTTTGCATTTCTTCCTTTGAATATTCATTTTAATAGTGAACCCCCCCTTTAATAACACCTAAGGAAACCTCTTACTAGTCCTATTAGTAGTATTCCTTACCTCTATCAAGAGTCAGTTGGTTGAGGGATCTTGGTTTCCTAATGAACTAAGAGTGAAATAGGTCCTAGCCCCTAGGTTCCATCTCCAAAAAAGGTTGAACCCCTATTTCCTTTATTTCATTTTGGTGAACCTGACCTTTGGATTATTTCATTTCTAATTTGGAGAAAATCGTATTCCTATATCTAGGTTAACTTTGCGTTTTATTTTCATTAGTTGAATTGCATTTAGGACCCCCAAATCTTGCATTAGTTAAAAAGTGCACATAGGTTGCATTTTTGTATCTTGCATCATTGAATTTCATTAGAAGGTTGTAATTGCAAATAGTCATTTGAATGTATACAAACTAGAAACATTAACATCAACTCATAATTTGTTAAATATTGTGTAAAAACTCTAATCTGAGACTCATTCACCCACTTGGGCGATTTAGTCCCTATACAGGTGGTTTTTCTAGATTTATGGGAATTCTATGTTGTCTATTTTTCAATATTTAAACCTTCCAAAAGCCCTAACTAGGACTCATTCGCCCACTTAGGATATTTAGTCCTATATCAGTTCTGTAACTACATTTTATAGCATTTAAAACTTCATTTATGTGCTTCTATCTGCTGTTATCAGTTCTTTTTTTTAGTTTGTTGAGTTTTTATTTCATTCACCTCATTAGATCTAGCTTAATTTTGTTTCATTTCAAGTGCATTTGTTAACATAAGAATTGGAATTAAAGCATATCATTTATCTTGTGTTCATTTCATTTATTTTGCATTTCCCTTTGCATGAGCTTTACAACTTGGTGTCCTATTGCTAATACTATAGTGAGATGTAGTTCGAGACTCATGTCCCATGATAACACACTCATTGTGGATCTTTGGCTATCTAGCTCTTTCACTTATAGTTTTGACACGTTCACTAGGTATGGACCATACCCTTGACAACTCTTTACCTTCAAGTAGTATGACAAGTGTTGAAAAAATGGTTACTAGTGTTCCTCAAGAAAACATAATCCAAATCCATGAAGAATTAGCAAACCTACAAAGTTTAGTGAGTACTGAAAATATTTCCAACACTATTATTCCTACCATAGATAACATACACCACATGATTGAAAGTGAAAAAGGAATAGAGATTGCACGTAACCTAACTCAATTTTTTGATAAAAATCTTAACTCAATGACTAGTTGTGCTCAAACTTCGAAAAACACTCAAAGTCAATGAGGAACTAAAATTCCTCCTCCTATGACAATTTCCTCTATTACTACCTACACCAACCCTCAAGTTACCACAACAATGCAACCTACTAGTAATATCATTCCTACCTTGGGTATTTCCACTAGCAATCCTTATACCTTTGTGGCATCTCATATCATATCTCCTATCACTTTACCTCCCATAAGTGTTCCATTCACTTCCCCTCAAACACATATACACCTCTACCATATTCACCTCCATCCCAAAGCACAACAAAATGATGCCATCCTTAACCAAGTTCTCTTACAAAATGTTTCATCCCTTCAAAAAAAAATTTCCACCATAAACTAAAATCAAAATGGCCAACCATCATACTATGTCAAAATCAATCCCTTATCCTTGGATATATTAAGAATGCCAATACCACAAGGTATAGAGATTCCTAAGTTTGAAAAATATGGAGGGAAAGGAGATCCTTCTAACCATGTTTATGCTTACACCACCTTATGTAGTGATTTTGTCCTTGAAGATAAACTCTTGGCTAAGCTCTTCCCTCTGTACTTGAAAGATATCACCTTAAAATGGTTCTCCTCATTACCGAATAACTTAATTCATTCATTCAATGAACTTGTTGAGGCCTTTATAACCCATTTCCAACTGCATATGACCCCTAAGATGGCATTGGCCGATTTGATGTGATGTAAGGAAAAGGATGATGAAAAAGTTACTAACTTCATTTAACGTTAGCAATTAATTTATTCCCACATCGACATAAATATTCTCACTCCTCACCTACAATGAATGTTCATTGATAACTTACAAACTAAGATACAAGATAAGCTTGGTATGATAAAATCCCCTTCCTTCATACACTTGTGCACCGCCCTTCATGATTATCAAAACTCAGTTAGTAGTCATGAAACAAAACCCACCTTTAGCCATCCTAAAAAATTTGAATCCTTAAATCAAAATAGTTACCAACTTTTAGAAAAAAATAAATATTTTCTTCAACTAAATCCCCCTCAACCAACCCAACATGTTGATACTTGTGGCAACATAAATTGGGAGATAGTGCAATTTCTTGCCTAATTTGGACCTATTTTGGTACCCTTTTAAATCATCATTAATAGGCACCTAAGACCATTTATTTTGGATCTTGAGGCTTATTTCAACTAAAAATTTGAAAAAATCCACAAAATCAAAAAAAATTCTAGCCTAGAGCAAAAATCTAGGGTGGGACTCACACACCACTTTGCGCATATGAGTCCCCCAAGGTGGGACCCATACGCCACTTTGGGTGTATGAGTCCCCCTAGGTGGGACCCATATGCTAGAAGTGGTGTATGAGTCCCATTTGGGCTCTTTTTAGGGTTTGAGTGAGAAATTCAAGTTTCTAATTCAATTTTTTGGTTGATGTTGGCTTTTGAGAACTAAATAATGGTAAATTAGGTGTAATTCCTATATAAACAAGCTTCTAAAGACATTTTTCATATAAGAAATAATCTAGAAGAAAATTTTCAAAATCCAAGCATTCAAGAGTATTCAAGCATTCTTCACAAGAGAATTTAAGAACAATAATCAAAAAATTTGAAGCCTTGGAGCAACATTATTGTGTTTTTTTAGGTCTTATAGCTCACTTTCATTCAAGATCTAGCATCATCAAGGGTTCATTATTATTTCCTATGGTGAATCATGATGGATTCTAGGTTGGGGAGATGCAACTAGCCATCAATCCAAGCCTAAGGACTTGTTTCCTACGTGATTCCATCCTCCATTATCATTTTACATTCAACCTAAGGAAGGTACATATATTATTAGGGCTCATTTGGGTGATCAGGGATCTCTCAAAGTGAGTCATTCATGTCCATGCATTATTCTTTCATCTCGTTCTAGCATAATAGAATAGGGTTGGATTACATTTCAGATTTCCTAATCTTAGACACACTTAAGGTTAGAGTTTTTTTTCACATTTGCATTCAAGATCCATTTTTTCTCTCAAGGTTTAATTACCAAGCTAGGGGTTTGATCGAGGCAAACCCCCCATAAGAAAATATATTATATTTTGTAGGTATTTTTATAGGTTCGGATCCAAAAATTAGTTTGGGAAGGAAGAGAGAGATTGGAGCATAGATATGGACTTTGAATTCTTGAAAAAGTAGAAAGGGACTGATACACCAAAAGTAGCATATGAGTCCCACTACAGGAAATTTTCCAGAGTTTTGAACATTCTGAATCTATACTGTTAGAAACCTGTTCTAGTCTAGAAACCCTATACTAGGACTAATATGCTAAAAGTGGCGTATGAGTCCCAGTTTTCCCTAAAAGCAACATTTTTAGCATTTCAGAGTTGATTCCAAAGCTCCTTCAGATTTCTATGCACACTTCTATGTTTTTCTAGTTTATTGTTCAGATTTGTACTCTTTTCTAGGCCATTTAATGAAGTTTTGCATTATTTCATTAGTCTTTCCAAGCCCTAGCTTGGTGGTGAACCCCTCTTTAGTTTCTAATCAGACCCTAGAACATCCCTATTGTAGATCTCTTTCCCCTTTACATCCTTGGATTAAGATCTCTAGGGTTTCCTTGAGTGAAACTTGAGCGAAATAAGAGTACTCATCTCTCTCTTCCCAATTTCCATTGTTTCAATACCCAAGTGGTTGCTATAAATAAGAAAGATCCTTTTACATTTGGGGATCCAAAAAGACAGTTTACTCCCTTACTTGATACCCTTCATAACACCATGTTGCAACTTCTAGAAAGGAACTTGATTTCCTTACCTCCTGTTAGAACTTTCGATCCTACTCTGCCATTGCCTCCAAACTTTAGATCAAATTCCTATTGTCATTTTCACCATCAAAATGGACATGATACAAAAAATTGTAAGCTTCTTAAACATCTTGTGCAAGACCTCATTGATTCTAATCATATTCAAATTGGAGTTTTTAATGATCAAGGTAATAAGTCTATTGCCCCTCCCAACTAAAACCTGCAAATCTTTACCAACCCCATGCCAAATTATAATATTTTCATTTGTCAAAGCTAGTGAAAATAAGAAGAATGATGTGGTGAATGTTGACATAGATGATGATAATATGGATATTGATGAATAAATTCCTAAGGATAGTATGGTTGGATTAATCAAAATTCAATCTCGTAAGGGCTCAACTAAAATGCCTCTTGACATTACTTTCTCATCACAAGATATAATTAGAAAGGCACCTGATGGTCCTCTTTACATAGATGACCAAATAAATGATAAGCCCAATAATGGGATATTAATTGATCCCGTCTATGGAGAGAATGTGATCACTGAAGAATTCTTACTTGTGCATGAACTAGAATCAAGATACATATGATAAATCGAAAGCATGGATAAAGACACATAATGGTTTTGCTTGCCCTATGATTGGTTTGATCATCCTTCCTTTAAAATTTGGACTGAAACAATTAGATGTGTCATTCTCCATCATCACAACATTAGACCAATTCCATGTGAAGCTTGGTTATCCATGGCTACGATCCATGGAATTCATCCTTTTGATTGTACATAGAATCTTAAAGTTTCCCTTTGACAATGAGATCTTTACTATGCACCATAGTGGCTATAATCATGTGTCTTCTCATGGGAACTTTTCATTGGATTTCTTTTGGCCTAAACCTATTGAACCTATTAAACCTTGTGAAGACTTATTTTTCAAATCCTACCAAAATTTTAAGGTGAAACACATAGCAGAACTATCCCTTCAAAACATGTCTCAACCCATGATTGAGCCTCCTATCCTTGATGAAACCATGATTGAACCGGAAGACCTTCCAAGTAACCAAGGCCAACCCAAGATAGATCTTTTGTCTATCTCCTACAAGAGACCAAGAGACAACCAAAACAATCCTATCATGCCTCCTAAAATAAAACATTTTTACAAAGCCAAAGCAAAAGTGGTTGAACAACCTCCCACGATTCCTTTTGTTCCTCCTCTGAGGGAAGAAAATAAACCTATGGTTAATAAACCCACTCCCACACAAATGCAACTTGAAAATCATATTAAAAGAAACATAAATGGTAGAGAGTATAGGCGTAGAAATTGTGCTATTGCTTGAAGGATAAACGAAGAAAACAACAAATAAAATCAACATCTAAAATTAAGTGAAGCAATACGTGATGACTCTCCCTCTTTGCCACAACAAGATCCTATATCACAACCGCAATTGGGAATAGCACCTTCTTTGGACATTATCATTTGACCTACCATTGTGATTAACTTGGATGATGATGATGAGATTGCTAAAATTGATGAGAAGTGCATAATAAATTTAATACATTGTTTTCCTCTTCTATGAGCTTAAATGAAAATTCTCATAATTGTGTTGAACTCAGTGATGCTCCTATTTTGGAACTTGTTGTTGTCCCTATGGCTAGTTTTCCACCTTTTGTATATGATGAACAAGATTGAGATGCGGACGGCCTGATATAGGTTGACTCGCATGTTCCTTACTAGTCTTGTCTTTGTTTTCTTTTTATGTGTGTGATTTCATCTACGTAATGTGATCTCTTGTACCATTTTTTTTATGTACTCTCTCTTTGTGATATTCCTCTATTTGTATCTACATTCTTTTATATGTCGTAAACTTTTATCTTTTCTTTGTCTTTTTTTTTCCTTTTGGGGATGATGCAAGGCGTCGAGAAATTTAGGTCTCTTCCATGTTGACCCAAAATATTTTCTTTGTTTTCACTCTATTTGTGTCATTCTTCCTGTTCCATAAGTATGGGAATGATGACATTTCTGAGCTCCCTAACAAAATTGTAGTAAAGATATATTGACCCCAAATTCATGGATCCCTTATGTGATTTTTGGATTGGTCACAGCATGGTGTTTAGAAATTTCTTTAAAGTGGGGGCATACATTGGCATTATTTTTTCACATTTCATTACAATGCATGTTTCATTGTGTGGTCTTCTTACTTCATGTGATGTATCTTTCTCTTGGTGATGACATTGGGTGTGATGTCCTTCAAGAGTGTGATCTCTCTTAGCATATTATATTCCTCTTAGTGGCTTGATGTGACACACTGCATCCTCTAAGTTGTGAATCTTCTATTCTTTGATTGGTCCTCTCTTGGAGACATTAGGCACGATGTCCCCGAAGTTAAGGTCTTACATGAACTAAGTAAAACCCCTTTGAACGTACCTTACACTATTTTTCATTTACGATAACTGTTATATGGCCACCTTGCATACTATTAAATGGCCACCTTGAAATGGGCCTATCAAGAAATCAATGATCTTAATCTCAAAAATAGGGTTCTAAAAAGCAAGTTAGAGGATTTGGAATTGAAGTTGTCAACTCTGAACAATGAAGAAGGAAAGCAAAAAAAGAACAATATAGGGATGAGAGATGATGACATTAAGGACAAGTATAAGACTCTGGAAGCTGAAATTGTTATAATAAAAAACAATAAGAAAATTGTTGTGGAACAAAACCATAGAATGGCAAGACACAATGCCATTATCATTAATTCAATGTCTGAAAAGTTGGAAAAGTCACAACAAGGCTTGCTCGTTGTTGACCTAGAAGAGGACAAGGATAAAAGCAAGAATGAGGACCAAGGAATATTGAAGAGGACCTGTGCCAATCTTAAGAGGAAAGCGCCTCCTACTTCCCAGATGGTCTAGATCTTAAAGAGGGGGGTTCGGGAGATGAACGACATGGAAGCTGAGACAACAGAAATTTTAAAGTCCCAAGCTTAGTTGCTACTGGTGTTTTTTCTGGTCTTTTTGGGGTCTTTTTTGTGGCCCTTGCTTGCCTTTTTTTGGTGGCTGTTGCTTTGTTATTTTAATGTCTTCTCTACAGTCTCTCTGTTTTTGGGTTCTTTGACGATATATCTCTTTTATTTGTAAACTTTGTGGTTTCGGGTCCCTGTAAAACCCATTTTTTCCTCTTTCAAAAACACACTTTGCTTGCCTATGGAGCAATCCTATTTGTTCATGAGTTTCAACATAGGAATTTTTTCTTGCCTCATGAATTCATGTTGTTCGTGTTGTGCGGTGACTTATCAAATTTATCAGGAGGTATAACTTTGGTATGGTTAGAATATGAGAGTCAAACTTAGGCATTAATTTCCCATAGCCACTTTCTTGTGTGTGTGAGCGCATACCGACCGGGTGCATATGTCTCTCACCTCTCTGGGGGCTCACCTAGTGGATAGCCCGAGGGTTCACTAGCCCTTGTGAGTGTGCATTTGGTTTACATAGTGGACATCGTGTTCCACTTGTAAACATTTTTTGGAAAAATAGCTTAGATATGATCCACATCGTCTTGGACAAGTGGTCAAGGTGTGATCCACCCTTCTTTTCCTTTTTATTTCTTCTTTAAGTATTTGATGGTACATGCTTGTTCTTTATTGTTGC
Organism: Sequoia sempervirens; assembly: GCA_007258455.2. NCBI lineage: Eukaryota > Viridiplantae > Streptophyta > Pinopsida > Cupressales > Cupressaceae > Sequoia > Sequoia sempervirens. Next base: position 55,690,134 of record VDFB02047230.1, on the reverse strand, counting down.
TTCATATACATCATTCCTATGCATGCTCTTTTGTGCCTATGTTGGTTTGCCATAGGATCTTGATCCTAGGGGCTTGATCATCCCTCTTGATTCTTGTTGTTGTATCTTACTAGCATTGGTACACTTGGATCCCTCTTGATGTGAGTTTGTCTACTTTAGTGCGAGTTTGAAGCAAGTTCCTCCTCTCACTAAATTCGGGATTAAATGTAGTGTAGAAAAATGTCCCTTTACATTTTCACACTTGTTTAGCCCTCCCTATTAAAATTAGGCTTCTTTATGCCTTGTTTGGTCCTATTTTACATCCATAAGCCTAATTTAATGCATTTTTCTAAGGATAATCCTAAAATTTAATAAATGAAAAATCATGATTCAATGTTTAAGGTTGTTTGTTCTAGATTTAATGATTTCGGACTCATACACCACCTTGGGCGTATGGGTCCCAACTAGGTCTCGGGGCCTAATTTTAAACATTGCATTAAATAAGATATTTCTTGGAGTTTGTGTCCTATGCTTAAGACATTGGGACTCATATTCCCAAGGTGGTGTATGAGTCTCGCTTAAACTAGGACCTATTTTTAAATCAAATTCTTGGTGGGATTTTACTCTCCTAGATTTGATGTTGGCTTGTAATGTTGTAATTTTAGGAAATTTGGCATAAACAAGTATAAATACAAGGTTATTTCACATAATTTCTAGGCTAATAATTTCAAGAGAGAATTCCTAAGGAAATTTTATGAGATCTAGAGCATTCAAGAGTTGATTATCAAGAATTAGGAGAAATATTCAAGATTCAAGCATCATGTCAAAGTCTTCATTCATCATGTGTGTTTTTGAGCTAACATTTGTGATGTAGGATTTTCATGATTTAATCAAGCATTCAAGTCAAGATTCAAGCATTCAATCAAGAGTCAAGATCTGCATCCATCACACAAGTTTGTAGTCTTTATTTTTGAAAGCTGTAAAATTTTTATTGCTTATGGTTTAGGACATAGAACAACAATCTTCTTCACTCTCATTCAAGGAAACCTTAGAGATCTCAATCCAAGGATGAAGTAGGAGAAAGAGATCTTGCAATATGGTGTCCTAAGTTGTAATAAGAAACTAAAGAGGGGTTCACCACTAAGCTAAGGCTTGAAAAGACTAATGAAATGCAAGACCTAATGTTTAAACCTTGTGCAATGCAAAACTTCACTAGATTACCTAAAGAAAGAATGCAAATCTAAACAACAAGCAGACAAAACATAGAAGTACACTTGGAAACATGAAAGAGCTTGGAATTAACTCTGAAATACTAAAAAATGCTACTTTTAGAGCACACTAGGACTCATACACCACTTCTGGTGTATCAGTCCCAGTCTAGGGTTTCTGGACTGGAATTTGTTTTTGACAATGCAGATTCAGGATCTTCAAAAATATGGAAATTTTCTTGTCTAGTGGGACTCATATGACACTTTTGGAATATAATTCTTATTCTACTTTTTCATAAATTCATAGTCTAGATCTATACTCCAATCTCTACTCTTCCTAACCAAATTGATTCCCAGATCCGAACCTATAAAAGGACCTACAAAATATAATATAGTGTTGATTTGCTTATGGGTGGTTTTCCTTGGTCAAACCCCTAGTTCGGTAATTAAACCTTGATGGAAACAATGAATCTTGAATGCAAATGTGAACATAAACTCTAACCTTCAGTGTGTCTAAGATTATAAATGCAATGCAACCCTATTCTATTGTGCTAGAATGAGATGCATGAATGGAACATGAAGATGAATGACTCACTTTGAGAGATCCCTAACCACTCAAATGAGCCCTAATAATGCATGTACCTCCCTTAGGATGAATGTAGAATGATAATGTTGGATGGAATCACTTAGGAAAAAATTGATTAGGCTTGGCTTGATGGCTAGTTGCATCTCCCCAACCTAGAATCCGTCATGATTCACTATATGCAACCATAATCAATCCTTGACAATGCTAGATCTTGAATAAAAGTGAGCTTGAAGACCTACAAAACACTTTAATGCTAGTCCAAGACTTCAAATTTTCTTGCTCTTGAAACTTGAATGCTCTTGTGAAAGAATGCTTGAATGCTTGTGAATGATTAGATCTTGAAATTTCTCTTCTAGATTAAAAATAATAACTTAAAAGCTTGTTTATATAGGAAATACACCTAATTTACCATTATTTAGATCTCAAAAGCTGACATCAACCAAAAATTTGAATAAAAAACTTGAATTTCCCGCTCAAACCCTAAAAAGGGGCCAAATGGGACTTATATGCCTCGAGATCCAAAATAAAGGGTCTTAGGGGCCTATTAATGATGATTTAAAGGGGTATCAAATAAGCCTCGAGATCAAATAAGCCTCGAGATCCAAAATAAAGGGTCTTAGGGGCCTATTAATGATGATTTAAAGGGGTATTTAATGCAAGGGTGCTAAAATAGGTCCAAATTAAGTGTGAAATTGTACCATTTTCAAGAGCGTACAATTTTCTACACTACAATTTCAAAGGTTTGGTGAGTTGCAACCTTAAATATTGTTCATTCATCATTCCTTCATTCTATTTTATTTCATTTCAAGGTTTAATTACCCAAATAGAATTTGACCAAGGAAAACCCCTATTCCCTAACAAAACGATTTTGTCTCTTCATGTGTGATTGCAAATCTAGGTGATTTGGAGCTTGAAGATCCTTTGAAGACAAAGTTGCAAGATTAAAGAAAGTTGTCAAAGTTGTCAAGAAGTTGTCATCTTCACGAAAACTAGAATTCAGACTTTCAGACTTGGAGATCAAACAAGACGGAAGCTACGAAAGACCTCTCAAGGCTACAAAAGTTTTGGTCAAACCTAATACTGGGACTAAATCGCCACCTTGGGCGTATGATTCCTAGTATACCTCTTTTCAGTAGTTTTCTATAGATATTGGTTTGTCATATGAACATTCCAGATTCTGCCTAGATTCTAGTAGTAGGACTCGATCTCCCAATTTGGTGTATGAGTCCCAGTGCACTTTGAGAACAACAATTTTCAAGGTTTTCAAATCTTTTTTAGACATCTCTTTTCCTCCATGTACTTTTCTATTTCATTCTATTTAGTAATCTTTTTTCATGTTCTTAAGTTTCTAAGGTTTAGTGCATTGGAGTTCACATTTATTCCTTTGAAGCTTCATTTTAATGGTGAACCCCCCCATTTAATCACACCTAAGGAAACCTCCTACTAGTCTTATTAGTAGTAGTCCTTCCCTCAATTGAGTCACTTGGTTGAGGGATCTTGGTTTCCTAGTGAACTAAGAGTGAAATAGGTCTTAGCCCCTAGCTTCCATCTCCCAAAAAGGTGGAACCCCTATTTCCTTTATTTCATAAACATAAAGTCCACTTTATGTGGTCAATGTTGACAATTTTTGTTTGTGTTGGTTGATTTTAATTTTACACTCCACCATCTATGTGGGTTTTTGTGGTGTTCGATTGAGTTTGTAAAAGTGTCTTGGTGTGCATTTGAGTTTGATGATTTCATCATCCTTAACTTATGTTTTTTTCATGAGAGTATGATCATGGGTTTGTACCCACTCATCATTTGGGTGTTGATTTTCCCTCTGATATGTTTATCATGGTGGCTCCATCCTACAATTGGTAATTATTCCATGTGTGCTACCTTTCTTGTATTATGGTTATTTTCTTCATGCGGTTAGTGTTCTTGTATCAATACGTTTCTCATGACACTTGTGTGCATTTTTTTACATAAGTGTGATATTTTGTTGCCACATCTTTGTTGTGGTTGTTTTCATTTCTAAAAAATAATTTTTTCAATTATTTTTATCCTAGGTGTGTGGGTTGGAAAATTATATTATTCATTTTAAAATGTGATAACACTACCATCCTTTACCATTAACTTTTATTTTATTTTTAAGAAGAAAAAATAGAATGTAATAGACTATAAAAAATATTAAGAGTAAACCAAAAAAAAACATTGAATTTCTTATTATATAACTATATTGTAAATCTAATACAATTAATTTTATTTATGGGATTGTAACTAAGAATATGAATCTTTTAGAATAGAGTATGAAAATGCTCAAAATAAGAAGCAAAAAAATGTATGAGGTGATGAATATTTGATAAGGTAATGTATATTGACTAAAGTGGTGGATATTGAATTTATAGGATATGACATTTCCTATTAACACATGGCTCTATAATTGAGATTAAATGCTTCTTTCACAATCTAATATGGAGAATATTATTATCTAGAAATTTGAGGTTTTGGTTTCATCTATTTTCAAACACATTTGTGCTTCATCAAATCCATACATTTGTTGAGAATTATAATCCTTTATATCTATGTCTTCATTTAGGAACACAATTTGTGGCTACATGATTTTTCAAATAGATTTGTGTGAGTGTTTAAATACAAACTTATGACATGATAATTAAGGAAAAAGAAACCTACAAACCTAAGAAGAATATAACCTAGTGTGCCGTAGAAAAATGGCCCCTTGTCATTTTCATGGTCTTTTAGGCCTTTCTTCACGATGCTTGTTCCATTTTTATTTGATTTAATTTTGTAGTGTGGCTTGAACATTCACATTAAGTCCTTAAAATTCAAATTATGGCATCTTGTGAAGGTGAACTGTGAGGTGTTGTAAAACATTTCTACACTTCTCTAGACTCTATTCATTATAATTCACCTAAAAATCATCTTTTCATCACTTATCAAGTCCTATTTTGAAGTTTTGTAAAGTCTTCTAACAAGATTTCAAACCTTCCTAAGTTTAATTTCACTATTTACACCTTTCTTATGCTTTATTTGACCTATTTATGCCCTTATAAGTATTAATTAAGTGTGTTTTTTAATGTAAACCTGACAAACAACATTAAATGCAAGATCATTCCTGACACCCACTTTGAAGTCCAAGGTGGGACCCATTCGTCATGGGTGGCGAATGTGTCCTTGGCTCAAAATTAAAAATATTTCAAATTTTCTTTCGGATTTTTATTTAACATTACCTTGTGTTGGCCTGTGATGAGGTATCATCGGGTTACTAAGGCACAAGTGTGTATAAATAAGTTTTTTTCTTCTCATTTTAATGCCCATTCATCAAATTCACTTATTTACTCACTCATTCAAGCATTCAAGCACTTTACATCATCCTATCAAGCATTAATCAAGTATCTTGGAGAAGCCATTGTTATATCTTCAAATTTTTTTCAACAAGATTGGTGAGTTTAGAACATTTTCATGTTGTTTATTAATCTTTCCTTGTTCATTTCATTCCATTTCTTCATTAAGGGTTTGATTACCAAAGTGGGATTTGACCATGGTAAATCCCTATAACCTAACCCTTAACCACTTTTCACCTTTTGTGTGTGTGTTTGCAGACTTGTGTATACAAATTTGATAAGCTATTAGGTGTTGAAAAGTGGACAAGAATTCAACAATGTGTTTCAAGTCAACTACAACCTATTTCAAGCTTGGAGAAGACATTATGTCCGTTTTCTGTAGATTTGACTCTGTTAACCCGACAAACAGACAACTTCAGATTTGGTGCTATAGGATTGGTCCTTGATTTCATAGAATTTTGGGAGTGGACTGATTCACTATCAGTGGTGAATAAGTCCCACCTTAAGGCTGAAAATTTAGATTTTGTTGAATTCTGGATCCCGACACTCAGAAACCTGTTCTCAAAAGTTTTCATCAGAAGCAGGACTGATTCACCATTAGTGGTGAATGAGCCCCACTGGTGATTTTCAGTGATTTCTGTCAACATTCAGAATACTCCAAATTCTCCAATTTTTTTCCAAGTGCACTCTGATTCAGCCTTCTTCTTTTCTGTTTTGCATTTGTTCATAATTTAGTTCATGTTTGCATATCACATTGTGTTTTCCAACATTGCATAATTCTTAGGTTTTGCATTCATAATCAGTCAAATAGTTCATTTAAGTGCACTTAGATCATTCCATTTAACCTTAATCACATCATACACATCTTAATTTGAGTGAACCACCTAGACTTTTGAGTGGGGTTTATCTCTCTCCTTTTAGGTGAAACATCCTAAGAGTGCAAGAGTAGCCTATAAATCCTACCCAAAAATCTACGATTCACCTAGATGTTTGGAGTTCAGTGCTCTATACTTTCTTTTACATTCTAGGTCAATGACATTATACTTTGACTATAAGATTAACATTTTCCCTAATGTCAAGCTACTTTTCATCTAATCCTCTAAAACCTAAATATGTGCATTTGGGTTTCAATGTCCATTATTAGCCGATAATCCTTCGTAGAATATCTAGATAATCATTAGCTTGAAACCATATGATATGAAGTATAAAGAATGTAGTTATTTAGAGTCAATTTTTTTAACTCCATTATTATTTTTATGTTATATTATTTATATTCATTTTATAATTATTTTTTATGTGCATTATTTTTTTCCATATAATTTTTTAATAAACATTTTTTAAATATTCAAAATCCACCAAACGATTGAGCATCTTGATAGAAAGAAGTCGTATTATCCTAACAAAAACACCCGCACAATTTAAATGTAAAAATTGATTGAAGTGTAAATCATAGTTGTTCGAAGCAAAATTCCAATTCGAAGAAAAAATGGTGGGGCATATGGATGGACTCCGTAATTGAAAGATGACAGTAAGTTAAAAGGAAATAGACAATCTTTGATAATGGAGGCAGGCTGGAACTTGATGGTCTGTGGACATTTTATATTTTAGACTGTAGTTTACAATTTTAGATGCTATTATTTTAAGTTATAATAATATTATTTTATAATAGTTAATATAAATATAATATTATTTTAGAATATTTTCATATAGAATATAAATGTATTTTTAGAATGTTTTTAATTTATTAATTAATTACATATTATATATTAAATCTAGGTATAAATAATTCATGTTCTTATATCATAATGTCAATAGAATATTTTTGTGATATTTTCTTTTTTCAAGTTGTAATCAGCAATAGCATCTCAATTTTTCTATTTAAATTTTAAATAATTTATCCATCTATATTTTTTTGCATTCACTGTATTTACTTTCAATTGAGATAAGCCATTTAATTTTCCCATTATATTTATTACAAAAATATAACTATCACAAAATAATTTGTATAACACAAAAATTATCTGTATAATTTACTATAAACAATTTATAACATCATAATAATTTGTATATTTTAACAAATAATTCATTATTACAACTTGAAAACATATATTTATACAATCTATTTAATGAAAATCTTATTTTAATTCTTTATATTTTCTTAAAATGTGAATTGAAAAGCAATTAAATGACCAGACCATCGAAAACTTTCTTTTTCCCATATAAGCCCAGAACTTAGCCAATTCCCTAACCCAGAAAGGAATAGAGAAGCTCGTTCCATATATCAGGAACCCCTGGTGAACACCAATGACTACAATCTCCATTACTGCTTGGTTTAGGTGAATCATACTTTGAGGGATGTGCATCCTTCCGTAGCTGGGACATGCCTGTGATGTCCAGCAAAGCAACAGGAAATTTTGTGCTGGTCAGAACATTTTTTAGTATTGCCACCTGAGGAGGTAATGGAGGGTTGTTGGTAGATATGTTCTGAGCAGGCTCTGTCTCCTTCTCGCAACTGTATTATCATAATTCCCATTGTATTAACTTCAGTACAAGTGAAAATGGTGAAATAGATCTATATATTAGGGCATCAGGTAAATTCACCGTCAGCAATTTACCCGGAAAAATTCACTGTCAACAATTCACCGTGGAAAAATTCATCTCAAGGAAAATTCACCACCACTGAAAATTAATCACATTGCAAACTTTTAATGTGATGAATTTTCTGCTAGGATAAATTGCTGGTGGTGAATTTTCCTTGAGATGAATTTGTCATGGTGATGAATTTTCTGGTGTGAATTGTTGATTGATGAATTTTCCAAACAGTGAATTGCTAGTGGTAAATTAAAAGAAATATATTAGATATAAAGCATATTCGTGACCTATTAAAAGAAATATGGGAGCTTCCCATTTTTCACTAATGATGAAAAAAAATGAAATCAATTGACTGAATACAGCAAGACTATAACATCTCTAAGCAGTTTAAGAGTGATTTTCTGTTTTCCAAAAATTGTTTACATACAGTAGAACTATAATATCAGGCAAGGTAACCTACCAATCGCTAACAACTTTTTACTAACTATAATTTTTTTATATATTAAAGATCGAATACCATTTTACTAACTATTTAAGCTGATGATGAAATTGACTGGACAGACCACCTGCCATTTTCTAATATGTAATTGTTAAGTAAAACTAGAGTTAAATATCATATAACATGACGTACCTTGAATGGCTAGGTGTCATGGTTCTAAAAAATACCAATGTTTTTTGGAAATCTATTTGTGAATTTGCCCAATTTGCCCAAGTACTCAGCGCCTTCCTGTAAGCAACCATATGATCTATATTGCTATACGCCGTATTGCCTTCCATTATTATGTCCCATCTGTTGATACACACAATTACTCTTTAGTTTATATCCCTACTTGGCAAGCAAGATATGTTCATTAGATTTTACAAAAATAACTGAAAAATCTTACGTTTGTCCTCTGCTGCCACCAGTATGATCCCACCAGTGGGATGACTCAAAAACCATGATATCAGCCCCCTTCCAATACATACCATAGTCTTCTATAGAATCTATGTGGAGAATTGTTTTCCCCTCTTTATTGGTCTCTAGCTCAACTAAAAAAGGAGCCCAAAAGAATTCTACAGTAGCATCATAATCCTGCAAGCATGCAGTCAAATGTTTGAAACCACAACTGCCCTGCCAAGCAAACAGATAAGATTTAAGTGAACACGTCGTGCAACTTACCAGGGCTTTGAATGTTGTGAGAAGAGTCCCATAAACCATAGATTTCTTGTTGCTTGGAATTCCTCCCTGAAGAAGGCAGACCATGGACTCAAACTGACCTCTGCTTATGCAGTCCCCAACAAATATCAATCTCTTTCCTCTGAGTCTCTCTAACATATCACCACTATTGAACCTGATATAAGAATGTATAAAAAACTAAAAAGAAAGTACAAATCATTCATCATTCACATGAAACTAAACTGAAAGTACAGGGAGCACGGGAAACGAAATATGTAATTTAACCTGGGTATGGTACAACCATCTGGCTGCCATTTCCACTTCTCATAATCCGAATCTGGTCTCCCATTTGCTCTGCAGTTTACTTGGGTATTAATGTACGGGCAATCTGCAGCATTATAAAGTGGATAGGACACATCATGAACCCAATTCCCCGAAAACAAATTGCATTTTGGTTCCGTGATACCTGTCACAGCAATATTTTCTCTATAACAAACATGGCCGATGGGACATAATTCGGTGTGTTTTCTTCCTCGTGGTGTAACACTGTCATGGACCCTGGCGTCTGCGGGAATGCCTAGAAACACTAACATATACAATAACAAAAGCATACCCATTAATGAATTTTTTCCTGCTTTGGAGAGCGCGTTGTAATAACATGCCAGCAGTTGGATAATGAGTTGCGTGTCCTCCATAACTTTGTGTGAGAGAATCTAAGTACAAACAGAGAGAACAAAAGAGTCGAATGGTATTCCATTAAATGTGTGGCACTTAGGCGTTCAAAGATAAATATCCCTGATCATGAGCTGTTTTTTGTTTTATTATCCTCAGTTTTATGCATAATAAAAACTGCATATACAACAACACAGATTAGGTAGGGTTTGTTTTGTCTCCTGTTTTTTATAAATGAACATGCAATTCAATCATTGAGAATAATTTAATACACCTTTGTATTATTAGCTGTTCCCACATGCTATCGCTATTGGAATTTGGAGTTATTTTATTAATGATCGAATATGCTTTAGGCCGTTTCGTTGCACTTTCGTTAGGTGGACAAATCAGAAAATCATTAGGTGAAACCATTTATTATTCCAGACTCCAGTAAGTTTTTGGTCCACTTAAGCATCCCTTATCCAATGTTGACCCAGTGTGAGATTTTCATTTCTATGCAAATTTAACATTCATACAGTGATATTTTCGACGTTTAAAAAAATAGACTATGTTTAATTTATTGCTATTTTTGAGTTAATTTCAACTCCTAACAATTTTATCATAGACTATGGTGGCATAAGTAATACTTCAAAAACCATCAATTTACTTGATCATTAAGGTGTCAAGAGTATTACTTTCTAATAAATTCATCTAATGGTGAGAGTGCTAACACATCTAGGTAGGCTAGATGAAATATATACTAATTTAATTTTTTTTTCTCCACCCAGCATTATGATCCTTCTATACTACATCAATATGATAATATTTCTTAAGAGTCTTAAGAGAAATAAATATCAAATTTTGATACAAAAGTTCTTGATATTCATAGATCATATGAAACTTCTATTTGAATCTATAAGTCAAATTCATGTATATATATATATATATATATATAATAAACATCTAAATTGTACCTTCCTAACTTAAAATGATTGAATACTTTAAATTAAATTGTGGAAAATGAAATTAGATATAAGTTAAAGTGTCTGATAACTTTGATAAGAGTGGAATATAACATTGTATGCGAGTCAAAATTTAGAATCAATTAAATCACATTTCATCATTTTTTAAGAATGTGGAAAATGTCAATTTATGAAAGTTTTGATTAAAGTATGATTTTCATAAGAAATGAAAAATAACTCATTAGATCTAAAAATGAAACATTCTAGTGGTAGTAATGGACAAATGTAAGATTGTAATTATTCTTCACTAAATAAAAATAATTTAAGTCTAGTACTTATTTGTATATTTTAGGTAGATGTATCTTAGATTTCTACAACAATTTTAATTTTACAAATATAATGTTTTTCAAATATATGATGATCGTGTTTTAGTTTTTCTATACTTAGTTGCAACATGAAATGTGTATATTGTACTATAGTACAATACCAATTTAACTTTATGATGCTACATTCTATATTCTATGCACCTCCACTATAGTATACTTAATACCTCTTAATTAAATAAAATAATTAAATTTTGATGTCTATTGGTATTTTTAAGATAAATATATTTAAGATATCAAAACTAATGTTCTTTTAGTATATATTGATTTTATTTTATTTTAATTTAACTCTAGATATAAATTTTTATGTAATTTAAAATTTTAAAAATTAATTTAAAGCTTTGTTTCTCTATTACACTGTACCACATTCTTCTATCTATTAATATTTTAACTTCATATTAAAATTAAGAAAAAAAATATATCAAGTTTAAAGTAAATTCAATAATTTAATTTATTCTTATTGGATTTTCATAATTTTTTGTTTAAACTTGCTAATATGCAATATTTTATTTTAAATAAATTTATGTAACAAATGTAATTTTTTAGATATCTATTATTTAATAAATTTGTGATATAAATGAATCAAAATATTAAAATAATATCAATTTTTGGTAGTCTACATTTTATTTTATAGTCATTAAGGTTTCAATATCTTTTGTAATATAATTTTAGTTATTTATTTATAATATTGTTTTAAAAAGTGATGGTAAAAACTTTATTGATCAAGCAAATTCATAGAAAGCCAAAAAGTGACACAAACCCACCAAGGTTCAAGAACTTAAACCAAAGTAAACAAGATTTTTCCAAGAAACATATCATGTCCTCCATAACACAATCCTCAAGAACTGGGGAAAGATCCCTAGGAAGACTTTCCCAATCATCCACAGTCCAAGTAGCCATCGTCTTAGATGCCCATCTAGCCAAGCCATTTGCCACCTTATTCCATTCCTAAGGGATATGGTAAAAGGTGCAAGAATCTAGAGCCCCACCCAGAGCAATAATTTGCTTGACCACAATAGATAGCTATCAATTCACATCATTAAGACTATGCTTATTCAACACATCAATAACAACCTAGGAATAAGACTCACAAACAATACACCTCCAACCTAGGGTATAAGATTGTTCTAGTGCCAACAAAATGGCTAAGGACTCCATAAGGTTATTAGTTTGTTGACCTTTATAAATTGAAAAAGAAAAAACCACAACCCCCCAGCTATCTTTTCCAATACCACCAACCCCAACATGTCTAAGATTACCCCATAGACGACCCATCAGTGTTAATTTTCAAAGCACCTAGAGGAGGGGGACGCCAATGCCCACTTCATTGAATCTTCCCCCTACCACCCCGTCTCCGACCAGTCAACATGTCCCTCTTTCCATCAATAGAAAGACCCAAAGTCCTAACCACACCCAAATCACCAAGGTCCATAGGTACATACAAATCACACTTAGCTACCAGAGTCTCTTGGATAACCCACAAGATTCTCAACCATAGTTGTCGAACCAACAACTTCTTATCCAAAAAAATAATGTGTTTATGTTCCAACTAGATATGTCAGATAATCAGATTCAAACCTATAATCCAAGCTATATGAAGGAACATGGTTTTATCTTGAGAAATCTCTTTCCCCTTCCAAAATTCATCAAAAGAATAGACATGTCTACATGATTGGATCCAAATGCCCCGCCAATAGTTCCAAATAATTCTAGCAAAGGGGCACTAAAAGAAGAGGTGAGAAGCACACTTTTCATGAAAATTACACAGGACACACATCAAAGGACCCTGAAAACCATTTTTCTAAAGATTCTCCCAGGTATGGTATCTTTTTTGAACCACAAGCCAAGAAAAGAAATTGCACTTAGGCCAAGAAAATTTATTCCAAACATGTTTCCACCATGGGACACTCGTACACCCAAAGACCTACTTGTCCAACACTTGATAACTAGAGGTAACAAAGAAATTACCTTTTGGATTAGGTCCTTAGGTAAGAGCATCCCTCCCTGAAAGAGAGTTACAAACGCGACCGACCAGAATAATAGCTAGTTCTTGATGATCCTCTACTAATCCCCCAAAGGGCCACTCCTACTGATCCTTCAACCTGTACACAATAAACAAATCAAGCACCTGAGGTGATTTGAAATCCACCACAAGAAAAAGAGTAGATAAAGGCTATAGATGAGGGCGAGTTGACATGATGGGAGGATGGCCATCCTAAGAATCAAACTAAAAAATAACATCTAATCTACTATTTAAAATCCAAAACAATCCCTTCTTGACCAAATTTTCCCCTCTTTAAGGGTACCCCAAATCATAGAACCTTTGCCCACTAGACTAAAATGAGGAACATCAACACTCTCAACATCCCCAAGATATTTTGAGGTGAGAATTTTAGACCATATTTGATGTTGTTGAGAACACCATCTCAAATATAGCTTAGCAACCAAAACCTTTCCATTCATATTAGCCCAACATAAACCCAAACCACCTTCTTGCTTATACCTACATGTAGCATCCCACTCAAGATCAAGCTACATTTCCTATATAAGAAGTTACCAAACCAGAGAAATTGATGAGATAGACTATCCAAGTCTTTGATGAAGCAAGAAGGGGTAGACAATACAAAGCACCTATACAATGGTAGTTTCTGCACCACTGACTTCAAAAGGGCCACTCTTCTCACAAAAGAAAGCCACCTATAGGTCTAGTGGCTAACCTTTTTATGAAACTTATCAATAATCCCTTGCAAAAATAGCTTGGGAAGTGAACAAATAGTAAGAGGAATGCCAAGATGAATAAAAGGAAGCGAGCCAATCTAAAATCTAAAAATATTAGCAATTCTCATTTGAATAGGCTTAGGAGTATTGAAGAAGTAAATAAAAGAATTTCCTTTACTAATCCTCTTATTTGAAGCAACCAAACAAATATGAGATATTTTTTGCAAAGTGATAGCCTACTCAACTTTGGCCTTTTCCATTAGAACAGTGTCATCCACAAACTAAAGATGGGATTCGAGGGGATATTATCTCCCCAATACCAACCTTGGATGAGACCCAACTTGATGCAAGATCTAATAACTCTCGCTAAACCGTCAACCATTAAAATGAATAGGTAAGGGGATAAAGCATCACATTGTATGAGACCCCTAGAAGCATAAAAAAGATCAATTGGCTCTCGACCACTGACCAACATAGAGAAGGAAGAAGACATGACACAACTTCTGACCCATTCAACCCAAGCGTTGTAAAAATCAAAATCCCTCAGGATTTTGAATAATAATGCCCATTTAACCTGATCATAAGCTTTGGCCATGCCTAGTTTGGTAAATATTGCATTCTCTCTAGAAGAGGCCATAGAGTGAATAGTTTCAACTGCAATAATCACCCCATCAAGAATTTTCTTGCTCCAACAAAACCACCTTGCTCTTCAAAAATTAGCTTGCTTAACCAAGGCTTCATACACTCCTCAATCATCTTTTTAATTATCTTGCACACCACATTGCATAGGGAAATTGGCCTGAAAAGATCCAAATAATTAGCACCATCACTTTTTGGGATGACAGCCAAAAAATTTACATTCATGGGCTTTAGCATTTGATTATGAACCATAGATTTTTGGGTAGGGCTTACAGGATACTCTTGCACTCTTAGGAATGTTTCACCTAAAAGGAGAGAGATAAATCCCACTCAAAAGATCTAGCTAGGTTCACTCAAATTAAGATATGTATAATGAAGTTAAGGCTAAATGGAATGATCTAAGTGCAATTGAATGAACTATTTGACTGAATTTGAATGCAAAACCTAAGAAACATTTGATGGTTGAAAACATATTGTGTAATGCAAAAATACCTAGAAATGGATGTAAAAATAAAGGGTATCTGCAAGATCATGATGGACCAAATAGTGGCAATATGATGGGTATGTGGCTGACAACTTTTTCTTTACCAAAAATTGATGAAACAAAAAGGGTTTTTAAAGAAGGTTCTCAGCTTTCCAAAATATAAATTATGTTTTACTTTGAATTTAATAAATAATTATTATTCATTTTCTATTTGAATTACGACTAAAGTCTTGATTGATAGGTTGATTGAAAAACATCTATAGATTTCAAATGGTATCACATTTTTTGAATTTGAAACCTGTGTCACATTCTATGCTTCACATACTATAGGATTAAAGAAAAAAATAAATTAATTTCATGAAGTTTTGACCAAGTTAAGGTGGTCAGACATATGAGTTTTTATATTTTTGTAAATTTGTAATAAAAAATTCATAATTAATTATTTAATTAGAAAAAAATTACAAAAAAATATGCATCACATCGGGACATGAGTCCTCTCCTTATATCTAAAATCTTCTAAAAAAAATATTACCATTTTATTGTGGTTAGGGTAGTCAGACAGACACCTACTTCTTATTTTTCCCCTGAAATTTAAGTGCTACTACATTGAAATTTCAAATTTTCACCAAATAGATTTTTTCTTTTTTCAAAATAAACCTAATAGTTTAGAAACTACAATCAATTTGCTATATATTCTATTCTTACATATTTTTGAAATAATATAGATAACTTATACAAATTTTTATGTCAAGTTTCCTAACTCTGAATTTTCTTAATTTTATTGCCACTTAAGGGCCTATTTTTTCCATGATGATCTTGCACATACCCTAAATAGAAATAAACCAAACTAAAAGTGTGCACCTGGAATGTGGATGAAGACTGGAAATGGATTTTGGAATACTCCTGATGCTTATTTTTAGGCCTAGTGGGACTCATTCGCCATTCTGGGTGAATAAGTCTTAGTTTTGCAAAATTGAGCCGAAACCTCTTCATAACAAAAGGGTATCTAAAAATGTAGAAAACTCAAAATTGACCTCAAAGTGAGACTCGTTCACCACCCATGGTGAATGAGTCCACTTTTTAAATTTTGAATTTTCAAAAGTGGAATCCAGAGCTTTCAATCTGCACTTTAGGTTTCTACAGGTGTCTACTTCTGAACTCTAATTTACGGGTTTGAAAGTGAGATTTTGTTGCTATTTTGACTTGTTGAATGAATGGAAGACTTGAGCAACCTTGCGACTTGATTCTTAATGATTTCCAAGCTTCCAAGAGTCCTGAATCTACAAACACACAAGATAAGAAGAAGAAATGTTGAATGTTAGGGCATGGGGGTTTGCCTTGATCAAACCCCTTTTAGGTAATTAAACCAAAATGATGAAATAAAGTAATGAAACATGTAATAATGGATTTGATTACCTTGCCATGATTTTTGATCTTTAAATTTTACAACAAAACATGAAGAATCAACCCTTGAATTTCTTTAGAAGCTTTCTTGATGACTTGCAATGAAGAAACCATGAGTTGCTTGACTTGAGATGGAAGAATGATGGATGAATGAATGATAAGAAATAAGAGATTGAATGGAGGAGATGTAAAATGAGGATAAAAAAACTTATTTATACATTCTTGTACCTTAGTAATCCATTGATACCTCATCATAGGCCAACATCAATTGATTTTGAATAAAAACCAAAAAGAAAATTTGAAATATTTTGAATTTGGAGCCAAGGGGGACTCATTCACTACCCATGGAAAATGGGTCCCACCTCAAGCTTGAAAGTGGGTGTCATGAATTAAGTTAGATTTAATGTTATTTGTTGGGTTTACATTAAAAAATACATCTAATTAAGCCTTATAAGGGCACAAAGGGGTCAAATAAAGCATAAGAAAGGTGTAAATAGTGAGATTAAGCCTAGAAAAGCATGAAATCTTGTTACAAGACTTTACAACACTTCAAAATACAACTTAATAAGTGATGAAAAGGTGATTTTGAGGTGAATTGTAATGAATAGGGTCTAGAAAAGTGTAGAAATTTTTTACAACACCTTTACAAGACGTCATTATATACATTTTATTTAGTTTGCAAAGGTCCAAGATCTATTGTGGATACATAAAATGTCTCATAGCACCTGAATGAAGGCCTTATAAATCCAATTTATCATGAATTAATCCCATGTCAAGAAAAGGGTACTTTTTTCTATGGTGCATTTAGCCCCCACTTTAGTGAGATGATGAACTTGCATCAAACTCACACTAAAGTAGACATTCGAGAGAGATCCAAGTTTACAGATACAAATGACAAAGAATGAAAAGATCAAAGGAGATGGACAAGCCCCTAGGATCAAAGATCCTATTTCAAACCATCTAGATAAACAATCATGCAATGGCAAGAATTGAAGGGAAGAAAAAAGGGGTGGAAAATATGCACTCATTCTAGGGTCACAAAACTTCAGGTCATCCGCGAGGTGAGCTATCCCACATAAATAATTTGAAAAATAAAATGTTGGTTCAAGTTTCAACGGTTTGTCCAACTAGTCATGGATCAGATCTAGGTTTTTTGTCTAAAAATAAAATGCATACTCACTCTAGGGTGATAGAACTCTTGGTTATTCGCCAAGTGAGAAATCCCAAGAGGTAAAATACATACACTAGTTGGTATGCACTCACAAACACATAGGTGGCTATGGGGAAAGTCATGCTGCTAGATGGGCTTCCCACTCAACCATACTAGAGTTATACCTTCTGATAACTTTAATAAGGTGCCACAAAGAAGATGTTGTTTCGAGCTCTATGAAGTAAGCAAAACTTTGTATGCTTGACACTCATAAACATTGTTAATGCAGAATAGTGTGAGGATTATTCAAAGGGATTTTACTTTTCTTGTGCAAGGTCTCATCTTAGGGGACATTATTCTTAACATCTCCAAGAGAGGATAAGTGAAAATAAGTATCACGCTCTTGGAGGGAATCAAGGGCATGTGCAAGATCATGATGGGCCAAAAAGTGGCGATATGTAAGTGATATGATGGCCCTTGTGGCTGGCAACTTTTTTTTTACCCAAAATTGATGAAATGAAAAGGGTTTTTAAAAGAGATTCTTATCTTTCCACCAATATAAATTATGCTTTACTTTGAATTTAATAATTAATTATTATTCATTTTCTATTTGAATTACAACTAAAGTCTTGATTGATAGGCTGATTGAAAAACATCTATATCTTTCAAACACTATCACATTTTTTGAATCTGAAACATGTGTCACATTCTATGCTTCGCATAATATAGGATTTAAAAAAGAAAAATTGAATTTCATGAAGTTTTGACCAAGTTAAGGTGGTCAGACATACAATTTTTTATATTTTTTTTAAAGTTGTAATAAAAAAATCATAATTAATTATTTACATGGAAAAAAATTACAAAAAAATATGCATCACATTGGGAAATGAGTCCTAATTATATCAAAAATATTCTAAAAAAATAATATCATTTTATTGTGGTTAGGGTGGTCAGACAAACACCTACTTATTTTTCACTAAAATTTAAGTACTACTGTATTGAAATTTCAAATTTTCACCAAATAGATTTTTTATTTTTTAAAATATACCTAGTAGTTTAGAAACTACATTCAATTTGCTACAGATTCTATTCTTACATATTTTTGAAATAATATACATAAATTATTCAAATTTTTACATCAATTTTCCTAACCCTAATTTTTCTGAATTTTTTGCCACTTAAGGGCATGTTTTTTCCATGATGATCTGGCACATACCCTCAAGCCTAATGACTCTACCAAGAAAAGGACGCATTGCAAGAAAGAAATTGCACAATGAAATGTGAGTGGTGATGTATTCCCCCACTTTAAAGTGGTTTTGAACACCAGTACTATGAGAAATTGCTTTAAAGTAGAGGGTATGTGCAGGATCATGATGGACCAAAAAGTGGCGATATGATGGGTATGTGTAGGGTATGTGGTTGACAATTTTTTTTACCCAAAATTGATGAAAGAAAAGGGTTTTTAAAGGAGATTCTCAGCTTTCTACCAATATAAATTATACTTTACTTTGAAGTTTAATAAATAATTATTATTCATTTTCTATTTAAATTACAACTAAAGTCCTGATTGATAGGTTGATTGAAAAACATCTATAGCTTTCAAATAGTATCACATTTTTTGAATCCAAAACATGTGTCACATTCTATGCTTTTCATACTATAGGATTAAAAAAAATGAATTTCAAGAAGTTTTGACCAAGTTAAGGTGGTCAGACATTTGATTTTTTATATTTTTTAAAAGTTGTAATAAAAAATTTAGAATTAATTATTTACTTAGAAAAAAATTACAAAAAAATATGCATCACATTTCGACATGAGTCTCTACTTATATATAAAACCTTATAAAAAAATATTATCATTTTATTGTGATTAGGGTGGTCAGAAAGACAACTACTTCTTATTTTTTCCCTGAAATTTAAGTAATACTGCATTGAAATTTCAAATTTTCACCAAATAGATTTTTTTTTTAAAAAAAACCTAGTAGTTTAGAAACTACATTCAATTTGCTATATATTTTATTCTTGCATATTTTTGAAATAATGTAGATAACTTATTTAAATTTTTATATGAAATTATCTAACTCTGATTTTTTTGAATTTTTTGCCACTTAATGGCCTGTTTTTTCCATGATGATCCTACACATACCCTAGAAGAAGAGGACATGAGATCTTACTTGGAAATCCCTATGACAAGTCATATGTTTTTGATAAACTATGTCATGAAAGGGGTAGTATGTCACATATGAGTCAATCTTAAGACATGTCATCCGCATCCCAAGCTTGGTCTTATACATTCATGATAGGTTAACGACTAGTCAAAAGAGACAGCGACAAGTGACATACGAGGAAAAGGCTATAGAACCCCTTGGCCCCCTCTTAGTGCATGACAAAGGTGAGCCTAGAAGGGAGGAACTTGGAGGTATTAGGTAGAAGAATTAGGTGCTTCCACACAATGAAGAGCACCATAGTCCTTAAGAGTTTGGATGTTATTGTTGTGCAAAGTCTTTGATGAAAGTGGAGGTAAGAATGATATGTTGGATTGGTTCATGTGCTCATTGCATCCATGTGTAGGAGCAAGGTTGTAACCGATACTATAACAATCTTCCAAGTTAGATGAAGGGGGTGTGTGTTTGTGAGAAGGATTGGTTGTTGTACAAGAACACAAATCCTTGTTAATGTTATGTGTCGTTGCTTCATGAGGGATGGGAGTTATATTGCCCCCATCACCACCATGGGTTGATTTGATAGAACTAAGTTGATTGAATGAAACACAAGGTTGTTTGGGTTGAGAATGGGATATTGCACACCCTCCCTTAAAGGTAGGTGTGAAACTCCAATAACTACTAGAACTTGTGTCTAAAAATGAATCGTTTGTATATGACTCTTTGGACCATGAGGGTGAGATTTTGGAAATGTTATGGGAAGGAGGTGTAGAATTTAACAACCCCCAATTATCACGAAAGATTTTTGTTGTAGGTGAAGATTTAGGACCAACTTGCATAGGTTCAAGTTTTGATCTAGGAATGAAAGGATTTGGGGAGTTGGAAGTGTTGTGATTAGTTAACACATTGCTTCACTCATAAGCATCAATCATGCATATCTTGTTGTTGTATTCAAACTTCATGACATGGTGAAGGGTGGATGGGACTCCTTTCATAGCATGAATCCATGGTCCCCCTAGGAGAATATTTTATGGAAGGGGTCCTTGCATGATGTGGATAGAGGTGGGCAACACTATAGGTCTGACCTCAATAGGTAATGTGATCATCCCAAGTGGTTTCCTATAAAAATTGTCAAAGCCATGAATATGAACATCATTAAGTTGAATGAGGTTATTGTCCATTCCAAGTTTGTGGAGGAGGTCCATGCTACAAACATTAGGGTATGTTCAAGATCATCATGGAAAAAATAGGCCCTTAAGTGGCAAAAAAATCACAAAAATTAGAGTTAGACAACTTGACATAAAAATTTGAATAAGTTATCTATAGTATTTCAAAAATATGTAAGAATATAATCTATAGAAAATTGAATGTAGTTTCTAAAATACTAGCTTTGTTTTAAAAAAAAAGAAATCTATTTGGTGAAAATTTGAAATTTCAATGCAGTAGTACTTTAATTTCAGGGAAAAAAAAAGAAGTAGGTGTCTGTCTGACCACCCTAACCACAATAAAATGATAACATTTTCTTATAATATTTTAGATATAAGTAGAGGACTCATGTCCCGATATGATGCATATTTTTTTGTAATTTTTTCCAAGTAAATAATTAATTATGAATTTTTATTACAACAAAAAATATAAAAAAATGTATGTCCGCCTTAACTTGGTCAAAACTTCATGAAATTCATTTTTATTTTTAATCCTATAGTATGCAAAGCATAGAATGTGATGCATGTTTTGGATTCAAAAAATGTGATATCGTTTGAAAGCTATAGATTTTTTTCAATCAGTCTATCAATCAGAACTTTAGTTGTAATTTGAATAGAAAATGAATAATAATTACTTATTAAATTCAAAGTAAAGAATAATTTATATTGGTGGAAATCTGAGAATCTCTTTTAAAAACCCTTTTCATTTCATCAATTTTGAGTAAAAAAAAAGTTTTCAGCCACAATACCCATCATATTGCCACTTTTTGGCCCATCATGATCGTGCACATACCCATTAATTTCCCTTCCATTGTCGATTAGAGTGTGCTTAATTAAAGTTTCATTAATGATCATCTTTATCATCAAGGGATCAGTTTTTTTTTGAATCTCAAGTGAGGGTAATTCATGTTTAGGGAACATGATTTCAAGTTTAGTGGCTTGCATGGGAGGAGAGGAGGATGTTACATGATTCGACTTGATGTAAGATTGGATCTCTTCCTTTTGTATTTCCAACATTTTATGAAAGATAATTTTAACTGTTGGTGAGAGTTGAATGAGTTCCCATAAAGATATATTAGTAGGAGTCGTTTTAAGATCTTCAACACTAGGAACTTGTTGAGGAAAAGGTAATGGTGTAGGAGTGTTGTGTGGTCCCCTAGATTTTTGAGTCACTAAGTTACAACTTAGTGGCTACAAAACATTGTTATGATTAGATTGGATCATGGATTTCAAGACATCTCTAATTTCTTTGTGTGATTCACTAATGGAAGATGACTTAGGAAGCTCACTAATTTTAAAGGAGATCCCACTTGTGTTTTCATAACCTCAATAATTTTTTCTTTATTGACATGATGTGTTGGTGGAGGGGATTCAAATGTCACTTTATTATCTTCACCTAAGGAAGGTTTAGTGCTTGAAGGATATGTGACAATGTTCATATATTTTTGCACCTTGAGATTCTCCCTAGGAGGAGTGTAATGCCCCGTCTTATAACCTAAGGAATGTTGCAATTGTGTATAAAAGTGAAATAAATTTTTTTTAAAGTAATAATATTAATTTAATTAGTTGCATACATTCACTAAGTTACGCGATGATACACTACTTGAGAATCCATAGACGACTTTAGTATTTAGCATTGCTCATATTTAATTAACATAAACATAAAAGTAAACATTGCACAACATTTAAATTCCATTCATGATAGTATAAAGTACAAATATGATTCTTACATTGCATTCGAAATAATATTACAATACTCATTCATCTGATGAGGTAGATCAATAATAGTTACAATTACATTTTACAAATGTTCACCTCATAAACAATTGAGGGATGTACAATACAAGATTTCAAATAATGCAATAAAGAAAGTACACATATGTATCCAAGTACGAGCTCTCCATCCATGAAGCTCTCGTTGCCATGATCATAAACTAGGGACCCAACGGAGTAAGGTGCACGTTCCCCCCAACCATGTGGTACCCGTAGGTCCACCCCCCCTGCTAGGAGATAGTAATATGGTTACCTAGACATAACCTATTCACCCTAGACACAAGTACATTACTAACTGATGGTTACATTGCTTCCAGATTTAAGACAATCAAATATGCTAAGTACACAAGGTAAATTGTTATTTTAGGTGGAGTGTCATCACAATGTTGCAAAGGTTACCCTGGTGTTTCTTCCTAGGTTCTGGCCCCCAACTTGGGTTACCCTGGTAACCTCTTACGAAACCTGGCCCCATTTGCAAACTATTGCGGAATCGAATATCTTTTAAGGTAACAAGATATAGATTTTCCATTCCAGGCCTTCTCATCTTATACTCAAGACTGAACTAGCTCAAGAGTCCATAAGTGAGGCATAATCATCTTATTAAGGATTTTAATTCTAACTACTGTGTTATTTAGTTATCACTGACTTACTAACTCTTTGTAAGTTACCCTGACACCACTTTGTGTGTCAGCCCTCACACAGAGCCACTCCCCTAAACATAACAAAGGAATTCTAGTTCTCTAACTAGGGTAGACAGAGTGCACAAAAATCAACATATAATATCAGATATACCACATTGGACATCACAACTTGTTCATAAAATTCAGGTGTCTATTAACCATACCAAACCAAGTGCACTACCCTAGTTTGTTCAAATATATGAAACCATTGTAAAATTTAACTCCCTTGAAGAGACTACAACTGGAAGACTTGAAATCACATAAAATAATCCCCATTTGCCCAATAAAAATTTAAAGCAACTTAAAGAAAATTCACGTCTATCATTTGGATTTAGTAAATCCAGTCAATCAGGAACAAGAAGTATGAAATTAATCAACTAATACATAATTTATCTTCCATTTAATATGAAAATCAAATCTACAATTATCGCAATTTCACAATCATGTTTAATAATGAAATTTTGTTTTCTCTACATAATACATTTCATTATAAACTATCTATTCATAATTTTCATATACTAATTAACATTATTTAATTCATTTAAATAAATGCACTTCATAACAATATAATTAAATATTTATTTAAATATATAATTATATTAAATAAATATTTTTAAATTATCCAGATTAGAATTATATTCCCTCATATTTAAATCAAAAATTAAAAAGAAACTTTATATTACAATATTTATACATTACATATATAACATATATTATAATAATATATATTATATATGTAATATATAATATAATATAATTATAATTTAAAAACAAATTTAAACAATTTAAATTATATATATATAAAACAAAACAAAAGGGCAGGAGCCCGGCTGTCTACACAGCCGAACCCTCCATGGGAGGGCGCGGCTATGCAGGCAGCGCCGGTGCTGCCTGTGAAGGCAGCGCTCGGCGCTGCCCTCACAGCCGGCTCCCTTATGGGGGTCGACCGTGGGGATAGCCCCCTGCGGCTCCCAACACAGCAAGCAATATTTTTTTAAATGAAAATTTTGAAATTCATTTTCATAGTTTAAAAATATTTCCGAATTCACAATTCCGTGCGATTTTCTATGAAAATCCGCATACGGATTTCACACTTTTGGTATAAAATTTCATAAAAATTCTTCATATAAATATATATATATATATATATACAAATTTTCAACAGTAAATAAAAATACTGTAATTATGTAAATACTTTCCACAGGGTTTTTCTACAGAAAAACTACGAAATTTGTCCATTTAAACAATTTTTCCTCAAAGAATTTTCAATTAAAAACATAGCAGATTCACAACTAAAAATATCAAAATCTTTTCTACAGATACCCATAACAAATTTTTGACAGGAAACTTCACTTAAAATTCTTCAAAGTTCTTTCCTATTTTGTTTGAGAATTTTCTACTGTTTAAACAAAATCTTTACAAAATTCACCGAGAAGAATACATGAATCACAAAAAAAATATTTCCTCAAACATTATTTTTCTAAAGAAAACAAATTAAAACAAAGGAAAATACCTTTTTTTCCTGTAACTTGAAAACTGTCTGTAGAAGAGAGCCTCTGTTTCCTGTTGCGTGCAAAACTCCAAAGCTTCTCCAGAAAACCCAAATCCAAAGGAATCTAAAACCAACCAAAAAGATCTTCCAACCAAAGATATCTTCCAAAAATATACAACATACAGACGAAATCACAATTTCTTAAAAATAATTTCAACAGCCAACTATTCTTTCATTTCCCATGAAGAAAAAGATTACCCTCTATATTTCCCCAAATCCCAGATAACCCCCGAGAAAATCCTCAACCAAAAAGCAATAAATTTAACTAGCACACATGTTGAGAAGAAATAAATATCTTCCAACAACTTCCCGACAATCTTTCTTTTTCCTCTTTCAAGATTTGGATGCCATTTTTTTTAAATAATTTAAAATTAAATATATTCACACAATTAAAGCAACTTTAATTTAATTAATTAATTTATTTAATTAAATGAATTTAATCTCAATGATCAAATTATTTAACCAAACAAACTAATTAATTAATTAATTAAATAAAATGTAAAACTTATTTCTTTAACATTTAAAAATTAATTTAAATAAACAGTATATTAAAGCATAACAAACTACCATAAAAATGATAAAATTTCCCTTTCAAGCAATTGATCCAATCAGAGACAAACAAGACCATCTATGACTTCGAACTAAAACTGACAATGTACTGTGACTGGGTTAAAGACTAGACTAGGATGAACCATGCTACTACCTCCCAATCAACATTTTCGTTGAGTCTTGACACACTCAAACCTGAGTAACCAGGTGGAGTCGGTGTCATGTACCTACAATCCTACAACCAATCAAATAACATGCAAATATATATAATCCATTGTACAAGCACACCGTGCGGAGAAAATCACGGACATCACAGGGCACTCGCAAGCGAGTGATGCAATTCCATTCTCCACACCAATACACATCACATCAGACTGACAAATTAAATAATAGTTAGTCCATCATAACATATATATAGCAATAACATCTGAAGGAAATATCTACGCTATCAGAAAGCATGTCAAAATTCAATTATCGCCATACAATGTATCATCATATCACAAAGTGAATCCACTATCGCTCAAAATAAGCGATCAAAATATCCAAACCAAAGTACCAAAGTCTAATAGTGTGAAAACATGCAAACAGAAAACATAAGCATAAATGGAGGGGTTCTACAAGGAGAGATTTTAGGAGAACAAAAATCCAAATGTTGTTGACATTCATAGGTTGGTTCTTCTAAAAGGACTTCATCACAAGTAGGGGAATGATCAATGGTGTTATATTATTTTTCAAGAGGGGTCTCCCTAGGTGAAGGGGGACAACTAAGATATTTGTGGCCTTCATTGATTGTGTTCTCTAGCATCAAAGTATCTACTTCACAACTAGGAGAGATACTAGAAGAAGAACAAATGTTGTTGTCATTAGTACTTATGGTTGTATTGTCTTGTTGATCAATGTCTTTCCCACTAAGAGAGATAAGAGGAGAGAAACAAATAGGATTCTCAAAATTCTCATGAATTGATTCTTATACTAAAATATCTTTGTCACCAAGAGGAGAGATATTATGAGAACAAGTATGACCATTAGCAATGGCCCAATTTTTAGTCTCTTTCACAAAAACACTCTCATAGGGAGGGGATAGGAGATGTTTCTTAACATGTATATATATGTAAGGTACTAGCATTTTTTGAATAAAAATGAAAAACACATGCAACCATGTCATGTAATGTTTTAGCAATATGAACAATGTATATGCAAAGGTACACAACATTTGTATCTAATATATGCAAGATTTGAAGAATGCAAATAATGTACATGCAAGAATGAAAAGAACTTTTAACAAACTTATGCAAAGCTTGAGGAATAGAAACATTGTATATGCAAAAGTGAAAAGTACTTTTATCAATTTTACACAAAATTGTAGAAATGGGAGCATTTTCAGATGTACTTGGATGTGTGCAAATGAAGTGATTTGAAGAATGAGTAATCTAAAATGATGGTTTTGAGCTAGATGCATAAAACAAGCATTTTAGAAATTTTCCATAATTATACTATATGATACTAGGAGGCTTAGGAAGCACATAAATGAGGTTTCTGATGTTGTAACAGTCAATTAAAAAATGGACAAGGACTGATTCGCCCAATATGGCGAATGAATCCTAGTACTGGTTTTTTGTAAAATTTTCAAAAAATTTGAGTTTTTTTTTATGTGTTTGATGTTGTATGATGTAGACCTAAGATGGAGATGCATAATTTCAGAAATTTTTAAGAGAATTAGATGCAAAAATGCAAGTTAAATGACCTTTTCTCTGATGCAAAAATTTGAAACCCTAGATGCAAATTAACCAATGCAACTCTAATGAAAATTCAATGCAAGCTAGGATTAGGATGAAAATGGACTCCAAATCAAAAACTAAGATATCCAAAAAGAAAGCTCACCAAAATGAACCGTAGATTTTTTGGTAGGGCTTATAGGCCACTCTTGCACTCTTAGGAATGTTTCACCGAAAAGGAGAGAGATAAACCCCACTCAAAAGATCTAGCTAGGTTCACTCAAATTAAGATATGTATGAAGTTAAGGCTAAACGGAATGATCTAAGTGCAATTGAATGAACTATTTGACTAAATTTGAATGCAAAACCTAAGAAACTTAATTTGATGTTTGAAAACACATTTTGTAATGCAAAAAGACCCAGAAATGGATGTAAAACTAAACAAAAATAAACCAAACTGAAAGTGTGCACTAGAATGTGGATGAAGCCTGGAAATGGATTCTAGAATACTACTAATGCTAGTTTTTAGGCTTGGTGGGAATCATTTACCATTTTCGATGAATCAGTCCTAGTTCTACAAAACTGAGCTGGAACTTGTTTCTGACAAAAGGGTATCTAAAAATGTAGAAAACTCAAAATTGACCTTGAAGTGAGACTCATTCACCACCCATGGTGAATGAGTCCACTTTTGAATTTCTAAATTTTTAAAAGTGTAATCTAGAGCTTTCAATTTGCACTTTAGATTTCTATAGGTTTATGCTTCCAAAACTTTGATTTATGGGTCTGAAAATGAGATTTTGTTGATATTTTGACTTGTTGAATAAAGGGAAGACTTGAGCAACCTTGAAACTTGATTCTTAATGATTTCCAAGCTTCCAAGAGTCTTAAATCTGAAAACACATAAAATAAGAAGAAGAAATGTTGAATGTTAGGGCATGGGGGTTTGCCTTGGTCAAACCCCTTTTAGGTAATTAAACCAAAATGATGAAATAAAGTAACGAAACATGTAATAATGGAGTTTATTACCTTTCCATGATGTTTTATCTTGAAATTTTGTAGCAAAGCATGAAGAATCAATGCTTGAATGTCTTTAGAAGATTTCTTGATGACTTGGAATGATGAAACCCTAAGTTGCTTAACTTGAGATGGAAGAATGATGGATGAATGAATGATAAGAGATAAGAGATTGAATGGAGGAGATGCAAAATGAGGAGAAAAAAACTTATTTATATATTCTTGCGCCTTAGTAACCCATTGATACCTCATCATAAGCCAACATCAAGTGACTTTGAATAAAAACCTGAAAGAAAATTTGAAATATTTTTAATTTGGAGCCAAGGGGGACTCATTCACCACCCATGGTGAATTGTTCCCACCTCAAGATTGAAAGTGGGTATCAGGAATTAAGTTAGATTTAATGTTATTTGTTAGGTTTGCATTAAAAAATACACCTAATGAAGCCTTATAAGGGCATAAAGTGGTCAAATAAAGCATAAGAAAGGTGTAAATAGAGAAATTATGCTAAGAAAAGCATGAAATCTTGTTACAAGACTATTCAACACTTCAAAATAGGACTTAATAAGTGATGAAAAGGTTATTTTGAGGTGAATTGTAATGAATAGGGTCTAGAAAAGTGTAGAAATGTTTTACAAGACTTCAAAACACCCTCACAATACTTCATTAAATGCATTTTATTTAGTTTGAAAAGGTCCAAGATCTAGTGTGGATGCATAAAATGTCTCACAACACCTGAATGAAGGCCTTATTAAGTCCAACTTATCATGAATTAATCCAATGTCAAGCAAAGGGTACTTTTTTCTTTGGTGCAGCTTGTTCTTGTGAGATTCTTGGACAACCTCCAACAGATCCATCTTAATCACCTCCCAAAAATCTTGAAAGAATTCCCCTAGAAACCCATCAGGTCCATGAGCCTCACCTTTTTTCTTCTAGAACACAATATCCTCTAGCTCCTACAAGGAAATTTCTTTTAGTAAAGATTCATTCATTTCACTGGTAACCACATATGGTATACTAACCAAGATTGCATCTCCATCCTCCTCCATAGGGGGGAATCTTTAGAGAACAATGTAGAAATTAAATGGATAGCTTCTTCTAAAATTGTAGTAGAGGAGAGGAGAACCCCTTTTAAAGATAAAAGAGAAGAAATAATATTACTCTTCCTTCTATCCTTAATTTAATTGTGAAAGAAGAAAGTGTTCGAGTCACCTACCTAGAGCAAGTCAATCAAAGGCTTTTGCTACTAGAAAATTTCCTCCCTAAATTCCCATTCTTCAACTTCCTTCATCGCAATAACTTCCAGCTTTCCATTTTCTTCAATGAGACCCTAGTCATGAATCTACTGAGTAATAGAATTCAAATGAGCTTGGGTAGTCATCTTAGCCAGAAAGACATTACCAAACTGATGTATATTCCAATACTTCAACATATATTTAACATATTGGAGCCTCTTGGAGAAAGATTACATTGTAGTACCATGAGTTGGCTTGCCAAGACACCACCATCTAGGAAAGTTCTAGATCATGAAGAGACACATCTCTAAGCCATATGAGCTAAAATTTAAATGATTTCTTCTTAGAATACTAGGAGAAATATGTAACCAACTTGATTGGCCAATGATTTGAGCCACGCCAATCCAAAATGTCAAAGCTAGTCAACCACCTATCACTGGCCCAAAAGCTAGACACCAAGAATCTATCCAATCTTTTAGAAATCATTGCTTCCCTGATTCTTCTATTATTCCAAGTAAATACCATTGGTAGGCTTGATATTCACCAAGTTTAAAAGATCCATATTATCTCTGATTAGATCTGAGTAAGGATCTAGGAAAGCATTACTACCCCTCTTCTCCTCCAACGAGGAGACAACATTGAAATCACTTGCCAAAATCCAAGGAAGATAAAGATCTAAGGAACACATATATCTAACATAAGCCCATAGTTGAGCTTTACCAGGGAAGTCAGTAGGAGCATAAATGTTGTAGAGAATAATTCTCTCATCTGACTCCAAATTAGAAGCAGTAAGGGAAATAGAATGCACCTTTAAGAGAGCCACCAGATCAAACTGACTCTACGCAAATCCCATAAGCAAGCCACCCCTCCAGAGCTACCATGTGCTCCCACACATTGGCATTGACCCCTACCCTAAATATTTTACACCACACTCAACATACTTTCAACAAACAATTTAATCTACTTAAGGAAAACCAAATCCAGATAATGAACACACAGAAAATCTCAAATAACCTTTTGTCTAGAGATGCTATTCATACCCCTCACATTCCATGAGAGCACAATCATCACTGAGGTTTGATGAGTTTCATTGCATTCATCATAATTTAATTATAAATATCAATCCAGGGTAGTGTCCATGGCAATATGCAAGAGGGAGAAGAAATCATTTGAATGACATGTTTTTTCTACAAATATAATTGTTAGGAAATGCATGGAAAAAATTGTTGGAATCAAATATAATCTAAGAGCTTGTAAATGAGATGCTGGAAATAAATCTATCCTAAGAAAATTGTAAAAGGAAATACTTGAAATGTAAAGAGCTCAAAATGAAATGACTGCTAAGAAATGAAACTACAAAACAACTACTACTTCTAAAAATTGAACTCTATTATTTTGTAACACTCTTCCCCAATTTGATTCTTTGATTATAATGAATTTATAGAATTCGTATCTTCAATTAATCTGAAAGATGAGCCTTAATTTCTATACAACAACTTGCTAGAAGATAGGAACATGTGTTGAGGGAAAAAGATAAGTCTTTCCTTCATCTTGCTGAGGCAGTCTTCTTTGGTCATCAA
Source organism: Sequoia sempervirens (assembly GCA_007258455.2). Taxonomy (NCBI): domain Eukaryota; kingdom Viridiplantae; phylum Streptophyta; class Pinopsida; order Cupressales; family Cupressaceae; genus Sequoia; species Sequoia sempervirens. The sequence goes on along the minus strand of VDFB02047230.1, from coordinate 55,659,414 downwards.
AAACAAATATGCCTATTTTTTAGCCCCTAAACAATCTCCAAAAATACATTTGAATGTTAAAAAATTTACATCCTTCCCTTGTGTATCATTAAAGCTCATAAAATAGCTCCTAGATGCTTGCATAAAGGTTCAAACCGCCCAAAATTGTCTGCTAGATATGTTCCATTTGTTTGCATAGCCCAACAACCTTCCTTAATGCTTGGAACTACCCCTTAGATGCTCTCAATTGGTGTCCCTTAACTACTCATAGAATCCCAAATTGTTCAACCTCTTCATAAATGATCCTTCACTTAGATCCTTCTTAGCTCCAAAAATTTTGGAGCAGTAAAGTTCTAGAACATTGAACTAGTGAAGCATGAAAGAAAAGTTCCAAAGTAGAAGACTGGTGAATTTTTGTCTCAAACCATGAACTAAGTTTTTTGTGAAATTTAATGGGTTTTTTCACCTTCTTGTTTCCGAAGTTTTGTCCAAAAATTGCAAGAACCCAAATTGTAATTTTCAAGATATGATGAAATCTTTACTACTCCAACTAAAAATCTCTTACTTTCTTCATCATGCTCAATCTTGATAAACTTCATAATTAAGAAAATAATTTCTTTTATTTGGCTAATAGATGAGACATTTTTTTGCCTCATCAAGGTTGAGAGAAGTGGGCATCAATAGCCCTCACCAATCTAGACTCCACCAACATCTCACCAATTAACATAACCTTTTCCTAGTTTTTTTTTGTACCAACCTGGAGCAATTTCTTAGGAGTCCCTTTTTTGTGGGGCTTTGGCTGCAAACCCAAAGGAGGAGATGAATACTATTTTTTCTTGGGTTAATAACAACCCTCTCATCAGTGTGACCAAAACCAATAATAACAAAACACTTAGTAGCCTCTAGCACCACACCAAACTCACCTTGAACAAAAGTAGAGAGAGGAAGATTTGTGTCCATCTGAATCTCTTGCTCACTGAACCAAGTCAAGCCAAAACCAAGCATAGGGATATTTCCTAAATCATTTTCCACTAAGCAGTCACCTATTACCTACAAGTCCCAATGAACCCCCTCTTCCTAAACCAAATCTTCTAAAGCCTCAAACCTGTTAAAAGTATCATCCTCCTACCTATGCTTGAGGTTTCTCTTCTAACCACAACCCCTATTACAAGGCCTAACATGCAAAAATACCTCCTTATCAGCCACCACCCACTGCATGGGAGCCTTACCATTTTCCATCTTCGGGGCAGAGTGTGAAGGAGCATTATTCGAACAAGAGGCATGAATAGCCTAAAAAAATTTCCATTGAAGATGACCATATTCATGACACAACCGACATCTAAAAGGTAACACTTCATAGCCTAACATTTGAGTCCAAGAAGATGAGCTCCAATAGTCAAGTCTATAGAATCTGACAATGGATTATTCAAATCAATTTTTGCACAAACACTAGCAAAAGAAAAAACCCTCTTATTTAGTTTTTGCTAAGATGGGCCAATAGGATTTCCATGAAGAAGGGCGATCATCTGCAGTATATCAGTTCTTCAACATTCTAAAGGCATACGAGGAAGACAAACCCAAAAAAAAAATCTAGAAGGAAGTTCTTTCGCTAAATTATATCTAGCATACCATGGTTTTATAAAGAGACCCTACCTGGTTATAAAAATAAGGCCCACCTTGGAAAGCCCTATTCTAGTTGGAAAAACAAGAGAATTCCACCATAAAAAGTTATTAGTTGTGAGCATAATATCAAAGTCCCCTTTTAGGTTCCATGTCTTGCAAACCTAGGAATCAAGAATAGCTCAAACCTAAAAGAATTGGGGTAGCCTCCCTATAAGAGTTATAATATGCTTTTGTAAGAATGGATAAAATAAATTAATAGACAAGAATTATCCTATAGTACTTTTTTAGAAAATAGAGAGATGTATTTAAGATATCTATACTAATAAATATTCATATTCATAGAAATTATAATATGTTTTTGTAAGAATAGATTAAATAAATTAATAAATAGGAGTTATCCTATAACTTAGTATTTCTTACTAAGGGTTCTATAGAGTCTAAACTAATGTGTTGTAAACTTGGTAGAACCTACACAATTTAGAGGTATATTTGATTGAACAGTCCCCTCAACATTGCAAAGACTACATTAAAATGTCAACCCAAGGTTTGTAAACTTGTGATCGTGTTGTACTATATACACCTTTAGAGACTCATGGTTACCTAAATTATCCTATTCAATATGTTATACTTTTTGAAAACTCACAGAATTGCAAAACAGTGAAAGAAACAAACTAGCGCTAATGGCTACAAGTGCCTACAACTTAACCTATAATTGAACTGCTACTAATAAAGTGTTTCTATGTCAACTCAAAATTGATCAAAACTAACAACTCAACTAATTCTAACCTCTGAAGTACTACAAGTTAACCAAATACATGCTTATGAACATTTGTTACTAATAATCAAAGTATGAGATTCTAATTTAACTCACATGTAATTCACGAAGTAATGATAAATAGAAAACAACCATTAAATAGAAATAAATAACTATAAATGAAGTGAATAATGGTTCAGTTACCTTGAGTGGCTTGCTCAAGTGGTTGTTCTCACTTAACTAGAATGAAATCTAACTATTAAATTATATGCATCCATGTGAAATTGAACTTCATTCATTGCATATCACAAAATATTATACAAAATCTTCTTCATAGATTGTATTTAGTGAAAATCATTTTGAATAACCATCATGTCTATAGATAACTAAAAATTGAACAACAACTGATAAAAAAATACTAAAATCAGCTAACTTATCTAAGGACTCAACTATCAGCTATATACAAGCACAAGGGAATCTTATTTTAAGCAACTGATTGCAATAATTAAATTCCACTCCTAAATATCATATCATATAGTTAAGATTGAATTGTTCAAACTATAACTAAAAAGAAAGAAGAATCCTAATAGAACTGAAATTCAGTTAAATAGAATTGCATGTAAAACACAAACATTTATCAGAATCCTATCAGTGAAAAATTTCTTCTTCTCCAACACTTTATTAATTTGTCATAATGATGCACGCTCAACTCCATCAGGTGTCTTCATATAGTAGTTATTGCATTCAGCTTAATTTGGAACTTCCCCTATTTTGGTGTCCCAATATTCCTTTTGTTGCGAGTTACAGCTTCCAATTGCTATGTGGTACAGTTCCTCCTTGGCTACAAAATGATTAATCCACAAAATATGTGCACAAAGCTAACTACCATAATTAAACATAGAATTTCATCCACATTTCATACATACTTTCAGATAAACCATGCAATACTATTATGTCATAACCATATTTCCATTACTATGATTTAGTTCTAAGGCTTTATAATAAGTATGAAAATATATCATAATATGGGAGTGTTTTTTGAAAGGTATATCTAAAATTTTCTAAAATTATGCATGAAAGTAATAGAAAATAATTATAGGCTAATAATTGAACCCATCATTACCCCCAACTACACTTTTTCTTGTCCTTAAGCAAAACACTAGGGGTATAGGTTATATTGCAAGGTGGTCTACCTCAAGTCCATAAAAACATCAACTCCTTGGATCTATTTCATGTAAAAATCTCTACAAGTAGCAAGTTGCCTCATTCTAGTGTTCCTAGCTCTCTCACATTCCTCAACTTTCTCCATATTCCAATATAGAACTGGATAGAGGAGCATAGGAGGGTGAAATGTGAGTGGTACACATTAAATCCCTATGTCAACACCAATCTTCATGTACCTGTGTACCCTTTCAAGCATGGTGGTGAAATTATACATGGAATGAGGTTCTTTTCTCTATAATTTTGGGGTCAAACTATTCCATCTGCTCTAAATATAGGGTATGTGCAGGATCATCATGGAAAAAATAGGCCCTTAAGTGGCAAAAAATTCAGAAAAATCAGAGTTAGGTAACTTGACATACAAAATTGAATAAGTTATCTATCTTATTTCAAAAATATGTAAGAATATAATCTATAGAAAATTGAATGCAGTTTCTAAACTACTAGGTTTGTTTAAAAGAAAAATCTATTTGGTGAAAATTTGAAATTTCAATTTAGTAGTACTTAAATTTCAGGGAAAAAATAAGTAGGTGTTTATCTGACCACCGTAACCATAGTAAAATGATAATATTTTTTTATAAGATTTTAGATATAACTAGAGGACTCGTGTCCTAATGTGATGCATACTTTTTTGTAATTTTTTTCCAAGTAAATAATTAATTATTAATTTTTTATTACAAATTTTAAAAAATATAAAAACTTGTATGTTTGACCATCTTAACTTGGTCAAAACTTCATGAAATTCATTTTTTATTTTTTTTAATCCTATAGTATGTGAAGCATATAATGTGACACATGTTTTGGATTCAAAAAGTGTGATACTGTTTGAAAGCTATAGATTTTTTTCAATCAGCCTATCAATTAGGACTTTAGTCGTAATTCGAATAGAAAATGAGTAATAATTACTTATTTAATTCAAAGTAAAGAATAATTTATATTGGTGGAAAGCAGAGAATCTCCTTTAAAAACCCTTTTTGTTTCATCAATTTAGGGTAAAATAAAATTCTTCAGCCACATACCCATCATATTGCCACTTTTTGTCCCATCATGATCCTGCACATACCCTATAATTGTAGCACTGCTGACCTAAACCCACAACTAATGTTTGCATTTTGTTGGTTGATTTCTATGAACCAAGCTAATCTTCAAAATTTCCTATAGACTTTTCCATTTCCAGTAATTAGCAATCTAAAGGGATTGGCCAACAAAAGAGTAAAAGTTGCAAAACTTTCACTCCTACACTTTGGGCTCTGTGAAACCCGAGAGGGTGATCCCACAATGTATACTCAAGAATTTACATGACTAATATTTAAACACATTGTAAACAATAGATGATTCTCATATAAATACTTGGCAATGTAGTGTATCAAAAGGTTGGCAAGTCTTTTAGTAATACACTACACTTGAAGCATGAGAATAATGAAACTCAACATAACTACAATGGTAACTCATTTGGAAAGTTTAAAAAATAAAGAGTGATTTCCTGCTAAAACGACCTAGTAATTATGTTATGAATACTTTACTCACACCAGTTCCTTATCCTAAACATGGATTTAATCTTGGCCTTTGCAACTAGATAACATTTTCACATATAGCATCATGTAAGCTTGGAATATACTACATTATACCACCTCCACATTATATTGTATAATATTACTTCTTATGGATATCCTAGCACCTAATTCTTTGAATTAACAAGCAAGAACAAAATCAAACTTCTACTAGATTTCAATAGAGATGAACAAAACAATTCTTGATTATATTATTCTTGATTCATAGAACAAGTATAGACGAGAGAAATGGCCATGAGATTGCATCATTCTATATTGTATTTGCTATATTTTTTATCAAAATTACATACATAAAACTGACTCGGAACTTAAGAAAAAAACTCAAAATATTCTTAGTATTCCTTTAAATTTCACTATGTCAATTCTACTACAATAAACCCCTACTTTTTGGCCTTGAATTCCTTCTTATAGAAAAGAAGGAGAAAAGAAAGCCTCAGGCTAGAAAGAACACTTGTCATTACATTGTTGGACTACTATAACATATATTCCCTTTTTAGTTACTCTACATTCCTAGGTGGTGCAAAATATGCATGAGGAAAAATTAATCCTCATTTGTCATTGGAGATCCAGTCCCACTTTTCAAAAGAAATCTTCAAACAATTTCCTCAAAAATTATGCCCACACAAACAAAATGAAAATGAAAGAAAGGATGAAAGAAATAGAAAAGAAAGGAAAAATAATATGTCCACGTCTACAAACCTGTTATTAATTCAATTTGGATAAAATGCACTATATTTTCTATACTTTAGCAAAAGCCTAATCTGTACTAAATTAAGGATATGTGGTGCATTTTTACCTATCAGTTACTCATCATGCTTGCAGACTTCAAAATCAAAAAATTTAAATCATTACCCCACCATTTTTTTCAAATCAATGCACCATACCATTCAAGTACTTATCTCTCCATGCTAGGAATTCCTCTTCAGTATGCCAGTTGAAGTTCATGACCTCATTAGCATTTTCTCTATTAGGTGAATACTTGGTAACAATTTTATTTTCCTCCCTATAAAATTCTAACAAGACAACCTATGCATGAGCCAACATATCCATATTTCTTTTTAGTGTACTCATATCATACTTTTGACAATTGAAACTACCTTCCATGAAATGGATTTATTTGTTTCATCTCTCCACTCCTTCAAGATTTTTATACTACTGTCATCCCTTAGAATGGATGAGAGGATACCATGATGTGATTCATGAAAGTATTTCACTAGTTCCCTTATTTTTACTTCCAAAGGTTCAATGTTTCCCTTGTACCCCTTAATTCTACCTACAAGAGCAATAGTGGGCTTAAAATTTTTAGGGGGGTTAGCATCCTGCTTAGCTCTAATTGAAATCAATCTTAATTCTCTCATACTCGGGATCCATGTTTCCACAAGTGGAATAGCCCTTTCCCTATCACTGTCAAAATTATTTATAGCAGCCACCATTGAGGAATAGTTATCATGAATGCTATTCAATATTTTATTTACCCCTCTGTTTAGATGCTCCAAGACTGTGGTGACAATCTTCATATTACTTAGAAAAACCTCCCTATCATGACTGTCACATTTCTCCTTATACTCCTCTAGTTGTCTGGGAAACTCCTCCCTGCTAACATCTTCCTTAGCCTATGGTACCTCTAATGTATTAGGCTCTATTATTGAAATAGGCATAGTTCCCATATTATATGGCGCAATTTCCCATGAGGAACTTGCTTCAGGGTTATACTCGGGGGGGTGTAGATTCTTATGAAGTGGTAGGGGAGTTAGCACCATTTCTCTCATGCTTTTTGAGCTGAAAATTTTGCAAATTCTCCTCTAATAATGCCACCTTTTTCTATAACTACATCTTTTGTTCTTCAGCTCTTCCCAATTCAACTATCAAATTATTGTACTTTGTCCTATGCTTTTCCTTTTCTATAGTCACTGATGCCACTGTGGCTCTTGTGAACTAGGCAACATGTATTGACATATTTGTTTCCTCCAGAGCTTATGTTTCTGAAACCCTTTTTATTATCAAGCATCCACTATAGTTTGGTGCAGGTTCTGCAATATTAGGCTTCCTTGTTCTTGGGGCTAGAGACAAAATGGCTAATGCATCCCATTGTTCACTAAAGGTAGACCCTTGCAATGTAATTGCAGCCTCCTCCTCTGAGTTGTAGAGGGGTCTCTCACATTTTTTTATTTTATAAAAAGCTATGGAAGAAACTAAATCCCACTCTACTAGTAATAAAATACCACTACCTATCACTAATTCTCTTCTCTCTTTTGCAGCCATCTTCTGAAATTTAGCTCTCATGTGATTTACGACTCCTATTTGAATAATGGCATTAGGAAAATCTAGATGGATACTTATTTCCTTAGCTAGAATACTGACATACTCGTCACTCTTGGCCCTGTATGCAAACTCCATAAAATCTTGAGACTTTATAAATGAATCATCATCCATAAACTTTGTGCATGCTTCCACCCAAATATCATCTTTTCCATTAATCCTAGTGAGCTTAGCTTTATTCAACCTCATAATCAATTGTTGTGATGCCATCATTGTGGGTGCAGAGGGCATACCTTGTTCTATTTCCTACTCTGATAACCAGATTTCATCATTAGACTCATCATCAACACAGTCCTTCAAACTAGTTACTTCAACCTTTTGTTTCTTGAATGGTGGCTCCTTTGGTGGTGAGGCATGCAGTGGTGGATCATCATCGTTCATAATTTCAGGTCATGTTGGCCTTGGGGGAGATGGTGATGGTACCTATGGCATAGGAGAAAGACGTTGTTGCTCCTCATGTTGGGAGGGAGAAATAATTGTATCATTGTTGTTTTCCTTACTCTTTCTCCTTATAAAGAACTTTATTTTTGGTTCCTCAAGGGCTTTAGATGAGAATTTCTCTTCCATAAGAGGGATCCCTCCCCCACCCTGTTCTTCTTCAATGAGGGATTTCCCCTTAACTTGAATCATCCCTTCTCTTTCAAGGTGGCCTACTATTGTCTCAAAATTTTGGGATACATGTTCCACCTTTTGCATTATATTTTCAATCTCTAGAAGAACAAAGAAGTCAAGTTTTTTATCCTTTATCTTTTTTTTCATTTTATCAAAAGAAATCCATCTTCCTTTTCTTCTTTCTTGTTCCAAAATATCAAACACATTTCTTATCATATCCTCTGAGAATAGGAAAATGTGCAAAAATTTGTAACTCTTGTTCCTTTCCTTCAACTAGGCCATGAAACCTTTGGGATCATACCTGTTCCTCTCTACTAATCTTTGCATGCAGAAGGATTTGAGTATATAAAGTATCTTATTCCAACCTCCCTTTGTCATCACAAAATTAGAGAAGCATGTGTATGAAGGAAAAAATGTTCCATTCCCTTGATTCAACAAATAATCATTTTCCACACTTCCCAATTGTCATATTACTTCAAGGAAACCAATTATCTTTGGCACACATTTTGGTAGTAGGCGAGGTGCAATAGTGGATCCATACACTCTCAAAATAGTGTAATAGGGATATAGGATAATATCTCCCAAATTGTGATCAACTCCCAACTCAAGCCTTCTTTCCTTGGGCCTCAAGAAGTGATGCAGGGCCTTGGGAATTCTAGGTACATTCATAACTTGGGCTCTCTCTAAATTTTAAGCAAACAAGTTCTCAAACATCACAGTCATATGTCCTATCATCCTTGTCCAGGATAGTAGTCCAACATTGAACAAGCAACTCCAAAGTAACCTCCGTCCTATCCAAAGTCATATTATATCCAAAGTAAGATGCACCTTTGAACATAAACATATGCATTAATAATGAATATCAGCTAAACCTTACTCCACTCCATCTGCACCTTTCTTCAATTTTATCAAAACCTCGTGAATTCTTTATGCCATAAACCCTGCATAGTCATATATTGTGCAATATTGAGGGTGTTGAATGTGGGCTTCCATATACATCCACACCATGGGCATTCTAGTGACATAATCATAACCAATTATTTGGAAAATGCATTCAACTTTAGTCCTTTGGAAATAAGAAACAAAATAACTAACAGGAAAGGGTTCCTTATCAAATTTTCCCAATGTAATTCTTTGGCCCCCAATCTCTACTAAATACCTCAGTAGTATATGGACTTTGAATGCAATCTTAGTCTTATCATATTCCCCCTAAGAATATTTTCATCAATTTTAGGCATTTCATCACTCCACTTGGTGAGTTTGAAGACATGAGAAATTTCCTCCTTGGTAATTTTAACCATGACCTTCCCATCATATGTCCTTATAGTCCTTGTGATAGGATCATAATTGGTGGCTACTTCAAGAAAATCAACATCCTCATAGACATTAGGTATAGTCAATTTTCCAAGTCACAATTCTAGGGGTTACCAACTGGAATACCCATGTTCCTATTTCTAAACCAACCATAGAACAATTATGACCAAGTACAAGGTAGTCTGGCATCCCTTATAGGGGAAATTTTCTCAAACAAACCCTCAACCACTTGTAGACCCTAGGGAGGTAATTGACCATTGGATTTTTCACTGGTCGAGGCTGGTAGCTAGTTAGTAAGGTCCTTAAACTCAAAAGTCTTTTGGGAACAAAGTATTCCCATTGAGACGAAGAGGCTTTTGATTTTGATTTGGGAGCCATGATGTAATATTTTACAAAGTAGGTTTTCTGGCTTCTTAGAAAAAAATTATGGCTCAGATAAGGGTTTGAAAAAAAATTAGCAAGGTAGGACAAACTAATCCCATTTTTCATGAATGCCAAACCTTCAAATGCAAAACCAAGAAAACCCTAGAATTGACTCAATAGGCTTCAAAACGACAATTTATCAATAAATTTGATGGGAAGGAAATGATTTACTTACTAGTTTTTGCAAGTTCATAGCCCTAGCCTTGACTTTAAAAAATCCTGAAAACTATATAGCATGATCTCTCCAAGTTTGTAGAATATCATTCACAATGCTCAATTATGCTTCTCAAACTAGTTTTAATAAGTATGCAACCTCCTGCTTTGGTAGCTCGACATCCTTTCATCTATTAAGGCTCACTCATGCGAACTAGAATGTCTCACTTGCCCTTAAAATTAGTGTTAAATGCCAATCATTGATCACGTAGGTGCGTTAACTGATGGATGATCTAGATTTAGTCAGCTTGATTTGAAAAATATGACTATACACAACCACAATACTCATCAAATGACAATAAGCTACATGGAACCACCTATTGATGGTCTATGAGATCCACCATTTCTTTGTCACTATAGCCAAAATCCATGTGTCATCTTCCCCTATCCCCTGTGAGTCTTAACACGTGTGTAAATTTCATCAACACAGAGACAAGGAAGGGCTGAGATCAAATCTCTCAACTTTGATATACGCACACCTTAGTCTAAGACCAATTTCTCATGGCCTTATTCTTCTTACATAATCAAAAACCTCGATTAAAAGATCTTGTATTTCATTAAAACACGTGCCATATATTTTCCTTTAGTGGGTATGTGCAAGATCATCATGGAAAAAACATGCCCTTAAGTGGCAAAAAGTTTAGAAAAATCAGAGTTAGGGAACTTGACGTAAAAATTTGAATAATTTATCTATATTATTTCAAAAATATGTAAGAATACAATTTTTAGAAAATTGAATGTAGTTTCTAAACTACGATGTTTTTTTTTTTTAAAACAAAATCTATTTGGTGAAAATTTGAAATTTCAATGCAGTACTTAAATTTCAAGGAAAAAATAAGAAGTAGGTGTGCTGACCACCCTAACCACAATAAAATGATAATATTTTTTTATAAAATTTTAGATATAAGTAGAGGACTCATGTCCCGATGTGATGCATATTTTTTTGTAATTTTTTTCCAAGTAAATAATTAATTATGATTTTTTTATTACAACTTTTAAAAAATATAAAAACTCGTACATCTAACCACCTTAACTTGCTTAAAACTTCATGAAATTCAATTCTTTTTTTTCTAATCCTCTATTATACAAAGCATAGAATGTGACACATGTTTCAAATTCAGAAACTCTGATACCATTTGAAAGCTATAGATATTTTTCAATCAACCTATCAATCAAGACTTTAGTCATAATTCAAATAGAAAATGAATAATAATTATTTATTAAATTCAAAGTAAAGAATAATTTATATTGGTGGAAAGCTAAAAATATCCTTTAAAAATATTTTTCATTTCATTAATTTTGGATTAAAAAAATTCGTCAGCCACATACCCTACAAATACCCATCATATCGCCACTTTTTGGCCCATCATGATCCTGCACATACCCTAGTAGCGCACATTTTATTTTCCATGCCCCGTGCTGAAATATTTGTTTAATATTAGCCTTTATTCCAATGTCTTCCACACTCTTCAGGTTATTCCACGTGGCAATCGCCTGCCTCCCCGTTAAGAACCAGGTATCAAGGGTGGGGCCCACATGAGATAGCAAAGAGCAGTTAGGATTGACCCATGTCACCCACTATCTACTATCGATCCTAGCTTCATAGTAACATTCACTTCCATCCAAGCTAAGCAAGCCCCTCCAAAAGACAATAGGTGTGAATCCACCTGCTTGCCCGTGTGATTTGTCTAATATAAAATAAAACTAGGCGGGGTGGTGGGGAGCAGCCAAGATGAAACCATGTCACCCAACAACCACTATCAATGTCATCTCAATGTCTCTTGCAGATCATTCAAAGGAACTTGGGCCTGCTAGTATATAAGACACATGGGTTACGCCTGCTAGCCTATGAGAATAAAATAATAGGAAATAAAATAGAACAGGTGTGTGGGGAATCACGGTGATTTGTTCATGATGATCGAATGATCATCATGGATTTTAATATTTGCACATACCAAAATTGTTATTTTTAAGAAGGGGACCCAACTAGGTCAACAGGACCAAAATGAATTAAAATAAATGACTAAAGGATCAAATGATTTTAACAAGAAATATTTAGCCTGATTTTGGAAATATTAAAACAATGGCCCAATACATGATTATCGATAAAACTAGACCAAATAGTCAGTTAATTCATAGGTTCAGATGACATAAGATGTGACTTAAAAGACCAGGAATTGACAATAAGGAGTCAACAAAGAAATAGAACCATGGAAAGGATATAAGATCAAGGGTTTTTTAAGGACCCTAGATAACATAAAAACCCTTAAACAATGATGGTAAAAAAAACCCTAAGCCCCAAGATATAGACCTTAACCAAAACTTTGCAAAATTTTGAGATGGAACATGAAATTATTTTATGAGTTCCATCAGTGGCTCCAACTGGGGATGCATGCCTCTCATAGGCATGGTGAGATCCTAGAATGTTAGGTTGAAGTAGACCCTCCAAACATAGCAAATCAACAACCAAGGGACTACCCGAACCATGTAGCAAGACCAAACCAAACACAACCAAAGAAAAAACACCTATATACAAAATGTACAAAACCTACAATGTACATGGAGCATAACATACTTAGGAGAAGTATGGCTTCAAGAACTATCCATGTACTGGCAGTTCAAGAAGTTCGCCTGTCAAGCTTTGGAAGAAGTATGAATCCTCCCCATGTGCATTGGCTATCATATAAGGTCCTAACCATAATGATTAAAACTTTACATGTGTTACCCTTATCTTGAGCCCTTGCATTCTAGACTAGTACCATACTATCGACCTCAATTTTTTGGGGAGAGGCCCTCTTGTCATGCAAGTGCTTGACTTGCAACTACATCTTTTCTTTTTTTGTGTGAGTTTCTCTTTTAGTTTCATCTAATTGTACTAGATTATCAATTATGTGTTGCATATCATCACAGATATCATCATATTCTTGAACAAATTTATACATTTTGAGCAAGTTATTTTGTGGAAACCTAGCCTCTAAGCCATACACCAAACCAAATAGTGAATAAATAGTAGCCATTTTCATAATAACCCTATTTTCCTACAGTGCTAGCTTTAGCTTTGAGTCCCAAGCTTTCTTGTTCTTCTTCATCACCATTTTGATGATTTTCATTAAGCTCTTATTACTAGACTCAGCCCGACCATTTCCTGAGGATTGTAAGGTGAAGAATAAGAAATTTGTATGGCATGTTTATCACAAAAATCTTTAAACTCCTTAGATCTAAAACACATAGCATTATCTAAAATGGTCTTTTCCAAAACTCCAAACCTGATCAGAATATTGTTCATTAGGAAGTAAATTACCACTTTTCTTGTTGCTTAAACCCTTGTAGGTATTGATTCTACCCATTTTGTGAAATAGTCAGTGGCAACAAGGATCCATGAGTTCCCTCCACTATAATTTTCCAATATTTCAGTAATGAAATCAATTCCCCATTGTTGGAAAGGGGCCTGAACAATAATAAGCCTTAGTGGAAAACTTCTTGAAAAATTTAGTTTTCTTGCAAATCTTTGAAAATCATCACAAGTCTTTACAAACTTATGAGCATCCTTAAAAACAGAAGGCCACTAGAATCCTACTCTCAAGACTTTATGATTAGTGGTATTTTCCATATAATGACCCCCACATACTCCATTGTGCATTTCTTACAAGATTTTTAATGCCTGATTTCCATCCACACATTTAAGCAATACAACATCCTAGCTTCTCCACCATAGTTCATTTTCAATAATCACATACTTAATGGCATGCAACTTTAGTGTTCTCTTGTCATTGTCATCCATATTTGTAGGACACTGCAGAGTTTGTAAATATTGAACAATCCTCCTATACCAACCACACTTTTGCATATCACAAATAGGTGCAACATCAACAATATCAATTTGATTAATTTGATTAGCTTCCAAATTAGTCCTTGCCATTAGTTTATCTAGGCCCTATCCCCTAACTAACTTGGTGATCTAGACATAAATATTGAATTCTTTGATCTTGTTGATCCATCTACACCTTTTGCTTGTAGTCTCCTATTGAGTGAAGATATCTTCAATAGTAGCACTTGGTACAAAAGTTGTGATAGTAGCCCCCACTAAGTAAGTTCTAAAAATTTTCATGGCCTTAACTAGAGCATATGATTGTTTTTCAATCATATAATACTTAAGCTCTGTGACCTGTAAAGACTTGCTAAATAATTCTATTTGTTGTTCATAACCCTCATCATTTTCTGTGCAGTAAGGAAACATCAATAGTATGTAATGAAGCAAAGGAGAAAATATGCATTGGTTTAGAGAAATGGAGCTTCCTTAATATCTTATTTAATTTTCTTGAACACCTAGCTAGGATCCTCACTCTAAACCACCTTCTCTCCCTTCTTCAACATCTTGGAGATGGATCTTGTGATTTCTACAAAGTTGGTCACAAATCTCCTCAAAAAATTGATCTTTCAAAAAATGATTGAATGCCTTTGGCATTCCCTAGTTGAGAGATCTTATCTATGGCTGCTACCCTTTCAAGGTCAATCCTCACTCCCTCTTTGGACATAAAATGCCCCAATTTTTTACCTTCAGTGACCCCAAAGGCACATTTCTTTGGATTCAGTGAGATCCCATACTCTAAATCCTTGATAAATACCTTCTCTAAGTGTGTGCAATGATCCTCCTCTTTCATGGAGTAGGAAGTCAAATAATCTTGGTATATAGCCAAGAATAAGTCAATAAAATCATAAAAGGCTCCATCCATAGCCCTTTGGAAAGTGGCACCTACATTTGTTAAACCGAATGGCATCCTCACATATACATAGGTGCCCGATGGAGTAGTGAATGTAGTCTTGTACTGCTCAGACTCCTTTACTTTCACTTGGTTATAACTAGAAAATACATCCATCATTGATAGAAGCTCACAACCAGTTACCTTCTGTAACATGGCTTCCATGTTCAACAATGGATAGTTTTCTTTTAGTGATGATATGTTTATATTTCTAAAACCTGCACACTACCTTATATAACTTTTTTTTTTTCTGATTGACACTAAATTAGATACCCATGAGGAATGCCTTATAGGTTTTATGATTCCAATGTCCCTTATCTTTACCAATTCATCCTACATCTTAGGAGATGAGGTAGGATTAATTAGTCTTTTCTTTTCCCTAAAAGGCTTAGCATCTTCTTTCAGAGTAATCTCATGCTAAAATAATTCCTCTCTAAATTCTTTTAGGTCATCATATGACCAAGCAAAGACATGTCTATATTTTCTCAATAAGGAAATCAACATTTCCTTAGCCATAGGTTTCATCTTTCTTCCTACATACACTTTATTTGGGGCATTATCAATCCCCAAATTCACTTCCTCTAGGTCCTTTGGATGGGTAGTTTAATTGTTTTAACCTTGCTCTTATATCGACTATCAAAGACCCTTTCTAATGCTACAAGGCCCTTGGGGATTTTTTGTCTTTAGTTGGATTACCTCATTATTGAAAACTATATCCTTAACATCTATACTTTGCACAAACTTCCTAAATTCAATCTCCTAACCTTCATATTCATCTACACATCTCAAGAATTTCATAATATCTTCATCATCATTGAAGATCTACCAATTATGTACATTGTCAAGGATGGATGGCATTGATTGTATCTCAACTTTAGAGATACCTGAAAAAGTTATATCATCTGGTCTTAATGCAATATTAGCAAGTAAATCTACCACTCTATTTTGTCCTCTCTCCATCTAGTTAATTCCAAAACCATCAAATTGCTTAATAGAATCCTTCACAACATTTTTGTACTATTTCAGTTTGTTATTTTTGCAAGTATATTTGGCTCTCACTTGGGATATCACAAGCTTAGAATCATTGATTATCATCAACCTTTTTATCCCATTCTTTTCATCCAATCTTAATCCCAACAATAGTGCTTCATATTCTGCCACATTATTTGTACAAACAAAAGATAGAGTGAAAGAGAATTTGTATGTATTTCTAATAGGTGATACCAGCAATATTCCTACACTGTATCCTTCCTTGGAACTTGCACCATCAATGTACATTTTCCAGAGTCCACCCTTGTCAGATAATCTTGCAACTTCATTATTTATAGATGCAGTGTGCCTATCAATTTCTCTTGGTACTTCTTCTGTTATGAAATAACTTGTACAATAGGAGAATATGATATGAAATATGCTGCAAATACTTGATAATAACTGAGAATAACAAGCAACTTTGAGGGGGAAAACCTCCAAATCTCTAATGAGAACACACTTCACAACTTCATGATGAAATAAGACTCAAAACCTCCTATACATACCTATTTATGCCTAGGATATCACCTAGGCAGACTTAAACACAGCTATACAAGTCTTAGGCCAAACTAAACAACTAAATAACAATAAAATAATGATAATATGACTTAATAGAGAGTTAAGATAGCCACAAGCCAACTATTCATAACCCGATGTACACTAATATTAAGGGTGTAGCATGCCCCCCTTCTTCAAAGAAACATTGTCCTCAATGCTAATCAAGTTTGGATTATTTTGAATGAACTCCTTATCCTCCCATGTGGCATCTTCAACTAGTAAATTCTTTCGTTGGATGAGATACTCAATGAGATTTCTATTCCTCAGCTTCTTTGTGCATGTTTGATGAATGCACTCTAGTTCTAGAATGATTCTTCCTTCTTCATCAATCTCTGGCAGTGTTGTTTAAGTGGGAATATTATGCCCAATTACCTTCTTCAAATAGGAAACATGAAAAAATAGATGTATCTTTGTTGTTGGTGGCAACTCTAGCTTGTAGGAAACACTACCGATCTTTTGCATGATTTGATATGGAGCATAGTACCTTGGAGACAACTTATTATTCTTTTTTTGTTTCTTTAGTGAGATTTTCTTATAAGGTTGCAATCTCAAGAAGACCCAATCCCCAACTTCAAAAATTCTTTCACTACGATGTTGGTTTGCTTGTTGTTTCATTTGATTTTGTGTCATGGCTAAATTCTCCTTGAGTCCTAAAAGTACTTGTTGTTGAGGAAGGAAGTGGTCTTCTACTACCTGAACTCTTGGTGACACCTTTATTGATGATGTGATGGAAGGAGGATGATATCCATAAAGTGCCAAAAATGGAGACATTTTTTATGAGCTATGAAAAGAGGTGTTATACCACCTTTGTGCTAGTGGTAGCCAATCTACCCATTGATATTGTTTCTCTGAAGTGAAGCAACATAGATATCCTTCCAAACACTTATTAACAACCTCAGTTTTCCCATCTGATTTAGTGTGGTATGAAGAGCTATGAGCCAATTGAGTACCCAAACATGAGAATAAATACTTCCAAAAGTTACTAGTGAAGATAGGATCATGATCACTAACAATAGCCTTAGGTGTACCATGTAGCTTTGGGATATTCTCCAAAAAATATTTTTCCATTGCACTTGCTATAAAAGGATGTGATAATGCAATGAAGTGTGCATGTTTAGTGAGGTGATCAACTACTACCATGATGACATTATTACCTTTAGATTTTGGAAGCCCTATGATGAATTCAATGGATACCTCTTCCCAGAGCTGGCTAGGAATAGATAAGGGTTGCAAGAGACCTGGTGTCTTAATTGTCTCCCCTTTATTCCTTTTATAAACCAAACATTCAACCACAAAATTTTTATCACCTTGCTTCAATCGATGATATGTCTTCAAAAATCCTGAATGACCACCCACTGGAGACTAATGCAACTTTATGAGAATATTGTGTTTAAGAGTGGAATTCTTGCAGAGATACAAACACTCTTTATACCAAAGAGTATCTCCCTTCCAACAAAACTTATCTAAACTACTATGATAAATTTTTAATTGTTCGATGAGATTACTTGTCACAACATTATTTTTCCACTCTACTTGGCTTTGTCCACCCAATTTTCTTGTAATATTGAAAGGGCACACAATAAGGCTTCATCTTTCTCATCCTTCCTTGAAAGTGCATTTGCTATAATATTTTCTTTCCCTTTCTTATATACAATCTCAAAGTCATATCCTAACATCTTAGTGACCCATTTTTGTTGCTCTTCAGAAGATAGTCTTTGTTCCAAAAAATATTTTAGGTTATCATGATTTGTCTTAACCTTGAAGTGTCTACCCAATAGATAAGGCCTCCATTGTTTAACTGCATGGAGGATTGCTAGCATTTCCTTCTCATAAATATTTTTTAGTTGATTCTTACCCTTTAATTGATGACTCTCAAAAGCAATTGGTTGACCTTCTTGCATGAGAACTACTCCTATCCCATTTCTAGAAGCATCACATTCCACAATGAATTCCTTGGTGAAGTCAAGAGTGGAAAGCATTGGAGTTGTACACATAGCCTCCTTCAATCTCTCAAATGTTGTATTGGCAGAATCGTTCCAATGAAAATAATCCTTCTTCAATAGAGTGGTGAGAGGTGCTGCTATACAACCATAATTCTTCACAAATCTTCTATAGTACCCTATCAATCCCAAGAAACCCCTCAGTTTCTTAATGATTTTTGGAATAGGCCATTCCATGATACCCTTAATTTTGTTAGGGTCCACCTTTACTCCTTCATGTGAAACTATGTGTCCCAAATAATCCACCTCCTTAAGACCAAAATCACACTTGGGTGGCTTAGCATAGATTTTATGATCTTCAAGTATTTTTAATGCTTGATCCACATGTTGCAAATGTTATTCCCAAGTCTTGCTATAAATCACTATATCATCAAAGAATACTAACACAAACTTTCTCAAGAACTTAAAAATGGAATTCATCAAACATTGGAATGTAGATGGTGCATTGGTAAGACCAAATGGCATCACCAAAAATTCATAATGACCCTCATGAGTTTGAAATGTTGTATTACAAATATCTTCTTCCTTAATCCAAATATGGTGATAACCAGATCTAAGATCTAACTTGATAAAGTATATAGCTCCATTCAATTCATCTAGCAAATCATCAATTACTGGAATAGGAAACTTATCTTTACTAGTGTACATGTTGAGCACTCTATAATTTGGACACATGCACCAAGTATCATCCTTCTTAAGTACCATCACCATAGGCGAGGAGTAAGAACTTTGGCTATGCCTGATAATTCCTGCCTCTAGTATCTCCTCAACATTTTTTTCTATCCCTCTTTTGTATGTGTGGATACCTATAAGGCCTAATGTTCAGTGGTTGGCTCCCTAGAACTAACTGTATGGCATGATCATGATCCCTCTTAGGAGGAAGTCCTTTAGGAATATCTCCAAGAACAACTGAGTGACGATCAATTATAGCTTTCAAATATGGATGAGTTGGAGCATTAGATTGAGACTTCTAATGAACATAGTTGGGCCACAAATCCATCCACTCCCTTCTTAAGAAAATTTTGCATTTGATGAGAGCTTACCATTTGTGGGGATTTTTCCTTCAACCCCCTTAGCTCTACTACCCTTCCTTCTGATTAAAATCTCATGAATAGTTCTTAGAAGTTCATCTCAATTGTTCCCAATGTAGTAAGCCATTGTACTCTGACCAAAACAATATCTGTTGCACCCATGGATATCACATACATTGGGGTATCAAGTTGATAATCGCCCATGGACAATTTGATGCTATGACACTTCCCTAAAAAACTAACTCTACTACCATATACAATCAAAACTTGAAACTCTGGAGCTAGATATATAAAACAATTTAGACGAGTAGCTAACTTTTTGTTGATGAAATTATGAGTACTACCTGAGTCGATCAACATTGCTTCTTTAAGAACCCCACCACCTTTAGAGTTTGTGGAGCACTCAAACCTGAGAGTGCATCACAAGAAATTATTGGTTGAGAATCATGTGATTCCTCATTTGACTCCCTTTCATCCTCTAGTATGGGTTCCTCCTCTTCTTCCTCACTTGGACCTTCAATATAGAACAATTTATTTTCATTGCATTTATGTCCTCGATTGTATTTGCTATCACAATTGAAACACAACCCTTTTTCTCTTTTCTCCTCAATTTTTTGTGGAGTCAACCTAGTAGGTTGTGTTGAATATCCTTTCTCTCTTGTCACATTAGCCCCTTGCTTCTTAGGAATCAAATACTTCTCCTCTACCCTGCATGCTAAGATAAAAGACTCATTTATGGAGCTATGGCTAAACATGCGTACCTCATGTTGAATGTGATCCTTGAGAACCCAAAAGAATAAATCATTCAAGTTTTCCTTCATAATTTTATCCACTCTTAAGGATAGATTTTGGAATTGTTGAATATAATCCTTAACTGATCTTGTTTGTTGAAGTTTAGCCAGTTGGCTGAAGAAGTTTTCTGTCATGCTATTGCTATATTGTGCTTGGAGTTCCTCCATAAAAATTTACCATGAGATGGTGAGCCCCTTTTTCCTTTGATGAGTGAAAATCCAATGATACCAAATGAATTGATCTGGTTCTAAATATAGGGAAGCCATCATGACCTTTTGTCCATTTGGGATTTGATGTACTTCAAAAAATTCTCCATTTGGTTTATCCATGTTAGAGGATCCTTGCCATCAAAATTTTGCATATCAACGTTTGGAAATAAATTCCTAGATCCCATAGGAATACAAAATCTTGTGTCAATTTAAGCCGACCTAGAATTTTCACCTTGGTCACTTGAGAACTCCTTTCTTGGTTCAACCATGTAGGTACTTATCATGTTTCATATGTCTGATATATCTCCTCTTAAGTCACACATGTCCATCTTTATTGAGGAAATGTCTTCATTGACCTTACTGATTTCCTCATTAGGATTAATATCCTCTATTATTACCCCATCCTTATTAGGAGTCTTCCCCAGAGTGACAACATTCTTTTTGCCCCTTGTTGCAGGCCTCGTCATGATGGGAACCACTAATTTTAAAATAAATCACAAAAATGGAACTTAAATTCTCTAAAAATTTTACTATAACTTACTAGGGCCCAAATAACTCTCACCTAGAAAAATCTCCAAGAAATAAGTAGATTTCTAGGGTGGAGAGTGATAATTGTGAAAAAAATAATTTTTCAATAACTTGCTTATTTCTACTCTACTTCCTCCAATTTTTTTACTATAATCTCCTTTAGTATTTCTTCAAAAACCCAATAAAAATCATACTCCAATTCAACAAGATGTACAAGATATGCAAATTCCAAACAAATTGTGTAGAAACCCTTATTCTACAATAATTCGCTTAATTATGCTCCAATTCTTCTGAAATCTAGATTTTAACTTCTTTAATATGGTCTTCAAAAACCCTTTAAAAAATAGAAAAAAAATTGCCTCCAAAATTGAGAAAATACCTTGCCTCTACGGTGCCAAGATCATGCTCGGATACCAGTTGTTATGAAATAACTTGCACAATAGGAGAATATGATATGAAATATGCTACAAATACTTGATAATAACTAATAATAACAAGCCACTTTGAGGGGGAAAAACTCCAAATCTCTAATGAGAGCACACTTCACAACTTCATGATGAAATAAGACTCACAACCTCTTAGATATACCTATTTATGGCTAGGATATCACCTAGGCCAACTTAGACACACATATATAAGTCTTAGGCCAACCTAAACAACTAAATAACAATATACTAATAATAATATGACTTAATAGAGAGTTAAGATATCCACAAGCTCACTATTCATAACCCAATGTACACTAATATTAAGGGCGTAGCATCTTCCACCTTAAAATCACTAATATTAGTGTTTATAAAGAGAATTGTATCATCTTCAGGAGCGTGTTCCAACATATTTGGAACCTTTGGCTCTCATACTACTTGCACATACTTACCATCAATAGGGAAGGTGGCATAAGACATGTCACACTGTATAGTGCCTCCCATGGATGCACTCCATTTCCTAGATAAAAACATTCCATAATTATATGGGATTTCTACTACCACCACACTCATCTTAAACTATTTCTCAAGATATGCTGCCAATATGTAAGGAAGTTCATTGATCACATAAGTAACAAGTACTTCTCTTGAATCCATAGCATAGCACTTACCATGAATGCTATCAACTTTTAGTCTCGATTCCTCCATGATCTTGGCTAGCATTATGTTGTTGGACACTCCAGAATCAATAATACAATTTTTTAAAAAAATTCCCTCAACAATCAGCATGAGAAAGAATGAGTCTATCTTTCCAAGACAAGCAATTATTGAATTTCCTAGAAAGATATGAGGGATATTAGTGATTTCTCCCTCAACTTCTTTGTATGTCTTATCCTACTCACTCACTTTGGGTGTAGTGGAAACCACTAAATCATTACAGGCTATAGTAGCACCATTGATAAGGGCTACTGCCTTTTGTTTGTGTCCATCTATTCTCATAATTTCAAGAAGGGGAAAAAATACTTTTTCTTGGCTAAGTAATTGAAACATATCAATAGGAGTGTACTTAGGTAATTCAATTGGGAGCATACCATGTTCTGTGTTTCTTTCCTTCTATTGATTTTTGGTTTCCTTAGCTCTAGGCTTGACATCTTTTCTCATAGCTTCATGATTCTGCCTCTGTGTCTTTGTCTTCATAGGAGGGGACTTGAGCTCTACATCTGTCTTTTTTTTTTGTCTTATTAGCCCAAATCTTATCTCCCTTGCTTTCCTTAGCTTTGACTACTTTTTCTTTTCCATTAGACTTTTGTTCTTTGCTTTTGGAATTCTACTACTTAATGAAAAGACCAGTATGACTACCTTGTTCACAACCAACTGTTATGTTTCATAAATGATATGAGATTCTAGCCTTGGAAACCAAAGCCATAGCATATCTCGCAATCTCTTCATCTGAAGGTTTTCTCAAGGACACACCATCTTCAATTGCTTCCAAATTGAATATTTTATTATCATTGTCAATATCCTCATTAGAGAGAATGTGCTAGTGATATGCAGTGGTAATTTACCTTTGGTCATCTACATCCATTTCATGAGACTCCATATCAAATGAGTACTCACTATCAACCAAGTCAAAACCATTCATAATCATATTTATATCAATATCCTCCTCATTTGACTTATCACAGTCTTCAGGTCCATCTTGTTAAACTTCAACCATTTGTGCAACTACACATTGATGAGGAGAATGAGGCATCTGGAAAACCATACACCAAGGAGTGTCATCAACAAAATTCCTTGAATTCTTTTGCAAAGGATTAGGAGAAACTTTTTTCTGAGCATTTCTCTAATTATTGGGAATGGGCTTCCCATTGTGCCAGTTTGTATTATAAGGATGATCTTGCAACTGAGGTCTTTCATTTTTATGATATTTTTTTGAATGAACCTTTTATTGCCTTGCAATCCTATCATTCATACTTTTCATGAATTTTTCAATCTTACCTTCAAGAGTGCCTCCTTTAACACCAAAAACTTTATCATCCCTTTCTGGATTTCTAAGAATATTTGCATCATCTCTTCTTCCGACTTTACCAGTTACTCGACTAATGTTAAAAATATGAAAAACCATCTTATAAGCCTCCCTCAATGTTTGAGGATTCTTATCAAGTAATTGGTAGCTCATCTTTGCATTAAAGGAATTGCAGTAATTTACTAAGCACACATTATCATTCAATTGTAAATGAGGAGACAATCTTTTTATATAGCTTTTTGGAACCTTGTATTAAAATTAGTGACAGACTCATTGGAACCTTTAGAAATATTATTGAATATATTCAAAAAATACCTTGAGTCTATTTTATCACCGTATTTCTCTCTAAACAACCTTTTAAATTCTTCCCAAGAGCCTATACTTTCAGCAAGAAAACTCCGATACCACTCTCTGGCATGCTCAGTCAAGGACTACATGAACAATTTCATCATGAAATCCTCTCCTTCTACCTCAAATTCATCCATGATGTTGGAAAAGGCCTTGAGGTGGTCTTCACAACTCATAGCATTATTTCCAGAGAATCTGATGGAACTTCATATTTTTGCTCCTTATGTTCCATTCCTTCCCTGCCTGGTGTTACTGGTCTTTCATGGTGTCAAAATTTTCCTTGGGTTGGGGGTGTTAGGCTTATTTTCATATAAAACCCTTGTGTTTATTTTATGCCTTGGTTGGGATCTTTTTCGCTATTACCTTTTTGAATGGTTTTAAAATGACTTATGTCCTATTGGTTCATCTAGGCCAAGTCCCTTTGTTTTAATTTTTATTTCCTCCATGGGATTTTTTATTTCCCTAAGTCTTGGTTGGCCCCGTGTTTCATTGTTTAAGAAAAACTTATGGCATTGTTTATCATTTTCCTAGTAATGCCCCCTTGTCCTTTTAATAAATGTTTTATTTTGTAGAGGGATAAAATTCACGCAACTGTTGATCAACTGTCGTTTGATCTTTGTCATTCCCCGCCATCCCGTGATGACCCCACCACACTACTTTGGTTGATCGCAATATCATAGGAAGGTGCCATGTGTCTCATCTGGTGAGGCCAAAGGTGATAGGTTTGGTTTACCGTCGATCAATTATCATCAAATCGCAATAGTTTCTTGCCATCGCATGATTAGAAGTTACAAGGTTTTTATTGGTCCCGATATCATGGGCAGGCGCCACGTGTCTCATCTAATGAAGCCGAAAGAATAAAGGAAATACTATGGTAAATTAATCCATCCTTAATACATTAAAAGGTGGGTTACTAAAGTGTTCTTGAGATGCACATGTTTTAAATAAATGGATATGTTATAATATTGACAAAAAGTTGCTCGATGGTTAATAATAAGGTGGGCAACTGTGTTGAAGGAACAAGATCACTAATGCTCAAGATCTACGGTTGCCCACCATCGCGTGATCCAAAGTTGCAAGATCTTTACTGATTATGATATTGTGGATGACCACCACATGGACTTCCTTAGTAGCTTATGCTATGGTGGGCCCTTTATTTCCATGTTGGCGATTGTGTCAACTTGTTTTGAAGGCGGTTGTTTGATGATTTGATCTAACTGAAAGATTGACGACTCAAATTTAAATCTGCATCAAATATGGTTGGATTCATTCATGCAGAACATGAGTGAGCTTTAATGGCGGATGAGAAACTTACTAGCATGATTTAATCGAAATAAAATAAATTCTCCTACTTTATTTGTATCACAAAGCATTCAAGTATTTTGTGAAGCAGTTTCAGAGCCGAAAGCGAAGTTGTGAATCTTTGCAGCCAGAATTTGGGACTTCTGCAAACAAAGTCGTGAGTTAATTTTTGTGTCTTTTAGTCATTTTGCACTTGAATTTAGGAAAATATTTGTTGTACTTATCATAGGGCATATTGATAAACGTTTTTAGGGCTATAATTTATTTAAATTGTGAGAAATTGAAGTGTTTTGTTCTGTAATTTCATATCTCTGGTTAGTCCTAGCTATCTAAACTATGAAGTTATAAGGAGGCCCTAGTTTATCCAAGATGGCACTGCCAAAGCAACATTCTTGCCAAAGCAACATTCTAGCCAAATTGACTATTTAAGAAGAAACCTATACGATGATTTCTTGGATCAATTTCCCTTGTCAATGAATGATAGAAAGAAGGGATTGGTTCTGATGCGAGGGAAAATCCTGGGGGAAGGGTTAGTATACAATTGATCTAACATAGTTGATGCTAGGGTTCCTCTCACAGGCTTGGAAATTTTTAGATTTTGGTATGGACAGAGAAATTTTCCTCACCCCTTTTCAAACGGCTGGATGTATGATTTGGGAGAGCTAGTGGTCCCAAATTTGTTCCCTGATATAGATTTATTTAGAGCAGTGGCTGCAAGATATGACCCTATCACACGGGTGATCAGGGATAATGATGGAAGAGTTCTGTTGAGCATTAAAAGAGAAGAATTCCAACATATTTTTGACTTGAGTGAACCAAGTGAAGACTTGGTCCTATCAATCTTGAGGAAATGAAGCAGGAATATGGAAAGTTGAAGTCTCTTTTTAGAGCTAAGTTGCTTCCACCTCATCTGGCTAGGGCAGGAGGTTCAAGATTTCATATTAGCCCTGATGACCAAGAACCTTTCAGATTAAACTATTTTGCAAATCATTTATTAGCTACTTTCTATTCATTGTGTCATATTTTGGGTTTCAATCCTGGTGCGGTGATTCCCATTGCATACATGTTCATGGGGGTGCAAATACAACATGCTAACTTCTCAGTGACATATGACTTTGCTTCTTTCTTAATTGAGAGGATACATGAAGGGTTGTCAAAGCTATAGGAAAATGATACCGTCACTCAATCATTTTGGTATTCTATGCTGATTCATATGTTTTTGTTCAAGAATGTTGATTTCTTCTCTGAAAAGATGGAATTAAGGCAATCAGTTGATGGAGAAACATTGTCAATACAGATATGGGCTCTAGATTTATCTTGCAATAAGGAAAGCACCAGTTATGTGGAATTGGATAATTGCTTTGCTTCTAGATTGAGGGCTAGATTGATGATGAATGTACCTAGGATCCCTGAGGAATTACATGATTTCCTCAGGCCAAAGGGGAGGAAGCTAGAATTAAGAGTCTGCCATAACTAGGGTGACATTATCCCATATCCAGTCAGCACTGTTTTGAGGGTGTATGGTTTTTAGGGAACCCCTCATATAATATTGTACAATGTGCCACCAAGAGTGGGGTTTGCATAAGTAATGTGGAAAATAGGTTGTATCCATGAGGACAACCTCATTGGGAGGGGTGAGGGAACATTTTTCCCAGATTATACAATGGTGTCTAATTTTGCATTTTCAAAGGGAGGTTGGGTGCATTTTGAGAAATTCTTTGATGATTACCATTTGAGGTGTGGTCCAAAGTGGCAACATGATCCTAAGGGTTTCTTCGCTCTTTTCAGACAAAGAATAAAGGTTGGAAAGTTTGTGCATGAGTTCAACTTTCCTAAGGATTTGATTAGAAATGAATTCAACCTAAATAGGTAGGAGTTGAACAAGGAGAAATGGATAGCTTATGATAAGCTATTAGATATTGTGCACAAAATGGATTCGAATTATAATCCATTGTTGGAGTTCAATCCATACCATAAGAAAATTGGCTTTCTAATGGAGAACTTCAAGGAAATTATGGGCACATTGAGGACCAAAAAGATAAATTTAGAACTGAGTCTGGGTGTACAGGAACAAGGTGTCAGGCCAATTGAAACAAGGCTAGCATACCAGCCTACAAAAAGGTGGCCCATTTACAGGAGGAAAAAGGATGACAACAATGATGAAGAAGAAGTTGATAGAAAAGGAAAGCAAATAATGAAGTTTCCTTCACAACCAGGCGCAAAATTCAAAGTGTCTAGGGCAATTAAAATCATTGATTTAGAATCGTCACCAAAAGATAGTCCCTCATCACCACCATCCAAGCCAAGCCCTAAAAGACAAAGGATTGATCAACCATAGGAGGATCTGATGGATGAAATTATTGTTATTGATCAGGAAATGTAGGTTGGTATGCCTTACCCTCCTAGGCCAGCTGAATTGGTTTTATCTGATTTAGATATGAAAGGAGAAAATGTACAAGATACAAGAATGGAAGCATGCAAGGAGTTTATAGATGAAAATACATTTGTAAAAACTCATGTATTCTTGCAATTGGTATGGAGGATGAAAATGGAAGCATGCAAGGAGTTTCTAGATGACAATACATTTGTAAGAACTCATGTATTCTTGCAATTGATATGGAGGATGAAATTTGAAGAATATCAAGATAAATGTAAGAAGAGAAGAGAACTAAGACCTGACAGGTCAGACTAGGAGAATGATGAGGAAGTAAAAGATGAATTAATGGAAGAATTCAAGAACATCACTCCTGAAGAAGGAAGAAAACTAGTGAGTCAAACTGGTGTATTGATTCTTCCTAAATGGGACATTGTAGATGCTATAGCATTTAATGCTATTTTAAAGTCCAAGCATCCCTTGCAAGACTCTGAAGAGGAAGTCAAGGAAGCATTACAAGATTTTTCCTTCAATGAGGACTATGAAACTTTGGCAATTTGGGCATTGGCCCCTCAAGGAAGAAAGCCAAATGTTATAGATATTAATCCAAATTTTAGAGGAGGATTAATAATAAACAGAGCTTCAGAGAGCTCAACGATCGAGGCCACTAATTTGACTGTAAATTTGGAAAAATTGTCCCAAAAGACTATTCAAAGGGAGGAGGTTGAAAAGAAGAGCCTAATGGAGAAGTATAACCTTTTGATTGAGGAATACAACAAGATGCAGCAGAAGAATGTTGAGTTGCAGACTGAGGTGGAAAGGTTTAGGTATAAACAGATTGGGGTGACATCAAGTACTCTGGGGACCAGTACATTACCTTCCACAGTAGGGTCAGTGCCTCCTGCTTCTCCAATTTTTTCCACACCAGGGTCTCCCAATCAGAATCCTTCCCTCACCCCTCCTTTAGAACAAATTGATGAAGAAACAAAGTGCTATGTTGATCCTATAAAGAAGCAGCTCTTGCAAAGAATTGATAAATTACATACATCATTAAAGGTAAGTGAGGAGGGATCTCTTTCAAGGAAAAAGGAGATTGTTACTGTTGTCTTGAGGCATTTAAATGAAAAGGTTGATAATAAATTTCTATGTATACATTATTTATATTATTTTTTGTTAGATGCAATAAAGAATATTTATAGGGATCAGGAGGTAGTGATACCATTGATTGAAAATTGAATCCCTAGGGCTAGTGATTTGGATGTCATGTATAAGGCCTCAAGGTTTGATACAAATAATAGGCCCCAATCATTAAAGCCTACTCAAGTATTAGTTAAGTCATTATAGGGTTTTCAGACCCTACCAGATGATTTGAGTGGGAAGATCAAGGAATTGGTGAGGAATTTTAATGATTGGGGTAACACATTGTTACCTGATATAATTGATGAGTAGGGGAAAATCGTGTCACTCCAGCAATGGCAGGATCAAGCAAGTAAGGTCATCAATGATCAAATTAAATTAATTTGTGATGACTTAGATTATGATTTGTTGGTGAGTTGTATGGATAAAATCATTAGTACCAGCTCATTTTTGGAATCTTTTGAAAGAGATGCAAATTAGGTAGCGGTAAAATACACACCTTATAGCGCCAATGTGAATGGGGTAAATAATTTTGACTGGCTGACTGATAAAGAATACCAGAAATGGGTAACTAAATATTTGACTGAGGAAGAGTAAAAAAAATGGACTACTAATAGGTGGTAAATTAGATGTTGTGGTTACAACGGTTTCTAGTTTTCCTTTGATGGTAGTCTCGGCACGGGTTTCTTGTGGTTTTTGTTGTTGCATCAACTTTCTTTACCTGACATGATGAACAAGAATATTATCCAAGGTGATGGTTGTTGTAACAATTTTTGGAATATCACCAAGTGTGCCAATTGGCTGGTGACATGTGTACTTTCTGGCCCGATTCTTGTTTTCTCCTTTATTTTCTATAACAAGGATTTCAAGGCCAGAAGTACAGGTTAGCAAGTGAGATAATTTTTGGGTCGATTCTAGCTGAAGTTGCAGAAAAAATTGTAAAGTTCGATGGTTTTAGAGAAAAATACAATTTAGGTTTTGAGTCATTCTGCAACAGGTTTTGAGTTCATGGGGATTTAATGTTGTATAACAGTACTAGCATTTGAGTTGAAATGATAAATACAAGCTCATGTCTCTCCATTGTGCATGCATCTCTAAACTTTGAATAAAATAACTAAGGGTTGTTTCATTCATCTCATTATTGTGGTGTGTATGATTCTATTTTAGCTTTAATTCAAGGAATTGATTAAAATGCTTGAATAGGATTATAGGCAAATATGTTCTATATAAGGATTTGATAAGTAGTATTGAGTTAGAATACATATTGATGAGATTACAATGCAATGTCATCAAGGATTTCATATGTTATGTGTTAAATCTGTCATATACCCTTAGATGCTTATGAATTTGACTCCTCCAATGGATAAATGGCACTGATCTAAGTTGTAATTACCCGTATGATTCAATATTTGTTTTTCTTTTCCTAGAAGCTTGCTACAAATTGCAAATCAATTACTATCTTATACTGTGGATTGTGTAGTAATTATCTCATGCTCCAAATAGTTGATATTATCGATGAATAGCCAATTCTATTCGATATTATCCTATCATGTTGAGCTATTGAGTGAGATTATCTGTTATTGTTAATGTTGTTTATAATAATGGTACAAAGGTTGTAAACACATTAAGGGATCACCCTCCCAGGTCTTGCATAGCCCGAAGTGTAGGAGACTTTTTTAAAGTCCTCGTCAATTGGTCCAGGTCCTTCGAGCTACCTTTTATTGGAATTGGAAATTCCATAGGTAGATTAGAAGATAAACCTAGTTATAGTGTAAAAAAGAAACCAACAGAATCTAACTAAAGTAGGCCTGAAATCTTTAGGAAATGGGTTAGGATAGCTAGGTATTCTAGTGAAACAAAACTATTTATACCTTTCTACTTGCAGTGGCCTTCTAGTGTTTCTATTCCTATGAGAATTTCTAGGTTCATAATCCTTTTGGTTGTCAGATTTATCTTTATCCTTACTCTTTCCACTTCCATCATCACCACCTCCTTTCTTCTTGTCCTCCTCATCATCTTTAGGATATGAGTTCTTGTTTCTATTATCCCCTTCACCTCCTCCACCCTAATCCCCACCACCAACTCCACTGATAGTCTGTCCTTCATACTTATTTTATGACTCACTATCCTTGTGTCCAGAGCTTGAAGCCTGCAGAGTTGGTGTGGAAATTTTAAGAAAAGAAATATTTCTAGCTATTTATGCATTAGTAGCTTCTATTTCATCTTTCTTCAAATCTTCTTGTAGTTTATCATTTTCCAATCGCAATTTCAAGATCTCAGGATTTGAGGTTGTAGTGGATGGAGTAGGATTAATTTTAGCATTATTAGTGGGGGTTTTAACAGGTAAAGTATGAGTATTTTTATTGGTCTTGGTATTGAAAGTATTGGAGGTAGTATTCTTTGTCTAATCAATGGGCTTCTTCCCATGATCTATAAATGTTGATTTCTTGGCAGCAACAAAAGGATCTAGGGCTTGGGAAGTTACAACAGATGTAGTATAGGTATTAGCAGTGGCAGTTCCCATCTGGATGGTTACCTTAGTTGGATCATAGGTTATCTTAGAAGCCAACTTGGAGATATTTTCAGCAAAGGCTTTTGTCCTAGCAACATCTTCTCTCATCTTCTCTATTTTTTTTTTCGAGCATCTCTCTCAAATTACTTAGCTCTAATCCTATCTTCCTTCTCCTTCAACTCCTTTAGTCTATTTTCCTCTTCTTCCTTAAGCCTAATTTCTTCCTCTTCTAAGGCTTGCATGTCTTTGTATGTCTTCCTCATTTTCTAAGATATTTCCAACCTCACTAGGCACAAGAGTATAATAGGTTTGATCAGCTGAGTCTTCCTCAAGGGGAATGTGCACCTCTAAATTAGGAGATTCGCCCCTCGGCTTGAAATTTTGGCCATTGAAGATAGATCTAATGACAAGGGTTAAAGGTTCTTAAAAAAATTTATTTTTATCCTAAAACTCCCACATATCCTCCTCTCTTGACACATCAAATCCATTATCAAAAATTTCCTCAACAAGAAAACTTCCTTGATCTACATTAGGCCCTTCAACTTCTTTTGCTTCTCCCTGGATATTTGCACTATTTACCTCATTGTTAAAAGTAGGAAATACATTAACAAGAGATTCAACAGACTTACTTGATTCATTGTGTTTCTTAATCCAGGTGGGTTGGTTATCTTTTTTATGCTTAGACTCGACCTTCTACTTGGGATGCTTCTTTGTGTAGCTTCTAGTCTTCTTCATGGTGTCAAATATTTTATAATCCTTCTTCGCATGTTCCTTTTGAGTGTTTATCTTTTCATTGGTATTAGAAACTTCAAAGTCACCACCCAAAATGTTGGGAAATAGAAATTTATTGTACTTTGGCTTGGTACTTGTTATTTTAGAAAAGACTTTAAACATAAGCTGACATAAAGTGATAAAATTAACCAAGACTTGACGCATAAGACCGGACATGGCTTATGTGCTACAATTTTGAACCAATTATTCTTCAACAACGAATAATAATATAATACTTGACTCCAACTATACTAGATCTAAACTAGAAACTTTGGAATTAGCAGATCCTCAGCAGAGTCGCCAATCTATTGGTGACTCAGATGGGAAAATATGATTCCACAATTTATAATATTTGGTTACATACTATCTTGAAACTTCAATGAATCTTTAAGTCAAAGTGAACCACTATCAAAAATTTCTCAAGTCATCTCCAATAGAGTCGCCATTTCTGTTGGTTGTTTTTTAAGAACCAATCTGATCTTTAGAATTGCCTATGGACATTTCCATTTCTAGTAATTAGCAATCTAAAGGGATTTGCAAACGAATGAGTAAAAGCTACAAAACTTTCACTCCTACACTTTGCACTTTGTGAAACCTAAGAGGGTGATCCCACAATGTATACTCAAGAATTTATGTGACTAAAATTTAAATACATTGTAAACAACAAATGATTCTCATATAAATATTCAACAATGTAGTGTATTAAAATTTTGGCAAGCCTTTTAGTAATATACTACACTTGGAGCATGAGAATAATGAAACTCAATATAACTACAATGGTAACTCATTTGAAAAGTTTATAAAATAAAGAGTGATTTTCTATTGAACTGACCTAGGAATTATGTTATGAATACTTTACTCACACCAGTGCCTTATCCTACACACGAAGTCAATCTTGACCTTTGCAACTAGATAAAATTTTCACATATAGCATCGCGTAAGCTTGGAATATACTACATTACAACACCTCCACATTATACTATAGACCATTACTTCTTATGGATATCCTAGCACCTAATTCATATGAATCAACAATTCCATTCAAGCATTTACATTAATTCCTTGAATTAACAAGCAAGAACAAAATCAAACATCTACTAGATTTCAATAGAGATGAAAAAAACAATTCTTGATTATATTATTCATGATTCATAGAACAAGTACATAGGAGAGAAAATGGCCATGAGATTGGCATCATTTTGTATTGTATTTTCTATATTTGTTATCAAAATTACATACGTAAAAACTGACTCAAAACCTAAGACAAAAACTCAAAATATTCTCAGTATTCCTTTATAATTCATTGTTTCAATTCTAATACATCAAACCCCTACTTTCTAGCCTTGAATTCATTCTTATAGTAATGAAGGATCAAAACAAGCCTCAGGCCAGAAAGCACACTTGTCATTACCCTATTGGATCGCTACAACATATATTCCTTATTTAGTTACTCTACATTCCCAGGTGGTGGGAAATATGCATGAGGAAAAAGTAATCCTCATTCGTCATTGGAGATCCAATCCCTCTTTTCAAAAGGCATCTTCAAACAAATTTCTCAAAACTTGTGCCCACACACACAAAATAAAAATGAAAGAAAGCATTAAAGAAACAAAAAGGAACGAACAAAGAATATGTCCACATTATAGACCTGTTATTAATTCAAACTCAAAATTTTCAAATCATCACCCCACCATTTTTTCAAATCAATCCACCAACCCATTCAAGTACTTGTCTCTCCATGCCAGGAATTCCTCTTCAGTACGCTAGTTGAAGTTCACAACCTCATCAACCTTTTCTCTATAAGGTGAATACTTGGTAACAATTATATTTTCCTCCCTATCATAGTTTGACAAATTGAAACTGCATACCCTAAAATGGTTTTATTTGTTTCATCTCTCCACTCTTGTAGGGTTTTAATGCTACTGTCATCCCTTAGAATGGATTGGAGGAGACCATGATGTGATTCATGAAAGGATTTCACCAATTCACTTATGTTGACTTCTAAAGGTTCAATGTTTTCCTTGTACACCTCAATTTTTCCTACAAGAGCAATAGTGGGCTTACATTTTTTAGGGGGGTTAGAATCCCACTTAGCTCCAATTGACATCAATCTTAATTCTCTCATCCTTGGAATCCATTTTTCCATAAGTGGAATAGCCCTTTCCCTATCATTGTCAAAATTATTTATTGCATCCACCATGGAGGAATAGTTATCATGAATGTTATTCAATCTTTTATTTACCCCTCTATTTAGATTCTCCAAGACTGTGGTGAAAATCTTCATATTACTTCTAAAAACTTTCATGTCATGACTACCACATTTCTCCTTATACTCCTCTAGTTGTTTGAGAAACTCCTCCCTACTAACATCTTCCTTAGCCTATGGTACCTCTGATGTACTAGGCTCTATTATTGAAATAGGAATAGTTCCCATATTATATGGCACAATTTCCTGTGAGGAACTTGCTTCAGGTGTATACTCAGGGAGTGTAGCTTCTTGTGAAGTGGTATGGGAGTCAACACTAGTCTACTCATGCTTTCCTACCTACAAATTTTGCAAATTATCCACTAATAATGCTACCTTTCTTTATAACTAAATCTTTTATTGTTCAGCCCTTCCCAAGTCAACTATCAAATTATTGCACTATGTCATAAGCTTTTCCTTTTCTGCAGTCACCAATGCCACTGTGGCTCTTGTGAACTAGGCAACATGTACTAACATATTTGATGCCTCCATATTTGATGTTTCTAACACCCTTTTTATTATCAAGCCTCCACTATAGTTTGGAGCAGGTTCTACAATATCAAGCTTCCTTGTACTTGGGGCTAGAGACCAAATGGGTAATGCATCCAATTGTTCACTAAAGGCATACCCTTGCAATACAATTGCAGCCTCCTCCTCTAATTGTATAGGGGTCTCTGACATCTTTTTATTGTATCAAAAGCTATGGAAGAAGCTAAATCCCACTCTAGTAGTAATAAAATAACACTAGCTCTCACTAATTCTCTCCCCTCTTTTGCAATCATCTAAAAGTTAGCTCTCATGTCATTTGTGACTATTATTTGAATAGTGGCATTAGTAAAATCTGGATGGAGACTTCTTTCCTTAGCTAGATTGTTGGCATACTCATCCCTCTTTCCCCTATATGAAAACTCCATAAAAGCTTCAGACTTTACAAATGAATCATCATACCTAAACTTTGTGCATTCGTCCACCTAAATATCATCTTTTCCATTAAGCCTGATGAGGTCATCTTTGCTCAGCCTCATACTCAATTTTTGTGATGCCATCATTATTAGTGCAGAGGGTGTTCCTTGTATTTCCTACTCTGATACCCAAATTTCATCAGCATAGTCCACCAAACTAGTTACTTCAACCTTTTGTTTCTTTAATGGTGGCTCCTTTGGTGGTGAGGCATGTAGTGGTGGAGCATCATCATCCACAATTTTAGGCCCTTTTTGCCTTAGGGGATATGGTGGTGGTACCTATGGCATAGGAGAAAGAAGTATTTTATCCTCTTGTCAGGAAGGAGCAATAATTGCATCATTTTTGTTTTCCTTACTCTTTCTCCTTATAAAGAACTTTATTTTTGGTTCATCAAGGGCTTGAGATGTAGATTTATCTTCCATAACAGGGGTCCCTCCCCCACCCTATTCTTCTCCAATGAGGGATTTCCCTTAACTTGAATCATCACTTCTCTTTCAAGGTGGCCCACTATTGTCTCAAAATTTTGGGATACATGTTCCACCTTTTGCATTATATTTTTGATGTAAGCAAAAGCAATGAAGTCAAGTTTTTCTCCTTTATCTTTCTCTACATTTTATTGAAAGAAATCCATCTTTCTTTTATTCTTTCTTGTTCCAAAAGATCAAACACATTTCTTATCACTTCCTCCAGGAATAGGAAAATGTACACAAATTTGTAACTCTTGTTCCTTTCCTCCAACCAGGCCATGAAACCTTTGGGATCATACTTGATCCTCTCTACTTCTCTTTGCATGCGGAAGGATTTGAGTATATCAAGTATCTTATTCCAACCTTCCTTTATCATCACAAAATAAAAGAAGCATGTGTATGAAGGAAAAAATGTTTTGTTCCCTTGATTCAAAACATGCTCATTTTCTAGACTTCCCAATTTCCATATTACTTGAGGGAAACCAATTCTCTCTGGCAAACATTTTGGTAGCAGGTGAGGTGCAATAGTGGAACCACACACTCTTGAAACAGTGTATTCAGGATATGGGATAATATCTCCCCAGTTGTGATCAACTCCCAACTCAGGTCTTCTTTCCTTGGGCCTCAAGAAGTCATGCAAGGCCTTGAGAATTCTAGGTACATTCATAACCAAGGCTCTCTTTAACTCTAAAGCAAACAATTTATCAAACATCACAAAGTCATATGTCCTATCATCCTTGTCTAGGATAGTAGTCCAACATTGAATAGGCATCTCCAAAGTACCCTGCATCCTATCCAAAGTAATATTATGTCCAAAGTAAGATGCACCTTTGAAAAAATATATATGTATTAATAATGAGTACTAGCTAAACCTTACTCCATCTGCACCTTTCTTAAATCTTATCAAAACCTCATGAATTCATTTTTCTAGAAACCCTATATAGTAATATATTGTGCAATAGTGAGGGTGTTGAATGTGGGTTTCCATATACATCCATGCCATGGGCATTCTAGTGATAGGATCATAACCAATTATTTGGAAAATGGAGTAAAAATTCATTTAGAAATAAGAAACAAAATAACTAATAGGAAATGGTTCCTTATCAAATTTTTGCAATGTAATTCTTCAGCCCCCAATCTCTGCTAAATACCTTAGTAGTATATGGACTCTAAATGTAATCTTAGTCTTATCATATTCCCCCATAAGAATTTTTTCATCAATTTTAGGCATTTCATCACTCCACCTAGTGAGTTTGAAGACATGATTAGCAATTTCCTCCATGGTAATTTTAACCATTTCCTTCCCATCATATGTCCTCATAGTCCTTGTGACTAGATCATAATTGGTGGCTATTTCTTTAAGTAAATCAACATCCTCATAGAGATTAGGTACAATCAACATTCCTAAGTCACAATTCTAGGGATTACCAACTAGAATAGCCATGTTCCTATTTTTGAACCAACCATAGAATAACTCCCAACTAGAACAAGGTAGTTTGGCATCTCTTATAGAGAAAATTTTATCAAACAATCCCTCAACCACTTACAGACCTTGGGGAAGCAATTAACCCTTAGATTATTCACTAGTTGAGGGAGGTAGTTCGTCAGTAAGGTCCTTAGTCAAAGGTATTTTGGAACAAAGGCTTCCCCTTTAGACAAAGAGGATTTTGATTTTGCTTTGGGAGCCATGATGCAAGAGTTTACAAATCAGGGTTTCTGGTTTCTTGGAA
Organism: Sequoia sempervirens; assembly: GCA_007258455.2. Taxonomy (NCBI): domain Eukaryota; kingdom Viridiplantae; phylum Streptophyta; class Pinopsida; order Cupressales; family Cupressaceae; genus Sequoia; species Sequoia sempervirens. The sequence goes on along the minus strand of VDFB02047230.1, from coordinate 55,622,178 downwards.
CAAAATTATGGCTTAGATAATTGTTTGACACAAATTTCAGCAATGCAGGACCAACTAATCCCCTTTTTTATAAATGTCAAACCTTTAAATGCAAAACCAAGAAAATCCTAATTGACTCAATAGGCTTGGATACCATAACTTATCAATAATTTTGATGGGAAGGCATTGATTTACTTACTTGTTTTCATAGGTTAATAACCCTAGCCTTGACGTTGAACAAGCTTGAAAGTTATAGCACGAGCTCTCTAAGTGTGTAGAATATCCTTCACAATACTCAATTATGCTTCTCAAGCTAGTTTTAATAAGTATGCAACCTCCTGCTTCAGTAGCTCGACGCCCTTTTAGCTATTAAGGCTCACTTGCATGAACCAAAATTTCTCACTTGTCCTCAAATTGAGTTTTAAATGCCAGTCGTTGATCATGTAGGTGTGTTAACTGATGGATGATATAGATTTAGTTAGCTTGATTTGAAAATTTTGGCTTTATGCAGTCACAATGCTCATCAAATGACAGTAAGCCACATGGAACCACTTGCTAGTGATCTGCATGCTTCACCATTTCTTTGTCATTGTAGCCAGAATCCATGTGTCCTCTTCCCCTCGCCCTCATGAGTCTTAATCCTTGTGTAACTTTTATCAATGGGGAGATAGGGAATGGCTAAGATCAAATCTCTCAACTTTGATATACTCACAACTTAGTCTAAGAGCAATTTCCCATGGCCTTATTTTTCTGACATAATCAACAACCCCAATTAAAATATCTTGGATGTCATTAAAATACATGCCATATATTTTCCTTTGGTAGTGGACATTTTATTTTTCATCCCCTGTGCTGAAATATTTGTTTAATATCCACCTTTATTCTAATGTTTTCCATTCCTTTTAGGTTATTCCACGTGGAAATCGCTTGCCTCCCCATTGAGAACCAAGCATTAGGGGTGGCACATGCATGGGATAGCAGGGAGCAGTTAGGATTGACCCATGTCACCCGCTATCAACTGTCGATCCTAGCTTCATAGTAACATTCATTGCCATCCAAGCCAAGAGGTCCCCTCCAAAAGGAAATAGGTGTCAATCCTCCCACTAGCTCGTGTGATTTTTCTAATATAAAATAAAACTAGGCGGGGTGGCGGGGAGCGGTCAAGATGAAACCACGTCACCCAACAACCACCATCGATGTCATCTCAATGTCTCTAGTAGATCAGTCAAAGGAACCTAGGCCTACTAGTATTGAAGACATGTGCATGGCTTATGCTTGCTAGCCCGTGAGAATAAAATAATAGGCAATAAAATAGAATGGGTGTATGGGGAACAACGGTGATTTGTTCGCAATGATGGAATGGTCATCATGGATTTTAATATCTGCACATACCAAAATTGTTAGTTTTATGAAGGGGACCTAACTAGGTCAATGAGACGAAAACCCATGGGATAAATTACTTAAGGCTCAAATAATTTTAATAGGAAATATTTAGCCCAATTTTGGAAATATTAAAATAATGGGACAATACATAATTATTGATAAAACTAGACCATAGGGTTGGTTACTTCATGGGTTCAAATGGCATAAGATGCAACTTAAAAGACTAGGAACCAATAGTAAGGATTCAACAAAGAAATAAAACCATGGCAAGGATATAAGCTCAAGGGTTTTTTAAGAAGGATCCCAGATAACATAAAAACCCTTAAACAGTGATGGTAAACAAAACCCTAAGCCCCAAGACACATACCTCAACCAAAACTTTGCAAAATTTTGAGATGGAGCATGAAAATGTTTTAGGGGTTCCATCACATTCTTTTTTAATGTATTTTCCTTAGTTTCATAATCTTTTTTCCTAAACCTTTGTGATCCAAGAGTTTCAACCATTAATCTATAACTACATTAGGGTTTTTAGAATCTTTTTTTATGGGGAGACCAATTTATTTTTCCCTCTCTTCATACTCTTCCATTATTTCTACCCTAAGTTGTTCATTTCTATTATAAGATGTTAGTGCCCTTACCTAGAGATCCCCTAAAAAACATCAGAGGATTCCATTTTGTTTCATCTAGAACCACATAGTTGTGTGAGTAGTATTCACACAATCGATCATAGTCTGCAAGTGTGGAATCTGCAAAAGAATTAAGAAAATCAAAAATTCTACTCATTCCAACTATTTGTTTACTAATTAGCCTACTAAACTAAAAACTTAGAAATATTTCATGTAGAAATAATGCATATGTCCTTGCTAGAGGTATGCATCTTATGATTTGTGTAGCTTTTTTTGAAACTTCTTCCAACCTGACTATTGATCTTCTTAATTTATTTTTTATTTCTTCCACTTTTCCTTTTCTTATGCAAACTTATTAGTCACTCTCCATAACCGATAACCAAGTGACAAGTTTTTATGGTGAATTGGAGTTCTTATGGGAGGAGGTATCTGATCTAGCACTTCGAGTTCTCCATCTCCTTTAGTTATGGCCAATTGTGTCAACAAATCAAGTTTAGTACCATGGCCATAGGTTTGCAAGTTTTCCTCCATTTCCTATATTTTTGTTTCCCTCTCCTTGTCCTTATTTTTATAGCTTTATACTAACTCTTCCAAATTTTTGATCCTATCCAAGGCTTCTTAGAGTTCTTTCCTAACATTTGTTTCTTCTATATACATTTCCTCTATTTCCATGAACTGCTCATTACCCCCCCTTTATAGTCCTCATAGATAGAACTTGTTGTGTGGTCTCACAACACATCCAAAGACTATAAGACTTGGAGACCCAAGTGAAAATAAATAACTCTTATGGTAGGAGCTAGCTAGTTGAAAAGATCATTGGAAGTGAAGAGCAAAGAGAAATACTTAATAAAAGAGTACTTCATAATGTAGTGTTTCGAGTACCAGATACTAGGAGCCAGGAATGTTTGAAAAAGGAAAAAAGGTAACACAAATGTGAGTAGAATGTTTTGGTCCAGTAGTTAAGGTCCGGTAAGATGGAAGTTTTGGTAAAAACCAAAGTCTAGGAAAAAATCATGCATAAAGCTAAATAACAGGTACTAGGTACTGGGTAGAGATGTAAAGTGAATTTTTAAAATCATAAGGTTATCCAATGAGTCTGATAGTCTAGTAACTTGGTATATGAAAGATAATCATGCAAGGATTTGTAATATGCTAGAAAGAATGCTATTCATGAGAAATTTATGCGATAAAAATTGAATGCTGGTTTTATTAATGTGAGATTTTTTTAAATGTTTTTTTTACAAGGGATTTAATGAGTGGAATTTGTGATTGCAGGAGATGTAGAGTTCGGGTATGGATGGTTAGGAAAATAAAATTTGTAGACAAATCCAATGGTGTTGCCAGGTTCAATAATACACTTTAAAATCTCATGCTGAAATAAAAGTTTGTTACAAACATACACAAGATACCGAGAAACTGGAACTCTGGAGTTTAAGCATGCGGCAAAGAAGTGTATCTATTTCGGGGGTTGCTCATTCCTGGAATGTTCAAACCGAGGATGACCTTGAGTGTAGGAACATAAATTCCACCTGATCATTCTGAATGTATAGGAAGTTATTAAATTCTTTTTGAATGGATTTGTTTGGTTCCAAGAAGGAACCCTGATAATAAAAGATTAAAGCTTGAAGTGCTTCAATGTGTGATTAGAGTTGACCTTCGTTGACTTTGATTGCAATTCTCTTACCAGTCACTACTTTCCATGTGCCTTGATGTGATTCGTCCATTGGATTTCCTCTCATGTATTTTTCTTATCCTATCTGTTTCTTACCTCTATAAAAGGCCAAAGGATACTTCTTTTTAAGTCAAGTTTAGAATTTGTGGATATTGGAACATCCAAAAACTCTCTAAGTTTCAATCTTTTTTGTTGTTTTCTGAATCATTATAGTCTATGAACTTGTATACATGTAGATATTAATCAATATTGAAGCCAATTTGATAGCTACCTATCTCATGAATCTTTGTAGTTGGTTTTGTTAGGTCAACCAAACAAGACTGTATGTTACGCCATTTAAGGGTGCATGCAAAACCTACTCAGTCTCCAAACTAAAACCCCTCTCTTTAAAAGCTCACATAGTTTTATATGTAGTTGTGAAGCAATCTAGTGAAGTATAAAGTGGTTTGATTTGATTTGGCTAATTCTTTGGGGCATGCATGGAGAATAATTGGGAGAAATTTTAAGTTTTAGTATCTTTATGCTTTATTTTAGAATAGATGTTTAAATTCTGGAAAATGTTTCAAAAAAATAGATGAATGAATGGAAATGTATTGAATATCTTTCGTGTCCTATGAAATAGTTGAATGCTTAAAGCTAAATCTACTTAAGTGATAGCAAAAAATTGTTGATGTGCATGAAGTATTATTTTGAAAATATTTCAATTTCATGATTTTATTTTTATGATATAACTGAAAATCCAATGTCTAATACATATGATTTCAAACAAACATATTCCCTTTGAGATTAACAACAATATCACATCATACCCTGAAGTGAACCTAGTATTGTCAAGACCTAACTACCACAGACTTGGGATTGAAGTGAGCCAACCTTTTTCCTATCATATGGATACCCTAGGGTCACCTCTTGTTAAATATTTCAAGAAGGATAGGCTCTTCATGGTTTTTCTATGAAAAATTTGTTCATCTTGTTGTTGCGAGTAATATTGTCAATCAACAAGAACCTATACTAGAAGGAGGGCCTAATTTGAAATTTGTATTAGTCCTAATTTCAAGGAGAAAGCTTGTAAAGTGAATATTTAGTGCAAGCTAGTATTTCAATATGGAAGTTGAGAAACTATGGAAAAATTTTAACTAGAGATTACATCCTAAGTTTATTCACCCTTGGTAGAGTCACCAAGTGTAGAATTCATGATACAATTGATCACGGTGAACTTGATTGTGAAATTTTCTTAATTATGGTAAGTTTGGCCATGTGTAAAGTGATTTTGTTAATAGAAGAAGTTCTAACTGCTAGAAGACAAGAATCGTTAATGAGAAATGTGTTCAACCCTAGTGGAATTGGAAATATTAAAAAAATAGCCAGTACATCAAAATGGTTTGATAACTACAATTATTAGAAAGAAAATCCTAACCTTTTGCAGGAAAATAGGTGAGAACGCCAAGATTCAAAGACATTGTGTCAGAAATGAGGAAATGGTATTGATGAGTCATCATTCTCCTTATACATGGAAAATGCAAATGAAAAAAAGGAGTGCGAAAATTGAGTGGGATACATGTATTTTGCTCCAAGTTGAAAATTTGCAAGTTAAAAAAGGAAATTTTCCTAGTTTTATGCAAGATACATAGTATCAAACTTTTACTTTTTCTCTCTCTGATAACAATATAAATTGTGATATATATTGGTCTAACAAAGTGCAAATTGCAAACAGGCCAAAGACATGAAATTTTTTGGAGGAGAAGAAAGCTAAGAAACGGACACAACCATTCATGGAAATGAATAGAGTAAAGAGACAAACCATGAACTAGAGCTGAAAGAAGGTAGAGTATGGTTACCTTAGATGATGTGTGTGTAATCGACCTTTAATGAGGTCATTTTCATACATATGAGCCAAGTTATTGGTAAGTGCACCTTTGAATTTACGATTATTAAACATAGAAAATTTAGAAGAATTCATTGTTATAGTAGAATTGTTGAATTTTTTTTTAATGAATTTAAGGATAAACCTGTTGTAATTCATACCAAAAAAACAATGGAAATACTCATTGAAATTAAAATAAGTTGTTTTGTTAGGGTTAAATGTGTATTAAATTAGAAGTTGTGTTAGTTAGGGTTAGTTTTATTTTCATAGGGTTTGTTTTATTTATTTTTGTTTTCTTTGATGTCACTTTTCTTTATTTCCTTTTCCTTTTTCTTTTGTTTTCTCATTTGGCCTCTGCATTAGCAAATTCTACTAACTTATCTTACACATAAGATTTAATACAAACATTTTTAAAATGTTGTGAAAAGAAAATTATAAAACCATGCATAGTAAATACACACTTTAAGTTGTACTACAAACCTATATATGTGTGTATATCATGTATATACATGGAGTATCAAAATTCTTGCCTCAAAAGATCAAAAAATAAAAAAGAGTAATTCGAGTTGTAGATAGGAGTAGCCATTTAGTCGATATGGGATGCCTCATCTATCAGGGACAAATACCCTATGTAGGCGAGTTCCCAGTGAAATTCAAAGTCACCAATATGGAGTTCAATGAGAAAAGGCTAGAGTGGAACCACTTCCCCATGTTCTAGGAATCGAAGAATATCATCCATGGAAAGGATTTCAATGGTTGGGTGTGTAACAGATAAAATAGTATCAAGATTCTCCAAATATTCACGCCTTACTATCATATTAGCAGTCGAGTGAACATCTTCAATAGGAAGCCCAATATCTAGAAGTGATGCTACAAAATGATAAACCACATCAAAATAGAAGTGGAATTAGTAGTTGCATTCTACATACTTTTCCCCAAGAACTAAGCACAAATTTGGTACAGTGAAATTGGAAGTCTGAATGAAGAAAACCTTTTCAAGCCTTTATGGTGTGATACTTCCTAAGAAAACATTTTAGTGGTGAGAGTAGGTCAAGAAAATTGGAGTATCCATGACCTATAAGCAAGCAAGAACTAGCAAAGCAAGAAATGTAGAATAACAAGAAAGCTAAGTAAAAGCACACGTGAAGAATTCAAGAAGTGCATAATTTATAGAAAGTCGTGAGGAAGTTGTGATACATAGTTAGCTCGAGTTAAGTCTTGGAAATTGTAAGCAAGGTGGCAATTGGATAATTGTCTTCAAAGTGGAATGTTAAATCAAATTAATTCTTTACACAAAGTTGGTGATAAATTGCTTCAAATTTGATTAGTACAAAGATTGTGAACCAAGCAAGTTGAAGATTTCAAAACTAATAGTGGTCATTTTATGTATTTTTCTTAAGTCGTATTAATTATGGAGGTGCTTGTGTGTGCGGAGTAAAAATGAAAATGAAGTTGGTAAGGAAACACACGTCATCACCGAGTAATTTGAAAGAAGCAATACATGCAAGTTAAGGTGTGAAAATTTAATGTAGAATAATGTGATTGTGTTTCAATGTCATCATGACATTCCCAGTTCATTAATGTGGTGCAACACCATCAAATTGGAAGTGCTAGTCGAGTATTTAGTAATTGCCATAAATTTTTTTTTGGAAGGGTGGTGACTAATGGTTCTAAATTTAGATTTAAATTTGGTGATTAAATTGTTCATTGCTAAATTTTAATTTATGCATATTTTCTAACATATAGCGAGTTGCAGTTAGCTAGAATTTGGCATAAAATGGTAAAATTTAACTAGAAATACACACCAAAAGGGAATTATTAAATGACTTTTTGGGAAGTAGTGAACTGATGAAGGGATTTACATTGAATGAAAAATCAAAAGGTAACCTTCGCTACCAATATAACTCCCAACCAAATGGTGGGATTCAGTGCCTGCAAGTTGAAAATAAGCTATTATTGAAATTAAAAAAAAAAAGAGAAAATGAGCTATCATTGCAATATCTAAAAAATAAAAAACAAAAAAAAATCAACTCTTTAGGCTATCCAAATATCTCTACCAGGGCTATAGACACCCGGCTAGTAGTAAAGCCATGTTGGGGTGATTGCAGAGATAACCTTGTCGAGGATATGGATGCTTGACTGGAAGCAAGGCTCTATCCCTGGTTGGCTTTGGAGGATTACCATATTATGTACTTCAATGTTAATGAACTGATTCTTTTCACTGAATTCCAAAAAATGGAATTAATCAGATCACACACAGATTTTTTTAGGGGAGTATTACTTTTTTATGCCAAAATATAGGTAAAAGTAAAATTTATTGTTTTACAATATGCATAGATTATAATGCACAATTGGTGATTTAATCTCACTTGTTTTGGTTTAAATTTGGTTTTATTGGTTGCAAGTTGTTGTGTGGTCTCACAACACACCCTAAGACTCTAAGACTTGGGGACCCAAGTGAAAAAAACTAAATCTTATGGTAGGAGCTAGCTGGTTGAAAAGATCACCGAAAGTGAAGAGCAAAGAGAAATCTTTAATAAAAGAGCACTTTGTAATGTAGTGTTCCTAGTACTGGATACTAGGAAGTGGGAATGTTTGAAAAAATAAAAAAGGTAACACAAAAGTGAGAAGAATGTTCCGGTTTGGTAGTTGAGGTCTAGTGAGATGGAAATTCTAGTAAAATCGAAGTCTAGGGAAAATTCATGGTTAAAGTTGAATATCGGGTATTAGGTATCAGATAGAGATGTAAAGTGAAGTTTTAATTTAATCATAAGGTTATCCAATGATTTTGATAGTCCGGTAATCTAGTATATGAAAGATAATCATGCAAGGATTTGCAATATGCTAGAAAGCATGTTATTTATGAAAATTTTATGTGATAATAATTGAATGATGGTTTTATTAACATGAGATGTTTATAAATGTTTTTTTAAAAGGGATTTAATGAGTGGAATTTGTGACGACAAGAGATGGAGAGTTCAAATATCGATGGTTAGGAAAATCAAATTTGTAGACAAATCCAATGGTGTTGCCAAGTTCAACGATACACTTTAAAAGCTCATGCTAGAATAAAGTTCATTGCGAAGATACACCAGATACCGGGAAACCAGAACTCTAGAGTTTAAGCATGCGTAAAATAAGTGTGTCTATTTCGGGGGTTGCTCATGCCTGGAATTTTCAAACCAAGGATGAACCTGAGTGTAGGAACAAAAATTTCACCTGATAATTTTGAATGTATGGGAAGTTCCTACATTTTGTTTGAATGGATTTGTTTGGTTCCAAGAAGGAACCTTGATAATAAAGGATTAAATCTTGAAGTGCTTCAACATGCGATTGGAGTTGACCTTCATGGACTTTGATTGCAATTCTCTTACCAGTCACTACATTCCATGTGCCTTGATGTGTTTCATCCCTTGGATTTCCTCTCATGTATTTTTCTTATCCTATCTATGCCTTACCTCTATAAAAGGCCAGAGGATACTTCTTTTTAAGTTAAGTTCAAAATTTGTGGATATCGAAAGAGCCAAAACTTCTCTAAGTTTTTATCTTTTTTCCTATTTTCTAAATCATTCTGCTCTAAAAACTTGTATGCATGTATATATTAATCAATATTGAAGCCAAATTGATAGATACCTATCTCATGAATATTTGTAGCAAGTTTTGTTAGTTCAAATGAACAAGACTATGTGTTGTGTCATTTAAGGGTTCATGCAGAACCTACTCATTGTCCAAACTAAAACCCCTCTCTTTAAAACATCGCACTATTTTATATGTAGTTGTGGAGCAATATGGTGAAGTATAAAGTGGTTTTCTTTGATTTGGTTAATTCTTTGGGGCATGCATGGAGAATAACTAGGAGAAATTTTAATTTTTAGTATTTTAATGCTTTATTTTAGAATAGATGTTTAAATTTTGGAAAATGTTTCAAAAATAGATGAATGAATGGAAATGTATTGAAAATATTTCCTTTCCTATGAAATTACTGAATGCTTAAAGCTAAATCTACTTAAGTGATAGAAAAAAATTGTTGATGTGCATGAAGTATTATTTCAAATCTTTCGATTTCATGATTTTATTTTATGATCTAACTGAAAATCCAATGTCTAATACATATGATTTCAAAAAAAAAAATTGTTGGCAACACAAGGGAAAAAAATTGAGAGGGGGGGGGTAAATCAATTGTCACAGAATTTCAAACTTATTAAAATTATTAACCCTTATTATCATATCAAGTCAATAACCATGGAAGCATAAATCAACAACACATCAGAAACACACATAACACCAAGATTTTTTACATGGAAACCTTATTAGGGGAAAAACCATGGTGGAGGTCAGTCCACAAGATTATACCCTGTTAAAAGTATAAATAATGAAATAGGGAATGCACATGCATTCAGACACACTACATAGAGCTCACTACTTAATTGCAACATGGATTAAAACCCAAAGGAAGACACACTGTCTTAGAGAAAGATTCAGATTACATTCACAGGATTTTGAACCTGACAAAATAGCATTTGTTATTTCCTAATTACAGTTCTGGTTAAGCACATGAACACTTCTTCACACTTCTTCACTCTTGTTCACACTATGATTTTCCTTCAAAATATTTAGAACATTATTCACACACAAACACTATCCAAATGGAATAAACAATCACTTATATATATCCACAACAAGAAATTACATCGTTACATGTCGGCTTCAACAAAATAATAAAATGAATATAAACTGTCGGCCCAAATCAATAACAATTATTAATGCAAATCAACCAAGGTTGGTCACAACATAGTGAAGACCCAAAATAACATTATTGAACATGAACCACCTTCAAAATTTATATCTTGAAGATCCACAACATGCTACCATCACCTTGTCGCCCATGAACATTAAAAACATGAACACGTAAGAGAAAATTAGCAATTGCAAGAAAAATGATCAATGCAGACATGCAACATAGATATAGCACAATCTAGAAACATCCACAAACATTAAGAATCACCAGAGAAGCATCCACAACAACTGAACTTACTAGAATCACATTATCTTTAGTCAGGAACACCAACTAAAGTAATAGAAAAATTGACAGAATACAAATCTTCATAACTCAATCAAATCTTCACATGGGTCTTTGAAAATCAACGTGGATAGACTAGATAAACTTGAAAAAAAACCCTTTAGTCCACAACCTCTGATCATCAACGTACTAAACTCACCAATAGATTGAACTTCACTTCATCACTGACAACCTGTAACTTATTCCATTACAATTTTCTCAATATCCTCGACATATATAGCTTCTAATGCATTAATGCTAATAGTGTTGACATCAATGACAACCACATATTAGTAACACAACCACAATATCCAACAATATCCCCCTTTGGCATTGATGGCAACACATGATGTGAAAAACACCATCAACACAACAGTCTCTTATCACTTACTCCCCCTCAGGTTCTGACTCTCTCTTCAACTCACCCACATGACTCTTCTCCTCAGGTAATTCACATTTTTTCACATGACTCTTCTCCCCCTTTGACATCAATGAAAAAGATACACACAAGATATAAACCACATATTTTAACATATGAACATCTAACTACTCCCCCTGAGTAGAATCCACCACAACATCAATCCAGATCAAGATATGACTATGAAATGCATAGACTGGTGCAAAGTAATGCATCTTAGTTCTGATTAGGAGGGGTAATCACCCTTAACTTCCCTTTGAGATATTCAAATGTATCCTTAGGAAATGGCTTGGTAAAGATGTCTACAATCTACTCCTTCATAGGCACATACTCCAATCTAACTTCCTTTTCACTTACCTTCTCTCTCAAAAAGTGAAACTTGATAGATATATGCTTGGTCTTTGAATGCAACATCAAATTCTTAGAAATGTTAATTTCCCTTGAATTATCACAGAAAATAATAGTAGGTTCATCATGCACAACTCTGATATCTTTCAACATCTGCTTCATCCACAATACTTGAGTACAATTGTTAGCAACAACAATGTATTCTACCTTTGTAGTAGATAAAGAAATGACATTTCGCTTCTTACTTAACCATGAAATCAGCTTATTTCCCAATAAAAATGCACCACCACTAGTACTTTTTATGTCATTCACATCTCCTTCCCAATCAATGTTAGTAAAGGAACTTAAAGTAAAATTATCATCTTTAGGATACCACATACCAAAACCAAATTTCCCCTTCAAGTATCTAAAAATCCTCTTCATAGCTCTCACATGAGATTCCTCAGGATCAGCTTGAAATCTTGCAACAATACATACAACATTCATGATATCAGGCCTAGTTTGAGTCAAATAAAGTAATCCACCAATCATTGATCTGTATCTAGTCTAATTTTCCTTTGGAGAATAATCATCTTGTGTCAACTTGCATCCGGTCACCATAGGTGTACCAACTGGCTTTGAATCTTCCATACCAAACCATTTAAAAATTCCTTCACATACTTGGACTAAGATATAAAGATCAATTTATCTAACTGATTAATTTGCAATCCCAAAAATAATTTCATCTCTCCAATCATTGACATCTCAAATTCACTTTACATCCCATCAACAAAATTCATGCACAAACCATCATCTCCTCCAAAAATGATATCATCAACAAAGACTTCCACAATCAAATCTTTATCATGATCAATCTTGAAACATAGATTACTATTAGCAGTACCTTTTTTAAATCCAAGCTTCAACAAATACTTGTCCAATCTAGCATACCATGCTCTAGGGGCTTGCTTAAGTCCATACAATGATTTCTTTAATCAGAAAACCATGTCTCCCTAATAGGTCAATTGAAATCCATCAGGTTGCTCAACATACACTTCTTCTTCCAATTCACCATTTAGAAATGTTGATTTGACATCCATCTGATAAGCCTTGTATTTTTTGTAAGCAGCATAAGCAAGAAACAATCTCACAGCTTCAATCCTAGCAACAAGGGAAAAAGTTTCTTCAAATTCAATTCCTTCCATCTGAGAATATCCCTTACACACTAGTCTTTCTTTGTTTCTAACCACTTCACCTTGCTCATTTAGTTTGTTTCTAAAGACCCATTTAGTTCCAATTACATTTTTATCCTTAGTTCTAGGAACAAGAATCCATGTATCATTCTTCTCAATATATAGTAGCTCTTCTTTCATTGCTTTAACCTAATGTTCATCTTTGTATGCTTCATTCACACTATTAGGCTCAGTCTTTGAAATCAAACAATACTCTTCTGCAAGCTTTCTCCTAGTCTGAACACCTTTGTTCTTATCACCAATAATCTAATTTTCTAAATGATTTAATCTTACATACATTGGAGTCTAAGGATGTTCTTGAACTCTTGTGATCTCTCTTCTAGAATTTCACTAGTTTCTCCTTCCTCTTGATTTTCTTCATTCATCAGAATAATTTGAACTTGATTTCAATTTTGAAATTTCTTTCCTAAACTATCATTTTGATCATCTAAATCATATCAATAGGTTATGGATGGTCAAGCTATGTCTTCATTAACCTTGACATTTGCACTTTCAATCATTTTCCTCAGTCTCTTATTGTAGCATTGGTAGGCCTTGCTTTTAGTAGAATAACCAAGAAAGATTCCTTCATCACTCCTAGCATCAAACTTTCCTATATCTTCATCTCTTCTGATAAAGCATCTACTCCCAAATATTTTGAAGTACCTAATAGTAGGCTTGTGACCAAACCATAGATCAAAAGGAGTCTTACTAGTGTCACCTTTGACTTGTAGCCGGTTGAGAGTGTAAACAACAGTACTCGTAGCTTCTCTCCAGTAGATATGAGGAATATTTCCTTCCAACATCATAGTCTTAGCAACATCTTGAATTGTCATGTTATTCCTTTCCACAACTCCATTTTGCTGAGGGGTCTGTGGTGCAAATAATTGTCTCTTTCTTCCATGTTCTTCACAAAAAGAATTAAACTCACCGGAACTGAATTCACCACCTCTATCTGATCTCAGACATTTAATCTTCAGACCTATCTTTGTCTCAACCATGGCCTTAAAAATTTTGAACTTCTCTAGAGCTTCATATTTCTCCCTTAAGAAAGTAACCCACATCATTCTAAAATAATCATCAATAAGAAACATGAAATACATATCTCCTTCTAAACTTCTGAATCTAGAAGGACCACACAAATCAGTATGAACAAGCTCCAATACTTGATTTGAACAATGTTGTTCGCTCTGAAATGAAATTCTAGTTTTCTTCCCTAATTGAAATTCCTTGCATATAGCATTACTAGGTTTCATCAACTTAGGAATATCTCTCATAGCCTTAGTAGAACTTATCTTGATAATGTTATCAAATTCAACATTACACATTCTCCTATGCCACAACCAACTTTCATCAACTTGAGCAATCAAACAACTTTTACTAGCAACACTTAGGTGAAAGATATTACCTTTTGTTTTTGTACTTGATGTAATCACATTTCTGGAACTCCCCAATATTTTTCACTTTCCATCCTTGAACTGAATATTGTATCCCTTATCAACCATCTATCCAACACTTAAAATATTATGCTTCAAACCTTCCACATAGAGGACATCATCAGTATTATGCTTACCATCAAGAGAAATTCATCCTCTACCACATATTACACAAGCTTTATCATCACCAAATATTACAACAACACTACCATACTTTTCCAAGATCACAAACTTACTTTTATCACCTATCATGTGATCAGACCATCCACTGTCAATCACCCATTCATCTTTCTCTTCAACTCAAGCAGCTAGGGATTTTTCCACATATGTACAACTAACAGATTCAGTAGAAACATGATTATTTTCCTTGATAGCAATAAATACCCATTCATCCTCACTTGCATTCCATTTATTAGATTCATCATCTGTCACTCCTTCATTAGCAACATAATAACATTTTCTTTGAAATTTAGGCTTGTTAGGTCTTGATTTAGGAACTCTTTCCGGAAACCTTGATTCAAAATGACCTATCTTATTGCAAGAAAAAAATTTAATAGGAAACTTTCCTTTATACTTACCTTCTCCTCTGGATTCTCTTTTGAAAATAAGTGCTTCAAGCTCATCTAGTTCTCTCTCTTCCTCTTAAATATTTCTCATTTCTTCCTCATACTTGAATACCTTTCTAGAAGAACTTTCACCCATATCATATCTTTGTTTATCTATTCCGGAAGTAGTGGCCTTGAATGCAGATTATACCTTAGGAAGGGCATCACCAAATTAACTCAACTCAAAAGTAGTAGTCTTACCAATCAACATATCTCTAGTAACATTTGTCATGGTCTAGAGCTCTTCAATAGCAGTAGCTTTGACTTTGTAAGCAGTAGGAAAGGATCTAAGCACTTTAGCAACAATCTCTAATTCTTCCAACTATCCACCAGCACATTTGATGCCACAAACAAGTTCATTCACTCTTTGCATGAAAGTAGTAATGTTCTCATCATCACCCATTCTCAACATTTCATATTCCCCTTTCAAACTTTGTAGCTTATCAATCTTCACATTAGCATCACCTTCATACAAAAATTCCAACTTTTTCTAGATCTCATAAGTAGTCTTCAGATCCATAACATTTATCATCTCAGAATCAGTCAAATCACTCAACAATGCCTCCTTAGCCCTAATATTATACTCAACATCCCTAATCTCAATAGTAGTAGTGGGACCATTCTGTGGAATAACATACCTATTGCTTGTAATGCTCCAATAGGGTTCACCAATGCATCAGATGACACTCCATTCAAGTCTTCCATAAAGAATAATTTGTTCCATCAAATCTCAGACTATCCTTCGTGTATGTTACCATCCTAGATCACCTCAAGCTATTAAACTTCTTCCAAGGAACCTACTCTGATACCAATTGTTGGAAACACAAGGGAAGACAACTGAGAGGGGGGGTGAATCAGTTGTCACAAAATTTCAAACTTATTAAACGTATTAACCCTTATTCTCATATCAAATCAATAACCATGGAAAAATAAATCAACACATCAAAAACACACATAACACCAAGATTTTTTACATGGAAACCCTATTAGGGGAAAAACCACGATGGAGGTTAGTCCACAAGATTATACCCTGTTAAAAGTATAAAGAATGAAATAGGGAATGCGCATGCATTTAGGCACACTGCCTAGAGCTCACTACTCAATTACAACAAGGCTTACTACCCAAATGAAGACATGTTGTCTTACAAAAAGATTTGGATTACATCTGCAAGATTTTGAATTGACAAAATAGCATCTGATAATGCCTGATTACAATTCTAGTTAAGCCCATGAACACTTCTTCACTCTTCTTCACTCTTCTTCACACTCTAATCTGCCTTCAAAATATTTAGAACATTATTCACACACAAACACTCTCCAAATGGCATAAACGATCGCTTATATATATTTGCAACAAGAAATTACATCGTTACATGTCAGCTTCAACAAAATAATAGAATGAATATAAACTATCGACCCAAATCAATAACAATTATTAATGAAAATCAACCAAGGTCGGTCATGACATAGTGAAGACCCAAAATAACTTTCTCAAACATGAACCGCCTTGAAAAGTTATTCCTCGAAGATCCATAACATGCTACCATCACCTTGTCAGACATGAACATGAAAAACATTAACACGCAAGAGAAAATTATAAATCGCGAGCACAACGATCAATGCGGATGTGCAACACAGATAGAGCATGATCTAGAAACATCCACAAACATCAAGAATCACTAGAGAAGCATACACAACAACTAAACTTACTAGAATCACATTATCTTCATTCAAGAACACCAACTAAAGTAACAAAGAAACCATCATAATACAAATATTCATAACTCGATTAAATCTTCACACAAATCTCTGAAACTCAACGTGGATAGACTAGATAAACTCAAGAAAAAACACTTTATTCCACAACCTCTGATCATCAATGTACTGAACTCACCAACAAACTGAACTTCACTTCATCACTGACAACCTACAACCTATTCCATTACAATTTTCTCAATATCCTTGACATATATACCTTCTAATGCATTAATGCTAATAGTGTTGACATCAATGACAACCACATATTAGAAACACAACCACAACATCCAACACATATTCCCTTTGAGATTAACAACAATATCACATCATACCCTAAAGTGAACCTAGTATTGTCAAGACTTGACTACCAGAGACTTGGGATTGAACTGAGTCAACCTTTGTCCTATCATACAGATCCCCTAGGGTTGTCTCTTGTTAAATATTTCAAGAAGGATAGGCTCTTTGTAGTTTTTCTGTGAAGAATTTATTAGCCCTATTGTTGTGAGTAACATCATCCTCAACAGAATTGTCTAGGGTTCTCTTGTATTTTCCTAGCAGTGAACACATCTTCTGATTCTGAATCAAAAGTAGTCGAAACGTATCTTTTCCTATTCATAGGTATATTTACATTCTCACGGATATCTCCCTTCCCTTTAGAGTTTGTCTCTACTAACATGACACCTTCATCTTACTGTTATTTGCTCTTTTCCTCCTCTTTAGGTTTCTCTACACTTCCTCGCATGACACCTTGTCTCTTTAATCTACCTAAATGTATAGGTGTAGGTGTATCCTTCTTAACATCCTTATTTTTCTTCTAAACACACTTCTTCTTCTTTTGAACATCGTTATTCTTTTCTATTTTAGAAGGTGTGGAGGATGTAGATGTACTACCTCTTATGCTCTTAGGTTTTTGTGATTTTGAAGAGGATGGAATTTCCTCAATTATTGGTAACCTAAACTCTAGCACATTATGCTCCTCCTGCTCACTTGGCTATGGGTAGGTGAAGCCATAAGTGATACATGAGGACTTTCTCTTATACATTCTGTAATGAAGGATTTCTGCAAAACAGAATAAGTTAGTATCACATGCATGCAATATTATCCAAACAACACAATAGAATGCAAAGGAGAAATGTGAAAGAAAAGGAATGAAACTAGAACAATCTCACCCATTTCTCTCCTCCATGACTAACTTCTATTATACCTCCTAGCTTGTAATAACGGATGCCCTCAAAATTTGAGGAGCAAACTCTATATGCCTAGACCTAAACAAGACTTTGAAGGATTTATTTTAAAAGATTTATGCAAATAGAAGATGAAATCTAAGTGCAAATATTCAAATACTAATGGCTAGAATGCAAGAAATGACAATAAACAAGGAATCTAAAATAATTTTTAAGAAATTCAAGATCAAGATCAAGATCAAGATTAAGATTAAGATCCCTAAAATGAGAGCAAAATTGTCATTTTATAGAAAATGCAATTTTGCACGGACGGATGAGATGAGAGATTGAGAAAATGCCCTAGAATCAATGGTTAAGATTCAAAATGGCAACTCTCAATTAGGGTTAGGGAAAAATGCCCAAATGTGTGAATAAGATTTAATTAAATAAATTAAATCAAGAATAAATGTGACAGTTGAGATGAAATTAGCAAAAATCAGAAGATAAGAAGATGGGATTTTAGAAAATCAGTAATTTTAGAAATTACTTGATTTGTAGAAGAATATTTCCATTTTGAATTAAATTAATTCAAAATATGGATTTTGTGAGATAATGAGTAATTGATTTTTGAAATTAATTACTAAAAGAAGAATCAGTTAACTATGTGAGACATTTTTAAATAAATTGTTTTATTTAAAAATAAAGAAGTGTCACATACAACAATTAAATAATTAAAAATAATTATTTAATTTAGAAGAAGTGGTTAATTAATTAAATAAATTAGAAAATCTATTTAATTAAAAGAGAGGATTTAGGAATTAGTGACATATTGAATAAATATATTAAAATATATTTATTTGATAATCAGGAGTCCACATTAATGACAAAGATTAATTAAATAAAATGAGAACTTTATTTAATTATGAGTTGAATTTAGATAATTAGTGACGCATTAAATAAATATGATTTATTCATTTAATAATCAGGAAGAATATAAGACCCTAAATTAATTAAATAATTGTGAATTAATTAATTAAAAGTTGAAGATGGGTTAGGAACATAATTAAAGTGTCATAATTATGCTAGGACGAATAGTGGTAAAATAGTGCTCACAGGCCTAGGTCATTTTTAGGTGTCTACATTTTCCCCTCTTTGGATAATGTCACTTGTCGCATTGTGACAAAGAAGATAAGTCAAAAATATGCCCAAGTGCAAAATAAGATGAGGAAGAATGACAAGGAGGGTTACGGTATGCCTCCTCGAGAGGATAGATAGGTTCCAAGAATATGGGTGTGCTCTCAAAATTAATGAGAAGACTAGAATGTGAAGAGACAAAGAAATGTTAGTGAAAAAGATATGGGTGATGATATGGATGCAATGTTCTAATGTATGAGTATATGATTCCTATATGTTGATGCAAATGATGTTGATGATGATGGATGTAAATGCAATGTGATAGTTATTATAATGGATGTAAATGCAATGCAAATTTTGGTGCTTGATTTATGCAGATGTGAAATGTGAATATGCGATGTCTGTGCAATTATGTATGCAACTTTGTTTTTGTGTATGTAATAGGATATTATTAGAAAATGAGAGAAGAGAAGACAAAGATGAATGTTAGTGCAGAGAAAAAGATGCATGTTAGTGTAGAAGAAAATAACAAATCCTTCAAAATCTTGCTATAGTGCTAGTCTAGTTGTTTCTCTTTAATCATCATTGGGAGAAAATGACATGATAACCAACAAACACTATGATATGATGTAGATCAATAGTGTGCAAGGTTGAATCATCACATAGCTCAACAGTCGCAGATGAAAACAACCATTACTCATACAAGGAACCTAGTTGCCCCTAGTCATTTTGTCATGTCCAACTGCCAGAAAACAAACAGACTAATCATGAGACATCGTTGCTTCTCTAAATCCCAGTGTGTTAGGACATCCTTGAGAAACTGGCCACATGATAGTCAAAACAAACAAAAAAAAACCATCGTGCTAAGTCGTTGATTCTCTAAATCCTAAAGTCAGGACATTGTTGAGAAACTACTAGTACAGTGATCATAACAGACAAGGATGATCATCATGATATATCGTAGCTCCTATGACAAAAGGAACTAATATCATAATAACCATCAAAAAGACAGATAAATTTTTTTCAAGCATTTTCCAAGTGTTTTAATGTCTGGATGCCATAGTTGACGAAGTCAAGGTTGCCAAATGTCAAGCGATATCAGATTCAGGAAGGACACATCCTGAATGACGTTGATATCGAGGAGATCGATTCTCGGAGTTAGGGGAATCCATAAAAATGCTAGATGATGATTTTGACAGTGCTTAGGAAGGAGACATCCAAAAGCACAAAGAAAACGAGAGTTTCTTTTCAGAAGGACATATCTGAAGAAGAACCCAAAATTTTCCCAGTTGAATTGTCGTGATAACAATTGGATTACATGTGCTTGCTGACATGTTGATTTGACTGAAAGAGTTGATGACACAACTTGTTGACAGATTGTCTACTTTGAGATTGATTGAAGATTCGCTTGATTTGAAGAAAGTTTGATGTGTGTGAAAAAAAAATTGTGCTATGAACCCTAATGGACTGACCTAGTGTGGCCTCAGGGGCTCATCGATTGATGGCCTTGCCTACGTTGTGCACTCAGAGACCTCGTAGTTCGACATGACCAATGACGTTTTCCAAAGGATAGAAGTTTGAATCATGATTTTATTCTGACAAACCTAGAAGGGCTGACCTAATGTCTCGGGGATTCAAAGATGAATCTTTCCTACGTAGCCAATGCACAGAGACAACGTAGTTTGGACTTGGACAACAGACTGATTGACATGACCTACTTGACAAGATGTGACTGAATTTGGCATTGATTTGGATGTTTTTGTATTTTCTCTAGACATTTTCTTAATTTTTTGGACTTTTTTCAGGACTTTATATATTTTCAGGACTTTTTCAGAACTTTTTCAAATTTTTAGGACTTTTTCAAGACTTTTTCAAATTTTTAGGACTTTTTTATGAATTTTTAAAAAATTTAGGACTTTTTGATGTTTTTTTCTTTTTAGGACTTTTTGATGTTTTTTTTTCCTTTTTTCAAGACTTTTTGCCATGTTTTGGGTCATTTTGAATGGTTTAAGAGGATCACGACAAATGCATGTGACTGATGCCTACACATGAGAATCCATGGACAAACATGATTGTGCCCCTAGTCAAGCTGAATACCAATTGACAGGTGATGACAACGTTGTTTGACGTGGGAAGGACGCATCCCAAAACAATGTGAGGACGATGACGACAATGTGACGAAAGTATGGAGGTCTACAACCAGGCCAAGAACGCAATCAAGTAAAATTTTGGATAATGTGCTTGTATGGATTAGACTTGTTACATTTTGAATGACTTGGTTAGGACTAGATGGGATGATGATTATCCTTAGACCATTTGACAAGGGAAAGCCAAGATAGGTGACATGCATGAAAGGATAGGGGGTCGCCTTGGTAAAAGATGGGAGACATGAGACTAATGGAATTGTCATATGATTTTCAAGGACTATGTCGTATAAGGACAATAAGACTATGACAGTCAATGACATGATGTTTTGTGAATCGTGTATGACCGAAGGATAAACATCTCAAGAGTTTACCCAAAGCATGATTTATGTGTGCCAGTTTTATGTCAAGACCAAGGTAGGTGGGAAAAAATGCATGGAAATGATAGGGCTTAGATGGATGTAAATATCATGAGGAAGGTATGAGAAATGAGATGACTTTCCCCCAAGTGTAAAAGTCCACATAGATGATTTATTTTACACATGACGCCTATTTTCTAGGTTTTCATCGTGGTACTTATCGAGGGCGCCTATTTGCCAGGTTTTCATCATTGAATGAAACTTTTCTTTTTACTATTTTCTTAACTTTTTGATTTTTTTGGTGTCACCAAGACGCCTGTTTGCCAGGTTTTCATCAGGGTGATGATGTTTTACATTTTTACATTTTCTTTTTTATTTTATTTTTTATTTTGTGGATAGCCTGGATGCTTTAGATAACCACTAACTGTTCTGAATCCATTGACAGTGACGATGTAGAGACTGGTGCCATGATATGTCAATAATGACCTTGCTGAAGGAGTTGTCTTGTCAGGATCATAGTGCTTGCATACAACTGATCGATGTCATTGTGATCCTTTCTGATACTAGAGTTGTCCTTATCATAATACAAACATCGCAATAGAGTGCCATGAGAGTCCTTATGGTAAAGAGTTGTTGCCAAGATGTGACGGATGTGTGACGTGAGATTTTTGGACTTTAGATGAGATGTAGGATTATAACGAAAGGTGGTAGACATGGAAAGGTTGTTTGGATGTTTGGATGAATCACTTTTTATTTTCCAAACTTGGGATGGTGGATGACAAATTTTGGAATTTTGATTGGGACGATGTTTAGAACCAACACTTTTATATGCCTTGCTTGATGACCATTTTGAAGGAGGTGGACATCTGTTATATGTGGGAGTCCTCTTTGCTTGTGGCTCCACATTGTAATTAAATTTTCCTTGTGACATTTTCTTTGCTTGATCCACTTTTCATTGGGATCCATTTTAATTACATTTGTCCACTTGTCTTTTTGTCTGATTCGATGGTCTTTGACATTTGATTTTTAACTTTGTAAGACTTTTGTTTTTGTTGGTTCCAAAGGGAAGGTTTATTTATGATGGAATGATGGTTTATGGTGTGGATGAAAGAGGTGTTGGCAACAATCTTATGACAAGTATTTCTTATGGACTCCATTTTGACATTTGTATCTGACAAAGTTATCGAGGACGTACCACTTACATCGTTTGATTACTAACTGAGGAATAGCCAAGACCTTGATGTCTGTAATTTTCCTGAAGCTATATTGCTTCTAGAATGCCTTGCTCATGTATGCCTAGTCCTTTGCCTTGATATTGCATGCTTTGATAGATTCTATTTGCGATGGGGTATTTTTTGTTTTGAAAGAAAGATGCTAACCCATCATTAGGTATGTGGATACTGTCACTTGTAATAATTTCGTCTATAAGAAAGCTTGCTGTAACAAAGATAGATGACCCTATTTGATAAAGTTTCTAAGCTTCATTGTCATGTTGGACATATTTCTGACTGATATCTTTGGTCTGATCTTGTGACATGTCAAGTTCAGATGATTCTATTGGTGCTTCCAAGTTGATGTCGAAGCCATCATTATGGTCAATGTCATAGAGTCCAGTAAATTCAGCTATAGCTCGATCATTTTCAAATATATCCATAATGGAAGATTATTTTTCTTGAGTAATATCATCTATGTGTGTCATGGAGGCAAGTGTCTCATTTTGGAAAGTGTCAATAGTCAAGGCATGTATAGGATTGGCAAGTGTTTGATCATGAATGGAGTAAAGGTCAAGGAGTGGATCATTTTGGACTTCTTGGTCAATGGTAGGGTCTTGGTCAAAGATAGGGTTGTCATGGATTTGGACTTCTTGGTCAATGATGGGGTCTTGGTCAAAGATGGGGTTGTCTTGGATGATACAGTCGGAAATAGAGTCATTTTCAAGGAGAGGTGTGTTTTGGATGTCATGATTGTCTTGAAGTACTTCATGAATGGACTGAAAGATAGGGTCATGGGATGGACTACCTTGTTCTTGACATGAGGGTGACATTATAAGGTCATGCTTTGGGCTTTCATTTTGACATGTATCCTCAAGTTTATTAAATGGGATTTGACTTTGGACTATGATAGAATTTTCATGACTAGATGTGGCTTGTGAGGGGATCACTTGAAAAGGATTAATGAACAATGGACTAGGATAGGACGTGGGAACTTGGACTGGACTAGTATATGAAGGACTAGGATAGGACATGGGGACTTGGACTAGACTAGCATGTGAGGGACAAGGATAGGACATAGAGTCTTGGACTAGCTATGTCATGGAGTCTTGGACTGGATTAATTGTTGAAGCACAAGGATATGACATTGAGACTTTGACTGGATTGGTGTAAGGTTGATTGAAATAGAACATGGAGACTTGGACTGGATCGGTATGGTATGATGTGGGGACTCGACATGAGTTGGTAGATGGTTGATAAGGGATGCAGACTTGGATGGGATTAATAGGTGAAGGACTAGCATATGGTGTGGAGACATGGAATGGACTAGTGGACAATTGACTTCCCTTTTCAAGGTTAGGATAAGGGTAATAAGTAGACGTGTGTTGGGAATTAATGGAGGGACTTGTGTTAAGTGACTGTTGATAGCGAGGGTAGACGGATGAAGGACTTGGACTGATGGGTTGTTGGTATGAAGGGCATTGATTTTCAGCTTGGATAAATTCTCTCCTAAAGTCAAAGGCTTCTTGGTATCAACCTCTACAGAGTAATTTGTATTCAACTTTACTAGCAATCCTATCAACGTTTTGTTGAAGGGAAGACAAGGTGGTGGATTCCATGATGTTGTGAGATGATAATGACGTTTGTCTAAGGGAAATGAATAATGCTAGGTGATAAACTTGTCAAGAAAGGATACCAAATGCCAAGGTGGCAATGAAGACTAAATATGAAAATGTTGACCAAGGAAAATGACCAATGCCAAGTCTATATGCCAACTGAGGACTATGATGGACAATATTTCAATTTTGGTTTTTGACAAAGATATTTGTAAAAGATATTTGACAAAAATGTTTGGATTCAGATTCTTGATGTTCAGTTTGTTGAAGTTTTTCTAAAAACAGTTGGCAAACACATAGAAACTAAAAAATTGAGTGTATGTTCAAGGATCGAACATGACCCCCTTTTTTTTTGTTTTCACTGGTACTTGAACAAAAAGACACCTGAAGCAGACTCACTCTTAATAGTCAAAATATCATCATAGCAATCACAACCCACATCTTAAAATTGCGTCGACTCACACAGCTGTGTCACCCCCTAGAGGGCGCCCGTATTTTTGTCTTTTCCAGGTGTGTACTCAAGGTGACGGAAGTGGATACCGAATCCCCTGAGCAAACAATCTGTGGCGATTATATGGTGAGTGTCTTGGGGGAAGATTCTTCCCTCACCTTGCACTGTGATTGAAATAATGTATGGATATTGACACAGCTGGCTTTCTACACTATGGTTCGTAGTCAAGGTTTCCATTCAGCGTGGCAATAGATAAACTCCCTCAGGAGACCTCCCAATCTTTAGAACAAAAATTTCGGGGATGGTTATCTTGCTCACTGTCGTTGAATATGGGTTTCCCCAAAATTCACTTTTGATTATAGTGGGTTGGAAAACCTGGCTTTGGTTGTTCCCACTTAGGTCGTTCCCATAGGGTGAGTACTTTTTCCCACTACAACAGGCCTTCTAAAGGATTTAATAAAGCATAAATTACATAAATATAAAATGGGTAAGTCTGGTTTTTTTATCACCTAGTAAAGGGGAGAGCATATACCTATTACCCAACAAACACAACAAACAAAAGGTTCAGTTTTAAACCCAAATGACGATTATCTACACTAAGTGAAGATGTTGCTTCATGACAAACAAGGGATTCATTTTAACCAACATAAAATAAAGTTTGGTGCCTACCCTAGGATTGATAAATTCTAGATTAAAGTGTCTATCATAGGATTGGTTCATTTTAATCCCCATACATCAATCAAACTACTAGTCGTGGTCGCATCGGATCCATATAACAATTTAATAAATAAAATAACCAATCATTTTGCGGCGTGAAATTGCATATGCGGCTCGACAGAGTAGGTTGCGTCGTTCCATACTCTTGCACCTGCAAAACAAAATTTGAGGCCATACGAGAACCTACAAAATTGTGTTAGGAGTTTGAATTTTTGCCTTTGACCCACAAAAACTAACCGCCAAATGCGGTAAACATAGATTAGTAAAAAAAAAAAAACTTAAATGAAAACAACAAACTAAAATAGTGATAACTTCCTCAAAACTAAACAAAATTTTACATAGTCAATATCTGTGGAAAGCTAAGACATAGACCTTCAAAACCCAAAAGACGTTTTGCAAAATCCTGCAAGACAAAAGTGTTATAAACAAAAGACAATTCGGGTTTTAACAACTAAAGTTTAAAAAACCATGATCACTAAAATTACCATAACTTTCTCAAATATTAATGAAATTTTAAACCATTTGAAGTTCTAGAAAGCTAAGAATGAGATCTACAAAACCCAGAAAAACTTTTAAAATATTTTATTCGCCCATTTTTCTGTGTTCAAAAGAAGGTGACGGGATTTCGTATGACTTATTGGCTGTAACCTGCAAAATAGTGAAAACAAACAAGAAAACACACAATTTTTTCTACAAAATGTCGGGTTCACCAATATAATGAAGGATTTCTGCAAAACAAAATTAGTTAGTATCACATGCATGCAATATTATCCAAACAACACAATAGAATGCAAAGGAGAAATGTGAAAGAAAAGGAATGAAACTAAAACAATCTCACCCATTTCTCTCCTCCATGACTAACTTCTATTATACCTCCTAGCTTGTTGTAATAATGGATGCCCTCAAATTTTGAGGAGCAAACTCTATATGCCTAGACCTAAACAAGACTTTGAAGGATTTATTTTAAAAGATTTATGCAAATAGAAGATGAAATCTAAGTGCAAATATTCAAATACTAATGGCTAGAATGCAAGAAATGACAATAAACAAGGAATCTAAAATAATTTTTAAGAAATTCAAGATCAAGATCAAGATCAAGATTAAGATTAAGATCCCTGAAATGAGAGCAAAATTGTCATTTTATAGAAAATGCAATTTTGCACGGATGGATGAGATGAGAGATTGAGAAAATGCCCTAGAATCAATGGTTAAGATTCAAAATGGCAACTCTCAATTAGGGTTAAGGAAAAATGCCCAAATGTGTGAATAAAATTTAATTAAATAAATTAAATCAAGAATAAATGTGACAGTTGAGATGAAATTAGCAAAAATCAGAAGATAAGAAGATGGGATTTTAGAAAATCAGTAATTTTAGAAATTACTTGATTTGTAGAAGAATATTTTCATTTTGAATTAAATTAATTCAAAATATGGATTTTGTGAGATAATGAGTAATTGATTTTTGAAATTAATTACTAAAAGAAGAATCGGTTAACTATGTGAGACATTTTTAAATAAATTGTTTTATTTAAAAATAAAGAAGTGTCACATACAACAATTAAATAATTAAAAATAATTATTTAATTTAGAAGAAGTGGTTAATTAATTAAATAAATTAGTAAATCTATTTAATTAAAAGAGAGGATTTAGGAATTAGTGACATATTGAATAAATATATTAAAATATATTTATTTGATAATCAAGAGGACATTAATGACAAAGATTAATTAAATAAAATGAGAACTTTATTTAATTATGAGTTGACTTTAGATAATTATTGACGCATTAAATAAATATGATTTATTCATTTAATAATCAAGAAGAATAGAAGACCCTGAATTAATTAAATAATTGTGAATTATTTAATTAATAGTTCAAGATGGGTTAGGAACATAATTAAAGTGTCATAATTATGCTAGGACGAAAAGTGGTAAAATAGTGCTCGCAGGCCTAGGTCATTTTTAGGTGTCTATAGGTTCATCTTGTGGCTCTAAAGTCTTAGGTACCACATGTGCATCCAATAAACTATTAATATCTTCACATTTATTAAAATCTTCCCATTCTGCCTATGGGTAATGAATTCTCAAACTTATTTTTACTAGTAAAGCAATCAAATAGTGGTGTGATTGGGAAGTGTCACTTTGTTTCCTTTGATACTCTAATGCCATTCTTTTCAACAAATTATAAAGAAAATTTGGCACAGTTACCAGCCTATTGTGTTGAAGATGACTAAGCAATTTAAAATGTACTATATACAAAATATTTTTCCTACCATCATAGGTTAGATATCTAACAATATAGGAAGCAAAATTAGCCAATAACCATGGAATAGAAAGTCTCTTTGTACCTCATGAAGATGAGTCAAAACCTTGTTCATAGAATTTCTCTCTAGTTTTAACTACATCAGTGCGTACTAGAAACTTTGCTCCAGTTCTAGGTAACCTAGAAACTTGTGCTATGGAGACCTTAGATGCATCCACTAATAGTCCTTTCAGCATTGCTTCATCATGTTCTAGTGTGGCCACAAACATTCTTTCTATATCATTTTCAAATTCTATTAGTTTTAGAAAATAATCAAGCCATCCAACTCTAGTAAAAATAGGTAAGACCATTGCATCTTCCATTATTTGTTGGTGAGTTGATGACTCTCTCCTAATAACATTACCCCCCATTATGACTTTCTTTTCTCTGCTCAATGTATTTAACCTTAAAAATTTAGCATAGTTCCAATCCACCACCTTCAAAACCCTTCTCATTTCTGCTATTTCCTCACACACTTTCACTATGATACCATAACTACAACTCCCCTTCTTA
Source organism: Sequoia sempervirens (assembly GCA_007258455.2). Classification (NCBI taxonomy): domain Eukaryota; kingdom Viridiplantae; phylum Streptophyta; class Pinopsida; order Cupressales; family Cupressaceae; genus Sequoia; species Sequoia sempervirens. The sequence goes on along the minus strand of VDFB02047230.1, from coordinate 55,594,210 downwards.
GTATCAACTAAATTTGAGCTCGCAAACAGGTTCTAGGTTTGACTTTGGATTGGTTTTAACTCAAATTCACATTATTTGGAATTGGCAATTGGAATTATTAAAAAAAGGTAGATGTAATTTTTAGGAGGGTTTTCCATGTCATATCTATCTATTACATTTAGTTTAGGTGGCATAATTTGAAAAAATTGGTTGGGTTGTGCCCTCCCCCCAACTTAATGGTTGAAGTGACCTCACTTCAACTCATGTTTGGAAAGGGAATGATTAGAAAATATAGAATATAATGGTATGAATATTTCAAACGCATAATTTAATATGAAAGACAATGAAATATTTAAGAAATCTTGAGTAATTATGATAGTGTACCTTGTGTACCTATCAGAAGAGACTAACTAATTGTTGCTCGTGCAAACTGAATTTAGCATGTATTCAAATTGTGATTTGATGTGACTGGAAATAACTACAAGTGAATGAATTGTGAGGTAGTAGTCTATGGAAATTGATGGGATGGATTAGACATATAATAGCCAGTGATGTGACAACTCAAACATTCAAAATTTGAATTGGCAGCAAGAAGTTAAAGAAGCGTGTTGTAGGTACTTATTATGAAAATTTGGAAAATTCTTATGAGTAGTCTAAGGTGAATGTGTGTGAACTATAGTTAATGTGGTGCCAAGTAATTTGAATTGCTTTTTTTTCTTATGCCAGACGGCTCTATAGGTACCTTTGGAAACAAGACCCATTATGAATGTTGTAAGCTTTTATGCTACAGGTCCCTACTGCAACAAGACCCTTCTAAATGTGTAATAAAAATAGGTCCCTCTAGAGAAAATATGAGCATCATTATAATCATGTTGTGTCTGCTTGTGAGATAAAGTAAGAGATTAATCCCGAGTGATCTCAGGTATTGAGCTATGTAGCTCAATCACTGGGTCACCTGAAGTAATCAAAATTTCATGTGCTACTAAAATATCACTTTGTGTCTCTGAACTTGTATCTGGATTGTTGCAAGTACCATATTGCTGAAACAAGAAGAAAATGAAATTGTCTTTCTATAGTGGTTTCTTATACAACTTCAATCTATGGTCATTAACCATAAGAGAGAATCTAACCTCATCTATTGTCTACAACTTGACTACTCCATTAGGATAAACTTGACTAATTTCATAGGGTCCCAACCACCTAGATTGAAGTTTCCCTTTGAAGTATTTGTACCTTGAATAATATAACAATGCCTAGTCCCCTACATTAAACTTCTTTGTTTTGATATACTGGTCATGCCACTTCATCCTTTGCTATTGTACTACCTCAATATGATGGATTACCTCCATCCTAATTTCATCCAATACATTTAAAGTATGTATCCTCTCTTGTTGAGCTCCTATTAAATCCATTTCCAATTCCACTAGTGTGCTTAATGTATTATATTCAAACCCAATTGGAAGGACTATTATTTTACCATACACTAGCTCATAGGGTGTAAAACTATTTGTCATTTTATAGGTTGTTCTATATGCCCATACTACTTTTTGTAACCTTGCAACCCAATCTTTCCTATATAGTTGCATTGTCTTGGTGAGAATACCTTCAATTTCTCTATTAGTAACCTCCACCAGACCGTTAGCCTATGGGTGGTAAGATGTGGACTTCTTGTGCCTAATTTGGTATTCTTCAACTAGTTTGGTAATGAGGTTTGTGAAATGAATAAAAAGTGGTATGGCATTATCATATGGTTTTAGGACATAGAGAAAACCCACTTTCTAATTTCGTTCAAGGATAACCCTAGAGATCTCAATGCAAAGGAGAAAGAGATCTTGCAATAGGATAGTCCTAGGGGTTGATTGTAAACTAATAAAGGGGTTCACCACCAAGTTAGATCTTGGAAAGACAAATGCAATGCAAGTTATAATGAAAGATGAAATGAAAAACCTTAATTCAATGCAAAGTAACACTAAATGACCTAAAAATGCAAGTGAAACAAAACATAAAGCTACAGAATAGAAGATATGCACCTGGAAATTCGAAGATGGTTGGAAAGAGATCTAAAACACTGGAATTTATACCTTTAATGTGTTGGATGTTGTGGTTGTCATTGATGTCAACACTACTAGCATTAATGTCTTAGAGGTTGTATATGTCGAGGATATTGAGAAAATTGTAATGAAATAAGTTGCAGGTTATCAATGGTGAAGTGAAGTTTAATTTGTCGATGAGTTCAGTACATTGATGATCAAAGGTTGTGGATTAAAGGGTTTCTTGTTGAGTATATCTAGTTTATCCAAATTGAGTTTTAGAGATCTACGTGAAGATATGCTCATGTTATGAAGATTTGTATTCTGACAATCATTTTGTTGCTTCAATTGGTGTTCATGAATGAAGGTGATTTGATTTTAGCAAGTTCAGTTGGTGTAGATGCTTCTCTATTGTTTCCTAATGTTTGTGGATGTTTCTAGATCATGCTCTATTTTTGTTACACATCTGCATTGATCGTTGTGCTCGCAATATGAGATTTTCTCTTCAGTGTTCATGTTTTTCATGTTCTTGGCCAACAAAGTGTTTGTAGTGTGTTGTGGATCCTCGAGGAATAATTTTTGAAGGTGGTTCATGTTCAAGGATGTTATTTGGGTATTCACTATGTTGTGGCCGACCTCAATGGTTGATTCACATTAATAATCTTTAATGTTTTGGGCTGATAGTTTATATTCATTTTATTATTTTGTTGAGGCTGACATGTAATGACTTAATTTCTTGTTGTGGATATATATAAGCAAATGTTTACTTCATTTAAGTTTGAATGTTGAATATGTGTGTGCATGAATAATTTTCTAAACCATTCAAAGGCATAGTAGAGTGTGAAGATGAGTGAAGGAGAGTGAAGAAGAGAGAATAAGTGTTTATGTGTGTAATTGGAACTATGATCAAGCATTAGAAAATGCTATTTTATCATTTCAAATCCCTATGGATGTAATCTAAATCTTTTTGTAAGATAGTGTTTCTTCCTTTGGGTAGTAAGCCTTGTTGTAATTGAGCAGTGAGCTCTAGGAAATGCACTTGAATGCATGTGCATTCCCCATTCATATTTCTTTATACTTTTAATAGGTTATAATCTTGTGGACTGACCTCCACTAAGGTTTTTCCCCTAACAAGGTTTCCACAAAAAATATTGGTGTTATGTGTGTTTTTGATATGTTGTTGATTTATGCTTTCATGATTATTGATCAAATTTGAGAATAAGGTTAATAAGTTGAATAAGTTTGAAATTGTGACAACTGATTCACCCCCCCTCTTAGTTGTCTGCCCTTGTATTGCCAAAAATTGGTATTAGAGAAGGTTCCTTGGAGGAATGATGCAGGAGAATCCTTGGTTCGTGGAAATATTGCATCACCCAATATATATATATATATAAGTTGTTCTTGTTATTTCCTTTTTGGCATGCAGTTTCATGTTTTCAGGCATGAAGATCATTTATGTTGTTCACAGATCCCTCTTTTTTTTCATTCTAAGTTCTTTGGTTGATGAGTGATCTCTCTTTGGGTCCACACCTCATTCTATGCTTTCATCGGATGTAAATCTTTGGAGTAAGTTGACCTTTGTTCTACACGTTACTTGTTATTCGTTAGCGATTGTAGATCATTGTGGATCATTCTTGTTGTTTATAGATCTTATTGGTGTATTTTCCAATGTTCTTGGGCTTGTGTTTGATATTTCTATTGGGTCCATGCCACAAAATTACATATAAATTTGTAAATCACCGTTGTTGTGGCCAACTTGGTTATTTTCCATGTGTTATATTTTATTTTTTATGATTTTTCTCTACCTATGGATGACCAGAATCATTCCAGAGCTCTGATTGATATATATATATTGATGTCTTAAACCATTTGGAGGCAGTTGTGTGATAGGTCGATCCTAGAAGCCACAATAAGAATTTTATGACTGGATATAGGTCTGGCATAGGGTTTTGTTTTATGCCATTTAATAAATCTTGCATGTTGAATCTGTAAAGTTGGCATGTTGCTAGTGAATATGTACATGAAAATTCTCCGAGTCAATAAAGATTGTTTTTGTTATGCATTGTTTACCTTGAGTTATTTTCTATTGTGTTTTTCTTGTTGCATGGTTGGATAGTTTCCTTTCAAGACCCTTTGGCCATGACTGCATAAGATGGTATCAAAGCGAGATTCATTCCATGAAATATCATTGGAGTCTGCGAAGTCCTATTGAATATTTGTTGTGGGGTGGTGGATTGAGGATTTGACCTACAACTGTAGAGGACTTGTGATTGGAGTTGGTTGTTGAAGATTAGAGCAGTTTGAGAACCTAGAATGGGTTACGATCCTTGTGCCATTCCTTGTGCAAACAAATCGTTGATTTGAGGCAGGCTGTAAGTGTGTTCAATAGATCAATGAGAGAGAGGAAATTGAAACCTTGTAGTTAGATCATTGAGCTGAGGTAGTTGCACCTAAGTAGAGGAAGAGATGTCGCTGAGAAGGATGAACCCTAGAAGAATAGAGCAGATGATGGAGGACTTTAGAAATGAGATGAGGAATGAGATCCAGAATGCCTTGGTTGGATTGAGGAGGAATCTTGAATTGGAGGATGAATATGAAGAGGTTGCAGAAGAGCTTGACACTAAAGAGGCTGAAGAACTGATAGATGAGAGAGAAGATAGGTTGTTGAGAGTAGTGGAAAAAGTAAGTAAAATTCATTGGATGGAGGTTTCTAACTTCTCTAGTACATTAAATTTGGAAGACTTGATAGACTAGATAGGAGATTTGGAAGACTATTTTGAGCTTGAGGATATTAGAGAGCCACTAATGGTTAGGCTAGCACAAACTAAGTTGAAAGGACATGCTACATTATGGTGGAAAGAGTTGGAGAAGGATAGAGTGGAAAATGGTGAAATGAGAATCACTCGAGGGAGGTAGATGGTTGTAAGGCTGAAGGATAAATTAATTCTAGAAGACTATGAGTTAGAATTGTTCAAGAAGTTGCAGAACTTGAAACAAAAGGACATGAGTGTGAAAGAGTACACCTAGGAATTTTACAAGATGACAATCAGATATGGGCACTAAGAGACGACTAGAGAGAAAGTGGCTAGGTATATAAATAGCCTTAGATTTAACTTTCAAGATGAGATAAGTATGTTGAGGGTTTCCATAGTTGAGGATGCCTTCCAATATGCTCTTAAGGAAAAAGATAAAGTGAAGAAAAGATAGCAGAATAACCTTAGAGGCAAAGAGAAGTAGATGAGCAACAAAAAGGAGAAGTAGACAAGTGAAGAAGAACCAAGATCTAAGTGGAGTCAAGAACTAGATCAGAAGACACAAAGGAGAGGAAATGGTAGCAAGGAATTATTGGGTAAATGTTTCAAGTGTGGAGAAACTAGACATTGATCTTTTGAGTGTCTTGAGGGATGAAGTAAAGGAACTAGAAAAAAGAGTTTCATGATCCATGAAGAGAAGATAACTAGAGTGCTAGATGAGATAGAACTAGAACAGTTAGAATCTCTTATACTTAGGAGAGTCTTGATGAGGTAGAGCAGGGAAGAGACTAGAAATTCACAAAGGAAGAATCTTTTCTAGACTGTGTGCAAATCATGAGGTAAGTGTTGTAAGTTTATTGTGGATAGTGGAAGTACTGATAACTTGGTATCTGAGGAGTTGATGGAGAAACTTGGATTGAAGAGGTTTATGCATCCTTGTCCTTATGGGATAAGTTGGTTACAAGATGATCACGTAGTGAAGGTGAAAGAGCAGTGCTTGGTGAACTTTTATATTGGACCTTTCAGAGATGAGGTTTTGTGTGATGTTTTGTCTATGAGTGCTTGTCATGTGTTGTTGGGAAGACCTTGGAAGTTTGATAGAGGAGCTATGTATGATTGCAAAAGAAATCTAATTATTGTGGAGAAGGATGGGTAGAAGTTTACTTTGGCTTCCTTGAAGAATAACGAGGGAGTAAGGAAATTGAGTCTTGTAAAGAGTTGCATTGCTAAAAAGTAGGATACAAAGATTGTACTAGAGGATGGCATATAATTGAAGAGGAACCTTGTGAATTGAAGAGATGGAGTGAGTGAGTTGGAGGCATGGAGTGTTGAAGCACCAGGGGCATGGAGCTAAAGTGTAGGCAAGCCATGGGGAGGCGAGCTGAGTTGGAAGTAGCTCTCATGGAAGCTAGGGAGTTGGTGTAGAGATTGGAGCTCCTCTAAGGAGTCAACATGGGTTGGTGTTAGAGCATGGGAGTGAAGGGCGTTGAAGGAGTGGTATGGGACACTCTGAAGCTGGAGGGCTCGTGTGAAGAGCCACATGTGTGCCATTCCATGGTGCATGTGAAGGATGTAGAGGGAGAGCTATGTAGTATAAGACTTTGGTTATAGATAATATGGAGTCCTGCAGAAGAGGTAGATCAAATGAGTGGAAGAAAGTGGGTGGTGGTAAATGTCCCTTACTACCATGTGCAAATATGAGGCAAGGAAAAGGAGGTGAAGAGAAGAAGAAGTTGAAGGATCTGGCAAAGGAAGGAGAGGAGGTTAGGAGGAAGAAAAGTAAAGAAAAAGAAGAAATTTGGATGAGGAATGAGCATGGGATCCATGTCCAGGTTCCTATTAGATGTTCACAAGTTCCTATCATGGAACATCTTATCTCACTAGGGGTGTCTAATGCAGGAGCATCCTTGGGTCGTGTCAATCTTGCATCACCCAAAAAAAATATTTAAGTTGTTCTTATTATTTAATTTCTAGCATGCAGTTTCATGTTTTTGGGCTTGAAGATCATTTATGTTGTTCACAGATCCCTCTTGTGCTTCATTCTAAGTTCTTTGGTCAATGAGAAATATCTCTTTGGGTATGCACCTCATTCTATGCTTTCACTGAACATAAATCCTTGGAGTAAGCCAACCTGTGTTCTACACGTTACTTATTCTTCATCGACGATTGTGGATCATTGTGGATCATTCCCATTGTTTGTGGATCTTATCGGTGTATTCGCTGATGTTCTTGGGATTGTGTCTGATCTTTCCATTGGGTCTGTGTCACGAAATTGCATTTAAATTTGTAAATCATTGTTGTTGTGGCTAACTTGGTTATTTTCCATATGTTACATTTTATTTGTTATGATTTTTCTCTACCCGTGGCCAATGCGAATCATTATAGAGCTTTGATTGATATATATATTGATTTCTTAAACCATTTGGAGGAAATAGTGTGCCAGGTAGATCCTAGAAACTGCGATAAGAAGTTAATGAGTGGATATAGGTCCGGAATAGGGTTTTTTTTTTTATGTTGTGTAATCAGGCCTGCATGCCGAATCTGTAAAGTTGGCATGTTGTTGGTGGATACGTACATGAAAATTCTTTGAGTCAATAAATATTTTTTCTGTTATGCATTGTTTACCTTGAGTTATGTTTTTCTATGTTGTTCTCACTACATGGTTGGATAGTTTTCTTTGAAGACCCTCTGGCCATGACTGCATCAAAGAAGTTTAATAGCTTGAGGTGATTTGGGATGGTGACATACAAGAAGGATAGTCTAAGAATTGATGGAGAAAATTATTATCTATGGAAGACTTGAATGGAGTTCCATCTGAGATGCATTGGTGAAGCCTACTAGAGAATTACATGCAATAGGTATGTTATTCCTCAAAATGGTCCTACTACTATTGTTGAGATTAGGGATGTTGAGTACAATATCAGGGCTAAGGAAGCATTGTTGAGTGCTTTGACTGATTATGAGATGACAAATGTTATGGATCTGAAGATTGCTTATGAGATATGGAAAAAGTTGGAAACTTTGTATGAAGGTGATGCTAATGTGAAGATTGCTAAGTTACAAAGCCTGAAAGGGAAATATGAAATGTTGAGAATTGTTGATGATGAGAACATTACTACTTTCATGTAAAGAGTGAATGAACTTGTGTGTGGTATCAGATGTTCTGGTGGACAGTTGGAAAAATCATAAATTGTTTCTAAAGTGCTTAGATCCTTTCCTATTGCATAAAAAGTCAAAGATATTGCTATTGAAGAGATCTGAAATATAAAAAATGTAACCAAAGACATGTTGATTGGTAAGCTTACTACTTTTGAGTTAAGTGAATCTGATGATGCTCTTCCTAAGATAGAATCTGCATTCAAAGCTACTACCTCCAGGAGAGATAAACAAAGATATGATCCAGGAGAAAGTTCATCTAGAAAGGTATTCAAGTATGAGGAGGAAATGAGAGAGTTTGAAGAAGAGGAGAAGAAGATAGAGGAGCTTGAAGCACTTATTATCAAAAGAGAAGCCAGAGAAGGTAAGTATAAAGGAAAATTGCTTATTAAATATTTTTCTTGCAATAAGATAGGTCATTTTCAATGAAGGTTTTCGAAAAGAGTCCCTAAGCCAAGACATAACAAGCCTAGATTTCAAAGAAAGTGTTATTATGTTGTTGACGAAGGTGTGACCGATGATGAATCCGATAAAGGGAATGGAAGTGAGGATGAATGGGTATTTATTGCTATCAAGGGAAATGATCCAGCCCCTATTGAATCTGTTAGTTGCTCAAATGTGGAGAAGTCCCTAGTGGCTAGAGTTGAAGAGAAAGAGGAATGGGTGATTGATAGTGGATGCTCTAATCACATGACAAGTGATAAAAGAAAGTTTGTGAGCCTAGAAAAGTATGATAGTGGTGTTGTAAGATTTGGTGATGAGAAAGCTGGTGCAATCCATGGCAGAGGATCCATTTCTCTTGATGGTAAGAATAATACTGATGATGTTCTTTATGTGGAAGGTTTGAAGCATAATCTCTTAAGTGTCAGAAAGATGGTTGACAAGGGATACAATTTGCAATTCAAGTGTAGAATGGAAAGTGTAGAATATTGGGAAGTTCTAGAAATGTGATTGCTTCAAGTACAAAAACAAAAGGTAACATCTTTCACATGAATGTTGCTAGTAAAAGTTGTCTAATTGCTCAAGTTGATGAAAGTTGGTTGTGGCATAGGAGAATGTGTCATGTAAACTTTGAAAATATTGTTAAGATAAGTTCTACTCAGGCAGTGAGAGATCTTCCTAAGCTGGTAAAGCCTACTAATACTATATGCAAGGAATTTCAATTAGGGAAGCAAACTAGAATCTCATTTCGGAGCAAACAAAATTGTTCAAAAGAAGTGTTGGAGCTTGTTCATAATTATTTGTGTGGTCCTTCTAGAATCAAAAGCTTACAAGGAGACATGTACTTTATGTTACTTATTGATGATTATTCTAGATTGATGTGGGTTACTTTCTTAAGGGAGAAATATGAAGTTCTAGAGAAATTCAATATTTTTAAGGCTATGGTTGAGACAAAGACAGGTTTGAAGATTAAATGTCTAAGATCAGATAGAGGTGGTGAATTCACTTCTCATGAGTTTAATTCTTTTTGTGAAGTGCATGGAATAAAGGGACAATTATCTACCCTATGGACCCCTCAGCAAAATGGAGTTGTGGAAAGGAAGAACAACACAATTCAAGATGATGCTAGAACTATGATGCTAGAAGGAAATGTCCCTCATATCTATTGGAGAGAATTTGTGAGTACTGGTGTCTACATCCTCAACTGGTTACAAGTCAAAGGTGATACTAGTAAGACCCCTTTTGAGCTATGGATTGGTAACAAGCCTACTGTTAGATATTTCAAAATATTTGGGAGTAAATGCTATATCAAAAGAGATGAAGGGGTGATCCCACAATAGTGATTTACAATTTTTGGCCAAACTAGACACTAAAATATTTTTTCTAACTAAATCTTCACTTTCGGGCACCTATAGCTGCTAAATCGTGAGGAATTTGAAGATGATGCAAACTAGAGTTTCATGATATTTTGTCTGTAGATTCTAAATATTTTTTTTTCAAATTTTTTGGAATCAGATTGTAGCTCTTTTTTCATCTCCCTCAAAAACTAGTTTTTTTTAGAAAACAACATTTTTAAGGAGTGATGCTCACCGTATAACGCATAAATTTTTTCCATAGAGGATAAAATTCTAATTGTTTCAAATTTAGATAATTTGTAACTCTGATATCTAGTGCTTCCACTTGGTTAGATAGTGTTTTATTGAATATGTTTTCCTTAATCAAGTTTCGAAGTGAAACCAATTACAATTCAGACACAGGCAGACCGTATAACACGTAACTTTTTTTGTATGTATCAAAAAAATAAATTGATAATCTTCTATTTTTCCACATGTGCAGAACAGAGAGCTTGATTTTCGGTGAAAAACCTACATTCACAAGAAATAAAAAATAAATATAATAATAAAATTAAATTTATTTAAAATTACACGTTTTGGGAAGCTTATAATAAGGAATACATACTTACAAAAAATAAATTTTAAATGAATTCATTTGATCCCCCAAAAGGTAAATCAAAAGTGGTTTTGTATCAGCATTTTGATAGGTGTAAAGGAGACTTCATTATAGGTATGGTTTAAAACTAGCGGGGTTCTATCCAAGGGGGTTTTATTTAAGGTAGTTTGATCAAGCCCCCTTCAATTGGAATGCTTTAAATGGAACTTTTTAAGGCTTAAACCATTATATTTTCTAAAAATATGTGATTTCAGCAAAAATCAAAATCTCCCAGAAATTGTAAACCATCTTTCTGGGATCACCTGACAGGAAAGTTTAATGCTAGGAGTGATGAAGGTATCTTTTTGGGTTATTGTACTAAAAGCAAGGCCTATCGGTGCTACAATAAGATATTGAGTAAAATGGTTGAAAGTGAAAATTTCAAGGTTGATGAAGACATATGTACACCATCCATAACCTGTGGCTATGATTCTAATGATCAAAATGACATTAAAAATAAAGAAAAGCAAGTTCAAACTTCAAATCAAGTTCAAATCATTCCAGTGAATCAAGAAGATCAAGAGGAAGGATAAAAAAGTGAAATTTTAGAAGAGAGAACGCAAGAGTCTAAAGTTCAAGAATGTCTAAAGACTCTGAGGTATGTAAGATTGAACCATTCAGAAGATCAGATCATAGGTGATAAGAACAAAGGTGTTTAGACTAGGAGAAAGATTGTAGAAGAATACTATCTGGTTTCAAATACTGATCCTAATAGTGTGAATGAAGCATGCAAAGATGAACATTGGGTAGAAGCAATGAAAGAAGAGCTACAAAAAATTGAGAAGAATAATACATGGATTCTTGTTCCTAGACCTAAGAACCAAAATGTAATTGGAACTAAATTGGTCTTTAGAAACAAGATGAATGAGCAAGGTGAAGTTGTTAGAAACAAAGCGAGATTGGTGTGTAAAGGATATTCTTAGATGGAAGGAATTGACTTTGAAGAAATCTTTTCCCCTGTTGCCAGGATTGAAGTTGTGAGATTGTTTCTTGCTTATGCTACTTACAAAAATTACAAGGTTTATTAGATGGATGTCAAGTCAACATTTCTAAATGGCGAACTAGAAGAAGAGGTGTATGTTGAGCAACCTGATCGATTTCAATTAATTGGTCAAGGAGATATGGTTTTTCAGTTGAAGAAAGCATTGTCTAGACTTAAGCAAGCCCCAAGAGCATGGTATGCTAGATTGGACAAGTATTTGCTAAAGCTTGGATTCAATAAAGGTACTACTGATAGTAATTTGTATTTCAAGATTGATCATGATAAAGATTTGATTGTTGGAGTCTTTGTTGATGATATCATTTTTGGAGAGATGATAGTCTGTGCATGAAGTTTACTGGTGAGATGTAGAATGAGTTTGAGATGTCTATGATTGGTGAGATGAAATTATTTTTTGGATTGAAAATTACTCGGTTAGATAAAGGGATCTTCATATCTCAATCCAAGTATGTGAAAGAATTGTTAAAGAAGTTTGGTACGGAAGATTCAAAGCCAGTTGGTACACCTATGGTGACTGGATGTAAGTTGACAAGATGATGATTCTTTGAAAGAAAATAAAACTAGATACAGATCGATGATTGGTGGATTGCTTTATTTGACTCAAACTAGATTAGATATCATGAATGATGTATGTATTGTTGCAAGATTTCAAATTGATCCTAAGGAATCTCATGTAACTATTGTGAAGAGTATTTTCAGATACTTTAAGGGAACACTTAATTTTGGGTTGTGGTATCCTAAAGATGATGATCTTACTTTGAGTGCTTTTACTGATGTTGATTAGGCAAGTGATGTGATGACAAAAAGAGTACTAGTGATGGGGCATTTTTCTTGGGTAAGAACCTAATTTCATGGTTAAGTAAGAAGTAGAATGTCATTTCTTTATCTATTGCGAAGGAAAAATACATTGTTGTTGCTAACAATTGTACTCAAGTATTGTGGATGAAGCAGATGTTGAAAGATATCAGAGTTGTGTATGATGAACCCATTGCTATATTCTATGATAATTCAAGTGCAATTAACACAATCACCTTCTCTGTGAACAACCTTTGAGATAAACTTGTAACCTTCATGACAATCACTACATACACAAAGATTCTTGATGATTCAGATAGGTGTCCCATTAGGCATGCTCATAAGCTCAAATGCAATGACCATTCTCTCACTATGGGTGTAGAGAGAGTTTTCATTTTTGCACCTATTCTACATCATGTAACATAGACTCTATGTTAGGTTCATAGCCTACCTCTTTCATTTGTGCAACTAGTTTCTCTAAAACTCTTGTCTTATAGATCTCTTATGCTTTTGGATGTGACCTATCTCCAACAACAAAAGCATGCACCTTTTTCTTGATAACAACCCAACTATGTGCAGGCTCTTTTATCACTCCTCTTTGTTTCATTGTGTCCCACACATGTATTGCTTCATCCCACCTACTAGTCATGGCATAGATGCTTGAAAGAAGTACATAACATGTTGAGTCATGTGGTTTCAATTCAATAACATGTTTAGCTACAAATTTTCCCAGTTCCATATTACCATGTAATTTGCAAGAACCAAGTAGAGTCTTCCACACTAAACATCGGTTTTAATTGGAGTTTTCTCTATAATTTTATTTTCCTCCTCTAAACATCCATTGTGATCATAAAGGTAAATCATGCAAACATAGTGTTCCATTATAGGAGTGATGTCATAATCTTGAATCATGGATTTAAAGTAACAACAAACTTTCTCAACTAGGCCAACATGGTTGCATGTAGAGAGTACACCAACAGAGTTTATATGGTTTGGCTTAATAGCAACTTGTAGCATTTTCTCAAATAATTGAATTTCCTTTTCAACAAGACCATGCTTTGCATATCCTATAATCACTGAGGTCCATGAGACTATAGTCAGAGTTACAAACATGCACGGTGCAAACATATAGTGGAGGAATTCAAAAGGTATTCATAGTCCTTTGAAAATGTAAGGTGTTCAAGACATGAGTCTTAGTTTTAGAGGGCAGGAAATACATTATTATGTTCTTTCTTGTGGCATAAATAAGGGTGATAGTCATAGCCATGAAAATGGACTATAGTGAGCATGCATTGGATAATGACCATCATGATAGTGGCAGCTATGAAATGGAGGAAAAAATGGCAGAGATTCCTTGTCAAAATAGTCATGAGGATAAAAGGAAAAAACCAAAGTAAATGATGTACAGTCACCTAACACATGGCAACAACATTGCAATAGATAACAAGTGTAGTGTAAGGGGCCACAAGGATAGTCCACATTAGGGTTTTATGACAAGTAAGAATCCAAAGGTAGAAAGGGTTCATCCCAACCTTCCCTACTCTCCCATAAACACTTCAATAAGTGTTTGCGGGAGAGTGAGGAAGGGAAATGAAGGTAGAGAGTAAATTATATCAGAGTTGTGTATGATGAACCCATTGCTATATTTTGGGATAATTCAAGTGCAATGAAGGTAGAGAGTAAATTTTATTGTTATTGTATAGCATGAACTATGATCTTCCTATGGTTCAATGGAAAGACTAATTCCCTAAAGGTTGTGGTAGCTACCACGAAGCAACAACTAAAGTATTATAAGTAATGTTGTCTAAGTGTTTATTTTTTAAAATACCTTGCCTTTCAATAGACTAGTGATTTTACTTCGTACTAGCAAGATGTCCTTAATAAGGTATAGGATGTTCAAATAAGTGGTTAGAGATTATTTTAATTAGAGAAGAGTTGATCCATGTTAAAATGGATTTTAATTTAATGTATGTTTCAAAAAAATATGAGGTATAGGTCTGAAAGAGAATAGTTTTTGAAAGCTTGAGGACAATCATATGGATCCTCATAATAAAATGAGTCTTCATTCACAAGTATACCAAGTCACAATGTACACAAGGCCATGTAAGTCCTCATCAAGGTAGAAAGGGATAGTTCACATATGTAGAACTGAGAGAGTTCATATGAATAAAGATATATGGATAAAAGGAAGCAAGAAAAAGTCTCTATTGAGAAGCATACGCTTGCTACTTCATTATTTGGGGATCATCATTTTCAAAAATGATAAGAAATAATTTTTTGTAGAGGCTTCTAGACTAGTTGATAGGAAGATTAACCATTTCTAAGCATGGAATTCCCTAGGAAACGTTGGTACACACCTTGGGAACCTTTAAATGTGCTTCCCTTTAATGCTCAAACATTTGAGATATCCCCTCAAGGTGATGCTTTTCCTTTGAGAAGAATTATATTGACTATCCTTAAATGAAGATATTTGAAACCACTTTCTCTATTTCGTAAGAATGATTGAATTGAAATTTTTTTGATGAGGAACAAGTTATTAGCACCCACCATTTTACATAAAAGAATTCAAGAATGAGATTATGTGACCTTAATTACAGATTTCATGCACTAATATCAAAAGGGTAGGGAGGATAGCGAAGATCATAAAACGAATGTTAAAATTGAAGATCTGTAGGACTGTAGCAAAGGGAAACAATAAAAGTAGTTCATCATAGTCCAATGATCAAGGATAGGTTTGTAGAGGGAAATGATTATCATGGTTGTGTTAACTTATGATAGTTGTACCTACAAGCCAAAATAAGGACAATCCATGACAGTCTTTAATGAGCATTGCAAGATGGATAATACATGAAGATAACCCTTAATGGAAGTCTTCATACATAGTGGAAAGGTAAACAAAAGGATAATGCTTACATGATGGGAAATCATCTTCATAGTGAGAAACCTCTATAGTGACAATATTTGATTAAGAAACCCAAAATGCAGTGGTATGAGTAAGGGCTTGCACCTTATATGAAAATTGAACCCAAATTAATTGAATTATAAAAAGAAAGTCATCATAAATGGAGTAGTTTTGAAGATTTAAAGGTAGTGTATGATATTCCAAGGATCATATCTTACAAAAAAATTAAAGATAGCCAACAAAAGGCCTGCTATGAATAGTTTGTACACATATTGCAGTGATTTCATAATGTTTGAGGACATCAACAAGAGTTAAAAGTCCACATCAACACACACTCAAGCTACCAAAAATAGGGAATCACTTAATCAATCTATATCCAACAAGCAACCTTGATAGAGCCTAAAGCAACCAAAGTCAAATGAGCAACCTCATCAGAGCAGTAATCAATTAAATGGACCATGACCAACCTCAATTGAGCCTTAAATAATTAAATGGCCCATGAGAAACATCAACTAAGTCTTCGATAGGTCAATGGACAATGAGAAACCTCAACTGAGCTCTAATCAATTAGTGAGTCTTGACCTCATATTTACTTGAACTTAGAAATCTAACCTGAGAATTTAAAAAAAAAATAGAAAGAAGATATATAGGGGACCTAGGTTGCATGAAGTGTACAAACGGGTATGGTTTCAAAAATGGCAATGCAAGAGAGTTTTAAAATGTACAAAAATATAAAAAATATAGCAAAAAGTATATAAAATTTTAATCTATTATCACCAGTAGCAAAATAATATTCATCTAGTATTAAATGTACATTATCCATCATCCAATAATTGTTTTTCTATAATAGGCTATATATTTGTCATGAAAAATCACAAAATGTACTACATGAAAATACATCTATCTCTTATAAGTCATCTAAATTATTATCAAAAAGAAATGTAGACGCTGAAGAATATCCTGCTCTACCCCAAGGTGCTCTAAGGTCAGAAGAACACCCAAATTTTTTGAGATTGGTTATGTCTTCCACTGGCTTATGATTCATTATTGACTGAAAAATATGACACAATGATTCCTTAAATAGTATTTAAAACCTAACATGAGAATACAAAATATTAACACCTCTTGACAAGCCCATTCTATTGTCTTGCATTCTGAATTACACTGTCACTCTTCTTCATGTTCAACAATCTGAGCACACACAATGTATAGCCAAACTTGTCAATCTTAATAAACAATAAATGCATAATGTAATTTATATCAAATAATGCTTATATGTTTACATTAAAATAAGGAATTCACTAATAAAATCAAATTATGGAGAACTATCCACTAACATTTTAGTGTCTTAAGTTGGGGTTTTTCATTGACAATAAGGACAAAAGTCCAAAGAATGACTGCCCACATTTTTTAAAGGAAATTCTATAGAGGAGGATATAAATCAAATAAATTTGATATCAAACACCTCACCATGCAATACCTCTAAACTTCTATTTTTTGGGGATTCCCTAAAAGACACAACCATAGGAGCTAACATTGGAGCCTTCCGCTTTGGAAATAATGGCATCTACTTCCATTGAAACTTTTGGTGATGTGTGAATGAGTTCCAAGATATAGCTATAGGTTACCTTCAAAAAACCTTCCTTGTAAAAGATAAAGGCGAGGAAATGCTTTATGAAATACTTTTAATTGTAATGAAATTTGTAAATGGCTAGGAAGAGGTAAATTACCAATTCATGTGACTAATTATTTAGTCATTTTTATTTGTGTGACTAATTATTTAGTTTTGTTTTTTACCTGACAATCAAATTAGTCATTTATTTAGTCATTTATAGTTGTGTTGCAAAAAATTAGTAGAATTTAGTCATTTTTAGTTGTTGTGACTAAAATTTTTAGTCACCTAGTCATTTATTTTCCAAATTCTACTAGTGCAACTTTGACAACTTTGAATGATTTGAAAAATTTTCATCAATCTTGATCCTTAGGAAATTTGCGACCTAGACCTACAAATAACACACAAATGAGGGAAATTTTTTGTTGAGTTAGTGGATAGGGGGTTGCCTCGGTCAAACCCTGCTTTGGTAATCAAACCTTGAAATATAATGAAATAGGAATGGAGAATGATGAATGAAAAAAATATGATGTTGCAACTCACCAAACCCTATCAATAAAGTACTACAAACATGTGTGAGATGCCTCCAATGGATGTAGATCTTGAATCTTTCTTGAAGGTGATAGATCTTCAATGAAATGCTAGCTTGAATCACAAAACCCTACATCACAATTGTTAGCTCCAAAAAAAACTTGATGCATGAAGTCCTTGACATGATGCTTGATGCTAGAATGCTACTCTGAAATGCTTGATAATATACCCTTGAATTCTCTTGAATGCACTTATGAACTCAAACTTTCTATAAGGATGAATACTTGAATGCTTGGGGTGAAAATGAGAGAAAGAAACTTGTATATATACTCAATTATACAAGAATTCCCAAAACTACAACACTACAAGTTGACATCAGATCTAGAAGGATAAAATACCATCAAGAATTTAAATTAATTTTGATTTTGGGCCACATGGGACTCATTCACCCAAGGCGGTGAATGAGTCCCACAAGGCATAATTTTTGGGACCATTTTAAAAAAAATTTAGAAAGTTGTCAAACTAGACTTAGGACCAAAAATATCTAGGTGGGACTCATTTTCCCAAGGTGGAAAATGAGTCCCATATCACTAAATCTAGGCCACACAAGCCCGAAACACCTGAATTATGATTGGGTATTGATTTGTGTCAAGATTATCCTCAAAATATGCAATAAGGGCTTGTGGATGCAAAATAAGGCCAATTAAAGCATAAAGAAGCCCAATTTTTAATGAAAACCCTAGAAAAGTGTGAAAGTGTGTTAGAAAACTTCAAAAAAGGCACCGATAAGCCCATTTAGTTCACAAGGGCCTAAGACCTAATTTGAATATGTTAGACATCAACATTAAATTAAGGCCAAGTTAGGGGGACCTTTTTCTATCATTACATCTAGCCCCCACTTTAGTGAGAGGAGGAACTTGCTTCCAACTCACACTAAAGTAGACCAAATGCAACAATGCTAGCAAGATAAGATGACCATGATCAAGAGGGGTTCAAATGCACCAATGCTAGTAAGATAGGCTAGTCATGATCAAGAAGGTTGTATAAGCCCCTAGGACCAAGGTCCTATGGAAAACTAACATAATCACAAAAGAACACACATGAGAAACAAGGAAAAAGCATGCATCGTCAAAGACATAAATAAAATGAAACAACATGAAAAAGAAAAGATTGGATCAAGCTTCAACCATTTGTCAAATGTGATGTGGATCAAATCTATGTTGTTTGTCTGAAAAATGCATACTCACTATAAGGAAATGGAACTTTAGGTTGTTTGCTGGGTGAGAAGTCCAAGAAGGTGAGACACCTACACTCATGGTTGGTATGCACACACACACACACACACACACACACAAGTGGCTAAGGGAAATTTGTGCCCTCGTTCAGCTTCTCATCGAACCATACCAAATTTATACCTCCTATTAAATTTAATAAGGCACCATGCAAAAATGATTTTTGAGCTTTATGAGACAAGCAAAGCTTTGTATGCTTAGAACTCATGAACAAACAAGATGGCTCTATAGGCATGCAAGTTGTGTTATGGAAGGTGGCCATATAACTAAAAAATGCAAATGCAACAATAATGATTGCTCAAGGGAGTCTTGCTTAGTTCATGTGAGGTCTTTAACTTAGGGAACATTGTACCTAATGTCTCCAAGAGAGGACAAATCAAAGAATAGAAAATTCACAACTTAGGGGATGTTGTGTGTCACATCAAGTGACTAAGAGGAATGCAATATGATAAGAGAGATCAAAATTTTGAAGGACACCACACCCAATGTCATCCACAAAGCAAAAAACACATCGTATAAAGTAAGAAGACTGCACCATGAACCATGAAAAAGAAAAATGCAAAAGCATAATGCCAATGTATGCCCCCACTTTAAAGAAATTTCTAGACACCATGTTGTGAGAAATTACTTTAAAGTATCAAATGATAAATGCAAATAGAAAAAGAATACATGAGAGCTAACCTGGAAAGCCCTATGCCAAGTCATACGTTTCCGAGTAAAGCTACATCATGTGAAAGAAAATGAAAATCCAAACACATAAAGGATCTAGGGATTTGGGGTTAGTATGTTCTTGCTACCATGTTTTTAGAGAGCTCGTAACTGTCATCATTCCCCAAATACACATAGAACTAGAAGAATGACACAAAGAGAGTGAAAATAAGGAAAAACCCTTTTGGTCAACATGGATGAGACATAAATGTCTCAACACCTTACATCATCCCCAAAAGGAAAACACAAGATAAATGAAAAAGGTAAAGAAAAAGGAAAGGAAAAACCTTTTGGGTCAACATGGAAGAGACATGAATCTCTCAATGCCTTGCATCATTCCAAAAAGGAAAAAACAAGAAAAAGGAAAAATATAAAAGGAAAAAAGATAAAAGATTTACGACATATAGAAGAATGAAGGTAGAAATAGAGGAATATCACAAAGAGAGAGATAGAGACATCAAACAGAACATTACAATGGATCACATTACACACATGCAATTATAAAAATAAATAATGAAAAAGAAATAAAAGACTATTAAGGCACATGCGAGTCAACCTAAAGCAGGTCATATGAATCCCAATCATGTTCATTGTATACCAAAGGTGGGAAACTAGCCAGAGGGACAATAGCAAGTGTCGAACTAGGGCCATTACCAGGTTCAACACTCTTCTTAGGAGAATTGTCATTTAAGCTCATGGAAGAAGAAAAAAATGTATTCAATTCATTATGCACCTCTTCATCAATTTTAGCAACCTCTTCATCATCATCTAAGTTGATTACAATAGGAGGTCAGATGATAATGTCTAAGGAAGGGTTTAACTATTTTTTCAGTTGTTGTATTGTATTTTTTTGTTTCAGGGCGGGGGTAGAGTATCATGCATTACTTCAGTCAAGTTTAGATTTTGATTTTCTTTCTTTATTTCTTCTTGTATCCTATGAGCAAGGGTACGACATCTACGCCTATGCTCTCTAGCACCTCTACTTCTTTTAGTTCTCTTTTCAAGTTGCATTTGTGTAGGAACGAGTTGATCAACTATATATTTCTCTTCTTTCCCAAGGGGAGGACTGGAAGGTACCACGAGAGGTTGTCCAACCACTTTATCTTTGACTTTGTAAGCTTTTTTTATTGTAGGAGGTGTGACAAGACTATTTTAATTATCTCTTGGTCTTTTGTAGGAGGTAGGTGAAGGTTCTATCTTAGGTTGGTCTTAGTTGTTTGGAATTTCTTTAGGCTCAATCATGGTTTCATCTAGGATGGTAGGCTCAATTGTGGGTGGAGAAATGTTTCAAAGGGATATTTATGCTATCTTCTTTTCCTTTAACTTTTGATAAGATAGGAAAAAGTTGTCTTCTTATGGTTTATTGGTTCTATAGGCTTGGGCCAAAATAAATCTAAGGAAATGTTACCTTTGGAGGACAATGGGTTAAAGCCACTATGATGGATAGTGAGAAATTCATTGTAAAAAGGAAACTTTAAGCATTGGTGTACAACCAAAGGGACACTTTCATGGGGCAAAGCCATGGATAGTCTAGCTTCACATGAAATTTGTCTGATTGCGGGATGATGGAGAATGATATATCTAATTTTTTGGTCTTATTTGCAATGGTAAGGTGATTGATCCCATCATAGAGAAAGTGAAACCATTATGTGTCTTGATCCATGCTTTAGATTTATCATATATATCTTGATAGAGCTCATGCAAAAGTAAGAATTCCTTGATGATCACATTCTGTCCACAAGAATGATCTATTAGTATCTCATTAGTGGGTTTTTCATAGATTTGTCTGGTTATGTAAAGAGGACCATCGAGTGCATGTTTAAGTATATCTTTAGAGGAGAAAGAAATGTCAAGAGGATTTTTTAGGTCGTCCCTTACGAGGAACACAATCTATCACTCCTACCATGCCATCAATAGGATCATTATCTATAGAATCATGTTGAATAGAATCATTGTTATCATCATCCATATCAACATTCATCACATCATTCTTTATGGTTTCACTAGATTTGACAAATGAAATGTTATGGTTAGACATATGGTTGGTAAAGATTTCACTAACACCTCCAACAGAAAGACGATAGGAATCAATGAGGTCTTGCACAAGATGTTCAAGACACTTACAATGTTCTGTGTCATGTCCATTTTGTTGGTGATAATGGCAGTAAGATTTTGGTCTGTAGCTTGTAGGTAATTTTTTACTAGGATTGGGTTGTTTAACGGGAGGCAAGGTAATCATCTTTTGTTCTCAAAGTTGTATCATTGTGTTATGAAGGGTGTTAGGTAAGGGAGTGGATTGTCTTTTTGGGTCTCCATAGCCAAAAGGTATCACAACTTTAACAACAGCTACTTCGTTATTAGTATTCTAAGTTTTTTGTTGAGGGGGATTGAATTAGAGGAAACCTTTGTTCTATTTTCTAAAGGGTTGGGAATTTTTTTGGTTTGTAGACTTAGATTTCTCAGTTCAGTTAGAAGTGGACTTTGTATCTTAACTACTAACTGAATTTTGATAATCATGGAGGGCAGTACACAAGTGCATAAAGGAGGGAAATTTCATCATGGTAAGCTTATCTTGTATCTTACTTTACAAATTTTCTATGAACATCTTTTGAAGGTGACGATCTAGATCCTTGACATTGATTTAGGAATAGAGTGATTGATAGCATGGGATAAAGTCAATTATCTTTTCTTATTCTTTTTACTTGCATCTCATCAAGTCATCCAAGGTCATCTTAGGGGTCATCTTCACTTGGAAATGGTTAACAAATGCCTCAAAAATTCATTGAATGAACAAATTGAGTTATTCAGTAAAGAGGCAAACCACTCCAAGGTAGTAACTTTCAAGGACCTAGGGAAAAGCTTAGCCAAGAGTTTATCATCAAGGAAAAAGTCACTACATAAGGCTATATAAGCATTAACATGGTTAGAAGGATCTCCCTTTCCTCCATATTTCTCAAATCTAGACACCTCTACACCTTGTGGCATTAGTGTTCATAATATCTCTAAGGACAATGGACTACTTTTGACATAATATGTAGGTGGGCCATTTTGATTTTGGTTGATGTTGGAAATTTGGTTTTGAAGGGATGGAGCGGTTTGGGAGAGTTGATTTATGAGAGGGTCACTCCTTGTGTTATTACATGGAGGTGAAAAGGGTGAGGGAGTGTATGTTTTCGAGGGACAAGTGAATGGAATGCTTATGGGTGGTAAAGTGGTAAGAGATATGATGTGTGATGCCATGAAGGTACTAGGGATGCTAGTGGAAATACCTAAGGAAGGAATCATATTACTAGTTGGTTGCATTGTTGTTGTGACTTGAGGGTTGGTATAGGTAGTTATTGAAGTAATTGTTATGAGAGGAGGAATTTGAGTTCCTCCTTAGATTGTGACATTTCTTGTAGGTAAAAGACAACTAGTAGTTGAGGTGAGATGTTTTCCAAAGATTTGAAGTATGTTTTGCATAAGGTCAAGTCCATCTTCACTTTCAAGTATATGCTGTGAATGCTATCTATAGTAGGGATGGCAATAGTTGAAATGTTGACATTTTTCACTTGATGTTGTAGGTTTGCTATGTCTTCATGAATTTGAATTTTATTTTCTTGTGGAATACTATAATTCTTTGTTTCATCATGCATCACACTACTTGAAGGTAAAGAGTTGTTAAGGGTATGATCCATACCTAGTGTACTAGTGTCAATACTAAGAGTGAAAGAGCCAGACAACCCAAGATCCACAACGATTGTGCTATCATGGGATGAAATGATTCTCAAACTTTGTGTCACTACAATATTAGTAATAGGACACCAAATTCTCATACAAGGGCTAAGAACACTGAAATGGCTATAACGTATATTCTAGAAACTGAAGCAAAAAGCTACAAACAACAAACAAAAACTTAGAAAAAGAACTTTAAATGCCAAAAAATGCAGTGTAGAATGTGCACATGGATTGATTCACCCAAGGTACCGAATGAGTCCCAATTGGGATTTTTTTCAAAAAAATTTTTAAAAAATAATTGATTTTTTATGCTTTTTATGATGTATGCCCTGAATTCTAAGTGCAAATGTAGATTTTGTATTATTTTCAATTAAATGTGATGCAAAAAAAAAACTATATGATCTTTCACTAATGCAAAATTAGAAACCTTAGAATTCCAATTAACTAGTGAAAACTCTAATGCAATGTTAATGAAAGTTGAATCTAGGATGATGATGCACTCCAAATTAGAATTATAATGTTCTAAATGCAGGTTCACCAAAATAAAATGATGGAAATATGATATAGTGCTATCATATGGTTTTAGGACATATAGCACACCCACTTTCCAATTTAATTCAAGGATAACCCTAGAGATCTCAATGTAAAGGAGAAACAGATCATGAAATAGGGTTGTCCTAGGGGTAATTTTAAACTAATAAAGGGGTTCACCACCAAGTTAGAACTTGGAAAGACAAATTCAATGCAAGTTATAATGCAAGATGAAATGAAAAACCCTAATTCAATGCAAAGTAACACTAAATGAACTAAAAACACAAGTGAAACAAAACAAAAAGCTACAGAATAGAATATATGCACCTAGAAATTTGGAGATGGATGGAAGGAGTTCTGAAACAATAGAATTTCTACCATTAATGCTGAGTGGGACTCATTTTTCAAGCTGGGTGATTCAGTCCAAAATATGGGTTTCTATGCGAGAACATGAATCTAACAAATGGGTATCTGAATTTGTAGAAACTTGAACTTTGATCAAAATTGGGACTCATTTGCTAGAAGTCAAAAATTAGTTTAGTTAGGGTTTTCTAAAGCTTCAAGGTATGATCCTGCTCTTCTATATCTGCTCTATCCTTCCTAATTGATTTCTAGATATGAAACCCTAATTTGCAACCTATAGGTGTTCTTGAATGTTCTGCAAGGCTTGATGACAACTTTGACAACTTTGAATGATTTGAAACCTTTTCTCCAATCTTACTCCTTTGGAAACTACAACCTAGACCTACAAATCACACACAAAGGAGAGGGAAAAATGTTGTTGGGTTAGTGGATAGGGGTTTTCCTTGGTCAAACCCTATTTTGGTAATTAAACCTTGAAATATAATGAAATAGGAATGGAGAATGATGAATGAACAAAATATGATGTAACTCACCACACCCTATCAATGAACTAGTACAAACATCTATGAGATTGCTCCAATGGATGTAGATCTTGACTCTTGCTTGAAGGTGATAGATCTTGAATGAAATGCTAGCTTGAATCATGAAACCCTACATCACAATTGTTAGCTCCAAAAAAAACATGATGCAGGAAGTCCTTGACATGATGCTTTATGGTTGAATGTTGGGGTATGTGTAGGATCATGATGGGCCAAAAAGTGGCAATATGATGGGTATGTGGCTGTTGACTTTTTTTTACCCAAAATTGATGAAATGAAAAGGGTTTTTAAAGGAGATTCTAAGATTTCCACTAATATAAATTATGCTTTACTTTGAATTTAATAAGTAATTATTATTCATTTTCTATTCAAATTATGACTAAAGTCTTGATTGATAGACTGATTGAAAAACATCTATAACTTTCAAACGGTATCACATTTTTTGAATCCAAAACATGCGTCACATTCTATGCTTCACATACTATAGGATTAAAAAAAGAAAAATTGAATTTCATGAATTTTTGACCAAGTTAAGGTGGTCAGACATAGGAGTTTTTATATTTTTTAAAAGTTGTAATAAAAAATTCATAATTAATTATTTACTTGGAAAAAAATTACAAAAAAATATGCATCACATCGAGACATGAGTCCTCTACTTATATCTAAAATATTATAAAAAAATATTATCATTTTATTGTGGTTAAAGTGGTCAGAAAGACACCTACTTCTTATTTTTTCCCTGAAATTTAAGTACTACTGCATTGAAATGTCAAATTTTCACCAAATAGATTTTTTTTTATAAACAAACCTAGTAGTTTAGAAGCTATATTCAATTTTCTACAATTTCTATTCTTACATATTTTTTAAATAGTATAGATAACTTATTCAAATTTTTATGTCAAGTTTCCTAACTCTAATTTTTTTCATTTTTTTGCCACTTAAGGGTCTATTTTTTCCATGATGATCCTGCACATACATGTTGCTCTAAAATGCTTGATAATCTACCCTTGAATTCTCTTAAATGCTCTTGAATGCACTTATAAACTCAAACTTGCTATACTTGAATTCTTGGGGTTAAAATGGGAGAAAGAAACTTGTATTTATACTCAATTATGGAATAATTCCAAAAATTACAACACTACAAGCTGACAATAGATCTAGGAGGATAAAATCCTGCCAAAAATTGAATTAATTTTGATTTTGGGCCACATAGGACTCATCGCCCAAGGTAGCGAATGAGTCCCACCAAACATAATTTTTGGGACCATTTTTAAAAATGCTTAGAAAGGTGTGAAACCGAACTCAGGACCAAAAAATATAGGTGGGACTCATTCCCCCAATGTGGTGAATGAGTCTCAAATCACTAAATTTGGTTGATACAAGCCTGAAACACCTTAATTATGATTGGGTATTGATTTGTGTCAGAATTATACTCCAAAAGATGCATTAAATGGAGCTTGTGGATGAAAAATAAGGCCAGTTAAAGCACAAAGAATCCCAATTATTAATGACAACCCTAGAAAAGTGTGAAAGTGTGTTATAACACTTTATAACACTTAAAACAATGCACTAATAAGACCATTTAGTTCATGAGGTCGCAAGACCTAATATAAATATGTTAGACATATTACAACATTAAATCAAAGACAAGTTAGGGGGACCTTTTTCTGTCATTACATCTAAAGTAAAATGTGGACCCTAATCATTGACTATTTCCCTAAGTACTCCATATATAGTAAATATATCCTCATACAAGAATTTAGCCACATTGCCATCTCTAGAAAAATGTAACGCCTTCACTTCTACCCATTTAGTCATGTAGTCAGTACAAACAAGAATGTATTCCTTATTGTTGGAAGTAGGTGAGATTGGTCCAATAAATTCTAACCCCCATTTTTCAAAAGGAGCTAGTGTTAACTAAGGCTCCAATGGCATTTCATCACTCCTTATTGGTTTACCCATCCTTTTGCACCTATCACAACTTCTTGTGTATTTGATAGAATCCTTGTGCAAAGGTGTCCAATAATAATCAATTTTGAGGATCTTAAATGATGTTGTTTTTGTTGAAAAATGACCTCCACATGGATCATCATGGAAAGCCTTCATGACATCAAATATTTCATCTTCCCTTATGCACCTTCTCATGATGTTGTCAGGGCTAGTGTAAAACATATAACATGATATCCAAGAGTATGGAAAACATTTGTGTACCAGTTGTCTTTTTTCCCTTGGAGAAAGGTGTGGTGGAATTTGCCATGTTACTAAATAATTTGCTATGCCAACATACCACAGTGAATGTACATTAAGAGAAAACAAGTTTTCATTTGGAAATGAATCACCAACTACCCCTTCAGCTAATTGTCTTGGAAATCTTGACAGAAAATCTTCCACTACATTAGCATTGCCTAGTTTTTCATTATTGTAATATCAAATTATTGTAGGAGCAATCATTAGACTACTATTCCTCCTACTATAAGTTTTTTCATAAGATATATGATAGTTGTATGATCTGCATGGAAAAAAATTGAATAACCAGTGATATAATGTTGAAATTTATTGATGGAATATACCATTTCTAGCATCTCCTTTTCAGTAACAGTATAATTCATCTCTGCTCCTTAAAGATTCTTGCTAATGTAGTAAATTTCATACTCTTTTTTACCTTCTTTCTGACCTAAAACTACTCCAATGTAAAAGTATAAAGTCATCTATCTATATATAAAAGGGTAAGGTCCAATTTGGCCTCCTCAAAATAGGTGCTTGAGTCAAGGATTTATTCATCTTTTCAAAGGAGTGTTGGCACTCTGATGTCCAATAAAAAATTCCATGTATTTACTTATCAAAATAAATAATGGTGCAACAATCTTACTGAAGTCTTTTATAAACATCCTATAGTAGTATGCATGGCCAAGGAAACTTCTAATATCTCTTTGCTTCAGTGGAATAGGGAATTTAGAAATTATTTCTATTTTATGTGGATCAACTTGAAGCCTTGCACTAGATATGAAGTTCCCTAAAACAATTCCTTATGTCATCATCATAAAGAAATTTTCATTGTTGAGTGAAAGGTTGTGTTATTTACATCTTTTCAATACCTTTTCTATATTACTAAGGGAATCCTCATATGTCTCTCCATATGTGGTGAAATCATCCATATATATCTCCATACAATCATGAGCATAATCAGAAAAGATGTTGAGAACAACCCTTTGAAAATGTAGCTAGAGCATTGCATAAACCAAAGGGAAGAATAGAGTAGGCATAAGTACCATAAGGACATGTGAATGTAGTTTTGTCCTAATATTTTGGAGTAATTTTTATCTAATTGTAACCACTAAAACCATCTAGGAATGAAAATACTTTTTCCAGCTAAAGAATCAAGCACTTGATCTATAAAGGGAAATGGGAAGGTCCTTCCTAGTGGTTGTGTTCAATTCCTTGTAATCCACACAAACTCTTCATTTTCCACATTTATTGGGAACAAAAACCAAAGGTGTGACTCATTCACAATCAGATATAGGATAAATAAAGCCTACATCAAGGAGTTTTTGAAGTTCAACTTTCAATATCTCTAATGCAGAGTGGTAGGGGAAGCAAATCCTTGACACACTTATTTAACTATACCCTTCAACAAGGTAACTTAATCACCCAACTTGACCTTTACATATAGAAATGTCTATAGGACTTGGGGATGTATTGAAAACTCTCCACATGACACAACATGATTAGAAAAATTGACTTTTCACTTAGAACCTTTCATCTTTCCATCGCTTCCACACAAGCCTATGCATTCCTTCTAGCATTAGCCAATAGGATAGTCATGATCAAATATGATTAAAGGAAATAACCAAACAAATAATATTGCTTTCAAGCATCTAACATCAACCCCTACAAGTTCTCAAAAGAATAAAACCAAACACTCAAAACAAATGTCTCAAGAGACTAATTTTCAAGCCACCAAAAAGGCTTAATTGACCCTGTATAAGGAAGACAACAACCTACCAAGGCACACCCCAACACCCCTAATTCCTTCAATAGACTCCAACAGGTTCCCCAAGATCCCTTTCACATGTTTCACCCATTCTATTTACTCAAATACTCAAAAATAAACAAGTAATGCATTCAAATGATCACATTTTGGATTGTTACAAGGAAAAAACCAGGCTAGGGCATCACATAACTTTCACAAACCTCCATTTTTTTCTCTAAAACAAATTTCATCATGAAGATAATTCCTAAATCTACCATTCCACCAAAAATTAGAATTTTCCAACAGTGGAATGGGGAATTACAAACATATTTGTGTCCAAACCCTTGTTTGATAGGGTTTTAGATGCTCTCTCAGAAAAATAAATGTATCTTTCTTATTTCTTGATGAAATTAACCCAAACCACAACCAAATGAAAGATATATCTACTCTCTATCAAACCATGAAGATTTGGAGGCCTTACAATGAGGTTTTAGGCCATACCAAGCACGGGAACAATGAAAAATGCTATAAAATCAAGAAAAACAGAGTTTAATTGTATTCAAATGCTTCAAAAACTCCAACCCCCATCATGCCTCAACCAAAAGGATTCTTTATAAACTTGACCACATCATTTCCAATGGCCCTAAACTATTTTTGAATGAGGGAGCCGTTGATTAAGGTATTTACAACTTTAATGATGAGATTACAACAAATTGCATTATGACAACATTGCACCTTTGAAGCAATTTTGCAATCCCAACACCTATGACCTCAAAAACCACTCAAATGACCTTGGAAAAGCCTTATTACATCATCGAAACTCCAATCTTGCACATTTAGATACAAATTCAAGTATTTGCCTTCAAAGGCTACAAAGACAACATTTAGTGCAAGATTGCAATATTTCACATTTTGACTCCAAAACTTAAAAAATCAACCAAAAACATACTTAATGGTCTTATTAGACCTTATTCAAGATGAAAATACTCAAAATAATTATTCTAACCTACTAACCAACCTAATTTTCATCAAATGATAAAAAATGGAGGATGAGGTGTAGGTACTCCTGCACCAATTTCCCTCAAGGTAGGGTTCATTCATCATTGAGTTTGTCTAATGGGTCTATATCCATCATTGATATAGATACTATGCATACATAAGTCAGGATCTATGCCTTTCATATCATGGTAATCCCATGTATATGCTCCTGCATGTGCCTATAGCACTATGTGTAGGGAATTCTATTGTTCTTCAGTCAAGGAATTGTTTATGTTTAGCATTTTTCCTAGCATAAATTCTAATTCCTTGGATGATTCTTGTACATATAAGAGGTCAAGGCTTGCAATGATTGGTACACTACTGTGGAAGTAAAGAATAAAAAATCTAAGATATTTTTTTGAGTAATTGGTGGGTATTATACTTTGCAAGGGGTCTTGTAGGCATGCGAGAAAGTCTTGCTACTACAAGCTCCTACCATGTGCAGTCATTATGTAGTATGTGAGCAATGAGCTCATCTTCATCCCGATCATCCAATAGAGGGTTTCATTCTATAGTCATCAATGTCTACAAGGAATAGTTAACTTCCTCATCCAAAGTGGGCCATATATTTTTCTCAAGATTATCATAAGGTTGGGTTGGAGGATAGAGGACCAATTTCTTGGCCACTGTGCCATTAGCTATTATCATATTACCAAACCTAAGCCTATGAATGCATTAGTTGTAGCTAACCATGGTCTACCTATGATGAGTGGGTATCCTGCAAGATTAACCTTTGGCTATAAATCTATAAAGTCAATAGGATATTCTTAAGAATCCATTGCAATAACTAAATCTTCAATGATTCCTCTAGGCTTGATTGTTGACCTATCATCCAACTATAAAATAGTTTTTGTAGGTCAAAGGTTGGCTAACCAAAGTAATTACATTAATTTTTTAGTCATAGCATTGACTTTTTCCCTAAGCTTATTAATGTGTTCTTGATGAGGGTTCCATTAATCTTAACATCCACTACTAGACTACCTAGGTCTGTGTATTTAGGGACACTAATAGTTAAACATGAACATGACAACTGAGAGTGGGGATGAATCAGTTGTCACAAATAACAAGCTTAAGACTTTATCACTTATCAGATCTTCAACCACACTATTCTATTATTAAATATGAGCATGAAACACAGATAATAGAAATTAAATCAACACAATGAACACTAGATTTTTACATGGAAAACCCAATAAGGGAAAAACCACAATGAGGGTTAACTCACACTATATAGTATTTTCAAAAGAGGCTTACTACAAAAAGGACTCACTTTCCAATTACAAAGGCTCACTAACTACAAAAAGGACTCACTGTCTAACAAGGAGGCTCACTACCTACACAAGATTATACAAAATAGAATGAGGCTTTATAGGCCAAAAATGAACTGGAAATATGCACTTATCATGTGCTAATACAGTTCTAAAGATGCTCACAACTGCTGCCCTTCTAATCACACATTCACATTCATTACTCACCTTTTCTTGTGTCACTTTTCTATTGTCTACACAAACTTACTACACTATTGTCCTCCTCAAAACTGTTCGCCATATATTTATATATATATCTGATCTCCATTGCAAGCACCAATTAGGTCGGCCTAATTAGAGGCAATAGAAGATATTAACTGTTGGCTCCACAAAATATTTTCATAATACGATTTAACCATTAGCACGTTAGATTATGTTGGCTTGGACCAAGAAATAGATCACACATAATTTTTCATATCAAAATTATCTTAACAAGTTGGCCAGGAATAGTCTTCAACACAACCAACAGAATAATGTCACTTCATCATATAAGCATGAGGACCTGAAATATCTTGTTCATGCATGCCTTTATCATTCATTAGTAGTTTCCCAAAAAAAACCAGAAATTGTCAACTGCGGAGAAATGCATACTAGAATACCGAATGGGCACCAAAAATACCAGATCAGTCACCAGAGAAGATAAGTTAGTTATACACACTATTTTAAGAGTACCAGACCAAACTATCAAACATGGTGACATCAATGACAACATATAGATAACTTACTCATTTTTCCAACAATCTCCCCCTTTGTCATTGATGGCAACATGTAAATAAAATTCAAATTCTCCTTCTTTCCTCAAAATTTTTTAACTTCCTCCATTAATTCCAACACTCTCCCCCTTTGGAATCAATGGAAAAGGGTGCCAAAATCGAGTGTAAATATGGTGACATCAAAATTTCAAAAGATTTCCAAAAAATTCAAAAACTTCCAACAATCCCAAACTTTTAAGCATACAAAAATTAAGTGAAGATGACATTCTTCACCTAGAACACCTTCTTATACCTTTCTTTCATAACTAGATACAAATTCTTCCAGTTAAAAACAACATACTCCATTTTTGTGTATGTACTTTCCAATAATCCCAACAGAGTAAAATAAGGTGACCAACCTACAACAGAAAATAGTTTCTCAACATCTTTTGCATCAATAAGAATTCTGGAAAGATGTTCTAACTAGACTTCAACAATTTCTTTAAGAAGCTAGAAGGTCTTTGTTACATCATCTCTTTGTCTTTGTGTAATTATTATTTTAGTGTGTATTTCACTAATTCTTATTCTTTGATTCCCTTCTTTATCTTCAAATATATCAAAATTCTTTCCAATGTCATTCACCTCGGCTTCAATCACTTCAATTTTGCTTCTGAAATTATCTACAACTACAAGCCACCAAAGACAATACTTGTAAACATCTAAAATTTCTTTAACACACTTCTTTGTTTCCACAACCAAATCAGACAATATTTGCATAGCCTTTTTACATCTCCTTTCAACAAAGATTCCCATTTTATGTCCTTCCAAACCTTCAAGCAACATGCTTTCTTCAACAATCTCATTCAAATTTTTTGGAAAGAAATAAAAACAACTAATACTTCAATAATTTTTTGAAGTAGATAATCTATCAAAGAATCATTGATTTTCAATTTGTCAATAGGTGAGGCATCATCCCATAGTTCACCAATCTTCTTCATTTTTCCTTCAACTATCATAAATTGGATGTCATTTGGATCAGGGGATTAAATGCCAGTTAGAGATTCTTTCTCCTTCTCATCCATAATGTCAATGATGTCTTTAGTTATCTCTTTTCTCCTTTTTGATTTTGGAGGGGAATCACTGATAACAGCCTCAATTTCTCTTTTTCTAGAGGAAGAACCCACTTCAAATCAACTTGGTGAAGATATACCGGAGCAAGGGATTGCTCACAACGATGAGAAATATGATCTGCCCATGTTTGCATTATCTTCCAAAGACTCTAGATATCTATAAATTTGTTTTCCAATAGGGATACTAGATTTCCACATCACATTATCTTTTCCTGGTAGAGAATTCAAAAAGTAAAACACCAGACATACCAGCAAGGATCTTAAATGAAAGGGATAATTCTCAACCAATGACATTCGAACATTTTCAAGCAAACTCTCAAGTAACAAGATACATAAATCAAACTATCTATTCTTCTTAACCATCACGTGGGAAATATGTATGACAATAGTTGAGGTTGAACTTTCACTATTTATGAAATAAATTTGGTATAAGATACCATACACAACATACCTAATGGATGAATCAACAAGTGTATTAATCAATAGTGTTCTAAGATCTCTGTCGATGCCAGTCAGCTCCACCACATCTTTATACTTCACAGTTTTCTTTCTAGGGAGTTCTCCAACGCTGCATAATCTAGAGATCGCTTCGATTGCTTCCTTTGAGATCAAATAGTGTTTAACCAAAACAATACTTTCATCCTTGGAATAGTTCAACAATAAAAAGATAATCTCTTTATCTATAATCCATGGAAATTCACTCCATAAATCCATCTCTAGGGTTTTTATATTCTATAATTCAACTTCTCTCAACCCTAGTTCAATTCCTTTCATTTTCATATGATCGCATTCTTCTACTTCGACCCTTTTCAGCTTTAAAGAGGTAACACCAGACAATCCACTATCCATTGCTATGCTTCTCTTGAAATTTAGTGGAACTTTTTCAATTTTCTTCTTTCCTTTTGCAATCAGAGAAGAGGTTTCCAGATTACTTGAATCAATCTTTGAGTTCCTTTGAGAAAGACTTTGAGCATGCCTCAAGATTTCTTTAGAGCACCTTCCAAAGAATTCAAATGCACAATTAACCAAAAAGCATCACAAATTTTTACTTAACCTCCATCGAGTCTTCCCTAAGTGCATTAAATGTGACAAACACAAAAGGCTACTAAACACATACTTCACTTAGCATAGAAAAACCTAATTCAATCCGCAAATCCTTATACCAACATATTTTTCTCTCAGTTCCTTTTCTAAAAAATCTAAAAAATCATTCTTCTCATTCTAACCATGTGCAAGCCTCTGACACACCATTCTTTTAGGGGTTTTTTATGATCTTCTAATAATGCTCCTCCTAAGACCATGCTAGGTCTAAATTATGAATAAGTCATCTATACTGGATGAGGGTATAGACACATTAGGAGTCTCAGATTTTTCTTCTTCTTCTTCTTCTTTCTTCTTCCATACCTTGTCCATTTCTTGCTTCATCTCTTCTTTGTCAATCTTCTTGACTGGTTCACTCTTCTCTTTCGAAATAGACTTCTTTCCTTTCTTATTCTTACAAACTTTAGATACATGTCCAGGTTTATTACAGTTATAATAGATCACACTTTTTTGATTAGTTTGTCCTCCATTTTTCCTCAATCTACATTGATTTGCTCTATGTCCAAATTTATTGTAGGTATAGCAGTAGTCATTGAAGAATTGATTCATTCTTCCTTCATTAAACCTGTTCCTCATCATCCTTACTTGAGATCTACATTTTGTAGCCTTATGTCCAAACTTCCCACATTCAAAGCATTTTCTAAAAAGAGAACCATAAAATTGGTTTATCCTGCTCCTGCATTCAATTGCTCTATAACCATATTTTTTACATGAAAAACAAACACTATCAAAAGAGGGGTACCTTTGTGCATTAGGTTGTCTCATAGGTGATCTTCTTGAAAAGGTCCTTCCCTGCTTCCTCTTTGCTTGATTCTTCTTCACATCTTTAGAACTTTGGCTGGTATCAACTCCTAAGCCACCTTTGTCATTACATGGTTTTTGTCCTGTAAGCAGTTCTTCAAGTTTACCAGAACTGGATTTGAAATTATTTTCATAGAGTTTAGCCTTCTCTAGTTCCACTCTTAGGTTTACTATCTCTTGCTCAAGTCTAGAAAATTCATCTAACTTGTTCTGCACCATTGTATTCAAACATTCTTTGATCCTTTTCTTTTCTTCTACTGTCACTTTCAGTCCAATTATCTCTTGTTTTAGTTGTTCACTTACTTCTTTGTGTCTTTCCTTAAATTTCTTCAACTGTTCCTTTAGTTTTTGAACACATTCATTTGCTTCATCAAGATTCTCTTTTAGATCTCTATTTTCAGTTTCAACTCAGTCAAGAGATCCTTAAGTGCAGTCCAGAGCTCTCCTTTATCATTCATTACTTCCATCTTCAATATCTTCCTCAATTTGTTAGGCTTTACGAGAGGAACCGAGCTCTAATACCAATTGTTAAACAGGCGCAAGACAACTGAGAGGAGGGGTGAACTAGTTGTCACACAAATGATAAACTTTAAACTTTATCACTTATAAAATCTTCAACCACACTATTCTATTATTAAATATGAGCATGAAACACATATAACATAAAGTAAATCAACACAATGAACACCAAATTTTTACATGGAAAACCCAATAAGGGAAATACCACAGTGAGGGCTAACTCAAACTACATAGTATTTTCAAAAGAGGCTCATTACCAAAAGGAATCACTGTCCAAGTACAAAGGCTCACTGCCTATGAAAAGGACTCATTATCCAACAAGGAGCTCACCACCTACACATGATTATACAAAATAGAATGAGGATTTACAACCCAAAAATTAACTGGAAGTATGCACCTATCTATGTGCTGATGTAGTTTTGAAGATGCTCACAACTGCTGCCCTTCTGATCATACCTTCACATTCATTACTCGCTCACCTTTTCTTCTGTCACTTTTCTATTGTCTACACAAATTTATTGCACTACTATCTTCCTCAATTTTTTTTTCCATATATTTATATATATATATATATCTAATCTCCATCGTAAGCACCAATTAGGTCGGCCTAATTAGATGCAATAAAAGATATCAATTGTCAGCTCCACAAAATATTTTCAAAATGCAATTTAACCATTAGCACATTACATTATGTTGGATTGGACCAAGAAATAGATCACACATAAGTTTTCATATGAAAATTATCTTAACAAGTCATCCAAGAATAGTCTTCAACACAACCAATAGAATAATGTCACTTCATCGTATGAACATGAGGCCCTGAAATATCTTGATCATGCATGCCTTTATCATTCATTAGTAGTTCCCCAAAAATGCAACTAGAAATTGTCAACTAGAAAGAAATGTGGACTAGAATACCGGATGGGCACCAAAAATACTGGATCAACCACCAGAGAAGATAAGTCAGTTATACGCATAGGTTTAAGAGTACTAGACCAAAATATCAAACACAGTGACATCAATGACAACATATAGATAACTCACTCATTTTTGCAACACTAATGTTCCCTAATGTATGATATGAACAAGGTATCCCAAGATATGGACTATCTGAGGATCCTTCCTTTTCCTCCTTAGTTTCTTAAGACATGGGTCCCTCATAGTTTTAGTATAAATAGGGATGTCTTTCATAGCTTGGATGAGTGGAATCTTAATGGTCACATCCTTTAATTGACCTGGTAGGTCTATCTCAACCTATGTGTGATGCTTTTGAATGGCTAAGCATTCAGAAAAAAGGAGGCTTTGGACTTAAGGTAGTTTAGTGTACCTGATGACTTAGCTTCCAAAGGTGTTTTCTTTGAAGCTTCATCTATAGGTTCCTCATCCTCCATATTAGTGATTTGAGGTGATGAAGGTCCAACAAGTTTTTTTCTTGATCTGAGGTGGGCATCACTCACCTCTACCCCATAAATGGTGTATTGCATAACTTCGTTAGTATAAGCCTACTGAACATAATTATTGTTAGGGTTAGGTGCAGTTTGGGCTGGTATTTTTGGTGGCTTGGGTGGTTGGGTGTAGGATTTGATGGAGGCATAATGGCTTGATTTTGGGGTTGAGGAGGAAGCATAGGTTGTTAATAGTTCATTTTTTGTTACTGCAGCTTGATGCCAAAAATATAGTCTAAACTAATGTGTTGTAAACTTGGTAGAACCTACACAATTTAGAGGTATATCTAACTAAACAGTCCACTCAACATTACAAAAACTACATTAAAATGTCAACCCAAGGTTTGTAAACTTGTGATGGTGTTGCACTGTATGTGCCTTCAGAGAATCATGGTTACCTAAGTTATCTTATTCAAGATGTTCTACTTGTTGAAAACTCACAAAATTGTAGAATAGTAAAAGAAACAAACTAGTGCTAATGGATACAGTTGCATATATCTTAACTTGTAACTAAACTGTTGCTAATAAAGTGTTATTGTATCAACTCAAAACTGATCAAAACTATCAACTCGACTAATTCTAACCTCTGGAGTACTATTGGTTAACCAAATGCATGCTCATGAACATTCATTACTAATAATCGAAGTATAAGATTCTAATTTAACGTGCATGCAATTCATGAAGTAATGATAAAATGAAAACAACCACTAAACAAAAATAAAAAATATAAATGAAGTGAAGAATAGTTACCTTGAGTGGCCTGCTCAAGTGGTTGTTCTCACTCAACTAGAACCAATTATAACTATCAAATTCTATGCATCCATGTGAAATTGAACTTCATTGATTGCATATCACAAAAGATTATACAAAATATTCTTCACCTATTGTATTCAATGAAAATCATTCTAAATAACCATCATGTCTGTAGATAATTGAAAACTGAACAACAACTAATAACAAAATACTAAAATCAACTAACTTATCTAAGGACTCAACCATCGACTATATACAAGCATGGGGGAATCTTATTTTAAGAAACAACTAACTGTAATCATTAACTCCCACTCCTAAATATTAGAGCATATAAATTTAGGATTGAATTGTTCAAACTATAATTGAAAAGAAAATAGAATTCTAATAGAACTGAAATTATGTAAAACAAAATTGCATGCAAAACACACAAAATTTTATTAGAATCCTATTAGCAAAAGAGTTCTTCTTCTTCAACACTTTATTAATTTTTCATAATGATGCACATTTAACTCCATCAGGTGTCTTAATATGGTAGTTATTGCTTTAGCTTAATTTGGAACTTCCCCTGTTTTGTTTTCCTAGTCTTCCTTTTACTGTAGGTTACAACTTCCAGTTGCTATGTGCTATAGCTCCTCCTTGGCTGCAAAAAGATTAATCCACAAAACATGTGCACAAAGCTAACTACCATAACTAAACACAAAATTTCATCCACATTTCATACATACTTTCATATAAAACATGCAATACTATTAAGTCATATCCATATTTCCTTTACTATGATCTAGGTCCAATGCTATAAAATAAGTATGAAAAGATAGTATGATATAGGAGTATTTTCTAAAAGGTATATCTAAAAGTGTTTGAAAGTATGCATGAATGTAATAAAAAATAGGCTAATAACTGAACCCATCAAGTTCTAGAGACAAGGAAGTTTGTGCAATATTATGATGAAAGGAAACTAGAAAATGTGCAACCTAGTTTTACACTTGAAAATTATATTTGCATAGAGTAAATATTTGTGCAATTGTAATTATATGTGCAACAACTAACAAGAAAATCACTCTAACTCAACTCATATTAGATAACAATATTTCATTTTTCTTGATGCTACAAGAATGTTGAGAAAGGTGTGGCCTTAGTTTTCTCTTATTAGTGAATTTTCATAGAATAAATATGTGTGTAATTATATATATATATATATATATATATATATATATATATATATATATATATATAAGAGTAAATATTTGTGCAATTGTAATTATATGTGCAACAACTAATAATAAAATCACTCTAACTCAACTCATAATAGATAACAATATTTCATTTGTCTTGATGCTACAGGAATGTTGAGAAAGGTGTGGCCTTAGTTTTCTCTTATTAGTGAATTTGCATAGAATAAATATGTGTGTAATTATATATATATATATATAGAGAGAGAGAGAGAGGGGGGGGGAGAGAGAATGAGTAATAATTTAACTAATAACAAGTAAAATAATTACATTTGAGTTTAAATTTTTAAAATAAAAATAAAATTTAAATTGTCAAATTTCATATTTTCTAATTAAAATACATTCAAAATATAATAAAAATAATATTAGTAAACAAATTTGAGATCATCAATCAAACCAAATATTGCCTATAGATCTAAAAATATCCAAGCAATTAATTGGTGGCAATTCATCACGTATTACAAATATTCACAATCTCAAAGCCTTAGTAAAACCAAAATAATTAATGATAGTATTGAATAATGAATTAATAGAGACAATTGTTAAATGTGTCAATAAATTACATAGGACATATTTTCTAAGCCATCAACATGACCAACATGACCAACATAGGACACATTTTTCTAAGCCATCAACATGACCATTTGACTAGAACTAGGAATGGAAGCAAATTTATTTAAGAGAAGGATATAAGGAAACTTAATCTATATAAATTAGGCTTAAGTACACATGCAATTTTTCATATATATCTAAGTAATTTCTCATGGCCTTCCCTTTGGTGAGCCCGCTAACTTACTATTTTATAATTGACCCAAGAACACAATACTCTCTAATTGGAAAAGATTGATCTCCATCAACAAGATAAAAAAATAAAACTATTTGGATTTCAATCCTATGAATAAGAATTTGGAACTACTAAGTCTTATTATCTTTTATGTTTATTTCTCTATCTCTACTCCAAACATCCCTACTTTGTAAAAAAAATAATTAAATTATAAATTTTTAATTATTTTTTTAATGTGTGAATAGTGTCACTGAATCTCATAATTTAATAGATAGTCATCTAATCAATTTGGGTGGTATCCAAAGACTATTTGCAAAAGGTAAATTTAGAATTCTTGAGTAGAACTTGTTCTACTCCACTTAAAAAAAAGAGACATATACTCAATCTAATTTACTAATTTGAAGTGACTAATATAAAGATATAAATTCAGATACTAAATTAAACAGATTTACTACAAAACAAAAAATACTTATGTTGAATAAATATTATATATGAAATAATTTTTTTATGATGAATAATAATATTATATAGAGAATGAAAAGTATTATGCTAATTAATAAATACTACCTACAAAATATCACAATAGTAAATAAAATTTTGATCTTCACATTACTATTAAATAATTGAAGGACAACATCATATCATTATAAAACAAATATTCCAAATGAAACATGTGAATGTAAAACTAGAAGTATATTGTATATCTTGAATTTTTAATAGTAATAAGAATGGTTTTATTTATTTTTACATCAAAATATTGATATGTATTAAAGGAACAAAACCTACTTTTAATATCTAACAACTCCTAGATCCTAAATATAGTGTTGTAGTAAGGCATGTTCATGCTACTAGATTTTTACTAGAGCTCTAAATCAAATATAACTAGATTAATTTTCGATATAAATAAATAAAATATTATTTATTTGAAGAATGTGTGAGGATAACACCATTAGTAATGAATCCCAATATGAATACTTTACCAAATAAGTAATCATCATTGTATTTAAGAGACTACAAAGTTGACAAAAAAATGTTAACCCTATTTATAATTTGAGATTTCATTTAGTAATAGGAAATTTTTAGTGTGTATAGGGTGCTTATCTACAAGTTCATTTCCTAGCTAGTTAGCCACTTAGATCCTTTTCACACTAGACTAAGTTTACCTAGGAACTTTTTTATTATCCCACGTTGGTTGTGTTTTCAGTCTCTTTGGTGGTAAATCCTACATATACTCACCCATCACTCTCATATGAATATCTCATTTTTATTGTATCATTTACCTTCCCTTGATTAGAATACTATTTATTTTTTCTCATTTTTTATTTCTAGCTTTTCTTTTTCCTCCATTCATTTGTATTCTTGGGTGTATTTTTAGCCAAATCTTACATGGTATTAGAGTATTTGTGAGTTGTGGCTAACTAATATTTGTAGGAATCTAAGACTATAGAACTATTATTTTCCAAATAACATGAGTATGATTTTCTCTTACATTCCCAAATGATCTGAAGAATTTAAAAGATGTGTAGAAGATATCCGTTTCTAGGAGAGTTCATACTTTTTCTTTCTAGTTGTAGGTTTTTGGGAGCTTCATAAACATTATAAGCTCACCATTGAGTTTAGAGAAACAAAGATAGCCATATTTTCTTTTTCCCATCCAAATTTGTAAGGCCCCACCTATAGATGGGCATGATAGGAACACTCATAATATGACTACTATTTAATTTATTATTAATATTAATATTTATTTTTAACATTAATATTAATACTATTATCAAAATAATTATTACTCTTATTGTTAAATTTATTATTTATTATAAATATCAATATTAGCATCACTCATAATGTTAATCTTAATATCATGGTTAATATTGTTATTAATCTTGATTCTTACACTAACCTTGTTAATGGTATCAATATTATTATTAAAAAATAATACTAATTCATGGTGATTATCAACCTCCATATTTCTTTTGGTATTATATCTATTACTATTGTTTATAATATTAGTGTCAATAATATTCTATAAATAATAGTACTAAAATTATAACAATACTAATGTTAATATTAATCCTTAATATTATTATCATTATTACATCTACTATTAATAACATATTACAAATATTAATATTATTCAAAATATTGGTATTAGCATTGGGTATACTATTATTGACATTACCATCAAAATCAATATTATACACCATAAAAATAATAGTATCACACTCAGCCATTAATTTTAATCATAATGTCACTACTATCCATTTTTATCTATATCTAGACCTATAGTGTCATTAGCTTCAACTTTGTAATTATATTCGATATGGATATTAGGGGAGAGTGCCCAATAGTGGTGTGGGTACCAATAGTTGTCATAGTACATGTACATTCAAAGGCCAATATTTTAAAAGTATGGAACGAGTAATTGTAAGAGAGGACCTAATAGTTGAACAAAATATGCCCATTACATTCAAAAAGCAACAAATCATATGATGTCACATTGACACACTAAAAAACATGATTTAATGCACCACTATTGGTCTAACTTTTTTGGGGGGTCTATTATGACCCCTCAACAAAAAGCATGTTGATGACACCTTTTTTTCTCAATCTATGTTGGTGAAACAAAATATTTGAATTGTCCACATCCCTGGCCACTCGAGGATATAATTTTTTAATGTCAATGTTGCATGTTCATTACTATGCGGACCCATAAAGTTAGGGTGCACCACTATTCCCAGGCCATCTCCCCTAATGCCCATATCTATATCGTAACGTCATCATCTCCATGTAGTTGTAGGGTGATCCCACAATAGTGGTTTACAAGTTTTGGCCAAACTGGACACTAAAATTATTATTTTTAACTAAATCTTCACTTTCGAACACCTATAGCAGGGTGATCTCACAATAGTGGTTTATAATTTTTTGCCAAACTGGACACTGAAATTTTTATTTTTAACTAAATCTTCACATTTGGGAACCTATAGCGGCTAAACCGTGAGGAATTTGAAGATGATGCAAAATAGAGTCTCATCACATTTTGTCTATAGATTCTAAAAATATTTTTTTCAAAATTTTTAGAATAAGATTGCACTTCTTTTTCCATCTCCCACAAAAACTAGTTTTTTTCAAAAAACAACATTTTTAAAAAGTGACGCACACTGTATAATGCATAACTTTTTTTCCATGAAGGATAAAATTTTAATTCTTTCAAATTTAGATTTGTAACTCCGATATCTAGTGCTTCCACTTGGTTAGATAGTTTTTTATTGAATATTTTTTCTTTAATAAAGTTTCAAAGTCAAACCAATGATAATTCAGACATAGCGCGACTGTATAACGCGTAACTTTTTTTGAATATATCAAAATTTTATTTGTTTATTTTTTTTGTATCAAGGACTTCAATATCTGGTGCACTCATATTTTTTTATTTTTTTTGATAATCTGCTATTTTTCCACATGTGCAGAACAGAGACCTTCATTTTCGACGAAAAACCTATGTTTAATAAAACTAAAAAATATATATATAATAAAACCAAATCATATTAAAATTATATTCGTTAGATAGCTCATTTCAAGGACTACCTGATTCCAATTGAATTTGTGAAGATTCCCCCATTTTCATTCTCAACCTGAGCTTCAAAGCATAAAAAATTAGGTTTTTTGTGTGAACAAAGTCAAAAATTAGGAAAAAGGGGGTTCTAGCAAACCCCTAGGGGTTCTAGCGAACTAGGGTTCATTCAAACCCCCTTCAATATGCATTTTCCCTTTTTTTTTTTGGGCGGGAAATGTGGACCTTGTAATTAATGGGTTCGGTCAAACCCCTTTATGGTTCGGTCGAACTTGTAGGTTCATTTGAACCCCTAAAACCAATTTTTTTGCCATGGGGCCATTTTTTCTTAGTTTTCCTTCCTCCATCAAATTGTAAACCACTATTGTGGCTTCACCCAATAGCTAAACCATGAGGAATTTGAAGATGATGCAAAATAGAGTTTCGTGAAATTTTGTCTATAGATTCTAAATATATTTTTTTCACTTTTTTTGGAATTAGATTGGAGTTCATTTTCCATCTCCCTCAAAAACTAGTTTTTTTCAGAAAACAAGATTTTTAAAAAGTGACGCTCACCGTATAACGCATAGCTTTTTTTCCATGAAGGATAAAATTCTAATTCTTTCGAATTTATATTTGTAACTCTAATATCTAGTGCTTCCATTTGGTTAGATATTTTTTTATTGAATTTTTTTTTCTTTAATCAAGTTTCAAAGTCAAAACAATTATAATTTAGACATAACATAAACATATAATGCGTAACTTTTTTTGTATGTATCGAAATTCATTTTTCTTTTTTTTGTTGGATCAAGGACTTCAATATTTGGTGCACTCATATTTTTCAATTTTTTTTTGATAATCTACTATTTTTCCACATGTGGAGAATAGAGAGCTTGATTTTTGGCGAAAAACCAACATTCACAAGAACTAAAAAATAAATACAATAATCAAATTAAATTTAATTAAAATTATACTTTTTTGGAAGCTTATAATAATGACTATGTAATTACACAAAATAAATTTTAAATTAATTCATTTGATCCCCCAAAAGGTAAATCAAAAGTGGTTTTTTATTAGCATTTTGATAGGTGTAAAGGAGACTCTATTATAGGTATGGTTTAAAACTAGCGGGGTTTTGTCTAAGGGGGCTTGGTCTAAGGTGGTTTGATCAAACCCTCTTCAATTGGAATACTTTAAATGGAACTTTTCAAGGCTTAAATCATTATATTTTATAAAAATATGTGATTTCAGCAAAAATCAAGATCTCCCAGAAAGTGTAAACCACTATTGTGGGGTCCAAACTATCATTGATATTTAAATTTATGATTTTATTATCATTAGTAAATTTTC
The DNA here is from genome assembly GCA_007258455.2 of Sequoia sempervirens. Classification (NCBI taxonomy): domain Eukaryota; kingdom Viridiplantae; phylum Streptophyta; class Pinopsida; order Cupressales; family Cupressaceae; genus Sequoia; species Sequoia sempervirens. The sequence goes on along the minus strand of VDFB02047230.1, from coordinate 55,550,206 downwards.
ATTTTACCATTAAACACTAACATATTTATTAACATTGGTATCCAATTCATTGATCTTAATCGTCCGAACTAAAACACCACCCCTCCTAGTGATAATGATCATATCAATATTATTGTCTTATGTTTACATTCAATAATAAAATTAATCCTTCTTTAATTTCTCATATTAACACCATTTTGTAATATTATTTATCTTATCATATGCTCATTAGGGTTGTTTGATGTTAATTTACTAGCACTTGCACCTAAGGAGATTCAAGGATTATGTTGATAGAAATCTATATGTATGTTAATATGTTAAGAGTATGTGTTTGTGCATGTATTTGCTACGAATTCTAGTTGCATGTGGCTAGATTTAGCAATTAATAATAAGTGCTAAATATTGGAATAAAATAAATTTAGACAATTCTAGTTTTTTCTCCTTAAAGAAATTAAGTATTATCTAAAATATTTTCATACAGATTTAAAACATAAAGCAATGCAAATGAAAAAAGACAGTAGCCATCAAATTGACAAAAAACACTATAAAAAGCAATGCAAATAGAAAAAGAATGTTCCCATCTAGTTGTCATATCAATATTTATTTGGCTTTTATGTGAAAAGTGAGATTTTGGAAGCTTTTACTATTAAGCGACAATTGATTTACCATTAAATGATAGATAAAACTTGTTTTATGATGACTTGACATTGATTTACTAGACTTGTTTCATACTTAAATCGCACACTATATATAGCCTATTGACTAATTATTATTAACCCTATGATGAATAATAAAATTATTAGGAGTGTTAGTATAAATATCTTAATCGCTATTAATATTTATTATTATTGTGAGTTGAAATTAATAAAGACAGCGAACCCTAACTGCACACAGCGTGGGCAGTAGGTCACCAAATGTGAACGGTGGATCTATTTATCCTTGTCGTTTATCATGTTGAATCCATTTTAATGGCGCCGATAATAACATCTTCCCGAATATTAATACGGGTGGTGCAGTAGCTATTTCTATTTATTTCTATTAACATCCAGTGTCTGCCGTAAGACTGCTATATTTATTTAGTTAGTTAGTTACGAAGGCAAGTCTGGGTGTGTGGCGATAAACAGTATATGAACAGTGACTTTCCGAGCAAATGGAACCGTGAACATATTTTGAACCATACAAAGTAAATAAATCATGAAGCATTAGGTAACGCTCCAGAATCTTTCAACAAGCATAAACCACTTCCATATATGTTTGAAATAGTCCGCAACTTTCATTCAACAGGAACACTGACCGACAGTGACAAATTATTATCCTCTTTGACATTGAAGTCAGCTGCGTCAGCGCCATCAACTCTTCCCTACTTGTCAACGACCAACGTCAGAGAGCCCCTGTACATATCAATTTTTGCATTCCGCAAAATCACAGTTGTACCTACCAGGCTTCATCATGTCCACTCGCTCATTCCTACGCCAGTACCATTAATACGCCAACAAAATCAGACAGCGATTTTGCAAGATGGCATTCAAGAGCCTACTTTTGGCCAGCAGCCAACTTAGAGGTGGGTGATTTAAACGATATAGGTAGCCCATACCAAACTAATTTTGATAGGTCGTTTCTAACTGTGGACAGCAGATCCATTGATGGATGGAAAAGACCTGGGCTTAACTAACACTCTGGTGTGGGACCCAGCCGTAATCCTTCCCTCTTTCCGTTCGTCGTTAACCCCGTTTGGTGGATGCATTTTTTATACCGTTTCTCCCGCGCATAACTCAAAACACATCCAAAGTTCCCGCTGTGCATATGTTTTGCTAACAGTAAAGTTTTTGGTCACGTCTGCTGCGTACACATCCAAAGTTCCCGCTGTGCATATGTTTTGCTAACAGTAAAGTTTTTGGTCACGTCTGCTGCGTAAGAAGGGGCTGGCACACTCTAAGCGTTGACCGCTTAGGTGGCTGGTGTGGGCCCCTTTAATCCATCCCGTTCGCCGTTCCCGTTCCTCTAAATCCCGCCCAAAGTCTAATTTGTTTAAACCATTTTCTCCCGCCCGTATTATCCCCATCAGCAACAAACAGATTTCCGACCGGAACAGATTCATTTGCACGCATACTCACGGCCTGTGCCAAAATGGGAGCTCTGGAACAGTGTATGGGCGTCCATCATTACTGCTATAAATGCTCTGGTAGACATGTAAGAAAAATGTGGAAGCATAGACAAGGGACATTAACTGCTTGCCATGATATCTCAAAGAAATGTTGTCTCATTGAATGCTACGATTGCAGGATATGCACAAAATGCAGTTGTTGAAAAGGATTTAGAAACTTTCAATCGAATATATTCGGCAGGTTTAAAGCCAGACTCCACAATCTTTGCCATCATCCTCCTTGCCTGTGCCAAAATGGAAGATTTGGAACGGGGTATGCACATCCACCACAGGATAAAGGAATGGAGTTTTATCAGATGCTGTAGCTGCAACCACCGTGGTAGACATGTATGCAAAATGTGTAAGCATAGATAAGGCGCGTGAACTGTTTGACAGAATACCCCAAAGAAATGTGGTCTCATGGAATGCCATGATTGCAGGATATACGCAAAAGGGATTTCTTGAAAAGGCTTCAGAAAATTTCAAGCGAATGCAACTAGCAGGTGTAAATTCACACTCCGCAACCTTTGCCAGCATCCTCCCTGCCTGTGCCAAAATGAGAGCTTTGGAACAAGGTATGCAATCAATCAAAGGATAGAGGACGGAAATTTTTTGTTATATGTATAAATCTTAATGGAAGGGGGATTTTGCTGAGATATTATCATTGGAAATGCTCTAGCAGACATATATGGAAAATGTGGAAGCATAAACAAGGCACGTAAACTGTTTGACAAAAATGCCTCAAATAAATATAGTCTCAGGGAATGTAATGTTTGTGGGATATGCACATAATGGATTTTACAAGGATGCTTTCAAAATATTTGAATTAATGAATTACTTTGGAATATATCCGGTCATTATAAACTTTGCTTGTGTTACATGTGCATGCAACCATGCGGGTTTAGTGAATGTGAGTTGTACACACTTCATTACACCTACAATTGATCATTATGTGTGTTATTGACCTACATGCTTGTGTTAGCTATCTTGAGGACCCTTAACTTGTCATCAAGATGCCAGTAAAACTTGTGGTGGATATGTGGATCTGTTTTCTTGCTGCCTGCAGATCCTATGAATACAGGCTTAGGAGTATTTACAGCAATGCCATTTTTTGTTTGTATCTTAAGAATGATGTGACTAATATTCTTCTCTCAACTATTTAGTAGTGGGTGGGTCGTGTGAGTAAATGGTAAGGATATTGATGAAAGATAAGGAACTAAAAAGCTCCTTGGATGTAGTTGGATTGAAGGCCATAAAATGGTACATGCTTCTTGTGTAGGAGGTCACAATAAATCTGTTTAAAGTTGGAGAAATTGGTTTGGGAGATGAAGGCAGTAAGGTATTTTTGAGATGCTAGGCACTTAGTGATGTTGAAAAGTGGGGGAAAAAAATATTTCTTTGCCACCATAGTGAAAAGTTGTCAATTGCTTTTGGTTTTCTAGTCATGCCCCTTAGAACAACTATTAGACTTGTTAAGAATCTTTGAGTGTGTGTTAATTGTCACATTGCAATGAAATTTGTCTCTAAGATTGTTGCAATTCCTACTTCTAATTATTAGTTTAGTTGATTTCATGAGGAGGAAATAAACTCACTTGCATGTAACACATTTTTTTGTGGATTAGTCCAAGGTCTTGTTAATTCATGAAGATTATTTTCTTGTATGAAGTTATTTTGAAAAACTTTAATTATGATAAACCTTAATATATGGGTTCTTATGTTGGTTTGCTTATCCTAGAATGCTTAAGAACATTCTCTAATAAATTTTTCACTTCTATATGCCTTGCTACGCCATCTCTAATTTTAGATAAAATCAAGGAACCCTTTGTTGATGTTTGTCCTTTTGAGCCTTTACCTTGTATATCATTCTTACTGAAAGGACTCTAGAGTGCTTCTAATTCTTTTTAAGTTTAATTGTGTTGCCTATAGAGTCCCTCATTGATATTTGATCAAAAATATATTTTTGTCCCTATAATTATTATGTAATATCTTTGTCTTACCCCTTTCTAGGTGATGTAAGTGCAAATTTATCTAAGTCAAGTGTTTCTATTTCTTAATAGAACTATGTTTCAACCACTAGCTATAACAAATCTAAGAATTCCTTCAAATAGACCCCCTTATTAAAAAATGTTCTTGTTGTAGTGTTTTGTTTTTCGTTGTACTTGTCACATGCCTAAATATCTTAAACTATAGAAATTTCTAAGTATTAGGGGTGATTGTGTTTATTTGTAGCCTTTATTGGGTTTATAGGTTTCCCCTTTCCAGTATTCTTTCCCTCCATTCCTTGAAACCCAACATTTACATTTTTGTTTGAGGCGTTTGATTATTTTAGTCTTTTAGATTGCTCATTATACTTAGGTACTTTGTCATGGATTTACCCATGCTTCCACTTCCTCCTTTATCTTTTCCCTTGGCCCTATGATTTTAGGTCTCCATGTAATGATGTACTTCTTAAGCTATAAGACTAATCCATGAACCTTAATTATTCTCCACTTGCACTTTTCCATGCTTTCTCTCCTTTAGCATTCAGTATCACCATCTCCTAGTTTGAGGATCCACTTTTCCTTTGTCTCAAAATCTTGGGCTCTTAGTATTTTCCCTACTTATTTCCCTTAGCCCACTTCCCATCTCACTTCCTCCTTGCGGAACCCATACTTGTATGATTACTCATACCTCCATAACGAAAGGGATAAGGTATGTGGTAAAACCAATCTCTAAACCTTGGGAGTCTTTCATCTCATTTCCCTTGCTATTTTTTCTTCTAGCATTAGACACCCAACGTAAATGATCCCTAACCTATTTCCTATGGCAATGGAAAAAGTACCCCTTATCCTTACTTAATTTGGGAATGGTTAACATTAAAATGGACCTAATGTCACTTTGATCTAGTGTTGTAATGTGTTTTATACATTCACATTGGATTTAGGTACCTTTTAAGCTAAAAGACCTAATTTTGCCTTAATTTAATGTTGTAAATTATATTTATTTGCACCTTCACATTAATTTTTGGGCCCTCTTGCATTTATGACCTTCATATCATCATTAATACGCCCCTAAGGCCCTATATTATGCATCCTTAGGCATATTTGAACCAAAATCCTGACATAGACATTAAATATACTTAATTTCTTAACTCCTTAACATTTCCTCCACCTAAAAAAGCTTGGTGAGACCCATACACCACCTTGGGCATATGAGTCCCATCCAGATGGGACCTATACACCACAAGTGGCATATGAGTCCCATTTGGCCCCCCTTATAGGGTTTTGAGTGGAAAATCAAGGTTTTAAGTTCAAATTTCATGAATGTCGGCCTTTGGGATATAATAAACGACACTTTGGATGGATTGCCTATATAAACAAGGTCTCAAATCATTATTTCACTAAGCCTTCATGATATCAACCTAAGCTATCAAGAGTTAAGCATTCCAAGACCTCACAAGAGTGTTAAGAGAGTCTATAAGAGAATTTCTAACACATTCAAGGGCAAAATTCTTCATCATTTGTTGTAGCAATTCAAGATCCATCATCATATCAAGATCCTATTGCATCAAGCATGTTGTTGAGCTAGTGTTGTGATGTAGCATTGAAGATCCATTTGCAAATATTGTTTCATATCCATATTCAAGATCAAGATCTACATTCTACATGGCCACTTCAAGTTAGATTGTTCATTTACATTTCAAGACATCGTGCAAGGTATCATTGTGCATGTTTCATATTTCATGTTTCATGTTCATATTTCATTGTTTCATCACAAGGTTTATTACCTAAATAGGGTCTGACCAAGGAAAACCCTTGTTTACTAACAAATCAACAAGTTTTTCTCTCTCTACATGTGTACTTGCAGATCTCTTTCTCTCATTCTATCCTTGGATTGAGATCTATAGGGTTTACTTGAATGGTATTTGGAGAAAATTTGTTCTATGTCCTAAACCATAGAGTGACATTTTTCGACAAATCATTTTGGTGAACCTGCATTTAGAACACCTCTTTTCTGATTTGGAGTGCATCATGGTCATAGATCTAGCTTCCATTAAATTTGCATTGGGGTTTTGCATTAGTTAATATACATCTAGGGTTTCTAAATCTTGCATTAGTGAAAGTTCATATAGGTTGCATTTTTGCATCTTGCATCATTAAATTTCATCTGAAATCTACATTTGCACTTAGCCTAGACATCATCCTAACAAAAAAACATAACATTCACATAGAATTTGCTAAAAACGGTGCAAAAACCTTAATCTAGGACTCATACGCCCCTCTGGGTGATTTAGTCCTAGTACAGGTTGTTTTGCCTACTTTCTAGGATTTTTCTGTTGTGCATTTATCAACATTTGAACCCCTGAAAAACCTTGGTTGGGACTCATATGCCCCTCTGGGCGAATTAGTCCTAGATCAGCCCTAAAACTACCTTTTATAGCATTGAAAACCTTGTTTCTACACTTCTATTTGTTGTCATTAGTTATCTTTTTCAGTTGGCTGAGTTTTTGTTACACACATTTCACTAAATCTAGCTTAAGTCAGTTCATTTCACGCATTGCTTAATTCCAAATTTGCATTTACAACATTTCATTTTTAGATTGTTGCATAGTGTATTAGTAAATTACCTTGTTTGAAATTTGAAAATTGCATTTACACATTTCATTCTAGATCTTTACATTGCATTTTAAGTCTCTTTTCATTTTAAGTTTGCATAGATTACTTTTCACAAATGTTGGTATCTATCTTTTCCAAGTTTGCAATGAAAAATTTATTCAATAAGCATGTTAGTCTTTCATTCAATGAGTTTCCTAGTTATGAAAGTCTCTTAGTGCAAGAGAATGAAAATGTTAACACTTTCCTTAAACCTACAACTCCTCTTATTTCTCCTATTTGTGGGAATGATGTGATAAAAGAGGATACAAGCATAAATAACCATGACAATAATAATTGTTCTTCTCCTGATACCTCTCCTGTTAGTGACGAAGATTTACTGGTGAAAGAAGATGCAATCATTGGGAATCATGAAAGTCTTGCTTGTCCTTCTCCTCCTCCCCCTTGGGAAGATATTATGGCACAAGAGAATGGAATTATAGAAAGATTTCTAAACATCACCTTACCTAGTTCCTATTCATCCCTTTCTTGTGAGAATGTTTTAGTGAAAGAAGATGAAATCATAGATAAACATGAAAATCACACTTGTTCTTCTCCTAGTCTCTCTCCTAGTTGTGAAGAAGATACTTTGACGTTAGAAAATACAATTGATGAGTCATGAGAATTTTATGTGTCTCACTTCTCCTATGGAAAACATTATTGAACAAGAAAACACCGTCATTGATAAGCAATAAAATTCAACCATTGATAACTCCCTTACTTATGATGAAGTCATTTTAGAAGAACCAACCTTTGAATGTCATGAACATGTAGTTTACATAGTTCTCCTAAAAACTCTCCTCCTAGGAAGGATGTCATGGTGCAAGAACACATGTCTTTCAAACACTAGCAATAAGACTTCCTTAGATGACTTAGATGATGAAGTGACATTAGACTCCTCTTCACTAAGAGATCATGAAAATAGCGACAAGTTTGTTGAGGTTATGATGACACAAATTGGATCCCCTTTAATTAGTGAGCCTTCTAAGTCACCTCCTAGTAGTGAATCACATAAAAAGAAGAAAATAAGAGATTTCTTGAAATCTATAATGCAATTTCATAGTAACAATGTTTCGTAACAATCAAGTTATAATATAGTTGCTCAAACATGTAGGCAACCACAAACCACTCTCGCTTCTTTACCATCGCCTCAACATATTTTTCCAAGAGCCCCTCATTCACCTTTACATAATATAGTTGAAGATCTTAAAAAGACTCCTACTAATATATCCATATGTCAAATTATTCAACTATCACCTACATACAATTGGCTATTCCAAGAAATATTGCAAATAAAGTACGAGGAGATCAAATCTTCTATGAAATTGAATGATGTAACATCCTCCTTTGATCCTATGCAAGTCACATAGTTAGAAATCACATTCCCTAAACATGAATTATCCTCACTTGAGATTCAAAACAAAAATGAAGCCTTGATGATAAAGGTGATCATTAATGAAACTGTAGTTAGACACACTCTCATGGACAATGGAGTAGGTCTTAATGTTTGTAGCATTGACCTCCTAGATAAAATTGGTGTAGACAAGAGGCTTATTCAACTTAATAATGTTAATATTTATGGCTTTGACAATGTTAATAGGCAACCATTAGGAATGGTCACATTACCTATTGAGGTCGGACCTATAGTGTTGCCTACCCCTCTCCATATCATGCCAAGACATCTTTCATACAACCTTCTCCTAGGGAGACCATGGATTCATGCTATGAAAGGAGTCTCATATACTCTTCACTGTGTGATGAAATTTGAATACAACAAGATATAGATGGTTGAAGTAGATGAAATAAGCTAGAAATCATATGATCACAACACTCCCAACTCTCCTAATACTTTCATTCCAAAATCAAAAGTTGAACCTATACAAGTTGATGCTAATCCTAATTGTCTTTCACCTACAATGAAACCCTTTAGTGATAATTGGGGATCGTTATATCTTATGCCTCATTTCAATAAAGAATCCAAAATCTCACCCTCAAAATCCAAAGAGTCATATACAAATGATTCATTTTCAAACACAAGTTCTAGTGATGATTGGGGTTCATTAGATTTTACACCCTCCTTTATGGGAGAGTACAAAATCTCACAATCTAAACCAAAAAAACCTTGTGTTTCATTTTCTCAACTTGATTCCACGTCAACAACATTACCCCATGGTGGTGATGGTGTTTATTTAACTGCCATCTCTCATGAGAGGACAACACACAACTTTAAGAAACCTAAAAAGGATTTGTGTTCTCATGAGGAAGCCAATCCTTCTTAGAAGCATAAACCTCCTTCATCTGAATTGAAAGATTGTTATGGTCTTGGATACAAAATCCCTCCTAAACATGGATACAACGAACACACGAAGAAAATTGATCTATACCATACTCTTTTCAAGAAATATCTAGATTTACCCCCTTTATCTCCATTTTCATCTGAGGCTTTATCATTTAGTGTGTGTATGACATCTTATGAAAATAAAGGAACATCTTTTACTATTGATCAAGAGGGTATCCTGTCGAGACTCCTCCAAGATCATTTGATATCCCTCCCTCCAAGAACACGAAAGGAATTTTACTACATGAATTCATTTTGTGCATATCATAGAGTTCATGGTCATTCTACTAATGAATGCAAGGCTTTGAGTAACAAAATCCAACATCTTAAGGATTATGGTGCTTTTTCTTGTGTTGAAGCATTTAGATCCTCTAATCGATATTGACTTTCAAACCTCTCATTAATCATTTAGGCTCATTCTTGTCTTACACTAAGTGGGGGGGTGATCCCACAATAGTGGTTTACAATTTTTGGCCAAACTGGACACTGAAATTATTATTTTTAACTAAATCTTCACATTCGGGCACCTATAGCGGCTAAACCGTGAGGAATTTGAAGATGATGCAAACTATCTAGAGTTTCGTCACATTTTGTCTGTAGATTCTAAAATTATTTAAAAAAAAAAAATTGGAATCAGATTGTACTTCTTTTTCCATCTCCCACAAAAATTGGTTTTTTCAGAAAACAACATTTTTAAAAGTGGCACACCATATAACGCATAACTTTTTTTCCATGAAGGATAAAATTCTATATCTTTAATTTAGATTTGTAACTCCGATATCCGCTTCCACTTGGTTAGATAGTTTTTATTGATTATTTTTCCTTAATCAAGTTTCAAGTCAAACCAATTACAATCCGACATCTAGCATGGTATAATGCACAACTTTTGTATATATCAAAATTCAATTTTTTTTGGATCAAGGACTTCAATATCTGGTGCACTCATATTTTTTTATTTTTTTTTATAATCTACTATTTTTCCACATGTGTAGAACAGAGACCTTCATTTTCAATGAAAAGCCTATGTTTAATAAAACTAAAAAAACAAATATATAATAACCAAAACATATTAAAATTATATTGATTGGATAGCTCATTCTGAGGACTACTTGATTCGAGTTGGGTTTGTGAAGATTCCTCCATTTTCATCCTCAACCCGAGCTCCGAAGTGCCAACATTTAGGTTTTTTTGTGTCTCAGGGGGGGATTAGGGATAAGGGGGGTTCGTACGAACCCCTAGGGGTTCGAGCGAACCTCTAACGGTTCGGTCGAACTAGGGTTCGACTGAACCCTGGTTCGAGTAAACCCATTCAAAGGGGTTCACTTGAACCCCTTTGCTATGCATTTTTTTAATTTTTTTGGCGGTCAAAATGTAAAGGGGTTCAGTTGAACCAGTAGGTTCCTACGAACCCCCAAAATCACTTTTTTTGCTTTGGGGTCATTTTTTGTTAGTTTTCCTTCCTCACTTGAATTGTAAACCACTATTGCGGCTTCACCCTGGGGGCAAGGGGTTATGTTAGCCTTGTCCTATTACGTCACTTGTTGTTGTCTCTTATGGCTAGTTGACCACCTTTCTTGAACATATAAGAGCAAGCTTGGGATGTGGATGACATGCCTTTAGTTGGTTGACATGTGACGTACTAAGTTTTGAGGGCAACCCCTTATCCATGATGTAGTTTCATTTGAGAACATATGATTTGGCATAGCGCTTATTGAATAATCTCTCATTTTTTCTTCTACTTTAAAGAAATTGCTCACAATAATGGTGTTAGCAATCGCTTTAAAGTGGGGGCATACATCAACACTCATGTGTTTCATATAATACGATTTTCTCTATTCTTGCAATGTTTCCTTTTCTTGGTGGTGTCATTGGGTTTGATTTCGTCTGAGAGCCTGATATTTCTTTGACTTGTCCCCTTTTGGAGACATTAAGCACGATGTTCCCTAAGAAGAGACCTTACCTGAACTAAGCAAAATCCCTTTGAACACACCTTACACTATTTCACATTTACAATATCGATGATATGGCCACCTTGTATTACACACTTTGCTTGCCTATGGAGCCATCTTGTTTGTTCATAAGTTTCAAGCATACGAAGCTTTGTTTGCCTTATGAAGCTCGAAGTTCATTATTGTGTGGCGCATTATCAAAGTTATCAGGAAGTATATGTTATTGATATTGTGTTACAAATCAATGACCAAGGTAATGGAATTGAGCCTGGTCGATCCTTTGTTGATTATAGTTCTTCTTATGAAATAGAGATGGAATCTTTGGCTCCAAGTAGAGGATATGTTGATAGCCATGGGATGGTGTACGTGCTTGGGAGTGAACAATTTTCTTCACGTGAAGAGTTCTCAGAATGTGGATCAATAATCTTGAATGCAAATGATGAAGATGATGTTGAAAATATTTCTCTTTGCTCTTCAAGTGATTGCCATGACTTTGAATGCACTGATGATTCTAGGGATTGGGACCCTCAAACTGAGAAAGTAGGGGTATGTGTGACAACAATGAAGGTGTGGCAGAATCCCCTATATGATGAATCTTCACCATTATGTGAGATAAATAATGATCCTTACTAGTGTAGAAATAACCCACTCTTTATTGAAAATTCTGATGATGCATCTAACATAGGGTTAGAGTGTGGCCTTAAACAAGCAAAACAACATGCTGATGGGTTCTTGGCAAGTAACACTTATGAATATATTGGATATGATACAATTGAGACGAGAAGGAATGAAGACCAAGCTAACATTAAGGTTTTTGATTGTATTCTTGAGGACAGTGACCTTGAGTCAAAAGCTCCCCAGCCACATGAAGGATGCAATGGTACAAGTATTGGTGAAGTCACTTGTTCACAAGTAAATCAGCGAACTGTATTTGATGATTACCAAGAATGTAACTCATGATTGTTGTTAATTGAACATGATAGTTGCTCACATGGTGAAGAATTTTGAAGATAAGGATGTCATTGTCCATGGTGACGATCCTAAATACAATGCTAGTATTGAGGGAGATGTAGATGGACATACCCATATTCCTATGGTACATGGTTGTGTTCTTGAAACAGTGGCTAAATTTTCAGACATACATGATAATAGGGATGACATATACATGCATGAAGGAAGGGGCCTATTCTTGGATGATCAAGTTGCACACCTGGATGGGTACATTGGTCCTGAAGTAGCATTGTTGCATATTGGTGAGGAGAATTTTTTTGATGAATCTTCAAATTGTGTTTATATTGTAGGATTTTTTGATCTATGTGAAGAGCAACTTAGGGGTGCAAATAACAATGGAGGTAGTGTCAATCAATATGAGGGTATGTGCAGAATAATGATGGGCCAAAAAGTGGTAATATGATGGGTATGTGGCTAATGACTTTTTTTTACCCAAAATTGATGAAATGAAAAGGGTTTTTAATGGAGATTCTCAGCTTTCCACCAATATAAATTATGCTTTACTTTGAATTTAATAAATAATTATTATTCATTTTCTATTTGAATTACGACTAAAGTCCTGATTGATAGGCTAATTGAAAAACATCTATAGCTTTCAAACGGTATCACATTTTTTGAATTCAAAACATGCGTCACATTATATGCTTTGCATATTATAGGATTAAAAAAAAATTGAACTTCATGAAGTTTTGACCAAGTTAAGGTGGTCAGACATACAAGTTTTTATATTTTTTAAAAGTTGTAATAAAAATTTCATAATTAATTATTTAACATGGAAAAAAATTACAAAAAATTTTGCATCACATTGGGACATGAGTCCTCTACTTATATCTAAAATATTATAAAAAAATATTATCATTTTATTGTGGTTAGGGTGGTCAAACAAACACCTACTTATTTTTCCTTGAAATTTAAGTACTCTGTATTGAAATTTCAAATTTTCACCAAATAGATTTTAAAAAAAAAACCTAGTAGTTTAGAAACTACATTAAATTTTCTATAGATTCTATTCTTACATATTTTTGAAATAATATAGATAATTTATTCAAATTTTTATGTCAAGTTGCCTAACTCTTATTTTTTTGAAATTTTTTGCCACTTAAGGGCTTGTTTTTTCCATGATGATCCTGCACATACCCATGAAATGGCTTTAGATGCTTCTTTGCTGATGTTCCTTACCTTTGTAATATGATTATGGGTTTTTTTTCATCTGGTGAGACTAGCATTGGTGTGGAGGACAACAAGAATGTTGGTTCAACTATCAATGGACAGTATTCAGATGTACTTGAGCTAAGACACCTAAGTTTTTCTCCCTGTCATAATCGCCAATTTAGGGATATACCTGAATATGGATCCTATTATTTTGATGTACCTAAAGATTGCTCACAGAGCACATGTCAAAAGGTTTATGGGGGCATTCAATTTGAAATGTAGGTTGAATATGATGTCAGAATCAATAATGTTGATGATCAAATGGAGTATGGATATTTCATTTTCCCAATGCAATCAAATGATTTGAAATTTGGCCAAGATGATGGACAAGGTAATCCTGGAGACATGGCATATGGGATTAACTATGTTAAACACAATAGGACTGATGTCATGTCAGTTCCTAGTACAATTACTGATCCATTTCAAGTCACACATGACAAGGTCTTTGATAGAGAAAATGGATTGCTTCTAAATCTTGGGGGCCGTGTGGCCTCCAATTTGGAGAGTGAATCCTAAGGAATTAAGGGAGGCTTCTGAAATTGAAGTTGAAAGCATATTGTATATTATTGTGATTAGTGTATATAGGTTTGGTGTGGTGTGTTTCCTTTTGGTTGTTCCTTCTTGCCTTGTTTGGGAAAGCTCCTTGGTTTGTGTGCTTCTTCCCTGGTCTGCCTCAACCGGGGATCTAGATTCTTGCTATACCCATAGGGGGTATACATCCTTAAGCATGAGCCATTGATAGAGCTTCTAAAATTCTTGCAAAATTTTGAGAAGATTATGACTTGGATCATGATTGTCAACCTTTGTGCCTAAGGATGGATTAAGGGTGTGACCTAGAAACCCTTACCTTACAGGTTTTGTCATAAAACCTTTAGTGTTTTAATTTTCATTGACCTGTTTTACCCATCACCAGTCGCATAAGTTGCAACTAAGGCTAGTGAATGCATGTTATTACCAACCCCTCTGTCTAGGTCTGCTAGTCATCTCATGCCCTTTACTGCTTTATAATTATCCTAGGGTCGGGAAAAATATTTTAGCATAAGACGTGTTATGAATTCTTTCCCAAGGGTCAAAAATCTAGTTGGCCTAGTCATGGCCCAACTTTAAGACTAACCTTTTGGCATGCGCAAAAATCCTACCCATTGGATATGAAGATAAGATCCCAGTCATTGATCACACACCTCACATGCATTAAAGAATGGTCATCAGAACATGCGTGAGGTATGTGATTGTTTGATGCGTGTCCTTGCCATGGTGGGGCCCGATCCTTGTCCAAGTGCCCGACGATTGATGATTTAGAGATCAATGGTTATTATGTAGTGTGGGAGTTGAATCTTGGTCGTCCATTGCACACCTCATGACATTTGATTAATGCCCACTGAAAACTTGTGAGGTACGCGATTGAAGGATGCATGGATTCCTTGACCGTTGTGAAGAGTATGGTAGAGCTTGTGGATGGAATGATGTGGCTCCTAGTTAGCAATTTTTCATTGGCCAAAAATTGGCAAGCTACGTTTTTGGGATTTCAAACCCGATTTGACTCAATCTGGGCTATTCAATTTTCCATCTCATCGAGAAATCAATGGCCAAAATTCAAAAACCAGAAATAGGCATGCGATAGCCATTTTTGCTCTATGAGGAGAGAGCATTAATAACATGAGCTCTACAGGAGTGATCAATTTGATCCTCGTGCGTGTGAGGAATTAATTTCCTGTCATCATTGAGAATGATACATGTATTTTCATGTACCTGGCTAATTAATGATGGATATGTGGATGCCAGTGGTTGATTGGTTCTTTGCTCGTGCGACTTTCACCAAGAATTGATGATTAGCATGCCTAATATACTTATTAAATGAAGGTTGATAGCCTTTGTTTTCACGACTACAATTGAGAGTGTGAATTTTTGAATTCCAGAGGTGTGCGAGCTGTGTTCGTGAAGCTACATTTTCAAAGAATATGAGTAAGCTTGCTACTTATGTGTCATTGGTGTGGAGGTCCCCGAGGTTCAATGTGCAGAAATATGATAGTGATGTACCAAAATATGAACAAAACATACCCATAGCTACTTCAACTTTGAAGGAAAAAGGAAAGGAGGTTCGTGGTGAGAAGTCTACACCAGTTGTTACCAGAAGCAACCATAGGTTGAGAAGTCGAGTCGTGATTGCATAAACGATAGAGGCTAAAGGTAAGGAACCTACAAGATTTGTACGAGGAATGTGAAGAAATGTAAGATATTGCTAAGATTCTTTTGGACAATAGAACTCCCTTATTGTCGTTACTTATAACCTCTCAAATAGTGAGACCAAGATAGATTCAAGTTACCAATGATACCTTATGATCCTGAGTCAATTGGCAGCCCCAGGGAAGGAAGTAATATTAGTTGCCCCAGTTTCTGTGAAGACTCCAAGTGAGCGTGATTAATCTATGGCTAGTAAGGATAAAGATGAAGAAGGGGTGGTGGTTTCTCCTCTTGCTTTCGCAAAAACATGAAGTGGGTGGGTCTACTGTGGCTCTGGTGCTGGTGCTTGTTTTGGGTCTAGGTGATCGAGGTGGTGTTTGGGTCTTAATTTTTGTTATGATGATGATATTGTTGTGGTGGCTTTTCTTGCGTTCTCTATGTATGTTGGTTTTTGTCTTCATGGTAACTGTGGATGCCTAGAGCTAATATTATGAAGACTTTTGTTCGATGTGGGTGTGGAATGCAGTGCCTAGTTTCTAGTTAAAGGTAACTTTTGGTGGCATTGGCCTGTCTCTTTTGGTGGTGGTTATGAATTTTGTTTTTCATTTTCAACAAATGATTACTAGCAACCGTTCAGGAAATTTCTGAAATGAAATTGAAATTTGGGTTGAAATGAAATATTTTTGAAATGTAACTATAATGAGCCCAATTTTTGTTGATCCCATAGTCTATAAAAGGGATTTCAAGGCTCATTACAGAGATGTGTCGTAAAAAAATGTACCCTTTGCTTAACATGGGATTAATTCATGATAAATCGGGCTTAATGAGGTCTTAATCTAGTGTTGTGAGGCATTTTATGAGCCCACACTACATCTTGGACCCTTGCAAATCAAATAACATGCTTTTAATGATGTCTTGTAAAGGAATTTCACGCTTTTCTAGACTTAATTAACCCATTTCTTCCTAATTCAACATTATAAAATGTGTTTAATAACATTATTACATCAATCCAAAGGGTTATTACATTACTATAATTAAGGCCTATTAAGGTTCTTGTGTGTTTGTAGATTTAGGTCTCTTGGAAGCATATAAATCATTGAAGATCAAGTTGCAAGGTTGTTAAAGCTCTCTCTTCATTCAATAAGTCAAAGAATTAATAAAAAAGTCATTTTCAGATTTGGATCTGATAGTTTCAAAAGAGGACACTTGAAGGGCATCAAAGTGCAAATCGGAAGCTTCAGAATCCACCTTTGAAAATCCATAAATTCAAAAGTGGACTCATTCACCATGGGTGGCGAATGAGTCCCACCACAGGATCAATTTTGAGTTTTCTGCATTATTGAGTACCCTTTTGTTAGAAACAGGTTCTGACATAGTTTATTAGAACTGGGAATGATTCACCCAGAATGGCGAATGAATCCCTCTGGGCCTAAAAAGAAGCATTGATCATCAACATTCCAACATCAATTTCCAGTCCTCATCAAAGTTCCAGGTGCACACTTTCAATCTGATTCACTTCTATTGCATTTTTCTATTCATTTGTATTTGATTTTGTAATACACAATGTGTTTTCAAACAAGTCATATTCCTTAGGTTTTGCATGCTTAATCAATCAATTAGTTCATGTTATGACATTTAGATCATTCATTTAGCTCATATAATATCATACACGTCTTAATTTGAGTGAACCCCCTAGATTTTAGGTGTGGGATCTATCTCTTTCCATTAGGTGAAAGACCCTAATTGAGTAAAAGAGACAAAGCATCCCTAGTCCCTAAAATCTATGGTTCAAGAGGGTTCAATTTTGAGTCCAATAAATGTTCTAGGTAGAATTTAAGTGCAGAAACGATATATTGTAGAAAGCTAATGAATAAAACAGTAGAATTTCCTTGGGTTTAAGTCTTATATGTAGTAGTCTTAATTAAATTAGTTTTATACAAGTTACAGATATCGAAACAAATCTTATCTCTAGAACACATACTCTTCTTTTGTATTTTTTTGAAAGTTATAAATTAAAATATCAAGGGTATTATTGTTTATCTTGAAATGTTCAATTGAATGTGTCCTTATTTCTGCTTTAACTCAAAGAGTTAATTAAATGCTCGAAAAGGGTCACAAATTTGTGAGAATTTGCATAGGATCTGATAAGAAGTTACGGGTATGTGTAGGATCGCGATGGGCCAAAAAGTGGCAATATGATGGGTATGTGGTTGATGATTTTTTTTTACCCAAAATTGATGAAATGAGAAGGGTTTTTAAAGGAGATTCTCAACTTTCCATCAATATAAAATATGTTTTACTTTGAATTTAATAAATAATTATTATTCATTTTCTATTCAAATTACAACTAAAGTCCTGATTGATAGGTTGATTGAAAAACATCTATAGCTTTCAAACGGTATCACATTTTTTTAATCCAAAACATGCGTCACATTCTATGCTTTGCATACTATAGGATTAAAAAAAGAAAAATTGAATTTCATGAAGTTTTGACCAAGTTAAGGTCGACATACAAGTTTTTATATTTTTTAAAAGTTGTAATAAAAATTCATAATTAATTATTTACTTGGAAAAATTACAAAAATGCATCACATCAGGACATGAGTCCTCTACTTATATCTAAAATATTATAAAAAAATATTATCATTTTATTGTAGTTAGGTGGTCGTGACACCTACTTCTTATTTTTTCCTTGAAATTTAAGTACTACATTAAAATTTCAATTTTTCACCAAATAGATTTTTTTTAAACAAACCTAGTAGTTTATAAACTACATTCAATTTTCTACAGATTGTATTCTTATATATTTTTGAAATAATATAGATAACTTATTCAAATTTTTATTTCAAGTTTCCTAACTCTAATTTTTCTGAATTTTTTGCCACTTAAGGGCCTATTTTTCCTTGATGATTTTACACATACCCTTACATTTTAGACATTGAGGGCTTTTAAAATTGTGAGGCATTGTGAAAATAGTCCAACATTGTCTGAGTTAAATAGCATGTGTATTATTGGTTATTGCATATTCAACTCCATTTTCCCAATTGATGAAGCACTAGTCTGTTTGTTAGGGATTTTTGCAATGAATGAGTTAATGATTTACTTGACCATGGATTTAGAATAAGAACATAATTCACTTAAAATATTTCAATTATGAAGCATGAGTTTGAAATATCTCCTTGTTCCTAGTAAATAGATAATAATTTACTTAAAGATCGGCCAAATCTTTAGTAAAATACATTTATTTGCAAATAATAGGAACTAATATGTGCATAAAAGTGTTCTCCATCAAATAGATCATAATGAACACAATAAGGAACACCTTCCTAGGTCCCACAGATCCTAAAGTGAAGGAGTAAAGATCCTAGAGTCCTTACTCGTTATGTTGGCCATTCATCTAGAGGATTCTTGATTATAGAGGTTGGCTACTCTTTAGAGAATTCTAAGGGTGTATTGGAAAAAAAACACCAATAGTTCCAAAACCAAATACAGAAGGGCTTACTACGAGAGGGATCACTGCCCAAGATATGACTCACTATCCAGACAAGGAGGCTCACTACCTACAAAAAGATTACAATACTAAAGTAGCTTCATAGCCAAAATGAAATGGTAAGAGTACACCTAACATGTGCTGATTCAGTTCTGATAATGCTTAGTAAACAAACTTAACACACTTCATCTTTGCATCTCATGCACAATATTGCTTTCACTTTATCCTATCCACACATGCATACACCTCGATCTCAAAACTATCTAATATATATATATATATATAATTCATCTGCAAACATTAACAAGGTCGGCCTAATTAGATGCAACCCTTATTCACCAAAAATCAACTGTCAGCTTCAAGTATCTACAAAAATTCTCCAAAAATCGATCCAAGCGTGTAGCATAATACAACATGTTAGCATGGACCTAAGATAGGTCACACATATATCCACAACATAAATTAATCAACTATACATTAGGTCAGCCAGGGATAGACCTAATAAGAAAATGCAATCAACAGAATAATTCCAACTCACCATGCAAGCACATGAGCACACAAGATTCTGAATATACAACCTTTTAGCATCCATAAACCACTTCCCAAAACCGCAAGCAACAACAATCAACCGTGAAGGATTGTAGACCAAAATATCGGAGGATGTAAACTGGTTCATTATATCAGTTAAAAGTACTGGATCAAACTAACAAATCAAACAAAATGGTGACATCAATGACAACACAAAACTGTATAACAAGATGATCTTCTTCATTCTTCAAACAAGTCCCACCTTAGATTTTTGGGGTTGGTTTTTGGAAATTTTGATGATTTTGTCAGGTTTTTAGCTAAAATAAGCCTCGAGATCCGAAATAATGGGTCTTAGGGGCCTATTAATGATGAATTAAAGGGTAATTAATGCAAGGGTACTAAAATAGGTCCATATTAAATGAGAAATTTCCCTATCTCCAAGAAGGGGTTGAATTTATGTCATTACATATAGTATGGAAGAACATCTAAGGAATGAATGTTTGATAAGCAAAGGTACAAAGAAGGCTACCATACTAAGAGGGGAACTTGGGAAATTCCCTAGAAAGATAGCAAGTATATATTGTAAAGTATAAAGTGGGACAAACATGACACAAATAGGTGTCCAATGTTACTTCATGAAGAAGATGAATATGATTTTTTTGGATATGGGTATGGATAGAACATAGGGTTTAGATATAAGATCATTCAATATTTATTTGGCACATGGCTAGTGGCAACTTCAATTCAAAATAAAGTATAAGAACACCTAACAATATACATTATATCGTACCACAAATTCAAGATATATGACCCTCTATGAGATAACATGATAACTATTGACAAAGAGGTGGTAGGGGAGGCTGCCACTATAATAATAGAGGCATTGGATAAAGGACCAAAAGAAAAAACTATTATGACTATGATAAACTAGGCCATTATGCTAATTAGTGTAAAAAGAAAAAGGGAGGAAAATTTACATGTTTTTTTGTAGTGATAAATCACATGATATTAATATTTGTCCCAAATTTAATAGTTCTATAAGAATATGTTTGCATCATTGATTAGAAAGTGAATAGTTGTCTAGTCCAAATGTAACCTATGATGTTATAACAATAATGAGTAACTAAAGTGGAGGAGATAGCAAATCAAATATAGAAAATGAATGTAGAATAGGAGAAACATCATTGAAAAAAGATAAATTCAAAAATAATACAAAGGAGAAAAAAGGAAAAAGTTAGGAAAAACTTTTCATGTAGAAACTTAAGAAAAAGAGAAAAAGAAAAAAGAACATTAGTAATTACTAGGGTTGGATTAATAGAAGCATATCCTAGGATAATCTTATGAAAATGAAGAAAAATAATATCTAGGTAAAATGGAACATGATTTGGTGATAAGTGATTCCAAAGAGCTTATTAAGAAAAACAAAAAGGAGGAAATAATAATAAGGCATGTTTCATAGATAAATAGGTCTATGTACTAAAAAGAACTAGTAAGTTTGGTAAAATAAGAAGAGTTTTGGATTCAAGGGTTGGATAGGATGAAGTTGGATAAGGTTTTTCAAAGAAACTTATGAAAGATGGAACTAGGTATTTTTCTAGATTCATCCAATTAGAGTTAGATTGTGAATGGAGATAGTAAGTTTAGATGATGAAGAGGAGTAAGGAATTTTTTTGATTAGTTTAGTTAATTGTTAGGGTTGGATTAAGGAGAAAATTATAAGCTATGGGTGTTCTTCTTTGTAGAATTGTTGGTTTCTTGAGAAGAGGATGGGGTTAAAAAATAGAGGCATCAAGGTCAAAGAGGCGAGCTTAAGGTGATCTATCACCTATGTATAATCATACAAGGCGGTACAAAGTGTTATAAAAGTTAATATTTATGCAATATATTTTTATTGTGAAGCTTTGGGAAAATATTCTTAATAAATACTCTATTGATATTAGAGTCAAGAAGAAGATAGGAGATCTATGAAAGAAGACATTAATAATAGAAGATAAAATCCATCACCTTCTCATTTGCACCTTGATTACAATGTATAATATATCATATACTGTGTAACATCTTTAACCCCTTAATAAGGGTAATGATGATATTTGTTAAGGAGTGTACAAGTGAAGAGATTTAGGATTAGGTGGCATCATAAAGTAGGCTATGTTGGGGGAGAGACAAGAGGTGGTCAATTTTGGTTAGTGACAAACATATAATCATCTATTAGGGTTTCATTATCAAAGTGGTCATCTTTGTGAGACATGTAGAATGCGACATCATGTGGGGTGGATGACAATTAAGGAAGGGTAATGAAATAAGGAAGAGGAAAATACATGAATAGGTTTAGTTGAGAGTTCCTAGAAGAGATACATTTTTATGAGGAAGGGATCGTCAAAGAAGGAAGGATAATAATTTCTATCAAATAACAACAAAAATAATTCCTCCTTATATACTATACAAAATTTGAGTAAAAAATTATAATTTTTATTTTTCTTGATGAAAATAATGGACAAATATAATCGTGTAGTAAATGGAAAATAACCTAATTTTGATAAGGTCTATGTTGCAAATTTTTTTCTGAATACTCAAAAAGAAATTTTTTTTTGAATGATTATAAAATTAAAAAAGCAAAGTAGAATTATCTAATTTTTGAACATTAGAATGAGAGTTTTTTATTTAGAGACAATTTCTTTTGAGGATGAAGAAAGGAATAAATAATAAAGGTTAGGATTCACATTGAAAGTTTCACTCAAACAAAAATAAACAATAAATAGCCTACATAATTTAAATGTATGGATGCATTTTCAATTATCTATCTTAGGATTCAACTAGAAACCTATCATAAATGTGTTTACTTAAATTAATACAAACACACAAAAAATATCTACCAACTAAATAACAAGTATTTTTCTTTCTAGTTAGATTGTTTAACATGTCTTACTTATACTAAATTATTAATCTAAATGGGACTCAGTTGGGAAATGATAATAAAATAAGGAATTTGTTGATTTACTAGAAATTAAATTTATGAATAACAAGATTGCTAAAGAAATTTATAAGATAATAAGAATGAAATATGGAAACTGTATATAAACTAGTTATAGAAAATAATAGGAAGGCCCTATTGAAAAAAATAGGTTGCTAATAGGAGGAACAAATTCCATTTTTGATATAAGGAAGTTGGCACACTTGTAAACTGCAACCATGCCTTTATTACATGTATTTTTTAGAAAAAGGTAGAATAGATAACAACAAACAAAATAATGCTAAATTTCTTGAGAAATAAAAAATAGAATAAGGATGTAGAATTCCTTGTAAAAAATTATGAAATGTGGTCTTAAAACACTTCATGCCCCTTGTTCGATGCTTCCACATTTTGTATAGTTTATTATAGTAGTGTAATTACAACATTTGAAAAAATTGCTCTATCCTTTATGCTTTAATGGATGTCCATGCCATGTTCCAAAGCTCCCATTTTGGCACAAGCTAGGAGGATGCTAGAAAAGGTTGCAAAGTTTGGCTTTACACTTACCAATTGCATTTTCTTGAAAGTTCCTAAAGCCTTTTAAAAAATAGTCTTATTAATAATATACAATCAAGGGAAACGTGATAACAATTTTCTTTGAGGAATTGTGTTAAACAACTCACATGTTTTGCTTATGGTTCCACATTCTACATATCCTACAATCATGGAATTCCATGAGAAGTATTTTTTCAAAAAAAATATGTTCCTTGTTTATGCTTCCACATTTTCTAAATATTTCTATAAGAGAATTTCCAAAAACAATATTTGACAAAACTCCTCTTTTATTAAGCTTTGATAGATTTTCATACATATGACAAAATCCATCTATCTTGTATCCTTTGATTGATTTTGTACCATGTTCCAAAGCTCCCAGTTTGGCATATGTAGAGAAGATGTTGGAAAAGGTTACAAATTTTGGATTTATACATACCAATTGCATTTTCTTGAAAGTTTGTGAAGCCTTTCCAACAAATATCTTTTGTGTATGTCCTGCAATCATGGCATTCCATGAGACCACATTTATTTGAGGCACCATACCAAATAGTTCACATGCTAGCATATGCATCCACATTTTGCATACATGGACTTACCAAAGCATTTCCAAATGTAATATCTAAATAATCCCCATTTTTTATGCTTTGATGGACATCCACGTGCTATTCCAAAGCTCCCACTTTTACACAAGCTGGGAGTGTGCACTGACAAATTATGTAAATTGATTTAGTTGGAAACTGATTCTTTTACATGTGGTGAAATAATGTGACTACATGGGAACAATTTGAATGTGAATGAAAAACAAGAATGATGGACAATAAGTAGGACATGTTAAGTGGGCTCCACATTACTCGCCTAAGAGGTCAATGCTTAGAACTTGTGTTGGTAAAGGATGACCATAAAAAATATTTGGAGGACAATATGAAATAGTACCTTTAACTTACAACGAGAACTCAAGCCACAGGCGGTCAACTTCCAAAAAAAGTAGTTGATCTTCTATTTAAAATGAAATAAGAGATTCCTTTATGGGTAATTTAAGCTATTAATTAAATAGAGCAATCAAGTATAAATAATTTTATATTGAATTAGCATTTATAGAGTGGATTGTATTAAATTAGGTAATATTATATAAAAAGTACAATTGCACTATAGAAAATAAATCAAGATAATGTGATTTGTGTTTCCTAGGATCTTGAAATGTTCTAGATATAAATGCATACAGATCAAAATTAAAATATCATTCTTTGCTATATGTTAGATTGAGTTCATAGTTCTAGATCTAGATCAGAACCATAATCTCACTCTTCACCCATAAATTTAATCTTTGATGATCTTTGGATTCTACTTAATAGATAAATGGACTACTAAATAATGATATCAACTTTCATTGTCTTAGTGTTTTTCTATTAAGGTAATATTTAAAAATACCTCAAAATAGATAATAAAATTCAAACATGCACATAAATTCTAGGATGGCTACTAGGTGATTCACATGCACTAAGATGGGTGTGATTAGATGTGTAATACATTTCTTTCTTGATTTTAAAATTTTGGTGCAATTTCAAATTATTGCTCTTCTAATAACTAAGGATTATTTATGTGATTGAATGAGTACAATTTGATGTTATTTTATACATGAAATTTGCATCAAAGTCAAAGATTGTACTTAATTCACTTAGGACCAAAGTGTAAAGTTGGGTAGAGCAAAAATGTTTGATTTTTATTTTGCATTTTAGTAAATGAAGATCACGATTATGAGGACGACCTTGTAAGCATGTGCAAATTTGGATTATAGAACTAGATGCTAATGATTTGAGTTAGATAAATAAGTTAATTGGATTATGATTATGTACACATAAGCATACAAAAATTAACTATTTGAAATTTAGCTCACAAAGACATATTTAGTTGAAATGGGTTATGATCACTAGAAGCATTTACTAATAGAAATTTAAAGCTTCCTAATGTAAGGACTATTTCATTTAAGAAAAATGAGGCATCCTAGAGGGTAGATTAGTTTAAGAGTAAGAATATTCATTTTTATTAAACTATCTACAATTTTCTTGAGAATTCATCACAAAGCGTAAAGTTTGTTAAATAAAGATATAAATATGATACAATTTAAAAAATAATGATATAACATACTTAATGAATAACATTACAAAGATGGGGTGGTGGGCCTAGCTCAATTGGCTAAAGCATCTTGTTGCAGGCTAGAGGTCACGAGGTCTAGTTTCCCCACCATCCTCGTGGTACCGAAGGGTGTGTCATGCCAGCGTCACTAGTCACATGAAATTTTTTTACTAGGTGCACTGTAGTTTATAGAAGGACATATACTCGACTGATTCCTGTAGTCTAAAAAAAAAAAAAATCATGTTAAAAAATAGCATAAGAATTATAAGTATGGTGAACCAAAATAGTGTGGGCTTTCAAGAAATAAATAGTAATACAAGGAATAATATTGAATGTTGAGGATAAATTATTGACATGACATGAAGATTAGAAAATGTAAATGCACAATTATAGATTAAGTAATAATGTATAGATAGAAACACATGCTAGATAAAATTGTATGTAAAACTAGCTTCATAGAAAATAGGTCCTTTACTAGAGTTTAGAAGGTCCCTATAGTGAAAACATAACAAAAAATCACATAATCCAAAATCCATTATGTAGATTATCTAGCTCTCTGATAAAGGATATGGAAATTATACAATCGGAGCATAACACATGCTTTGAGGCATTCTCTCAAAAAATTTAGGTTCCCTGTCTATGTTTCCACATTTTGCATTAAGCTTTATGATGCAATGCAGGAGCACAAGACTCTTCACCAAACTCAACTTGTCAAAAACACAACCAATTATTGACTGTCCTTGCAACTAGGACTCCACATTCTTGAAAAAAATCTTGTTTCAACACACCAAAACTGAGATTAAGACATATAATTTCTTATAGAATCTTCAAAGTACCTTAGCAACATTAAAATAACTAGTTCAGGCCAAACAAAATCTTTAACAACTCTGTCCTTCATTTCCCAAGCATTTACTCACCATAGCTAGAAGTATTCCTTAATAACATTTACCATCAATAAACATATAGAATCTCCCAAATTGGTACACAACTTTAAGAGCCTTTTAGGGCCTTCTTAGACCTAACAAAATTTCAATAGTAGGTTCTTTACAACATAGGACTCAAATGATTGACTGCCCTAGTTCCTTTGTACGCCTATTAGGCTAGTACACACAAGGGTTTATTGAAAAGTCTTATTCCCAAGAAAATCCCTTTTGACCAAGCCACAAAAATGTTTAGAAATGGCTGGCTATGCTTTAAAAATAGTCTTCCATCCTTTATCAACTCATTTACAACAAACTTCGTCCTTCGTGCATGACTGTCCTAACTCTGTATTCACAGGACAATAAACACAGTGCATTCAAATCCTCATAAATTCATCAATCCCAATTTGAAAAAGGGTTACAACACATTATGATAACCTTTTACAACCAATACAAGAAAAATGACCCTAAATGGTATATTTTTGGCGCCAATGCACTTCTCTAGCTCTTCTAGGATTTTTCACCTAAAAGGAGAGAGGTAGGGCCAAAAATGCTAAAGGGTTCATTCAAATTGTGTTATGTGTGATGTTATCTAAGCTAAATTAAGTGAAATAAATGCAATTAAGTGATTTATATGATTGAATTTGAATGCAAATCTAAGATTTAAACTATGTTTGAAAACACGTTGTGATATGCAAATAATGAACTAAAAGATGAATTAATGCAAAATAGAAAGAAATGGGATGAAGCAGAGTGCACCTAGGAAAGATTTGAGGAATTTGGAATTGTTTGAATGTTGTCTAAAGTTATTGAAAATCAACAATGGGACTCATTCGCCTAGGGTGGCGAATTAGTCCTGCTATTGGTGAAAAAGTGTCAGGAACAAGTTTATGACTGTTGGGATCCATAATCTAAAAAAATCAAGATTTTCAGTCTTAAGGTGGGACTCATTTACCATTGGTGGTGAATCAGTCCTCTCCCAAAATTTTGAGAAATCAAGAGACAACTCTACAACACTAGATTTGGAAATGTCTACTTGTCAGGTTGCTGAAGTCAATTATGCAGGAAACAGATAAAAAACCTTCTCCAAGCTTGAAATGTGATTGATTTGACTTGAAGCACCTAGTTGACTTGACCAATCTTCAACACCTAAATGCTTGTTAAATCTGCATACAAAGGTCTGCAAACACATGCAAGAGGGGGAAAATGGTTGAAGGTTAGCAAATAGGGGTTTGCCTTAGTCAAACCCCACTTTGGTAATCAAACCCTTAAAGAAATAATGGATTGCAAGAGAATGATAAACTAAAAACATACAAATGCTATCAACTTACCAAACGCTTGATGATGCAAATTTGAAGTTGTGTCAATGGATTGTCCAAAATCCTTGAATAATGCTTGATTAGATGTTGTATGATGCTTGAATGCTTGAATGAATGGGTGGGTTAGAATGGATGTAAAAACACTTATTTATACAATCTTGTGCCTTAGTAACCCATTCATACATCATCACAGGGCGACATCAAGTGATTTTGAATAAAAACATGAAAGGAAATTTTAAATTTTTTGAATTTGGAGCCAAGGGGGACTCATTCACCACCCATGGTGAATGGTTCCCACCTAGGACTTGAAAATGGGTGTCAGGAATTATCTTGTATTTAATGTTGTTTGTCAGGTTTACATTAAAAAATGCACTTAATTGAAGCATATAAGGGCATAAAGGGGTCAAATAAAGCATAAGAAATGGATAAATAGTGAAGTTATGCCTAGCAAAGTGTGAAAGCTTGTTACAAGACTTTACAACACTTCAAAAGAGGACTTGATAAGTGATGAAAAGGTGGTTTTCAGGTGAATTGTAATGAATAGAGTCTAGAAGAGTGTATAAATGTTTTATAACACTTCAAAACACGTTCACAAGACATCATTATTTGAATTTTAGTACCTAAATATGCATGTTTAAGCCACGTTACATCATAAAATCAGAGAAAAATAGATCAAACATCATGCAACAAGACCTAAAAGGCCATGAAAATGACAAGGGTCCTTTTTTATATGGCACATTTCGCCCCCACTTTAGTGAGAGATGAACTCGCTTAAAACTCACACTAAAGTAGCCATGAACATTGGGAGGAGGGTTCACATGCACTTACATTAGCAAGATGGAATGACAATGATCAAGAGGGATGATCATGCCCCTAGGATGAAGATCCCATGGAAAAATTAACATAAGAACAAATGAACACACAAGTGGTTAAAAGAATTGGATGAAGCTTCAATCGTCAGTCCAACTAGTTGTGGATTAGATCTAGGCTGATTGTGAGAAAAAGAGAATGTATGCACACTCTGGGGTGACAAAACTCATATCAGTCCATCAGGTGAGAAGGCCCAAATATACTCACTTTGGGGCCATGGAACTTTTGATTATCCATGGGATGAGAAATCCCAAAAGGTAAGATACATACTCTAGTTGGTATTCACTCACACACACAAAGGTGGCTATGGGGAAAATTCATGTCGCTAGATGAGCTTCCCGCTCAACCATATCAAAGTTATACCTCTTGATAACTTCAACAAGGTGCCACAAGGAGAAATGTTGGTTCATGCTCCATGAGACAAGAAAAGCTCTATATGCTTAGAACTCATGAACAAAAAGAAAGGTACCACAAGCATGCAAGTTGCGTTATGCAAGGTGGCAAAAAGTGAAAAATGTAAAAATGTAAAATGTAAAGTGTAAAATGTGAAAGATGTTCAAAGGATTCTTGTTAAGTTCATGCAAGGTCAGTCATTTAGGGAACATTGTGCCTAATGTCTCCAAGAGAGGACCAATCAAAGAATAGTATATTCACAACTTAGGGGATGCAGTGCGTCACATCAAGCCACCAAGAGGAATGTAATATGCTAAGATAAACCACACTTATGAAGGACATCATACCTAATGTCATACACAAAGTGATGAACACATCATATAAATGACAAGGCTACACTAGGAACCAAGAATGCAAATGAATTAATGGTAATGTATGCCCCCCAATTTAAAAGAATTGCTACACATCGTTCTGTGAGCAATTACTTTAAAGTAGTAAAGGGAAGAAAAAATTGATAGGAAAACAAGACATGAGAGCCAACTTGGAAAGACCTATTCCAAGTCATATGTGTCGAAGTTAGGATGCGTCATGTCAAGGAGAATGGAAAAACAAATAAAGGGAGTTGCCCCGTAGAAAAGAGCACACCAAACACATAAGGAATCTATGAATTTGGGGTCATTATGTTGTTGCAATTTTTTTATGAAAGAGCTTGGAACTATCATAATTCCCCAAAACACATAGAACTAGAAGAATGAAACAAAGAGATTGAAAACAAAAGAAAAAATAAAGTCCATTTTGGGTCAACATGGAAGAGACATTGCAGTCTCGATGCTTTGCATCATCCCCAAAAGGAAAATACAAGTGAAAAGAAAGAAAATGAAAAGGGGAAATAAAATGAAAAGCTTTTGGGTCAACATGAAGGAGACATTGCGGTCTCAATTCTTTGCATCATCCCCAAGAGGAAAACACAAAAAAAAGAGAAAAAGACAAGGACCTTTTGGGTCAACATGGAAGAGACATAGGGAGTCTCTACGCTTTGCATCATCGACAAAAGGGAAAAACAAATCGAACATGAAAAAGACAATGCATGAAAAATAGAAGAATAGAGGTACAAATAGAAGAAGTGTACAAAGAGAGGGAACATCAAACACACATTACGGGGGAACACGATACACACACAAAATCAAAATCAAAATAAAAGAAAAATGCAAAAGACTAGCAAGGAAAATGCAATTCAACCATCTAACAAGTCATTCACCTCTGAATCATGTTTAGTGTAATGCGAGGGTGATTGACTGTCCAAAGGAAGAATTGCGAGCACTGAACTAAGAGTCGTGCTAGGTTTGTCACTTGGTTGAGATGATTTATCATTTAAGCTCATTGTAGTTGAAAATAAAGAGTTTAGGTCATTGTGCACTTCATCTATTTTTTCTATCATCGCATCATCATCATCATAATCAAGATTGATGACGACAGGAGGACGAAGGATGATTTCCAAGGAAGGATCTATCAAAAGTTGTGGTTGTTGGATTAGTTCATTTTTTTGTGAAGGTTGCACTAGACTATCTTGTGGCAGGTCAAGAGAAGGATGGTGGTCATCTATTACTTTTGTCAAAGGTGGATGTTTTTTTCTTTATTTTCTTCTAGGTGAGATTAATGAGCAAGGATATGACGACGACGCCTATGTTCCCTAGCACCACGGTTTCGTTTAATTATGTTTTGGAGTTGTTGAGGTGTAAGAGCGAATTGAGTCATCATAGGTTCTTTTGCTTCTAAAGAGGGAAGAACAAAAGAAACCAAAGAGGATGGATCAATCACTTTCTCTTTGGCTTTATACACTTGTTTAATGTGAGGAGGCATGACATGATTGGTTTCATTTTCCCTTGGTTATTTAAATAATGGTAGGGAAGTGTGTAAGGGTGGTTGTTCATGAGGTTGTATGGTTTGCTCAATGTCGGACTTAGGTTGAAGCATGGTTTCATCTATGATAGGAGGTGTGAAAGTGGATGGGGATGTGTTACAAAGAGACAATTCAACTATTTTTTTGGCTTTGAACTTTTGATAGGCTATGAAGAAGAAATCTTTACGAGGGGTGATGGGTTCCATAGGTTCAGGCCAAAAGGATTCTAAGGAAAAATTACCTTTAGAAGATAAGGGATTAAAGCCACTATGGTGTATGGTGAATATTTCATTTCCATGTGGAAACTTCAAACACTTGTGAACCACTAATGGGACTGCTTTCATTGAGCGAAGCCAAGGGTGGCCTAGTCTCAAACGAAATTGGTCGGATTGTGGAATAATTGAAAATGTTACATTTGAAGTTTTGGGTCCTATCTGTAATGGGAGCATGATTGATTCATTCGTAGGGCATGCAAAACCAGTATGTTTCTTAATCCATGCAGTTGGTTTATTATATTCATCTTGATATAGTTCATGTAATAATAGAAACTCCTTTATGATCACATTCTCACCACAAGCAGGATCTATTAATATCCCATTAGTGGGCCTATCATAGATTTTTCCAGCTATGTAAAGAGGACCATCAAGAAGCTTTTGTAGTATGTCTTTAGCAAAAAAATTCATATCAAGAGATTTATTGATTTTTCCCTTATGAGGGATAACGTCTATCACACCCACAATTTTATCCATAGGACTTACTTGGGTAACAATTGGAGTTATATTAGGCTATTCACTATTTGTATCAACATTCATTAAATCAGTATTTGAAGGTTCGCTAGCCTTGAGAAATGAAGTAGTGTGTTTAGGCATGGGGTTGGTGAAAATTTGTAAATTCTAGTTAGGGGGTGCAACAAACTTATTGCCTTGATCATTAACACCTGCAATGGACAAATGGCCTGAATCAATGAGGTCTTGAACTAGATGTTTTAGACGCTTGTGGTGTTCAGTGTCATGCCCATTTTGGCGATGAAAATGACAATAAGCATTAGGTTTGAAGGTGGGTGGTAATGGCTAGGTGGGATCAAGTGGTTTAACAGGTGGCAAAGTGAGCATGCATTGTTGAAGTAATTGGTTCATTGTGTTATGGAGGGTATCGAGTAAGGGAGTAAATTGTCTCTTCGGGTCCCCATAGGTATAAGGGATCACTGCTTTCATAGCTGCCACTTGATTTGAAACTAGTTGGGTTGGTGATTGTTGTTGAGGAGGCGGATTAAACTATAAGAAGCCTCTATTTGGTCTGTGAAATTTTTGTGTGTTATTTTGGTTTTGTGGTTCAGATTTGTTGGCTCGGTTTGAAGTGGATTTTGAATCACGACTAGAAACCAAGTTGTGATATGCACACAAGGTTGTGCAAAAATGCATGAATGAAGGGAATTTAATCATAGTTAGTTTATCTTGAAGGTTTGTGTGCAAGTTTTCAATAAAAATATTTTGTATATATGTGCATCAAGAATCTTGACATTAATTTGAGCATACAAGGATTGGTATCATGAGATAAAATTAGTTACTTTTTCGTTTTTGTTTTGTCTACATCTCATGAGGTCAGCCATTTTCTTTTTAGGGTTCATGTGAACTTGAAAGTGACTTATGAATGAATCCACCAATTCATTGAAGGAACAGATGGAACGATTAGGCAAGTTGGAAAACCACTCTAATGCAGTATCTTTCAAGGTCCATGGAAAAAGTTTGGCGAAAAGTTTATCAAGGAAAATATCATTGCATAAAGTTGTATAAGCATTAACATGGTTGATAGGGTCTCCTTTACCTTTGTATTTCTCAAACTGGGGTATTTCTATCCCTTGTGACATCGGTGTACATAAGGTTTCTACAGATAAGGGGCTTCTATGGAAATGATATGTGGGTGGAGCAGGTTGACCTTGGCTAATGCTAGAAAGTTGTTGTTGCATGGAGGAAACAGTGTTAAGGAGTTGTGTAAGAACAAAGTCGGGGTAAGTGGGTTGAGGTGGAAGGGAAAATGGTGATGGAGTGTAAGTGATGTGAGGGGAAGTGAAGGGAATACTAAGGGATGTGAAGGTGGTGGAGGGGACTTGCGATGCCACAAGAGAAATAGGAATGCTAGTTGGAATTGGGAAATAAGTAGCCACATAATTAACCTGATGCATAGTTGTGGTGACTTGCAGATTGGTATAAGTTGGTATGGATGCTATGGGAGGAACTAGAGGTCCTCCTTGGCTTACAGTAATGTTTGTAGATTGAGTATTAGAAGAGGCATGTTTATTGTAAATCTTGAAAATTCTCTTCATCACTTGCAAACCATCATCACTTTCAATCAAACAATGAATATTTTCAATGGCGGGTATGGTAGTGGTGCAAATGTTTTCAAGGGACAAGTCTTGTTGTAAATTTTCAAAATCCTCATGAATATTAATGACCTTTTCTTGTGGGAGGAAGTTTTTTTGGGTGTCAACATTCATTGGGTGGAAAGGTGAAGGCATATAAGTGGTATTGTCAATGCCTAATGCACCATTGTCCATACTAGGAGTAGGAGCTCTTGAGATCCCAAGGTCCACAATGAAAGTGCTATCGCAGGATGCCATGAGTCTAGAACTTTGTCTCACTAAAGTATTATCAATGGGGCACCAAACACTCATACAAGTACCACAAAGGATGGGGTGAAATAAAATGCAAGGTAATTTAAGAGTTCTACATGAAAATAACATAAATTTTGCTAATTGTAATAGAGAAGTAACTACATAAAACAAAAATATAGGAAAATACTAGAAAAATGCTAGAAATGATGTTTAAAAAGTGCAAAGGGACTGATTCGCCTAGGGTGGCGAATGAGTCCCAGTATGATAATTTTTTGTGTTTTTCAAAAAAATTAAAATGATTCTAATGCTATTTAGAATGCAATGAAGGATTCAAAATGTAGGTTTTCAATTTTTTCAATGATATGCAATGCAAAAGTGGAATCTAAACAAAGCTTTCACTATTGCAATAAGAAAAGTCCTAGAATGCAAAAACAAAACAATTTCCTAATTGAATGTTAAAGAAAGTGCAATCTAGGATGCAATATGTGAATGAAATTAAAAATGAAAAGTGTTCAAAATGTAGGTTCACCAAAATGAACCATATATTTTTGGCCCTAATGCACTTCTCTTGCTCTTCTAGGGTTTTTCACCTAAAAGGAGACATGTAGGGCCAAAAATGCTAAAGGGTTCATTCAAATTGTGTTATGTGTGATGTTATCTAAGTTAAATGAAGTGAACTAAATGCAAGTAACTTATTTATATGAGTGAGCTTGAATGCAAAACTAAGATTTAAACTATGTTTGAAAACATGATGTGATATGCAAACAATGAACTAAAAGATGAATTAATGCAAAACAAAAAGAAATGGGATGAAACATAGTGCACCTACACAAGATTTGAGGAATTTGGAATTGATTGAATGCTATCTGAAGTTACTGAAAATCAATAGTGGGACTCATTCGCCTAGGGTGGTGAATTAGTTCTGGTACTGGTGAAAAATTGTCGGGAACAAGTTTCTGACTGTTGGGATCCAAAATCTAACAAAATCAATATTTTTAGTCTTAAGGTGGGACTCATTTGCCACTGGTGGTGAATCAGTCCTCTCCCAAAATTTTGAGAAATTAGGAGACAACTCTGCAATGCCAGATCTGGATATGTTTGCTTGTCAGGTTGTCAAAGTCAATTCTATAGGAAATAGACAAAAAACCTTCTCCAAGCTTGAAATGTGATTGATTTGACTTGAAGCACCTAGTTGACTTGTTGACCAATCTTCAACACCTAAATGCTTGTTAAGTCTACATACAAAGGTCTACAAACACACATACAAGAGGGGGAAAATGGTTGAAGGTTAGCAAATAGGGGTTTCCCTTGGCCAAACCCCACTTTGGTAATCAAACCCTTAAAGAAATAATGGAATGCAAGAGAATGATAAACTAACAACATACAAATGCTATCAACTTACCAAACCCTTGATGATGCAAATCTGATGTTTTGTCAATGGATGGTCGAAAATGCTTGAATAATGCTTGATTAGATCTTGTAAGATGGTTGAATGCTTGAGATGATGTGTGAATGAATGCTTGAATGAATGGGGGGCTTAGAATGGATGTAAAAACACTTATTTATACAATCTTGTGCCTTACTAACTCATTCATACCTCATCACAAGATGACATGAAGTGATTTTGAATAAAACCCAAAAGGAAATTTAAAAAAATTGAATTTGGAGCCAAGGGGGACTCATTTTCCACCCATGGTGAATGGGTCCCACCTAGGACCTAAAAATTGGTTTCGGGAATTATCTTGTATTTAATGTTGTTTGTTGGGTTTATATTCAAAAATGCACTTAATTAAAGCATATAAGGTTATAAAGGGGTCAAATAAAGCTTAAGAAAGGGATAAATAGTGAAGTTATGCCTAGAAAAGCGTGAAAGCTTGTTACAAGACTTTACAACACTTCAAAATAGGACTTGATAAGTGATGAAAAGGTGGTTTTTAGGTGAATTGTAATGAATAGAGTCTAGAAGAGTGTAGAAATGATTTACAACATTTCACAACACCTTCACAAAATTTCATTATTTGAATTTTAGTACCTAAATATGCATGTTTAAGCCATGTTACATCATAAAATCAAAGAAAAATAGATCAAACATCATGAAAAAAGACCTAAGAGGCCATGAAAATGACAAGGGGAAATTTTTCTATGGCACAAACCCATACACCACAACCAAAGCTCTTGAAAATTCCACTTTACACTGTCTTTTCCTAGATTTTTACCCAAACACAGTCCTAGGGCATCACATTTTCATATGCAAACCTTAATATTTTGGTATAAAACCTTGGAATATGAAAGAAAATGTAAACGAAAACCTTCTCACAAATAATTTAGCTTGTTCCACCATGTAAATTGGAAGAAACACAATTTTGTTTATCCACTGCTACCCTAGAATACTGTTTCAACTTGCTTGAAGTAAATTTACAATAACTTCTAGAATTCTAAATTGTTTTAAATGAAATCAAGTAAATTATAAACTATATCCACATGGATATCAAGTAAAATGGAGGAGGAGAGGTTATATGCTCAGAATGTGGTTGTACAATGGCCTGCAACGAAGAAATTGTAGGAAATTACTAGAAAATTAGAGTTTTCATTTATTTCTTCACTCCTACATTATCATCCAATCTTCCTCAAGATTTGTGAAGGTTAAAAATACCTTTATAAAGAAACTCTAACACCTAAAACTAACTTTTCAACTACTCATCCCTTCACCTTCCTTAGTTTTGCAATTTCTTGCATTTTTATAAAATTGTCTTGACAACATTTTGTCAAATTTTGCAACTTTAACATTTATGCTCAAAATGACCCTAAAATAACCATCTAAGACCTATTTCATGCTTATTGGGGCATTTAGACCTTATTAAAAAATGGCAATACCTATACAAAATCAAAATCCTAAGTTTTCCTCATGGAGGCATATTCTTCCAAGAGTGCACCTGCACCACTTTATACATGTGACAAAATTATTTTGTCCTTTATCCTTTGATTGATTTCATACCTTTTTCTAAAGCTCTCATTTTGGTATAGGAAGGGAGGAAATTTTTTGAAGCCTTTTCAAGAAATCCCTTTTGCGTATATCCTGCAATCATGGAATTCCATGAGACCAAATTTCTTTGGGGTATTTTTTCAAATAGTTCACATGCCTTATCTACGCTTCACATTTTGCATACATGTCTACCATGATGGTTGCAGCTACAACATTTGACAAAACTCAATTGCTTTATCCTATGGTGGATGTCCATACCCCATTCCAAATCTCCCACTTTCGCATATGCAAGGAAGATGATGGCAAATATTGTGGAGTCTATCTTTAAACCTGTCGAATACATTCAATTTGAAAGTTTCTAAATCCTTTTCAACAATTCCATTTTGTGCATATCTTACAATTATAGCATTTAATGAGACAATGTTTCTTTAAGTTATTCTGGAAAGCAGTTCATGTCCCTTATCTATTCTTCAACATTTTTCTTACATGTCTATGCTTCATCATTTTTATTACATGTCTACCAGAGCATTTACAACAGTAACGATGGATGCCCATACCCTTTTCTAGAGCTCCCATTTTGGCACAGACCGCGAGCAAATAAATTTTTTTGGGTTGGAAACCTATTTGGTGCTGATGGGGTTAATACGGTGGAATTGTCTATGCAGCCCTCAAAACAACCATCTGACTGTATTTATTAATTAATTATAAATAAAGATGCAATACATTTTTTATTTTGATTAGTTAATAAATACAATCAAATGACCATTTTGAGGGTTGCATAAACATTATCATGTTCTTACGGGCTGGGCTTAACCAACACACTCTAAGCATTGAATGGCTAGGTGGTTGGTGTGGGCCCCTTTAATCCATCCTATTTTCTATTTGTGATTGTCGTCCTCATTCCTATTAATCAAGCAAATGCAATTGGCAGGTGTAAAGCCAAACTCCTCTACCTTTACCACCATCCTCCCTAGTTGTGCTAAAATATATATTAATATAAAAACTTGTATAATATATATTCATATAAAAGTAAAATATATATTAATTTGTATGTTAAGAAGTATAATATATGTTAAATATTTGATTTTATATTAAATATTTAAATAAACTTAAACACATACAATGATTTTTTGAGTTTAGAGTACGTCAATCATTAAGAAAAAGTATGTACTTTGTGATATTTGGGTGTGATATATGTGAATTCTCATGTTAATTATTAATAAATTATTTATAGCTTAGAATAATCATATATGCAAAGTTGTATAGCATTCTATACCAATTAATATGAATTGTTGTATACTTAGATGATAACATGATATGTAATGATTAATAATTATAAAGGAAATGGAACATTGAAATATAGAAAGAAGGAATAATCCTTATATATTTGATATTTGTTGATGATACGTTCCTTATGGTTGATGTTCTAAGTACTATGAAAACAATTTTTTAAAGACTCAACATTGTTGTTATTTTCTTATGTTGGTGCTTTAATTATATGTTGAGCAGTAAAGTTTGTTGTTAGGATCTCACAAATCAATTATTTATGTTGATGCATGTTTTGAATTATATATGTGGATTTTTCATAGTTGTATACATGTGCCAACCCATACTTATTATTGATTACATATTTATGCATTGATTTCAATGGATTAGGGTCATGCATGACTATGGTGATGCCACCTTGAATGTTACATAACCTTTATAATGAATTATCTATATATGGTATATACGACTAATCATAAATTATGAATTGAATTTTGGTATAATATAATAAGAAATGATAATGATAGTATGATTTATTAAAATGCTTCATAATATAACTAGTTCTTTTGAGTATTATTATTTTTTATGTTGCACACTCCTCAATTTAAATGCATGAGAACATGTTGAGATCTTGGTTTGAATGGCTAGTTTCACTATGATTTCTAGGATTAAGGTATGAGTGGAAGTTTTTATAACTTACTTGCATGGGATCCCAGTATATCCTTACTATTTCATTACTTCTTGATTGTGAAAATTAAATTAGTATTGTTTGATAAAACTGTTGATACCTTTTGGTTCAATTCATATTTAGTTTGTATATAGATATAAATATCTAGTCTAGTTAAGGAAATAATGTAGCTATAAGGTCAAACTGATCTTACCAATTATCTATGTTTTTCAACCATGCCAATTTGATTTCTTGCTTTTTCCTTTGAACATAAAGTGGATATAGACTTATTCCACTAGAAGAGATTGTTTGTAGGTCATTTATTGTTTATCACTAATGTTTTAACCTTGCCAAAGTGTTGATTCATTGTTAAACATACCTAAAGCATACTATTATGAACTTATAGGTACATTTTGAAGTTCATAGGAATCCTAGTCAATCCATTCAAACTATAAGGTATGAAAAATT
This sequence comes from Sequoia sempervirens, assembly GCA_007258455.2. NCBI lineage: Eukaryota > Viridiplantae > Streptophyta > Pinopsida > Cupressales > Cupressaceae > Sequoia > Sequoia sempervirens. The sequence goes on along the minus strand of VDFB02047230.1, from coordinate 55,511,709 downwards.
CAAGCATAAAATCATACTAGCACTATATTGGTGTAAATATGAATAAAGTTTATGTTAATTTCTAGCCAAATGCATTTGGGATGGCCAAAATATTAGAGAACTATAGGATGCCATGATTTTTTTTACTCTCTTATTATATATATCATAATTACATTAACATATTTGTAATTCTCATGTTTTGATTATAAGGGAAAAATAGGTTTTGAATGGACCCAAAACCCTTTACAAAAAAAGACAAAAAATGCTGGTAGAAAGGATTTTCAAAAGGCCATTAGTAGCAACCCAACAAAAAAATGAGTGCTAGACTAAAATATAACAATTAACTACCAACAACCACAAAACAACAAAACAATTAAAAAGAAACCTACACCCAACAGGAAATAGAAAGCAACAAAGAAGAAGACTAGGCACTAGTTCAAGCTACTCAGGGTGTTGGCAACCTCAATCTACTAGTTCCTATGTCTTTCGACCATATCCAACAACTCCTTCTCAACATCAAAGGATCTCTTCCAATCAGCTGACCCTCTAATAGCAGGTCCTTTGTCATCATCCTTAGCAACTTTTTTACCTTTTCCCTTAAGAGCATGCTCTTTCTCCATAAGCTCAAAGAAATGAATCTGATCCTCCTTGAGCTCACTAATCTTTTTGAAAAGGACTTCCAAGGAGTCCACACTGTTCTTCACAAATATATGACACACCTGCATTTTTTTTTGATATCAACATTCGTACCCAAAACCTTAGCTTCTAGAGTAGCCAACCTTTCATCACACAGAGATTTGAAGTCATGAAAGGAACCTTCAAGGTCCACCTTTTTGTTTAGAAGAATGTCCATAACTGAACCCATCAGAACATTCTTTAGATTCTTGTTCAAAACTCTAATTTTAATATTAATCTTATTGAACTCCTACAGAGTCCACTTAGCTAATCTAAAAGCACTAGTGTCCCTAGCCCTATCCATATCCAGCAAATCATACATGGAGGTAGCATCATCATCAAGGTAAGAAAAATCCTCGATAAGAGGATTTACCTTCAAAGGCTCTTGTTTATCTTTTTTCTTCTCTGCATCCTCCTCAACTAGACCCCTTAACTCCTTACCCTACTCCACCTTTGGCATATCTTGCATTGGGGAATCCTCAATGGCCACTGTCTTATCACCAAAATCCTTTCCATCACCAAACACATTGGGGTCCTTACCCAAAACATTTGAGGCCTTGTTCTTCAAGTTAGCAATATGCTTCAACAACCTCAGCGGCTTGTCCACCAAACCCAAAGTAATATCATGTGTCCCCACCTCAAGGCCACCACCTACAACATCCTTACCAATAATCACCTCCATAGTTTTGGGAGAGGAATCATCCAAGCCCACTTTCATGTCCTCACTCTTAGAAAGGGCAAGTCAATTAGTTTCCCTATTACTCTTAGAACCACCCTCCTTCCTCTTCTTCGAATAAGTAGCAGCAACCATCGAAGATGCATCCTCCTCTTCATTCCATTTCTCCTCCTCATCTAAAGTGGACTCTGAGCCTGACGACACATCAATTGAAGTATTCTCCATGCCCTTGATGGTAGGAGTAGGGATAAAAGACTTAAAATTCTCCATAATCAATAAAATAAGCCCTTCATTGAGAATGGTTTTCCTCCTATTCTTTAGAGGAGCGTATATAGAGACCAACAATGATAACAAAAAGAAAGGAAATGAAATGAACAAACTATGTTTAAAATGGTGACCAATAATATCCGTGAACCTCCCCTCCAGAGTCACATAACATATAAGCACCTCAGCCATACTCACTCAAATTTTCTTGAGGGATTTTCTCTCATAGCCCTAGCTCTCCATTTTAACTAATTTCTTCCACTCATCATCTTCAAAAAAATGGCCCATCACCTCCTCATTACTCTTTTCATCCTTGAAGAACTTATGGCCAACCATTGGTATCCCAATAATAGTATCAATCAATTCATCATTTACCTCTACTTCCAAACCTTTAACCTTGAGCTTGTGATTATGCCAAAAAGATGCAAATTGTGTCGAGGCATTGGGGTCATGCCCGTGTAGCTTCTCCAAGAATGGAGTAAAATTTCCATGGCGCAAAATATTCTAGAGCTTCTTCTTTCTCCAAATGTCCCCACAGGAATGTAGCTCAATTTTTCTCATGTCACCGCCCATGGCTAGCACCACAAGAAACACCAAACCCTTGTGAAGAAGACTCAGCTAAAGAAAAAAGTGCGAAAAAACACCCACAAAGTGTGCAAAATGGAGGAATGTACTAGACCATGAATGTCATATCAACTCAACCGATGCCATCATTCCTCAATAAACTCCTATCTTTCTTGAGAACGATCGATCCCTCCTCCCACTAATGAAAATCATTTAAACTGACAGCCTCGTTGGAAATTTTTTTTGCCGAGTTTCCTTCTCGGTAAACGCGAGAGATACGGGTCTCTTCACAAAATTGTAACATGATTATTGTATCCTTAATGAGATAATTGACATTCCAACTCAGAGGATGAGTGCCACATAGATAATTTATTATGTTCAAAGAGTCACCTTCAACTCATAATTTGGAGTAGCCCTTACTGATTGTAAATCTAACACTTATGAACATAGCCTCCGCCTCTGCGTAGTGATTGATCTAAGTTCCCAACCAAAGTGCCACTGCACCAAGGAGTCTGCCAACATCATTTCTTACGACCCCCCACATCATCCAGGCCTGAGATTCCCCTTCGATGCCCCATCAAAGTTAACTTTAACCCAACCAAAGGGAGGAGGCTGCCATTTAGTGTTTAATCTAGTAACTGAGGTTGACTTAGAATTCAAAATAGGAATTGAAATAATCTTCCAATTAGAAGTCACAAGAAGCTCATATCCAACAAAGCAAGTAGGAGGGACACACTAAGTAGAATAAGAATGAATAAGAGCAAAGTTCTCTAGAATTTCCCATCAGATCTTGATAAAAAGACTATAAACCTTAAGTTTTGACTCACAAAAGATCCCATTATTTCTTTCTTTCCATAATCCCTAAGTAATATGTGGGTCTATAAGGTCCCATAGCCATTGAAGAACAAGAGAGGAAGAAGGGAAAGTCCATTGATCAAAGAACTTAGCAAGAGAATTTGGAAAGGCCCAACCAATATTCCAAATTCTAAGAAATTTACTCCAAAGAGAAAAAGAATAATCACACCCAAGGAGAATGTGGAAAGCACTTTCACCATCAGCTTCACAAAGAACACATCTATTAGGAATCACAAACCCTCTCTTATAGAGGTTGTCTTGCGTTAAAAATTTACCTTGCATAAGAAGCCAGAAGAAGACATTCACTTTAGGAATCAACTTCTTATTCCATAATCTCCCCTAGAAAGGGAAAGATGCAGGTGCTTCCAAAGAACTCAAGAGAGTGGAAGCTACTGAAAAATTTCCACTAGCACATGGGGCCCAAATGACTATATCCAATCTAGGAAAAGAGGGGATCTGAATCTTACACAAGAAATACTTAAGAACCTTCAAATATGGATCCAAATCCTCAAAAAATTTCCACTCCCCATCCTCAAAATAATCCACCACCTTAGGCCCAAAAAGGAATTTACACAAGGGGACAGTAGGGGGGGCTAGAGGAAGACAAATAAGAGGGCTAACACCACACTAAATATCTTCCCAAAAAAGAATACTTGCACCATTTCCCAACAACCACTTATCACCTTTAGCAATCAATTCCCTACAAATAATTATATTCCTCCAAAAACAAGAACCAGAGGGAATCTCCTACGAATACCACAAGTTCCAATGTCTCTCCAATCCATATAGATACTTATTACTTACCAAAGAGGCCCACCCAACATCCCCATTCAGGAGCCTCCAAACATTTTTTGACAAAAGAGCCTTATTAAAATAGTTTAAATTTCTAATACCAAGACCCCCCCACTTCTTTGGTCTACACATCGACTCCTAGGCCACAAGAGGAATTTTGGCTTTGGTCTCAACTCCTAACCAAAGGAACCTTCTCATTATCTATTCCAATATTTCTTCAAACTTTACAGGAATCCTGAAAAGACTCATAGTGTACAGAGGAAAATTTTGGAGAGTGGAAGAAATAAGCTTAATTTTAGTCGCTTAACTAAGGAGTGAACCTTTCCAACCCACTAACTTACTACTGAATTTTTCAAAAGAGAAAACCACTTCTTTGACTTTTGAGGCTGAAGGAATAGCCATGAGCTCCTTATTCAGATTCTCTATCACAACTTTAGGAATAACTTCCAGAAAGGAATCCACACACCTTTGATCCTAGACCAGATCATCCATCAAGAGCTATTCAAAGAACGTAGCTGCCACTTGTCTAATAGCCTCCTCATCTTCCAACAACGAAACATCAATACTAATTGAGGATATTCTATTAGATGACTTATGCCTAAGAGAAGTGAGATGAAAGAACTTAGAATTATAGACACGGTCCCCAAATTTCAACTAGATACCCTGACACCTTTTCCTCCAGAAATCCTCCTCCTTTGTAACAATATCATGAAATTGCATGAGAAGGCTATCTTGTAGTAACTGTAGATCCTTCGATAAACCCTTCGATTGGGTGGCATATTGGATCTCATCTAAATTCTTAAGGAAAAAACTTTTAGAATCAAAGACGTGATCAAACAACTCTTTATTCCATTTTTTGAGATTCATTTTAACAAAATCCAGCTTCTTGGCAACTCTAAACATCACACAACCATCTATTTTAACTTTCCATCATTTTATGATACAATCCATAAATCATGGATCCCTTAACCACTTGACTTCAAACCAGAAAGAAAATCTCTTCTTACTCCCAAGCCTATCAACAACAAAGGAGATAGGGAAACGGTCCAACCCACATCTCATAATAGAAGGCAAGGAACATGCAATTCTAATGTTAATACTATTTATAATTTATATTAAATTTTCTATTGAATTCATTCATTCATAGTTGTTGCATGAGAATGGAAGTTTCATTATGGCACTACTATGTGAAAACAACTAAATATAGTAAAGTGTAGAGGTCGTGAGGAAATGGAAACTACCATAATTGTAGGTGAAGTCCTTTACTTAATTAGGAACATGAGTATAGGGGCAGCAAGAGATATTTTCCTTTGTTTAAAATAATTGAGAAGTCAGATTCAAGAAGAAATATAGAGAATGGAAAAAACATAAGGAAATTAATGATAAAGGAGAGGCACAAGGACATTGGAAGGATTATGGAAATTTTCTTTACTTTTTTCCAATGACAGTACATAGGAAAGAGAGTTGCAACAACAAAAAACATGTGATGAGCATACGAGAGCAAGGTTGAGGCTAAGCTTACCAATATTAGTGATTTGGTCTTGTTCCTCCTTTACTCACATCTCATTCCTTCCTTCACCACTAATGAGTTCATTTCACTATAGAATTTTTTTGAATTGGTCATGATACTATGATTAAATTATTGATTGAACATAGGTATTTTTGGTGCTCTAGATATGTGTTTACCATAACTTGAAATTTCAAACAAATGATTTTATTATGTTCTTATGGAATATGACATATGATATAAGATAGAATCCATGAGTAGAATTGTTGGTGGATTATTGTAGTGTTCTAAATAAAAGAATGTTTGTTTAAGAGTTTTGATGTTTTAAGGAAATATATTGAAATTCAAGATGAATTCTTCAAGCCTATTTTAGATTTTTTGACATGTTTAGAAGTAATAAATATATTATTGAAATTCTAGATGGACATATTAAAGTATGTTTTAGATATTTTGACTCGTTGCAAAGGTGAAACATACTTCATGTATGTCTACAAAACCTAGATGGATGGGTAAATTTTTTGTTAAAGTTTATCATTTTTAGATGTATTGCATGTATGCATTCAAAATATAGATGAATCTAGGTAGAGTTACAAAAAGTGCTGTAAAGGAAATCCTCTACTTTGATTCATTTTTAAAAGTGATCAATATCACATTTTTTACATCAATAACACCATAATGTAAGACATCAAAAATTTATGGGTAAGAAGAGCAAGTAAATAAGGGAGGAAGTAAATATGTTGTTAATTGGTGAAGAAGATGAGATAATATATAGGAATAGAATAAAATAAGTCACCAAACATGTGGATTTTTCCAAGGAAAATTTGGAGGTGATAGATGAGAGTGATTCCTAGGTCGAGGAAGAAAACAACTCAAAGAAAATTAAATAATAAATTAACTATTAATGATATGTTTCCAACCAACACATTCCCAAAGCTAAAGAGACACTATGAGGAGATGAACCTCATGGACTATCTCACCTCCCTTGTAGTCAAAGTTGAGAATATTTTCTAAAGAGTCAATGTAAGTAGTGAATCCTTAATTGGGTTAGAGAAAGCAAGATCAAGAAGCAATTATGTATGAGATTTGTGATAGGTATTACAAAGTGAGTTATTGGATGTTCAAGTGCCAAGAGATAATTGTAGAGAAAGGACTTTGTTCAAGTAGAAAAGAAGTGAAACTAGACAAAGAAGCCATGATAAAGAGAGAGAAAGAGATCCAATACTAGAGAATAGATTAGGAGTAAGGATAATCGCTAACCATACAAAATAAATCAAGAACGCCTTTACCTCCTCCAAATATGGATGCACATACATTATTAAGCTCCCTATTTCTGATAAATACACCAAGGATTCTAGTGAACATATATTTACCTTAGAATTTCATTAGACTGGGGTTCGCATTAATGATGAAGAAACCCAATTGTACGATTTTGTGGAGAACTTCAATATGAGGCACTAACATGGTGCATTAAAGAATGCCCTAAACATGATAAAACATGGAAATAATTGAGTAAATTATCTTGAGAAAATTCCATTCACCTAATGTTTGAAAAAAATACATAAATAAAATATGGAAGATGAAAAAAATGAGGAATAAGTACAATATTATGAACAATGATTTAAATGTATGATTAAAGAAATAGAAGAAACGTTAACATAAAAGGAATGAATTGAGTGGATTATTTTTATGGTTAACACCTCACACTATAGTAAAACTAGATGAAAATATTTCCTCTATGTAAGGATGCAATAGAATTGATCACCAAAATAGAATCCTAGTCAAAGATATGGGAGAACGATTTAGTAGGAAAAGATGAAATTGATAATTTCAAATTAGATTTTGGGAAAATGTAATGTTGAAGTAAGAAATTTTATTCAAAGGTGAGAAGGATAAGACTTTTCCCCAACCTATAAGAAGTAAATTTTGGTTTAAAATTATAATAGGGAAAACATCTAAGGAATGAATGTTTGATAATCAAAGACACCAAGAGGGGAACTTGAGAAATCCACTAGAAATATGGTAAGTATTGTAGTGTAGAAAAATGTATCCCTTTACAATTTCACATGTGTGTGGGCCCTCCCTATTTAAATTTGTCTTATTTATGCCTTAATTGGTCCTATTTTGCATGATCCACAAGCCTAGCTAAATGTATTTTTCTAAGGATAATCCTAACATGTAATAAATTGAAAATCATAATTTAATATTTTTGGTTGAGTTCTAGATTTAGGGATCTAGACCCATACACCCATCTGGGTGTATGGGTCCTCCCTAGGTCTCAAGCCCTAATTTCAAATGTCACATTGAGGATAAAACTTCTTGAAGTATGTGTCCTGGGTTTAAGCCTCTGGGACTCATAAGCCTAACTGGGTGTACTAGTCTTGCTTTAACCTAGGACCTATTTTAATTCAAATTCTTGGTGGGATTTTATTATCCTTAATTTTAATTTCTAAATGTCGACTTGTAGTCTTGTAATTTTGGGAAATTAAGCATAAAGAAGTATGAATACAAGGTCATTTCATTAAGTTTCTTAGAGCAAGAAATCTAAGAGCCTTCAAGTATTCATGCAAGAGTTTATAAGATAATTCAAGAGAAAATCATCAAGCATTTGGAGCTACATTCAAGATTCAAGCATCATGTCAAAGTCTTCATACATCATGTTTGTTTGTGAGCTAACATTTGTGACGTAGGTTTCATGATTCAAGCAAGCATTCAAGCATTCAATCAAGAGTCAAGTTCCAAATCCATTGAAGCCATTTCACACAAGTTTTCAAGCTTCATTTCAAGGGTTTGGTGAGTTTCAACATTACATTTGTTCATTCATCATTCCTTCATTCTTTTCTATTTCATTTCAAGTTTTAATTACCAAAATGGGGTTTGACCAAGGAAAACCCCCATTCCCTAACAAAACAACATTTTTCTCTCTTGATGCGTGTTTGTAGATCTAGGTGAATTGGAGCTTGAAGATCCTTTGAAGGAAAAGTTGTAAAAGTTGTCAAATTTTTCAAGAAGTTTTCATTTTCACAAAAAATCACCTACATACCAAAATTAAGACTTTTAGACTTGAAGATTGGACAAGAACGAAGATTATTTCTCAAAAAAATTCACTACATGTTTGGGAGATAGATCAACACTTTTCTCCAAATATCATTCAAGGAAACCCTAGAGATCTCAATCAAATGGTAAGATGAGGGAAAGAGATTTGTAATAAGTTGTCCTAGGGTGTGATTAAAGACAATTAGAGGGTTCACTGCCAAGCTAGGGATTGGAAAGACAAGAAATACATGTAGCATGCAAAGTACCATGCAAAACCTAACTAAATGACCTAGGAAATGAAACTAAAAATTAGGATAACAAAATGAGAATTAACAAAAATGTACCTAGAGGAAAGATGAGGTCAAAACAAGCTCCAAAACCCTAAAATGTTTTTTTTTAATTCCCATTGGGAGTCATACGCTAGTCTAGGAAATTTAGTCCCAGACAAGGGTTTCTGTGCCAAAATTAGAATCTATCAATAACTACTTTGAATCTCCTGAAACTTGGAAAATGGCAGTACTAGGAATCATACGCCCAAGGTGGTGATTTAGTCCTAGTATTAGGGTTTTGTTGAAATTTTGGTATTCTCTGGCGATCTCCTGTAGCTTCCTTCCTACCAAATCTTTGAGTCAAAAACCCTAATTTGTAACATATAGGTGACCTTTTTTGATCTTGCAAGTAAGGATACTATGTGGACATTTTCCTTCAATCTTGTAACTTAGTCTTCAAGGGATCTTCAAGCTCCAAGACACCTAGATCTGCAATCACACATGTAGAGAAAGAAAAACTTGTTGATTGTTAGAGGATAGGGGTTTGCGTAGGTCAAACCCCATTTAGGTAATTAAACCTTATGGTGAAACAATGAAACATGCAACATGAACATGAAACATGAATAATGACGCCTTGGATGATGTATTGAGATGTAACTCAACAATCTAACATGAAGTGGCCATGTAGAATGTAGATCTTGATCTTGAATAGAGGTAGAATAATGCTTAATCTTGGATCTTGAATGCTACATCACAAAACTAGCTGAACAACATGCTTGAGGCCTAATGTCTTTGACATGATGATGGATCTTGAATTTATGCAACAAATGATGAAGAAATATGCCCTTAAATGCCTTATAAATTCTCTTGTAAACTCTCTTGACGCTCTTGTGAAGTCTTAGAATGCTTAACTCTTGATTGCTTAGGATGATATCATGAATGCTTAGTGAAATAATGATTTGAAACCTTGTTTATATAGGAAATCCATCTAATTTACCATTTATTAGATCTCAAATGGTTACATTCATAAAATTTGAATTCAAAACCCTAATTTCCAACTCAAAATCCTAAAAAGGGTCCAAATGGGACTCATATGCCACTTGTGGTGTTGGTGTTTTTCCCAGTACACCTAAGGAATCTCTAAAGAGTAGCCAACTCCTATATCCAATACCCTTAAAGTGAATGGCCAACTAGCAAGATTCAGTCGAAGACTGCAATCTTCTACACTTCAGGCTTTGTGGGACCTAGGAGGGTGTTCCTTTTAACATTTTATTTTACTATCTCAATAAATGACATACCGAATCACAAATCGATTCCTATAAGGGGTAAACATCATAATTCACTCAAAGGTCATCTAATCTTCAAGAAAATATCCATCAATTTACAAGGAACAAGGAATATATCTCACACACATGGTTCATTGTAGATAAATTTTAAGAGATTTGTATTCAAACCCTGAATAGATGGTCCAATATATTATTATCACTCAAAAGGAAAATACCATGACAAATAAACTAGTGTCTTCATCAATTGGGCAATGGAGTCATGCATCTTACAACCTGACATATAGAAATTCTTTAAATATGATAATTGTGGACTATTTCCATAAGGACTTGCATTATAAAAACTCTCTACACATAATACATCACTTCTTACTGAATTCTCAGTAAATCATTACAAGTTCATGGCCTCACTTAAACATTTAGTTGATTCATTGAACCAAAGAAGAAATGAAGGAATGCATTCAAATGAAACATTCAACGATGAACAAAATACACTTGATATTATATTCAAAACTTGAAAAATGGTTTATAGAGAGGAGTAGATGAACTATGTATGGAATTTTCTTTGATATCAGTAATTTCTACAAAAATCTTAAGGATTTTCATATGCAGAGCTCAAAACCAAGACAATTCCACTATCTTATTTTCTGGTATACTTCTATTTTCTACCCTTTTACATACTAGACCCGAGGATTCAAAAAGTTAGAACCCTTGCAAACGAGCCCTAAATTCCCTTTTACAGAACAAGGGAGCAAAAAAGCTTCTGGCTTAAAATGTAATTGCCTTTACAAAATTTCATTTCACATCAAATTTCAACTATATTTCAAAATTCCCCACATGATGATTTTGTTGAAATGGGGAAACAATAATTGTTACAACTGCCATGAGGACGAATAAAGTACCACCAGAATTTCCTCGACTACCATGTAAGCAGCAAGACCGACATTCATACTACCACAAGGGTACACAGTCAACATCCAACACCTCCAAAAGTAGCTACACATGTAAAGAGAAAGAAACCACCACATGAATTATCAAACTATGCAAAATTTCACTTCACACACTACCTTTTTAATAACTAGAAGACCTTCCACTAGTAACACACACACCATGGTACACATGTCCAGTTCATGTCATAGCAAGGGTTGGAGATGAAACCTCAACCCCTTCCTTGTCCTTGTCTTGTTTTATCACAACACCATCATGCCCGCTAGGAGTCTTGACCACTAAAGGTGGAACAGGCAACACCTCATTTCTAGGAGATTGAGCTCCACCTAGGGTCTTGAGATATTGAAGGTAGCTAGAATCCATCTCCATTTCGATTTTCGACGAGATCTCTGTGATGTTAATGGGAGAGTTTGTCATCCAAAGGAGCCACAACCATATCAAAGTTTTTGTTGAACTCTACCAGAGGGCCCAACAAATTCTTCTCCTTTTACTCCCACTGACCCTAAGATCTTGGCTTGGCCGTTCAGATGATAATTGCATCTAATAGTGATAGGTACAAGTCCCTTTCCCCTGGTATCCTCATGATCACATTGTCTTTACTACGAGTTTTCATCATGGGACCTTTGTGAATTGAGTCGAGAATACCTTCGCATTGGAACTGATGAAGTACTAGGCTTGCTCATTCTACCACTAGAAAATCTACACTTGTAACCTTGGCTCTCTGTACAAACTCAAAGACTTGAAAACTAATTGCTATGAAAAAAATAGCAACTCACCACTTCTATTTATTGAACAATGTGATGATAGAAATCATCAATACTAAATGAAGAACACACGTGCAAACTAGATAATTTTTTGGCATGCGTATTGTCACCATTTAATTCCCAAATGCATGGAAATCTATAGATCATACTTCATGATTTCCAACAATTAAGTTTCCACATGCACAAAGATCAATTTGCTCGCACCTATAGAGAGTAGATCATTAATTCCCAATGGTTGTAGAATAAAACAGCTATCACATTCTGTAGTACCCCTTTGTTTATGCTTATGCTTTCTGCTGTTATGTTTTCACACTATTAGACTATGATACCTTGTTTGGATATTTTGATCGCTAGTTTTGAGCGATAGTGGATTTATTCTGTGACATGATGATACATTGTTGGTGATTACTGATTTTAGACATGCTTTGAGATAGCGTAGATGTTTACTTTCAGTTGATTATTGCTATGTACATGTTTATGATGGACTAACAGCTATTTATTTTGTCAGTTTGCTGTGACGTGTATTGGTGTGGAGAACGGAATCGCATCACTCGCTTGCGAGTACCCTGTGATATCTGTGATTTTCTCCTCACGGTGTGTTTGTTTAATGCTTTATCATATATATATATATATGCACGTTATTTGCTTGGTTGCAGGAATTGCAGGTATATGATAGCGACTCCACCTAGGTACTCAGGACTGAGCGTGTCAAGACTCAACGGAAATGTTGATCGGGAGATAGTAGTTTGGTTTACCCTAGTCTAATCTATAATCCTGACCTTAGTATATCGTCTGTTTTAGTTCAGAGTCATAGGATTGTTTTGTCATTTTTTGTTTGGATAAATTGTTTGAAAGGTAAATTTGGTTAATTTTTAATGATAGTTTATAGTGTTTTAAAATATTGTTATTTAAATTAATTTTTAAATGTGGAAGAGATTAGTTGCTTAATTATTTAATTAATTAATTAGCTTATTTGGTTAAATGGTTGATCTTAAAAATTAAACTAATTTAATTAAATTAATTAATTAATTAAATAAATTAATTAATTAAATTAAATTTTTTAAGTGTGTAAATTATATTGTATTTGAAAATTAGAAAATTAATAAAAAAAAAAAATGCATGAGATTTGAATAGTGGTTGTAAATTTAAAATTAAATAAATAAAATTATTATGTGCATGCAATTTGAAAAGTTATGTGAGAAGTGGTTGAGATATTTTTGCATCTTCTCGACATGTGTGTAAGTTTCATTTATTGGGTTGTTGAAAAATTTCTCGGAGGATATTAGGGATCTAGGAATTGCGGCAGGGTTATCATATTTTCTTCTCGGGGAAATAAAAAAAAAATTTGCTATGTAAAATTGATTCTTATTGATTCTTTTTAGAAATTGTTATTTCTCAGTATCTGGTTGTATATTTGTGGAAGATCCCTTGGAGGATCTTGGTGGCTGGTTAAGCTCTCTTGGAATTGGGGATTTCTTTTGAAGAAGATTTTGGGGATTGAATGCTACAGGCAAAAAGATTCTCCTACAGGCAGTTATCATAGTACAGGTATTTTACTTGTTTGATATGTTTCTTTTCTTTAAAAGTTAAAAAAAATAAAAATTGTTTTGTATTTCCTGTGTTTCTCGGTAAATATTCTGTAGAGAAAATAGATATTCTCTGTTAAAAAGTTTTTCCTACAGCCTTTGTTATTTTCTGCAAAAAAAATTTCTGTAGAAAACAGTTGTATCAAACTTTGGGAGAAATTATTTGTATCAACAATTAAATTTAAACCTCAGGGAGTTATTTAAATTATTTAGAGAAGATTATGTGCATACTGTTTAAAAAAAAAGTTACTCTATATTCATATCTGTAGAAATTTTGTTTAAAACCTGTTTATATGAAAAGTTGCGAAATATTTATATATATATTTTTACATATATGTTAATACATATATATATATATATATGATGTTCCAAATCATATAAAATTTTATGTGAAGTTTTTCTTCAAGAAAAAAAAAGAACGCCATACAGGCGAATATTTATTTAATAGTTCGGATTGAAATCCGAATAGCGGAGAAAATATCCGCGGAAATTTATTTTGCAAAAAAATTAAATTTAAAAAAATTTACAGTGATGGGGGAGGGCCGAAACCCTCCCCAACCTCTGCTACGGTGGGTGCAACAACCACGGCTGCGTCCTCCCACAGGGAGGCCGTGGTTGGGGCTGCGGCCCATAGGGTTTTTACTAATATAAATTTGTAATTTACATTGCAAATTTTATATTAAAGTTTTAAATTCGGATTTTTAAATAGCATGTATTAAATTCGAATGTTTTAATTTATATATATATATATATTAATATATATATTATATATATGTATATATGTAAATATACATATTCTATATATATATAATATATGTATAAAAGTATGTATATATGTATATATGTATATGTAAATATATTATATATATATATATGTATATATATATATATATACATCAAGTATATTCTTTGTTATTGTAAATAGTTGATTAAAGTATTAATGTGGAAAAGAATATTTGGGCAAATGAGGAATAAAATTTATTGTTATTTACATAGTTATGCATATTATGAATTTGATGAGTTTATTTATTTAATGTGTAGAGAATTGTTGAGTTATTAAAATTATTAGCAATAAACACTTCCTCTTTCTTAATTGTTTGATTGGATTTAATATATCCCAAAAATAGACTTGTATTCATTTTTAGGATGTCTTATATTTATTGGGTAAAAGGGGGGGAATAAATTATCTTTATGTGATTTTAAGTCTTCCAGTTCCAGTCTTTTAAGAGGGTGAAATTGACTTTGGTTCCATTTGATTGCACAAGTTTAGGGTAGTGCACCTGATTTTCTAAACGGATTGTAATGTACATTTTGGTATATTTGGTATTATATGTCATATTGTGCACTTGTCTACCCTAGATAGTGAACCTAGAATACCTTTGTTATGTTTAGGGGAGTGGCTATTTGTAAGGGCCGACACACAAAGGGGTGTCAGGGTAACGTACAAATAGATAGTAAGACAGTGATAATTAAAGAACACAATAGTTAGATTTAAAACTCTTAACAAGATGCTTATGCCTCACTTATTGACTCTCGAGCTACTTTAGTCTTGAGTATAAGATGAGAAGGCCTGGAATGGCAAATCGGTGTCTTGTTTATTTAAAAGACATTCGATTCCACAATAGTATGCAATAGGGGCCGGGTTTCGTAAGAGGTTACCAGGGTAACCCAAGGTTGGGGGTCGGAACCTAGGAAGAAACACTAGGGTAACCTTTGCAACTTTGTGATGACACTCCACCTAAAGTAACATTTTACCTTGTGTTTGTGATATGATCAATTGTCAAAATCTGGAAGCAATGTAACCATTAGTTTGTTATGTACTAGAGTTTAGGGTTAGTAGATTAGGTCTAGGTAACCTTATTACTATCTCCTAGCATGGGGGGTGGACCTACGGGTACCACATGGTTGGGTGGAACGTGCACCTTACTCCGTTGGGTCCCCAGTTTTGTGATCATGGCATCGAGAGCTTCATGGATGGAAAGCTCGCATTTGAAACTTATGAATACTTCTTCATTGTAATTTTGTAAATTTGTATTGTAAAACATCCCTCAAATGTTGTGAGGTGAACATTTGTAATTGTAATTTGTAATTGTAATTTGTAATTATTATTTGAACTACCTCATCAGATGGATGAGTATTGTATATTTTATCAAATGCAATGTAAGGAGATATGTTTGTATCTTATATTATCTTGAATGGAGTATTAAATGAAATGCAATGTTTATCTTTGATGATTATGTTATTAATTAATATGAGCAATGCGAAATAATTAAGTCACTTATGGAAACTCAAAGTAGTGTAACGTCGCATAGCTTAATGAATGTATGCAACCAATTTAACTTAATAATTAAACATAAAAAAAAAATTATTTCACCTTTATAACACAATTGCAACATTCTTAGGTTATTAAGATGGGGCATTGCAGATTGGTATCAGAGCCAAGGTTACAAACACTGGACGCTCTAGGTAATCACGAGCCCATTAGGTTGACCTAGTACATAGTGTCGTAATTGTTAACCTTGGTTGAATAGTATCTAAGACTCGTTATTGTAATGTGTAGGAACATGCCTAGGCGAGGAGGAAGAGGTCATGGTAGAGGTCGAGGTGGAGGCCGAGGGCCAATCCCTCAGGTTACTCCCCCTCCTAGCCCTCATCGCAGTGATCAGGCAGAACAGTTGGGTCAGAGAAATGAGGGACAGAATCCCGAATAGTCAGCAGTAGAGGGTTCTCAGATACGTCCATTATTAGAGGAGGTCCTAGCTCATCTTGGACCTAGACAGGTAGATGAGCAGTAGGTTGTCAGAGAGAGAGATAGATCTCCTAGGAGAGTAGATGACACATCACATCAGGATGCTATCACTGTAGTCACATGAGGAATTTACTAAGGGCACGCCCACCTACCTTTGATGGTACAGGAGGTGGATTAGAGGCTGAGACCTGGCTACTGGATTTGGGTAGATGCTTTGCCATGCACCCTTAGGGTAGCAATACCTGTGCCAGATGCACTATTATGCACTTGAGAGGATTCACCTCTACTTGGTGGCACTTAGAGGAGAAGAAGCTCCACTTGGATATTGGTTCTGTGTCTTGGGAGATGTTTCTCAAGAGGTTTAGAGCTTGGTTCCTTTCAAAACACTGGAGGTAGCGTAGGGCTGATGAGTTCCATGATCTATGTCAGTTGGCTCTTTCTGTAGAGCAATATGAATGTAGGTTCTATGAACTCAAGCAGTATGCTAGTATTGGCAATGATGAGCCTATGCTAGTACAACACTTTATCAGGGGTTTAAACGCCCGTATCAGTGGTGGTGTCCAAGTCTTTGAGCCAAAGACTATGGAAGTTGCGGTGGAGAAGGCTCACATTGTAGAGGAGAACCTTATTATGGCATTAGGTGGGAATACAGGAGTGCAGATTGGTAGTGCTCCTGCAGCAGGTTTTAGTCCACGGGGAGGATAGGCATAGACAGGTGGTTCCTCTAGGAACCAACAGACACCCACAAAGGGTGGGCAGCAACAACAACAACGAACACCTCAAAAGAACAATAACCCTCAACCACAACAAGGAAATAGTCCTCAAACAGGAAAGGGTCGCAACTGGTGGCGCAACAAGCGCAATAGGCAGGAACAACCTGCATAGAGTGCTCAGTCTACCGTCAGTAGGGGTAGTTTTCAGCAATCCAATGCACCTTCGGGTGGAAGAGGATTCAGCAGAGGCATAGGTTGTTATTCATGTGGGCAGTAGGGACACATAGCTAGGCAATGCCCGATGAGAGGTTCTACTGGTTATGGGCCTCGACCTACAGTTTCAGAGCCTACGGTGGGAGATGTAGGATGAGCACATATAGTTTATGCTACGGTTAATGACCACCAAGCCGATCACCAGAACACGGTGGTCGAAACTTTAGGTAAGTTACATGGTGTTAGTGTTTCTATACTTTTTGATTCTGGAGCCACTGACTCCTTTATTTCACCGACCATTGTTGACCATTGTGGTCTTGTGGCAGTAAAGCAAGGTGGTAAGTGGCAAGTTGAATTCGCCTTAGGGGTGAGAGTAGTAGTAGAAAACTTAGTACATAATTGTGAACTTAAAATTTGTATGTTAACTACTTTAGTAGATTTATATGTTACACCCTTAGGATCGTACAACATAGTACTAGGTATGGATTGGTTAGCATCTTATCATGCTGTAATTGACTGTTGACTTAAGACAGTTAGTTGCATTAACGATTTAGGTGCGAAAGTGGAAATTGTAGGTATTCAAAGACCTATCTCTTTGCGGATGATATCTGCTATGCAATTAAAGAGATGTCTTCGTCAGGGATGTCAACTGTTTGCAACAACAGTTACTGATTTGGAAGAAGGTGAGAGTCGAGAGGTATCTCTTGATGATCATCCTATTCTTAGGGAATTCGCAGATGTATTTCCTGATGACATTCCTAGAATGCCTCCGAAGAGGGATATTGACTTTAGGGTTGACCTAGTTCCTCGAGCTGAGCCTATTTCTAGAGCTCCTTATAGAATGACGACTCATGAGTTAGAGGAACTCCGTATTCAGATAGAGGAACTATTAGAAAAGGGTTTCATTCATCCTAGTGTTTCCCCTTGGGGAGCACCTGTGATCTTCGTAAAGAAGGACAGATCTCTTAGGTTGTGCATTGACTATCGTCAATTGAACAAGGTTACGATTAAGAATCGTTATCCTTTGCCTAGAATCGATGATCTTTTTGATCAAATTAAGGGAGCTAATGTGCTCTCTAAAATTGATCTGAAATCTGGTTATCATCAATTGCGTATAGCTAAAGCAGATATTCATAAAACTGCTTTTTGAACTCGATATGGGCACTACGAATTCACAGTAGTACCGTTTGGGTTAACGAACGCACCATTAGTATTCATGAGTTTAATGAATGGTGTTTTTCATACATATCTTGATCACTTTGTCCTAGTATTTCTCGATGATATTTTAGTCTATTCGAGGAACATGAAGGAGCATGAAGAACACTTGAGACAGGTATTGCAATATTTAAGGGAAAATCAATTGTATGCGAACCTGAAGAAGTGTGACTTCTTTCAACCTGAAATAAAATACCTTGGACATTTAATATCTGGAAAAGGTATTGCTGTGGATCCTTCAAAGATCCAAGCCATCTTAGATTAGCCCGCGCCTACTAATGTAGGTGAAGTTCGTAGTTTTATGGGTCTAGCTAGTTACTATAGGCGGTTTGTAGAGGGATTTTCTAGAATCGGTCATCCTATTACTTCTCTTCAGAGGAAAGGGAAGAAGTTTGTTTGGACAGAGCAATGTCAGTTGGCTTTTCAGACTCTTAAAGAAAAGTTGACTAATGCGCCTATATTGATTGTGCCTGATCCTACTAAGGATTTCGTAGTGTGTACGGATGCATCCTTAGAGGGTTTGGGAGCAGTTTTGATGCAAGATGGGCGTGTGATTGCTTATGAGTCTCGCAAACTCAAGGATCACGAATTAAACTATCCCACTCATGACCTAGAACTAGCTATAGTTGTGCATGCATTAGCTCGTTGGAGGCATTTCTTATTAGGTCATCATTTCAAACTTCATACTGATCACCGTAGTTTGCAATACATCTTTACGCAACCTAACTTGAATGCTAGGTAGAGACGGTGGATGGAGTTCTTGTGTGAGTACGATTTTGAAGTAAAAGATGTTCAAGGAAAAGAGAATGTAGTGGCTTACGCTCTTAGTCGTTATCGACATGAGATCTCTGCTACTACTCTTGAAGTAGATTTGAGAGGTCAAATATTAGCAGCATTACCTACTGATAGATTATATCAGGAAGTAAGGTCAGAGATTGAATCGGGTAGACCTTTAGAAGGTCGATATGTAGGGTATGTCTTAGAATCGGATGGTATACTATGGAATTTAGGTTGTATTTATGTACCACATGTTGAGAGTCTTCGTACATTAATTATGACTGAAGCTCATCGAGCTCCATACTCAGCTCATCCAGGTGTCAAGAAAATGCATGCCGATCTTCGACAATTGTATTTCTGGCCTGGTATGAAACGTGATATTGCTAATTATGTATCGAGATGTCTTGAATGCCAGTGAGTTAAAGCTGAGCATCAACATCCTGCTGGATTATTGCAGCCACATCTCATTCCCGAATGGAAATGGGATATTATATCCGTTGACTTTATTGTAGGGTTACCTATGTCATCACGTCGACATGATGCCATTATGGTAACTGTTGACCGATTGACTAAAGTAGCTCACTTCTCACCTGTACGATCATCTTACAATGCTTCATCCGTAGCTAGGATATTTATGGAGGACATCGTTAGATTACATGGGATTCCTCGTAGGATTATCAAATAGAGATCATGTATTTACTTCAGCGTTATGGACTTCATTACAACATGATTTAGGTACACAGTTGAACTTTAGTTCAGCGTATCATCCTCAAACCGATGGTCAAACCGAGAGAGTTAACCAAATATTAGAGGATATGCTTAGAATGTACGTGATGGACCAACAATCATGTTGGGAGGTTTATTTGTACTTAGTAGAATTCGCTTACAACAATGGATATCAGATTTGCATAGGTATGCCACCATTTCAGGCATTATATGGTCATCCTTGTCATACTCCACTAAGTTGGGATCCACTTGAGGATAGAGTATTACTTGGACCTGAAATGCTTCATGACATGGAGCAACAGGTTGACCGTATTAGAGAGCATTTGATAGCAGCTTAGGATAGGCAAAAGAAATATGATGATGCGCATAGGATAGATTGACAGTTTGCTATAGGTGATAGAGTGTTTCTTCGAGTGCAACCGCGAAAGAGTCCAATCCGTTACGGAAAAGGCTCTAAGCTTGCGCCTCATTTTGTTGGGCCATTTGAGATCTTAGAGAGAATTGGTCCCGTGGCGTATCGACTTGCCTTACCACCTAGTTTGTCTCATATTCATGATGTTTTTCATGTATCAGTTCTTAGACCATATCATCCTGACATATCTCATGTACTTGATTGGAATGTGTTACAGGTAGAGGACGGGCAGCTAGCTTTGGAGCACGTGGCCATTCTACAGCACCAGACGCTTGGTCGCAGGGGTCGAGACATTGATTAGGTGAGGGTCAAATGGGATCCTAGCCATGAGGCTTCTGCTACTTGGGAGGATATGACACACATGAGGGAACTTTATCCCTATCTGTTCGCAGGCTTTCAGGAGCAAGCCTGATCCTAGGGGGGGAGGATGTAGTACCCCTCTGTCTATGCTTATGCTTTCTGCTGTTATGTTTTCACACTATTAGACTATGATACCTTGTTTAGATATTTTGATCGCTGGTTTTGAGTGATAGTGGATTTATTCTGTGACATGATGATACATTGTTGGTGATTACTGATTTTAGACATGCTTTGAGATAGCGTAGATGTTTACTTTCAGTTGATTATTGCTATGTACATGTTTATGATGGACTAACAGCTATTTATTTTGTCAGTTTGCTGTGACGTGTATTGGTGTGGAGAACGGAATCGCATCACTCGCTTGCGAGTGCCCTGTGATATATGTGATTTTCTCCGCACGGTGTGCCTGTTTAATGCTTTATCATATATATATATGCACGTTATTTGCTTGGTTGCAGGAATTGAAGGTACATGACACCAACTCCACCTGGGTACTCAGGTCTGAGCGTGTCAAGACTCAATGGAAATGTTGATCAGGAGATAGTATTTTGGTTTACCCTAGTCTAATCTATAATCCCGGCCTTAGTATATCGTCTGTTTTAGTTCAGAGTCATAGGATTGTTTTGTCATTTTCTGTTTGGATAAATTGTTTGAAAGGTAAATTTGGTTAATTTTTAATGATAGTTTATAGTGTTTTAAAATATTTTTATTTAAATTAATTTTTAAATGTGGAAGAGATTATTTGCTTAATTATTTAATTAATTAATTAGCTTATTTGGTTAAATGGTTGATCTTAAAAGATTAAACTAATTTAATTAAATTAATTAATTAATTAAATTAAATTTTTAAGTGTGTAAATTATATTGTATTTGAAAATTAGAAAATTAATAAAAAATAAATAAATGCATGAGATTTGAATAGTGGTTGTAAATTTAAAATTAAATAAATAAAATTATTATGTGCATGCAATTTGAAAAGTTATCCGAGAAGTGGTTGAGATATTTTTGCATCTTCTCGACATGTGTGTAAGTTTCATTTATTGGGTTCTTGAAAAATTTCTCAGAGGATATTAGGGATCTGGGAATTACGGCAGGGTTATCAGATTTTCTTCTCGGGGAAATAAAAAAAAAAATATTGTTGTGTAAAATTGATTCTTTTTAGAAATTGTTATTTCTCAGTATCTGGTTGTATATCTGTGGAAGATCCCTTGGAGGATCTTGGTGGTTGGTTAAGCTCTCTTGGAATTGGGAATTTCTTTTGAAGAAGATTTTGGGGATTGAACGCTACAGGCAAAAAGATTCTCCTACAGGCAGCTATCATAGTACAGGTATTTTACTTGTTTGATATGTTTCTTTTCTTTAAAAGTTAAAAAAAATAAAAAATGTTTTGTATTTCTTGTGTTTCTCGGTAAATATTCTGTAGAGAAAATAGATATTCTCTGTTAAAAAGTTTTTCCTATAGCCTTTGTTATTTTCTGCAAAAAAAATTCTGTAGAAAACAGTTGTATCAAACTTTGGGAGAAATTATTTGCATCAACAATTAAATTTAAACCTCAGGGAGTTATTTAAATTATTTAGAGAAGATTATGTGCATACTGTTTAAAAAAAAGTTACTCTATATTCATATCTGTAGAAATTTTGTTTAAAACCTGTTTATATTAAAACTTGTAAAATATTTATATATATCTATTTACATATATGTTAATACATATATATATATATATGATATTCCAAATCATATAAAAATTTATGTGAAGTTTTTCTTTAAAAGAAAAAAGAAGAACGCCGTACAGGCAAATATTTATTTAATAGTTCGGATCGAAATCCGAATAGCAGAGAAAATATCCGCGGAAATTTATTTTGCAAAAAAATTAAATTTAAAAAAATTTACAGTGATAGCGGAGGGCAGAAACCATCCCCAACCTCTGCTACGGTGGGCGCAGCCACCACGGTTGCGCACAGCAGCCGAAGGCTGCTGGGTGCAGCCCTGGCATGGCCGCGTCCTCCCACAGGGAGGCCGCAGTTGGGGTTGTGGACCATAGGGTTTACTAATATAAATTTCTATTGTGCGAAATTTACATTGCGAATTTTATATTAAAGTTTTAAATTCGGATTTTTAAATAGCATGTATTAAATTCGAATGTTTTAATTTTTATATATATATTAATATATATATATGTAAATATACATATTCTATATATATATATATATAATATATGTATAAATGTATGTATATATGTATATATGTATATATGTAAATATATTATATATATATATACATCAAGTATATTCTTTGTTATTGTGAATAGTTGATTAAAGTATTAATGTGGAAAAGAATATTTGGGCAAATGAGGAATAAAATTTATTGTTATTTACATAGTTATGCATATTATGAATTTGATGAGTTTATTTATTTAATGTTTAGAGAATTGTTGAGTTATTAAAATTATTAGCAATAAACACTTCCTCTTTCTTAATTGTTTGATTGGATTTAATATATCCCAAAAATAGACTTGTATTCATTTTTAGGATGTCTTCTATTTATTGGGTAAAAGGGGGGGAAGAAATTATCTTTATGTGATTTTAAGTCTTCTAGTTCCAGTCTTTTAAGGGGGTGAAATTGACTTTGGTTCCATTTGATTGCACAAGTTTAGGGTAGTGAACGGATTGTAATGTACATTTTGGTATATTTGGTATTATATGTCATATTGTGCACTTGTCTACCCTAGATAGTGAACCTAGAATACCTTTGTTATGTTTAGGGGAGTGGCTATTTGTAAGGGCCGACACACAAAGGGGTGTCAGGGTAATGTACAAATAGATAGTAAGACAGTGATAATTAAAGAACACAATAGTTAGATTTAAAACTCTTAACAAGATGCTTATGCCTCACTTATTGACTCTCGAGCTACTTTAGTCTTGAGTATAAGATGAGAAGGCCTGGAATGGCAAATCGGTGTCTTGTTTCTTTAAAATACATTCGATTCCACAATAGTATGCAATAGGGGTCGGGTTTCGTAAGAGGTTGCCAGGGTAACCCAAGGTTGGGGGCCGGAACCTAGAAAGAAACACCAGGGTAACCTTTGCAACTTTGTGATGACACTCCACCTAAAGTAACAGTTAACCTTGTGTTTGTGATATAATCAATTGTCAAAATCTGGAAGCAATGTAACCATTAGTTTGTTATGTACTAGAGTCTAGGGTTAGTAGATTAGGTCTAGGTAACCTTATTACTATCTCCTAGCACGGGGGGTGGACCTACGGGTACCACATGGTTGGGTGGAACGTGCACCTTACTCCGTTGGGTCCCCAGTTTTGTGATCATGGCATCGAGAGCTCGCATTTGAAACTTATGAATGCTTCTTCATTGTAATTTTGTAAATTTGTATTGTAAAACATCCCTCAAATGTTGTGAGGTGAACATTTGTAATTGTAATTTGTAATTATTATTTGAACTACCTCATCAAATGGATGAGTATTGTATATTTTATCAAATGCAATGTAAGGAAATATGTTTGTATCTTATATTATCTTGAATGGAGTATTAAATGAAATGCAATGTTTATCTTTGATGATTATGTTATTAATTAATATGTGCAATGCGAAATAATTAAGTCACTTATGGAAAATCAAAGTAGTGTAACGTCGCATAGCTTAATGAATGTATGCAACAATTTAACTTAATAATTAAACATAAAAAAAAAAAAAAATTATTTCACCTTTATAACACAATTGCGACATTCTTAGGTTATTAAGACGGGGCATTACACGTTCCGGGTATGTGCAAGATCATGATGGGCCAAAAAGTGGAAATGTGATGGGTATGTGGCTGACGACTATTTTTTTATCCAAAACTGATGAATCGAAAAGGGTTTTTAAAGGAGATTCTAAGATTTCCATCGATATAAATTATGCTTTACTTTGAATTTAATAAGTAATTATTATTCATTTTCTATTCAAATTATGACTAAAGTCCTGATTGATAGGCTGATTGAAAAACATCTATGGATTTCACACGGTATCACATTTTTTGGATCCAAAACATGCATCACATTCTATGCTTCAAATACTATAGGATTAAAACAAGGAAAATTGAATTTCATGAAGTTTTGACCAAGTTAAGGTGGTTAGACATACGAGTTTTTATATTTTTTTAAAAAATTTAACAAAAAAATCATAATTAATTATTTACTTGGAAAAAAATTACAAAAAAATATGTATCACATCGGGGCATGAGTCCTCTACTTATATCTAAAATTTATAAAAAATAATTATCATTTTATTGTGGTTAGGGTCGTCAAACAAACACCTACTTCTTATTTTTTCCCTAAAATTTAAGTACTACGGCATTGAAATTTCAAATTTTCACCAAATAGATTTTTTTTTCTTAAACAAACCTAGTATTTTAGAAACTACATTCAATTTTATATAGATTCCATTGTTACATATTTTTGAAATAATAGAGATAACTTATTCAAATTTTTACATTAAGTTATGTAACTCTGAATTTTTTGAATTTTTTGCCACTTAAGGGCCTATTTTTTCCATGATGA
Organism: Sequoia sempervirens; assembly: GCA_007258455.2. NCBI lineage: Eukaryota > Viridiplantae > Streptophyta > Pinopsida > Cupressales > Cupressaceae > Sequoia > Sequoia sempervirens. Next base: position 55,486,797 of record VDFB02047230.1, on the reverse strand, counting down.
TCCTGCACATACCCTTCTAGTTTATCAATTTTGAATATTGGCCATTGATCTCATGATGAGATGGTAGATCAAATGGCTCACTTTAGGCTGACCAAGTTTGAAATCCAACAGTGCTTCATCAATTTTTCTTCAGCCAATGGCGTTAACCCACTTCAGATGGAAATTCATCCATTAGCAAGATTCATCTGTCTCGCAAATTAGGTGGATTGATCCACATGTTAGGATCTCACTGATCTTGTGGCCTTTAATGAGCTTTCATCTTTTTCTTGTGAGCTAGTGGGGAACGGTCGAGATTGTTCCCAACATTCAATCTTGGCTGTTGGTTCAGAACCATGAGAAATTCCAGATAATGGAGGATGGGCCTCATGTCCATATGAGTACACATGTCTTCATCTCATTTTCCTCGCACTGCATAACCGACCGACATTTTTCATTCGCGATTTGGTGGGGTATGGTTAGGCTCTCTTCCCATGGTCTCAAATCACTAAACCTACATACACGACAAGGTTAGCATTAAATAAGGGGCCAATACTAGGACAATGATGATTTGACCCTTGCAAACAAATGACTTAAGCCTAAGTCATTTTTGGGAAAATTTAGCATCCAAGTTTAGGATGCAACTAAAATCAACAACCGATTGGGTGACTAACACTCTAAACCAAAGGGGTTGGTAGTTGAACGTACATGACAGCTCAAGTAATGACGTAAGGAACTAGAAACCGGCAAGGTAGGTCAACATGACATTAGAAGGCTTGAAGGATTCCATAGGAAAAACCCTACTCACATATGGGGAGAAGGGTTTAAAATGCAAAACAAGTCTATGGGCTACTTAGAAATTGCAAATATTTGGGAAGATCCATCAATGGCTCATGCTCGAGGATGTATGCCCCTAGTGGGTGTAGTGAGAATCTAAATCTTAGGTTGAAGCAAACCAAGGTAGAAGACCAAAACCCAGGAGCCTACCCGGACAATCCAAGCAGACACAATAGAAAGAAAACACACTAGACGAAGCTATGTACACTATTTACAAAATATACATTGCAATTCACTTCCATGAGAATCCACTTTAAAACATTTGGCTTTGATGCACAAACTGGAGGCCCTTGGCCCCCAAAATTTAGTGAAAATTCTTTCCTTTGTCAAACACTTTAGTCTATTTTACTGGTAATGGGTCCACATGAACATTATGCAATTCTAGACTACTAGTAGTATCACAATCAACATTGTCTTTGACATTTGATGTAACATTACCAAACTTATCCCTCTCCACAATAGGTTCATCAAACTGAGCCGGGAAGATGAAACCCTCATACTCCACACTGTCATGAAGTGTAAAATCACATTCCACTTGCTCATCAAATTTGAAAACCTCGTAGACACTTTAGCTTATACTTGGCCAATCTTTTATAGGATCAGGGAAAAGAAAAACATGATCGGGCATATCCTTAATCTATTTTTCACGAGTGTTTTCTTCATGAGATGGAAGAAGTTCCATGATAAGGTCCATGAGGTAGGGAGCATCTGCAAAAAAAATCCATTGCAACTTCATACTAACTTATATCATTCCCCTAATTATCCATTCATTTGAATTGCTCCTCATGTGGATGAAATAATCCTGCAATGCTAACATATTCTATAGAATCATCAAATAATTCCTTCTCCTCAACATAAAATAATGTTGCCTGAGTATCCATGCCTTTATCTTGATTCACCTCTTGGTCTCCTAAGAGTGGAGTTCCTTTTATATCAAGGCACATATCATCATGTGGAACATGAATAGCTAACATTTCAACTACCTTTTCAAGTACATAGCCAGTCACCATAGGAAAATCACCATAATCATCTACATCCTTCTTGATAGCAATGCTACATTCAAAGCTTCCATCATAGTCTTGAACTTCTTTATCATTTGAGCTATTGTCACATTTAGATGTCAACAAGTATGAGGCATTTTCTTGATACTTATCAAGTACAATTCGCTCAATCACATGTTGGTAAATTGATTCATTAGTGTTTGTGTCTCCACATCCACCATTTAGCTAGGGGACTATTAAATCAGGGGTGACATCTTCAAGGGAAAATTTACCGACCTTAACATCACCTTGATTCTTGTTTGTACCATCCATGGCACATTCACTAGTAGTACTTTCCAATTACTTATCAGGATTTTCTTCAAAAAGAGGATTTCTTCTACACCAATAGGAATTATCATTTATATCCTCACTGTCCAATGTAGGTTCATCAAATAAAGGATTTTTCCATACTGTTATGATAGTTGGATGTCCCTCATCTTCTTCAGTGTCAAGATTCCAACAATTTTGATGATGAGTGCATTCAAATTTAGTGTAATCACTTGAAGAACAAAGAGAAACATTCTCAACATCATCCTCATCATTTGCACTCACAATTGACCCACATTCAAAGAATTCTTCACATCAAGAGAACTGCTCACTGCCTATGAAACACACAACCTCAAGGCTATTAACATATCCTCTACTAGAAGCAAGGGACTCCATTTCCAATTCATAAGAAGAATCATATTCAATAGAGTACTGTCCAAACTCGATCTCATCCCTTTGATTCCACATTCGTGCCATATCATTGAAGCCAAGTGTATCCCCATCACTGACTAGTGCATGATAAGTGTTGGTTGAATTAATTTGTGAGGTTTCACCCTATACCTCTTGTGTTTGATCATAGCCTATGACATCCCAAGGGAGATAATTAGGTGCTACCTCCTTGTTCTCACACTCTGTATCTTCATCCTCATCACCACTACATGCACTTGCTTCTATGTTTCTTGTAAAATAAAAAAATTCAACAGTCAATTGCTCGGAATCCGATGCTTCTCTTTGATCTATCAATATTAGTCTTTGATCCTCCTCACTATAGAAATTATTGCCCACATTTTGGGAAACAACTAGGGGCATATGACAATGCTCAATATCTTCCACAATATTTATCCAATCCACTACTTGATTAAGGCTATGAGGCTTCTGATTCTCAGACCATTGGTTTCATCCTAATATGTAGGCTTCACAAAAAAAATTAATGCACATTTAATCACTAGGCCTAAAAATATTGGGTATCTCCATCAAAACATCCAAGAATCTTGAAAAAAGTCATATGGTGGCTCATTTACATGTCTCTTCATTTCATACAACTTTCTAATAGAGAAAATCAAGTCAGCCCTTCCCATCCTTGGTTGATGCTTGCTTATGTTCTGCATCTATTGGGAGTAATGTAGATGTAACATCTATGGGATCCTTTTCTTGGAATTTTTTTTTACTTCCTAATCTACTTGGTTCAATAGCCTGAATACTATTAGAACTACTGCTAGCAATCACAGGTCCTCTCATGATTGAGTATTTCAAATTATTCTAGATGATCATAGCCTCTTGGTAAGCTTTCTGTAAGGTGGCAAGCTCTTTATCTCTCAACAAGAAGCTCATCTTACTATCAAATGCTCCCAAATACACAACCAAACACTTTGCATCATTTGGTCTCATTTGCTTAGGGATTTCCCTTATGACCTTGGAAAATATAAGGTTGAAAGCAGGGACTAATTCCTCCCTATCCCTAGAAATCTCCATAAAATTATTTCTTACAACACTTGGGTTTATCCTTTTACCAAATTGGTCCATGAAGGCTGCCTTAAGTTCATTCCAACAATGTACCGAAGAAGTAGGCATAAAAGAGAACCAGTCTCTTGCATCTCCTTTCAGGGATTGAACAAATAGTTTCATAACCACATCTCCAGGGTCTATTTCATAATCACCCATCACATCAACAAATTATTTCACATGCCTACTTGTTGATTCTAACTTTTCACCACCGAATCTTGGTATTTTGTCCCTGACCTTGGGTGGTACCATATTTGGGTAACCACAAATATTGTCAAAGTCAATATGCCTGTACCTATCAGTACTGAAATTTCCTTGGTGAGATAATGACTATTCACCTTGCATGCTTTTTTCCATATTTATACTAGATGATATGAATTGATAACCAGTCCTTAATTCTTGGAAAGGAATTTAGAATATACTAGGAAAACATACAATATTATCCTAATTCCTCTCACAAAATATGATCCTAAGCCCTCAACATATGTATTTCTTACAAATGCTACCTAAGATCTAACAATTTAACATGCTCCTTTTATCACGATGTTGGAATTTAACTTGTACACAAAAGCATGCTAAAATATTACTATCATTCCCTCACCTATTGCTAATTCACTCATTAGGGAATAATTTACATCTTGAATATGGGAAATTTATCTTGATTTACCAATAATACACTCCTATTTCTTCAAATTCTATGAAAATACCTGGTAATTTGTAGCAGGTGACTATCCTTTGCCTTTTAAATTGCAGATATGACCAATTGATGTATGCTTTAATAGGTTCTTTGAGTCAGAGTCGCCACCTCTTTCCAGAGGACTGAAGTTCAAGTGAGATGAAGTTTCTTTATAGGGAGTACACATTCTGGGCTATCTTCCACAATAGAGTCACGTTCAGATCCTTCAGTCTTTGTTGCACTCAAAATATTTACCAGGTTCGATAATTTCTCATTATCCAATCAAGATGTTCAAGTTCGCTTCACCCTATGAATCTACATTTTGCATCTACATTTGGAGAATGAGAATGTCCTTAATATAGTCAAAATTTTGTTGGTATTTTTCCTAGTACACCTAAGGAATCTCTAAAGAGTAGCCAACTCCTATATTCAAGACCCTTAAAGTGAATGGCTAATTGAAAAGATTCAGTTGAAGGTTGCAATGTTCTACAATTTAGGCTCTGTGGGACCTAGGAGGGTGTTCCTTTTAACATTTTATTTTACTATCTCAATAAATGACATAGCAAATCATAGATCGATTCCTATAAGGGGTAAACAACATAATTCACTCAAAGGTCGACTAATCTTCAAGCAAATATCCATCAATTTACCAAGAACAAGGAAGATATCTCATACACATGCTTCAGTGTAGATAAATTTTAAGAGATTTGTATTCTAACCCTAAATGGATGGTCCAATATATTATTATCACTCAAAAGGAAAATACCATGACAAATAGACTAGCATCTTCATCAATTGGGCAATGGAGTCATGCATCTTACAACCTGTCATATAGAAATTCTTTAAATCTAATAATTGTTGACTATTTACATAAGGACTTGCATTATGAAAACTCTCTACACATAATAAATCACTTCTTACCAAATTCCTAGTAAATCATTACAAGTTCATGGCATCACTTAAACATTTAGTTGATTTATTAAACAAAAGAAGAAATGAAGGAATGCATTCAAATGAAACATTCGACGATGAACAAAATACACTTGATATTATATTCAAAACTTGAAAAATAGTTTACAGAGAAGATTAGATGAACTATGTATGAAATTTTCTTCGATATCAATAATTTCTACAAAACTCTTAAATATTTTCATATGCAGAGCTCAAAACCAAGACAATTCCACTATCTTATTTTCTAGTATTCTTCTATTTTCTACCCTTTTACATACTAGACTTGAGGACTCAAAAAGTTAGAACCCTTGCGAACAAGCCCCAAATTCCATTTTATAGAACAAGGGAGCAAACAAGCTTCCAAATCAAAATGCAATTACCTTTACAAAATTTCATTTCGCATAAAATTTCAACTACATTTCAAAATTCCCCACATGATGAGTATGTTGAAATGGGGAAACAATAATTGTTATAGCTTCCATGAGGATGAATAAAGTACTGCCAAAATTTCCTCGTCTGCCATGTAAGTAGGAAGATCGACGTTCATACTACCACAAGGGAACATAGTTAGCATCCAACACCTCAAAAAGAAACCACACATGTAGAGAGAAAGCAACCACCATAGGAATTATCAAACCATGCAAAATTTTACTTCACACACCACCTTTTTAATAACTAGAAGACCTTCCACTAGTATCACACACACCATGGTACACACGTCCAGTTCATGTCATAGCAAGGGTTGGAGATGAAACCTCAACCCCTTCCTCATCCTTGTCTCATTTTACCACAACACCATCATGCCTGCTAGGAGTCCTGTCCACTAAAGGTGGAATGGATAGCACCTCAGGTCGAGGAGATGGAGCTCAACCTAGGGTCTCGAGATACTGATGGTAGCTTCAATCTATCTCCATTTTGGTTTTCAATGAGCTCTTCGTGATGTTAATGCAATTTTTTTCATCCAAAAGAGCCACGACCATATCGAAGTTTTCATTGAACTCTATGGGAGAGCCCAACAAATTCTTCTCCTTTTACTCCCACAACCCTCAAGCTCTCGACTTAACCTTTTAGATGATAGCTACATGTGATAGCGATAGGTACAAATCCCTTGCCCTTAGTATCCTCATGAGTGCATTTTCTTCACTATGGGTCTTCATCATGGGACCTCTATGAATTGAGCTGAGAATACCTTCACACTAGAACTAATGAAGTAAGAGGCTTGCTCATTCCACCACTAGAAAATCTACACTCATAACCTCGGCTCTCGACACAAAATCAAAGAATTGACAACTAATTGCTATGGAAAAAATAACAACTCGCCACTTCTATTTATTGAACACTGTGATGATAGCAATCATCAATGCTCAATGAAGAACACACATGCAAACTCGACATTTTGTTGGCATGCACATTGTCACCGTTTAATTCTCAAATGCATGGAAATCTATAGATCATACTTCATGATTGCTGGAAATTAAGTTTCCACATGCACGTAGATCAATTTGATCACATCTACAAAGAGTAGATCATTAATTCCAAATGGTTATAGAATGAAATGGCTATCATGTGCCAGTTTATCAATTTCAAATATTAGTCATTGATCTCATGATGAGATGGAAGATCAAATGGCTCACTTTAGGCTAACCAAGTTTGAAATCCAACAGTGCTTCGTCGATTTGTCTTCAGCCAATGGCATTAACCCACTTCAGATGGAAATTCATCTATCAACAAGCTTCATTTGTCTCACAAATTGGGTGGATTGATTCATGTGTTGGGATCTCACTGATCTCACGGCCTTTAATGAGCTTTCATATTTTTCACATGAGCCAGTGGTGAATGGTGGAGATCCTTCCCAACATTCAATCTTAGCTAGGATCTCTTCCCATGGTCTCGAATCACTAAACCTACATACACAACAAGGTTAGCATTAAATAAGGGGCCAATACTAGGCCGATGATGATTTGACCCTTGCATATGGATGACTTAAGCCTAAGTCATTTTTGGGAAAATTTAGCATCCAACTTTAGGACCTAACTAAAATAAACAACCGACTGGGTGATCGACACTCTAAAATAAAGGGTTTGGTAGTCGAACGTACATGACAGCTAAAGTAATGACTTAAGGAATTGGAAATTGGCAGAGCAGGTCAACGTGACATTAGAAGACTTGAAGGCTTCCATAGGAAAAACCCTACTCACATATGGGGATAAGGGTTTAAAATGCAGACAAAGTCTATGGGATGCTTAGAAATTGCAAATATTTGGGAAGCTCCATCATGTGGCATGTAGGTCCCATTTGGGTGGGACTCATATTCCCAAGGTGGTGTATGAGTCCCACCAAACCTTTTTGGATAGAAGAAATGTCAGGTAGTTGAGATATTAAGTATATTTGTTGATTATGTCAGGATCTCAATTGAGATAAGCCTCAATATGCATAATAAAGGGTCTTAGGGGCCTATTAATGATGATATTAAGGTCATAAATGTAAGAGTCCCCAAAATTTAATGGGAAGGTGCAAACAAATACAATTTACAATAGTAAATTAAGGGAAAATTAGGTCTATTTAGCTTAAGAGGGCCCTAAACCCAATGTGAATGTGTAAAACAAATTACAACACTAGATCAAGGTGACATTAGGTCCATTTTAATGTTAATAATTCCCAAATTAAGTGGGGAAATGTAGAGGGATACATTTTCCATCACTAAATTTAGCCCCCACTTTAGTGAGAGGAGGAACTTGGTTCAAAATCACACTAAAGTATAAATTCAAGAGGGGTCCATGTGCACTAATGTGGATTGTTTAAGATGACAAAGATCAAGGAGGTAACCAAGCACCCAAGATCCAAGATCCTACGTCAAACCAAAATAAGCACAAAGGGACACACACAAGGTGTATGGTATGTAAAAAAACAAGATACACAAACATACAATGTCAAAGATATAAATACAAAAGAAAAAGAAAGAAAAGCTGGATCAAGCTTTGACCATTTATTCCACATTTTTTGGATCATATCTAAGATGTTTTTCCAAAAATGTATGCGCACTCTGAGGCAAAAAAACTTTGGGATGTTTGCTAGGTGAGTATCCAAAAACAATGATTTATAAGTGGAACATAATTTCCACTATGAAAACTTAATGTATGCTCACAAGGGTTAGTGGAACCTTAGGCCATCCACTAGGTGAAGCCCCAGAGAGGTGAGACACATACACAGACAACTGGTATGCTCTCACACCTACAAGCAAGTGGCTATGGAAATTCACACCTAAGTTCGGCTGCCATATGTACAACCATACCAAAGCTATACCTTCTGATAAATTTGATAAGGAACCACATAACAATGGAATTTGAGATCCATAAGGAAAGAAAATATTTGTATGCTTGAAACTAATGAAAAAACAAGATGGCTTGACATGAAAGAAAAGTGTGTTATGCTAGGTGGCCATATAACAGTTATCGTAAATGCAAAATACTGTAAGGTGTGTTCAAAGAGACTTTTCTTAGTTCACATAAGGTCTCTTCTTAGGGAACATCATGCCTAATGTCTCCAAGAGAGGAAAATTCAAAGAAATATCATGCCCTTGGAGGAAATCAAACCCAATGATACCACCATGAAAAGGATGCATCACAAGAATAAAGAAAATGACACAATGAAACATGAGTGTGGATGTATGCTCCCATTTTAAAGTGATTTCTAACACCATTACAATGAGAATTTTCTTTAAAGTAGAAGAAGACATGAGAGATTATTTAAAAATCTCTATTCCAGGTCATATGTTTCCAATAAGCTACATCATGAAAAGGGAAGGGGTTTCCCACAAAATGTATAACTTAGTACATCACATGCAAGCCAAATTAAGGCATGTTGTCCACATCCCAAGCTTTCTCTTATATGTATGTGAAAGGTGGTCAACTAGCCAAAAGAGAAAATGGAAAGTGACATACAAGGACAAGGATACCTAACCCCTTTCCCCCACTTAGTGCGAGACAAGGATGATCCAAAAAAAATTGGTATCAATTAGAGGAACTAGGTGCTTCAACATAAGGAAGAGCACCACAATCCTTAAGATGTTGAATTCAATTAGTCAAAGCCTTACATTCATTAGTAGAATGACCATGAACTCTATCATATGCAAAAAATGAATTCTTGTAGTGAAATTTATTTTTTGCTATTAGATGGAGGGATATCAAACAATCTTGGAGGAGTCTCGACAAGATGCTCTCTTGATAAATAGTAGAAGATGTTCTGTTATTTTCTGACAAAGATAAATCTTGATTTAAAGTGCAAGGTTTCATACTTACACAAGACTCTTTAGGTTGCGAGATTTTGTTCCCTCCTTGAAAGGATTGTATAAAATCTATCAAATTTGAATCATTAGTGTTTTGTGTGATGAAATTAATCTTAAGCGAGGATTTCATTGCTTCTTTAATTTCTTTTGAAGGACAAAAACCAAGCCCACTAGTGTCTATCAGTTTAGGATCCACTAATGTTAAAGTTGACTTAGAGGAATATTTTATAATAGTGTTGACATTAAGTGGAGGCTTGTTTGTTTGTTTCGAGGCACAATAACCAAGACTCCTAGTCTTTTCTTGCATGTGAGGTTGTATAGGGACACAAATACATTTTTCTCTAGCACCACATCATTTTCCACTATATACAAGTTGTTTCATCATTTCATAACCTTTTCCATAAAAATCTTTTAGTTATTTCAGATTTGGTGGTTGTTCTTAGTTAAGTTCATCAAAGTTTGTTGTGTAATTTTTTGTTTCTTGTAAAGTGTTTGAGGTGGATTCTTTTGAAGGGTCTTTTTAATTTTTTGTTGACATTACCACTTTTTATTTTCCTTTTTTAGACTATTTATTTATGATCTTGTATTCTCCAATGAATGTACCAGGTGTAAGATCCAACGATCCCAAATCATCTAGTGATATCATTATGAAGGTTTTAGGACATCTATCTTTTTGGTCTTCTTGCACAGATTCCACTTGTGTAGTTGGTGTTAATGTTTTCAAAGTATTTTCCTTTCCTTTCTCAATGTTCAAACAACTTTTTGGTTCAGAGTCATCTTCGAGTGCATACACTTTGTTGTTGTAGACATACTTCATTACACGATGAAGAGTAGAAGGAACCCCATTCATTGCATGAATCCATGGTCTTCCTAAAATAATATTATATAAAATATCATGAGGCATAACATAGATTTTTGTTTCTAATGTGGAATTTCCAACTATAATAGGCAGAGTGATCACACCAAGCGGCTATTTTCCTACATTGTCAAATACCTTAATAGATAGAGGCATGTTGAATTTTTTATTTATCAATGCCAAGTCTATCCAAAAGGGTCACACTACACACATTTAGGGTGGATTCATTTTCAGCAAGGGTTATTTTCATTCCCCATGCATTATAGGTAGCTATTATCATGAAAGCATCATTTTTTTTTTGTACTTCCAAAGGAGGGAGCTCACTTTGGTGGAAAAAAATGTCAGCATTCATTTCTTGAATCATGGTTGCTATGTCACTCAATTGCACATTAGGAGGGGTAGGAACTTATTGTAATGCACTTTGAATCATGTTATGATCATGAGGGGATTTTTGAATAAGGTCCCATAATGATATTTTAGTAGGAGTGTTCTTAAGTTGTTCAACAAGATAATACTCCTTTCCACTTTGTAGAGGAAAACAAGGGGCACTAGGAAAGATAGGGTTAGGCAATGGGAGGGATGTTGAAGGTTTTTCTTTGTTTGCATATTATTTCTAGTGTTATATGTATGAGGAACTATGTTATAATTTGACTGTTGTGAAACATTATGCTTAGGTGGGTAAAGGATAATTTTGGGTTTTTTTTGAGTTTGTGGTCGTTGTGAGGCTAGGTAAAGGATTAGAGGATTCTTAGGATGTACCACAAGGTATTTAGGAGGTCCAATAGTCAAGGGGGATCTAACAAAAACTTGCACATTCAACACCTCAGCGGTTTCAGTTTGATATATTTCTAGTGAAGGGGAATCTAGTGTCACCTTTTTAGCATCATCTAAGGAAGCTGAAATGTTCTCATTTTCTTCCACCATGATATCTTCCCTAGTAGGAGAGTTTTTAGGAGAATTACAAACTACATGTTCATGTCATTCAAAGGTTGGTTCTTCTAGAATGAATTCATCACAAGGGAGTTATCCATGGTTGGATTGTCTTGTGTATCAATGATGTCATTGTCTTGTTCAATATTGTTTTCCCTAGGGGAAGAGAGACACATGAGATTCTCATGACTTTCATCAATTGTATTTTCTATCATCAAAGTATCTTCTTCACACTAGGAGAGATACTAGGAGAAGAACTAATGTGATTTTCATGATTGTACAAAATTTTGTTCCTTTGTCCCATAGTGTCTTCTAAAATGGGATAGGTAGGGGAAGAAACATAAAGATGGTTGTCATAGATATTAAATATTTGATCATCTAAGACCAATATATCCTCCTTACTTACAACTTCATCTTCTAAAACATTATCATAAGAGGGGAAGGTTTTGGGAGATGAATGTAGACTAGTTGAAGTTTCAATGGTCTCTTATTGTGCTATGTGATCATCAAGATTACCTATGGTTGTGTCCTCTTGTTCATCAATGTCTTGTCCACTAAGAGAGGTAAGAGGAGATAAACAACTAGGACTCTCAAAACTATCATTGATTGGTTCTTCTAAGATTGAAATATCTTCTTCACACATAGGAGAGGTATTAGGAGAAGAACAAATACGATTGTTATGATTTCCCAAGGTTGTATTCTCTTTCAATAAAGCATTCTCATAGGGAGGGGATATGAACCTTTTCTTAGACTACATAGATAGGTAAGATACTAACATTGTTTGACCAAGAATGAAAAGTACTTTTAACCATCTCATGAAATGCTTCAATAATGTAAACAATGTATATCTAAAGATGAAAAATACTTTTATCCAATGTATGCAAAGCTTTAAGAATGCAAACAATGTGTATCCAAAAATGAAAAGAACTTCTATCAAACTTATGCAAATCTTTATGAATGTAAACATTGTGTATGCAAAAGTGAAAATTACTTTTAGAAATATTATACAAAGTTTCAGAAATGTGAACATTTTCAAATTTGATGATGTTTTCTAGTGAATTGATTTAGGAAGAATTCAAAAATGGCTACCCTAAATTGATTTTTTTGACCTAGATGCATAAAAAAAAAGTTCCTAAAACTTTCTAGACTGATACTATAGGTTACCAACAAGCTTAAGAAGCACATAAAAAAAGGTTTTTAATGTTGTAAAAGGTAGTTTCAGGAATAATCTAGGACCATATAGCTCAGAGGGGCATATGAGTCCTATTCAAGGTTTTTGGAGGGGTCAAATGCTAGAAAATGCACAACACAAAAAACCCAGAAAGTAGGAAAAACAACCTGTACTAAGAATAAATCACCTAAAGGGGCATATAAGTCCTTGATGAAGATTTTTGCACCAATTTCAACAAATTATGAGTTTCTTCTAAGGTTTCTAACTTGTATGATGTCTAGACTATTTGCAATTGTAGAATTTCAATGGAATTTAGTGATCTAAGATGCAAAAATACAACCTATATGCACTTTCACTAATGCAAGATTTAGAAAACCTAGATACCAATTAAATAATGCAAAACCTAATGTAGAGTCAATGTAAGCTAGATCTAGGATTATGAGGAACTCCAAATTAGAAATGAGGTGTTCTAAAGGCCAGGTTCACCAAAATGATTTGTTGAAAAATTTTGCTCTATGTTTGGGAGATAGATCGACACTTTTCTACAAATATCATTCAAGGAAACCATAGAGATCTTAATTTGATGGTAGAATGAGGGAAATAGATCTATAGTAAGGTGTCATAGGGTGTGATTAAGGACAATTAGAGGGTTCACCACCAAGCTAGGGCTTGGAAAGATAAGAAATGAATGTAACTGAAACATTGAAAATAGAAGTCTCACCAAAAATAAATGAACAAGATGATCAGACACTATGTTTTTCTAAGGGATGCTTCACTCAATTATGAAGGGAAAAATGAAAAAATAACAATAAAAAAAGGATCCTACCTATTATAGAAATAAAAAAGGGGAGTTTTGAGAGCTTAAAATAATGTGTACCTTGTACAAAACCTTTTTTTAGGTCATAGAGGACTCATTTACCTTTAGTGGTGAATGGGTCCTTATTAGGGTTTCAAAAAATGACTTCTAGGTTTTATTCCTCTTAGTCTACACTCCTAGATCCCAAGTTTTCACTACTTTAAGCCTCACTAAGTACTCATTCATGTTTAGTGGGGAATGGGTCCTTTAAGGTTTTTGAAAAACTAATTTCTAGGTTTTGTACATCAATTTTTGCACTCTTAGTTCCCAAGTTTTTAGCTGCTAAACGTTTGAAACAAATTTTATAGGTCTCTTTTCGTGATCTTGCAATGTAGATGAAAAATTTTGCAAATTTTCAACTTTGAAATTTTTTCTCCAAATCTTTTTCTCCAACCTAAAAAAATTCAATCACACATTCAAGAGGAGGATTTTTTTTTTATTATTAGAGGATAGGGTTTTGCCTCATTCAAACCCATTTTAGGTAATTAAACCAAATAACGAAACAATGAAATGAGGAAATGAAACATTAAGCTTGAAATGATGATACCTTGGATGATATCTTGGAATATAAATCTACAAACTAACATGAATTGGCCATGTAGAATGTAGATCTTGATCTCAAATATGATGTGAAACAATGTTTGTAAATAGATTTTCAGTGCTACATCAACAATCTTAGCTCGACAACATGCTTGAATGCACTATTCCTTTGAAATGATGAAATGATCTTGAATTACTAGAATCAACTCTTAATAATCTACCCTTTATTTTCCTTAAAGTGCTCTTGAAGTTCTCTATAATTCTCATGTAGAGTATTAGGATGCTCTCTCAAATTTTCTAGGTGAAACTATGTGAATTAACCCCATATTTATAATAAATCTAGATATTAGCCCAAAAATTCAAATAATTCAAGCCAACACCATATCTAGGATTGAAAATCATAAGAATCCTGCCAAAATTAAATGAAAAAAGGGGTCCTACATGAGGAGGACCCATTCACCACTAAAGGAAAATGGTTCCTAGCACAAGTTTCTAGGACCTTTCTTTGGGGGTGGAAATAACATCAAAAACCCACTTCAAAAATGCATAGAAAGGGGGTCCTATGTGGAGAGGACCCATTCACCACTAAAGGCAAATGGGGCCTAGCACCATTTTCTAGGACCTTGGATTTTCCAAATTTAATGTCATGCAATTTGATTATTGGGTGTTGGGATAGATCTCTTAGAAGATTTCATTAATAAGGCTTAAATTTGAATTAAAGGGACCCATTAACCTCAATTAACCACAATTAATTAATGCAACCCTAGATACATGTGAAAGTGTACTACAACACTTTACAACACCATAAATAAGGTACAATTTAAGTACATTTTGTTAAAAAGGGGCCCTAGATTAATGTGAATGTGTACAACACATTACAAAACTAAGCTTAGGCATTATTAGGTTAATTATATATTAGTTATTCCCAAGTTAAGTGTGAAAAAGGGTTACTTTTTTCAACAATATAGTAACATGCAAAACCTAACTCAATGACCTAGAAAGTGAAACTGAAAAATTAGAATAACAAAATGAGAATGAACAGAAAGTTACCTAGAGGAAAGATGATATTTAAAAAAGCTCCAAAACTTTGAAATATTGTTGTTAGATGCCCACTAGGACTCATACGTTAGTCTGGGCGATTTAGCCCTAGACTAGGGATTTTGTACCAAAATTAGAATCTGTCAATAAAAGGTTGTAAGTTGTGGTTGTATGCTTGGGAGACAGAATAACAATCTTCTTCACTCTCTCATTCAAGGAAAACCCTAGAGATCTCAATCTAAGGTATGCAAAGGAGAAAGAGATCTTGCAATAGGGTTGTCTTAGGGTATGATTAGAAACTAAGAATGGGTTCGCCATGAAGCTAGGGGTTGGAAAGACTAATAAAATGCAAGACCTAATGTTTAAACCTAGTGAGATGCAAAACTTTACTAAATGACCTAAAAATGCATGTAAATCATAACAAAAAGCCGAGAGATCAAAGGTGTGCACCTGGGAATTTGTAGATGCCTAGATGAAGACTTGAAATGCTAAAAAAATTGAAATTAATGTCTATTGAGACTCATACACCAATCTGGGAAATTTAGTTTTGGATTAGGGTTTCTAGGTAGGAACAAAATTCTGGTAGAGATATGTTTGAAACTTCTGAAATCTACAATTTTGACTATACTGGGACTCATATGCCAAGAGTGGCATATCAACATAGTTAGGCTTTTTTGGAAATTCAAAGTCTAATTCTGCTCTTCAATTTCCAGTCTGTCCTTTCCACTTGATTTCTAGGCCTGAAACTTTGATTTGCAACTTATAGATGTCTTTCAATGATCTCTAATGAAAGGTGACAACTTTGACAACTTTGAACACTTGAAAATTTTCTTGAAATTTTCTCTTTAATATTTCTTCAACCTAGAACTGAAAATAAAACACTAAAGAGGGAAAAATCTTGTTTTGTTAGTGGAAAGAGGTTTGCCTTGGTAAAACCCTGTTTTGGTAATCAAATCTTGAAATGAAATAAAATAAGATGAAGGAATGATGAATGAACAAAATGTAATGTTGCAACTCACCCAACCCTAGCAATAAAGTGATATAAAAATGTATGAAGTGGATCTAATGGATATAGATCTTGACTCTTGCATGAATGTTGTAGATCTTGACTTGAATGCTAGCCTAAATGATGAAACCCTACATCACAATTGTTAGCTCAAAAACACATGATGCATGATGTCTTTGACATGATGATTGATACTTGAATAATGCTCTAAAACACTTGATAATCAGCTCTTGAAGACTCTTGAAGGCTCTTGTGAACTTTAATTTTCTATAAGAAATTCTCTTATGAAAGTCTTAGCTTGTTAGATGAAAAATGAGTGAAATAACATTGTATTTATACTTGTTTATGCCAAATTTCCTAAAGTTACAACATTACAAGCCAACATCAGATCTAGGAAGATAAAATCCTACCAATAATTTGAATTAAATTTGATATTTGGCCACACAGGACTCATACACTAGAAGGGGTGTATGAGTCCCATTAGGCTTAACTATGGTATAATTTTTCAAACATATTTAGAATGATGAAAAATCTAGATCGAGCCCTAAAACATAGGTGGGACTCATACACCCAAGGTAGCGTATGAGTCCCAGATCACTAATTATTGGATATACAACCTAAAAAGACATGAATTATGATTGAATGATGATTTATCTTAGGATTTTCCTCAAAAAGATGTATTAATTAAGGCTTGTGGATGTAAAAAAAGGCCAAATATGGCATAAAGAAGCCCAAT
The DNA here is from genome assembly GCA_007258455.2 of Sequoia sempervirens. Classification (NCBI taxonomy): domain Eukaryota; kingdom Viridiplantae; phylum Streptophyta; class Pinopsida; order Cupressales; family Cupressaceae; genus Sequoia; species Sequoia sempervirens. The sequence continues at coordinate 55,470,129 of VDFB02047230.1, read as the reverse complement.
TATTTATGAAAACCCTAGAAAAGTGTGAAAGTGTGATACAACACTTTACAACACCTTAAATAATGTACAATTAAGTTCATTTAGCTCACAAGGGCCCAATACCTAATGTGAATGTTTGAAACATACTACAACACTAAATCAAGGCAACTTTATGATTAATTTAAGGAGGGCCCAAACAAGCAAGTAAAAGTAGAGAGATACAATTTTTGTTGCCAAATTTAGCTCCCACTTTAGTGGGAGGATGAACTTTCTTCAAACTCACACTAAATTAGAAAAACTCACATCAAGAGGGGCCCAAGTGCACCAATGTCAGCAAGATAGGATGACAATGATCAAGAGGGGTGATCAATCCCCCAGGATCAAGATCCTATTGAAAACCAACATAGACACAAAATAACACACATGAAAATGATATAAAGAGAAATAACAAGGCATAAGTATACACTAGAAAAGATAAAGAGAAAATAAAAACAAAGCAAAAGGGATGGATGGATCAAGCTTCAACTGTTTGTCTCATACATTGGGGATGAGATCTAGGTTGTTTGTTAAAAAATGCATGCTCACTTTGAGGCAACAAAACCCTAGGTTGTCCACTAGGTGAGTAATCTAAAAGGGTGATACACATACACATGTGGTCAGTATGTGCTCACACACACATGTGAGTGGCTATGGGAAAGTTATGCCTTAGACCAGCTTCTCATCCAACCAAACCAAAGTTATACCTCCTGGTAACTTTGATAAGGTACCACACAATAATGAAATTTGAGATTCATGAGGCAAGAAAAGATTTGTATGCTTAAAACTCATGAAAAAATAAGATGGCTCCACAAGAAAGAAAGGTGTATTATGCAAGGTGGTCATATAACTAAAATTTTAAATGAAATATAGGGAACGTTCGAAGGAGTCTTTCTTAGTTTATGTAAGATCTTAACTTAGGGAAATTGTGCATAATGTCTTCAAGAGAGGACCAATAAAAGAATATAAGATTCACAACTCAGGGGATGCAATGTGTCACATCAAGCCACTAAGAGGAATGTAATATGCTAAGAGAGATCACACTCTTGAGGGACATCACACCCAATGTCACCATAAATCGAAAGATGCATCACATGAAGTAAGAAGAATACACCATGAAACATGAGAAATGTAAAAAATAATAAAGCCAATGTAGGCCCCCACTTTAAAGAAATTTCTAAACACCATGCTGTGAGAAATTACTTTAAAGTAGTAAATGATAAATGATAGTAATAAAGAGGAAATGACATATTATTTGGAAATCCCCATGCCAAGTAATATGTTTCCAAATAAAGCTACATCAAGAAAAGAAAAGAGGGGTCACCCCCAAAACTCCAAACATGCATAAGGGATTTATGGATTTGGGGTCAATATATTCTTGCTACAATATTTTTAAAGAGCTCAAAATTTTCATCATTCCCCAAATACTTATAGAACTAGAAGAATGAGACAAAGAGAGGGAAAACAAATAAAATAATTTTGAGTCAACATGAAGAGACATGAATGTCTTGATGCCTTGTGTCATCCCAAAAAGGAAAAACACAAGACAAATTAAAAGATAAAAGAAAAAGATTGTGGGTGAACATAGAAGAGACATGAATGTCTTGACACCTTGTGTCATTCCCAAAAGGAAAAAAAACAAGACAAACAAAAGGTAAAAGAATTTTTTTTTTGTCAACATGGAAGAAACATGAATGTCTCAACACCTTACATCATCCAAAAGGAAAAAAAAAAAGCAAGGGAAAGGATAAGGAAAAGGTAAAATATTTATGACATACAAAAGAATATAGGTACAAATAGAGGAATGTCACAAAGAGAGAGAGATACATCAAACATAATAGTATGGGGGATCATATTACACACAGAAAAGGAAAAGAAATAATGCAAAATAATAGTAAAGCACATGCAAGTCACCCTATGAGTAGGTTGTCTGCATCCCAATCCTATTCATTATATACAGAAGGCAGATAACTAGCCAAAGCGACAATAGCAAGTTCCAAACTACAACCAATTCCATGTTCAACACTCTTCCTAGGAGAATTATGGTTTAAGCTCATAGAAGAGGAGAACAATGTATTCAATTCATTATGCACCTCCTCGTCAATTTTAGCAACCTCATCATCAAAATCTAAATTAATCACAACATGAGGTCGAAAGATAATGTCTAAAGAAGGATTGACTCCTATTGTGGTATAGTATCTTTTTTTTTGGCGAAGGGGGAGACTCATGGTGCACTACTTTATTCATGTTTGGATTTTTATTTTCTTTGTTGTTTTCTTCATCTAACCTTCGAGCAAGAGCACAATGTCTATGCCTACACTCTCTAGCACTTCTATTTATTTAGTACAATTTTCAAGTTGCGTTTGTGTAGGAGTGGGTTGATCAACCATAGGTTTTGTTGATCATCAAAGCTTACGCCTCTCTGAAAGACTTATGGGAAATTCAACAAGTGGGGGAGTAGATTCGCACCTCATTGAATACCTCTAATATTTTTATAGAAATTTGGCTCTTCTTTGAGTTTTGGAGAAAAGGGTAGAAGGAAATGTAAATATAAAACATAAAAATAGAAGTGTGCCAAATATTTTCCAACATTTTAAACCCAATCTTTCCTATGAATGATATATTAGACACAAAATGCCAGAACCCTTCACTTTTGGGAAGGGGATCAACAACAAAGGCTAAATACTAGCATAGTGTAGTATTTCAAATCTCCCCATAGGAAGTGTTCATTAAGGTTAGATCAAGCATAAAGATTCCAAAGGTTAATAGAAAAATATTCAGAAATTGCATAAACTCTTTCTCTTTTTACAACATAATATGAAAAAACAACAACCCTTTAGGAAAATAGAGAATTTCAGCAGACATAATCCAATTTCCATAAGTTATTATTATACCATATAAGCCTTCAACATGGAAATCAACTACTCAAACTACTTTAATTCAACTTAACACAGTGTTTCATTTTGAATGAAAGCATACAAAAGGAACTTGATAAAGGCCATAACATGCATAGTCTCAAAGATTTCTTTCAAATAGTTCATGCTTAAATATCAAATGAACTTAGAAAACAAAGGTTAGATGCAATCCAATAATAGCTTGAAATAAAACAATATAACATGCTAGAGAAAAGTAGTGTTCTACCAATTACTTCTAAAAATATATCTATGTCTAAGGAAAACTAAAAGAACTTTTTTCTTCTAAAAAAATAAACTGGAACCCTTTTCTTCTGTCACTGCCTCCCATTTATAGTTGAAAAGAGAGAGAACCACCACCTCATTCCAGAAGTAAATACTGCTAGATGTTGGCATCTGATAGCTCATGATCTAATTGTAGATCTTTAATTAGGTCATGAAAATCTTCTCTCATTAATTCCCAATTGCTGCATTAATGCCCCTTAGATATGTAGTAAAGATTGTTATCTGAAAAATAATTAGATCCTAGAAAACAACATAGCAAAAGTCCAGTTGACCAATCACATAGCTCGACAATGTCAACTAGAATTTTCCATCTTGAAAACAAAAAGGACCTAGCAGCTTTGACACACTCCAAGAGAAATCTCTTATAATTAAAGGGTATGTGCAAGATCATGATGGGCCAAAAAGTGGCGATATGATGGGTATGTGGCCGACGACATTTTTTTACCCAAAATTGATGAAATGAAAAGGGTTTTTAAAGGATATTTTCAAATTTCCACCAATATAAATTATTTTTTACTTTGAATTTAATAAATAATTATTATTCATTTTCTATTTGAATTACAACTAAAGTCTTGATTAATAGGTTGATTGAAAAACATCTATAGCTTTCAAACGGTATAAATTTTTTTGAATCAGAAACATGCATCACATTCTATACTTCACATACTATAGGATTAAAAAAAATTGATTTTTTTTGACCAAGTTAAGGTGGTGAGAAATATAATTTTTTATATTTTTTAAAAGTTGTAATAAAAATTCATAATTAATTATTTACTTGGAAAAAATTACAAAAAATATGCATCACATTGGGACATGATTCTTCTACTTATATCTAAAATATTATAAAAAATATTATCATTTTATTGTGGTTAGGGTGGTTAGAGACACCTACTTCTTATTTTTTCCTTGAAATTTAAGTACTACTGCATTGAAATTTCAAATTTTCACCAAATAGATTTAAAAAAAAAACTAGTAGTTTAGAAACTACATTCAATTTGATATAGATTCTATTCTTGCATATTTTTGAAATAATATAGATAACTTATTCAAATTTTTATGTCAAGTTTCCTAACTCTGATTTTTTTGAATTTTTTTCCACATAAGGGCCTATTTTTTTCCATGATGATCTTGCACATACCCTAAAAGTTCAAACTACTCATAGCAAATAAAAGATGTGTCAAGCGGGCAAAGATTCTTAGATTTGTTAAAATTGTCCTTGAGAAAATATTTTCCAAGCTGGCACATGTCCCAACTCTCTCTTAAAAGGAAGGCGATAAATGAAAGCCACATAACCACCACATGGCACATTGCATGCCTTTCCTAAAAAAAATTCTTTGAGCACATACACATCTAAAGCAAAAAACATATAAAATGAAAAAAAAAATGATTAATGAAAAAATGCTTCATAGTTATGATGACTCACAAGGGGTCTTTTCTTTCATAGAAACAAACCTAGGGCTTTGCTTATTCTTAGAGTTTGAGGAAGGCGAAATGCTGCACCTCCCAATCTAGATCAGTCAGTTAGATGAGATTATAGATGAACTTATATGCTTTTTCTAGCTCAAAGACTTCTTTGAAAGAAACCACTCCCCATCTTGCCAAAACAACCCCAAGGTGATAATAGAGACGAGAGAGAGGAAATATATCATGCTCAATGTCATCAATGGTGGGTGTCACACTTGAACCTAGGAGTTTTCTAGAATTCTGGATCTTATGTATGATTGCATCCATGATATTCTTAAATGATAGCACATCTCCATCTAGTGAAAAAAGGGGAGGCAACCCGAAGCTATGTAGTACACTAAAATCCTTCTTGATTTTGTCGACCCTCTTATTCAACACTACCTGACATTCCTTGCTCTTTGCTATGATTTTGTGGAAGAGGATGAAGTCACTTACTTTACTAGAGGCAACCCTTCAATCCATAATTCCTTCACTTCTTAGGGCCTCATCAGTGGCCACACACAATTTGAAAATTAGGCTTTACGATTCCACTAGTTGGGGAGCATATACCTACAAAATTTGGTCAGCCAGTGGGCCAACCTTTCCATTTAATTCTTGAGCATCCCTCAAAAAACTATAGGGTTGGATTGAGGATAGAAACAACAACCATGATTCATTCCCAGTGCATGGATATCAGCTTCTTCAATAGCAGGAGGGTCCTAGACCCTTGTGCAACAATTAACTCCTAATGGAACTGAGCCTCTTTCACTCTTACATTCTCTTCCATTTGATTCTTCTCTCGGAGGGCATTCACTAGTTTGGAGCTAAATCTTTCGATCTCTTGATCATGAGCATATAGAGTATATGTGATCTCTTGTTTCTCTTGTCTTGACTTCTCTACCTCTCCCTGGGCCTTTTATAGATTGTCAGAAGCTTGAGATAAAAGACCATCCAACTCTCTCTTTATGATTTTCTCGACATCTCTGTCCTTGATCTATGTCTACAGCCTGCTCACTATTTCCTTTACATTTATCAACTTTGCCTCATGCTTCTTCAATTTCTTGTCCAATCTCTCATAATCCACATATACCACATTTTGGGTGGCCTTAGCTAGGACAACATTTTCACATGGGTGAGGCTTTTTTAAATCTAGATCCATAGCTCTGATCTCATAATCCTCCATCTTCATTTGTCCCTCAGGTTTGGACACAAGTGAATTCATGGCACTCATCAACATAGAATTTTTCTCTTCATTGAAGCAAGCTTTAATCTTCTTGGTAGCTAGTAGTGTGGCTTTCTTTAACATTCTTTTATGCTTTCTTTCCTATCGAGCCTGCTTGGTTACATCAAAATGCTCTTGAATACTCCGCACAGTGTCAATGATTTGTGCTACAATGGAAGCACCTAGAGGGAGACCAAAAAGCATGATAGAAGGAGAAACATTAGATGTATGAGCATGTGGGGAAGAAAATAGGAGCATAATCATGGAAAAAGGTGAGATGCTAAATTGAGATTGAGTGAAGGGAAAACTAGCCAAGGTGAAAAAAGAAAAGGGTGGAAGGAGAGATTTTTTCCCAAAAGTGGATGGACCTAGAGTAATGGGAAACCTGGATTATTTAGTTTTTTCAATGGAGTCCCTTGAAATGGCGATCAAAGAATCAATAGCGACTGAAGAAAATGTTGCTCGTTCGACACACAAGGTTACTTCATAGGGTTCATTGCTAAAAATGGTCAGGGATTCATTAAGGAACAAAAGCTTGGGGTCCAAAAATGGAGGATTCCTTTCTATAGATGGGGGAAGAGGAGTAACCAGAGATGTAGAGGTAGGAAGAAGAAAGGGAGTAAAAATTACTTGGGCTGTAGTGGTTGAAACACCTTGCATAACAGACTCCACTTCTTCTTCTCCTCTAGTTGATGCATTGGGTACACCTAGATTGTGGACTCATCTTTTCTTTTTCTCAATCAAAACTAGTACGTTCCGATCCATTGGTGGTCGATCTCGCTAAAACTTTTCCTTTGATAATCATAGCGGACCTTCTTGGGGACTTTCGAGCTCTTTTTCCTTTGCTTTGAGCACTAGCGGAGGACGTGACTTGTGAGTCCCTTTGCTTCGAGCCTCTTCTCTTGTTGGATTCTTGAGGATGATAATTGTAATGTGGAAGCTTCTCCTCTTCAATCATTGTCTTCAAATTTTTATTGTTAGTATCAACCTCTTGGTCATAAATCTCTTTGAACCTTTTGTCATGTGGTTGAAACTCTCTGAGCAAGGAATTGAGGCATCTCGTCTCTTGTCGAAACCTCCAGAAATATGTGTTCTTCCTTTCTGACCACTCCTTGCACTTCAATTGTGTGTTGAGGGATTTACCCATCAGGAGGTTCCTCTGATACTCCACCTATACTACATAGAAATTAAGCCATTTTGGTCATTTGATTGGTATGTAGGCCAATTTAATGTATTCCTTTGGCCTTTTTTGAGTCAGATTCCTCATTGATTCAAAATACTCTTGACTCTCATCTTTCAAAGTGAAGTGATTTGTTGGATTGTAGTCCCATGTGTCACAGATAAGGACCAAGCCTAGGGCTGCCAGTAGGTTTGTAAGTTCACCCTTTTCCTTCCGTCTTGTCAATGTTACTTGACTATTGGCATTGCTAAGGGGGATCGGGTATATCCTTGTCTTATTCCTTCTGACACCATAGGTGTTCTCAGCAAGGGTTTCCTGATGACATGCATTTCAATGCAAAAACACTATCGATTACAAATTTAGGGAGTTTGAAAGGCTATCTGACGAAACCATGGAATTTGATAAACATGAAATCCTCTCCTAGGAAATAATCTACTAGGGTCGGTGAAGTCTACATCCAGTGCAAGATCTTAGGAGAAAATGGCCTGCAGGGCATGGAAACAAGTCTTGACGTACTAGCCTCATAAAATTGTCTACAAACTAGTAGTAATCCCCCATTTTTGAAAGCTAATGAGTCCATAAAGAAACTAGTTGATAGAATCCTTTTACATCGAACCTAGAAACTAGCATACTTTTCTCTAGCAACTCAAAATTTTGATGCAAAATCAAGTGGACCAAGAAAGAAGAATACCTAAATTTATACTTGGTATCATAGTTCTTCAATTGCTCTAGCATCCCTCCATCTATTACATCTTTCTGACTCTTCTCCTTTTTGAGCACAAAAGCCAAGCCCATCTGGAAGGGATGGATGTCCTCATCATCATCAAGGCCATAAATCCAATCCAACATTGAGAAGATAGTCTGTGTATCTTTCTTGAACTTTCTACATGAAAAGGGGAAAGAAAAATGATCTCTCCAGTCTTTCCTTTGATTCACCCTCATAAAAGCTTCTTTTCTTGGTTCTTTCTTTGCAAAAATCTTCCATCATTTCTTCATTAAAACATTTAGCAGCCCAATTCATAGGGATACACAACATATCCCATATGGCTATGATAGAAATTGTAACTTTGATCTTGTTGCCCACAATGGATCCTCATGGGTGTATGACAAGCAACATGAACTGTGGTAGACCACAATTCTAGAGTTGAGACATGAAATCCTTAGATGACCCTTGTTGTGCCACTCTTTGGAATGCACCCTCCCTAAGAATTTTAGGGTTAGATGCCAACTTGGGGTCCCAAATATTGTCAGAAAAATCTTGCATTTCCTCCCTCCTGAAACATCTATCTAGTTGCACTTTTTACAAAATTCAAACGGTTTCTCCTTAGGCACTGGGTTGTTGCCGAATGAATTTTTCCCAAAGATATCTGTGTAATTTATCCTTTTAGATGAGGATTCAACTTTTATAATAGATGTTGATGGCTCTGCCATGGCTATGCAAAGAAGTTGTGAAGAGTTTCTTCAATTAAAATGACCACTTACTTTTTTCTACATAGAAAAATCTACTTTTAGGTGCAATTAATTCCTTTGCATGTACATGAAGTTAAGTCTCTGCCATTACTATTGGTCCATTAAATTCCACCACTGAGGTGATACGTGTGGATTTGAGAACCATATCCCTTGGGAATGCCAAAAATTTCGCGAGAATGGAATTAGTACATTCTCCCTGCCACCTCTTTCACAAATAAACTCATTGTATTGGGAAGCATGCTTTTAGCTATGAGAAATGTGCTTAAGTAGTGCAAGGTACTTTTGAAAAGACGTGCCTATTTAATTTGTTAGAAATTAATGCATTAAACCATGTCTTTTCAAATAAGCAGGCTAGTTGGTGTTGACGATGGTTAAGGACACATGTTAATGATCCACATACGAGAGTATTTATTCCTAATGCCCAAATTTATTTCTCAAGATCTCTTGACATATTTTCTATAAAATTCATCTACTGCCCTCTAGTTGTTTTGATATTTTCTCCATCACCGTCTAGCCAAAAATGGACTTCCCATTGGTTGGGTTTGTTTGCTCATCTTTTCTATAAATAGCAATGCCACCTTATTGCAATATTCATTTAAAAATATATTTTTAAGTTTAGCAAGATTTTCTTGCTATCTCCCATTCCGCTACAATCTGCTACTTTATGAAAATGTAGGCTAGCCTAGGCACTCCTATTCAGACTCTACCATGGACATAATACTACTTTGTGGGAGAGGTCACTAGTAACAAAATTAAGTGCCTGTTGAAGAGGTGTGACCACATTGGCTTGGTTGCATTCAAGTGGGTAGTCATCCTGGACTGCATTGATGATGAGAACTAGTTGAGAAGCAACTATAACATTATTTCCTGCTTCATCACCTCCCTGCTTGACCTGAACATTGCCAATCCCATGATAATTGAATTGTGCCACCAAATGTTTGACTCTGTGCTGATGGAAGGGCTTGGAAAAATCATGCAGGTAACTATCCTTGGCATTGGCATTCTGAGTGCCATGGATATCTGCAAGCATGTGGATTATGGGATAGACATACCCTAGTTGCCCTTCCTTATTGACTTCCACACCATGAACCTTGAGAGGCATCGTTCATCATCTCATCCAATGGCCACCTACCTACTACGAGAGTATGACATGGAGTGCATTTCGGGGATAGACTAGAGAAAGCACTTCAAGTTTCTAGTGTATGGCCGTGGCGACTAGGCCTACGGTCCATGTTGTGTCGAGCCCATGTGCATTGTGTGTTCACCCCTCTTTTCACCCTAAAAAATAAGAAGAAGAAGAGGAAGAGAAAGAAGAAGAACTAGATGATGAGCTACTTTGACTGATTAATAGTGGCTGGAGGCTTATCTTTACTATTTTTAGCAAATTGCCTCCTTTTTTCTTCTTTTTGCTTTGTGACTATTTTTGGGTTCACTCGAGAGGGCTTCATGTTTAAATTTGAGCCTCAAGCTTGTATTACATTGTAAATTTCTTGATGGATATAATATAACACAATACTTTCTACTTCCTCTATGTTATTCTCATGGCTTATTCTCAAAACTAAAATGTATTTACAATTTTTTTTATATATGGTACATATCTATTAATTTTTTTAAAGGACATCTTATTTTAATAGAATAATTTTAGATAAATATCATTCACCAGTACCTCCAAAGAGTTACCTTCCATATCTTCAAGTTCATATGCATTCTTTTCCTTGCACATGCTAAGCAAGAATGAATGATTAGTGGAAGCCTAATAGGCCTAGTCTACTCGTTGCCAGTCCAATTTTGTGCATCTTTCCTCAAAGTGATTGGTGTTAACCTTTTGATATGTTTTAAAGCATTCAAATAGGTGTCCAAAACACTGATTACAGTCTAAAGATAAAGTCTCTATGAAGAGATATCTTTGATAGTCTAGTTTGGGAGTACTATTAGCTTTTAAGGGTTTGGAGTGGAGTTGTTACAAATTGTTGTTCCTTGTGACTTGTGAGTAGTCAAGTTGTATTTGTATGTGGATCTGAATCTTGTTAGATGCCTAAACAAGTTCATGTAGAGATTTGAAACCTAAAGTACAAGTTGGAATTCTTGGAGGCCTATTCCATTTGAGGAGTTTTGTGTAGTCAATTGAGAACCAAGTTATGAATCTTTGAACAAACCTATTACGTTTCCTCCTTACTTACATCAGAGGTATTTTTATTGAACCATCAATTTACTACCTTTTGGTGACCAATCATGGCTCCATAATATTTTTCTCTACCTTCCTCGGGTTTGAGGAGTTCCACCAACCTTACTTCCATTCCATCACTTTCTTCAATATCCAGGGCCTTTAGTAGCTGCAAAGAAAGGATTTCTATGGAAATAGGTAAAACTACCTTTTTCCATATACTAGTTCATAAGGATAGGCCTTCAGGATCTACTTTGGAATAATCTGGTCTACCCACAAAGTTGCTCGTAGGTGCTTGTGCCAATCCGTTTGTCGCTATGACTTGATGCACTTGATTAACCTAATTAGGTTTTTTTTGGTTGACTCCGCTAACCCATTTATTTGTGGGTAGTAATTTGAGGAATTTTTAAGGTAAACCCCATGTTTGATAGCAAAATATAACATCCTCAAAACTACAAAATTTTGAGCATTGTTGGATATGATAGTTTATGGCGAACCAAATCTGGTTACTAGCTCTTAAAGGAAACTGACAATCTTGCCCTTTATAGCTTTTTTAGGGTGATGACCTTCATCCACCTTGTGAAGTAGTCAGCTGCTATAAGGATCCACTTGTGGCTAGCACTAGAAATAGGATTCATCATTCTGACAAAACCAAAACCCCATTTAGCAAATAGTTCCTCAGTTACAATTGGGCTCAAAGGCAAGGAAAAATTCATTATTTTTCCAACAAAGAATTGGCACTAAGTACACTTTTGCACCAGATGGTTCTCTTTAAAAAACATAGAGGGCTAATAATATTCCACTCACATCATATTTAATGTGATAGTCCTGGCAAATAAGCATCCACCTTCAAGGTTGCTATGAAATTCATTAAGAACTCTTTCCACCTGTGGATTGTCTAAGCATCGAAGTAGGAAACCATCATCTTTCCTCTTCAATAATATACCTTCAACTAATACATACCTAGTGCTTTGCAGTCAATAGTATCAGATTTTGTGGGATGGAAGATTGGTTGGGTACCACCCCTTTTGCATATACTACATTCAATTTTCCACCCAAGACTCGTTGGACTCAGTCCTATGCAATATATTCACATAGGCCTCTTCCCTGAACCAACTTGGTTGTTCTAATGTCCACATCATACTCTAGGCTCTTGGTGATCTATTTTTCCCTCTTCTCTTTTTTATCATCTTTGGTGATGTAATCCCACACACTGGGATGTGCAATGAGAATAGTGATTCTATTGGTTGACACCAAGTTTCAAAACTTCTTTAGGCTTTTAACAATGGAAAATTCCTACTTTTCTACAAAATTATACTTGGACTCATATACTACAAGGGTCCTTGAGTGAAATGTGATAGGATTCTCTTTGTTATTTCCCTCTTCCTTCTGAGTGAGTACCAAATCTATGCTATGTTGACCACTATATACATAGAGTAGAAAATCCTTAGAAAAATTTGGGTTACCCAACACTGGAGCAGTGGAGATAGCTATCTTTATCTGCTCAAAAGCTGCTTTTCCTTCAAGGGTCCATTTGAACACTAGGTTATTTTTAAGCATCAACATGATAGCTCTCACAATGCCTATGAAATCTAAAATGATCCTATTGACGAAGTTTATTTTCCCAAGAAAAGACTACAACCCTTTCTGATTTACTAGTTGGGGTAACTCCATTATAGATCTCACCCTTCCAGGGTCTATTGCTATTCCCTCCTTTGATACTAAAAGACCGAGTAGCTTACCTTGGGGCACTCTGAAAACACATTTTTTGGGATTTAAGGGAATCTTGAAATGTTGACATTTCTAGAGAACCTTTTCTAGATAATCAAAGTGATTATCCTTTGACTTTGAAAAGACTATTAAGTCATCCAAATATATTAGAATAATTAGATTAATTAATCCTCCATAAGCAATATCCATTGCTCGTTGAAAAGTTGCACTAGAATTTGAAAGTCTGAATGGTATTTTTGAGTATGAAAATGTTTCCCACTTAGTGGTAAATGTTGTCTTATGTTCGTCACCTTCCTTTACATATACTTGGTTATAACTTGAGAAACCATCAAGCAAAGAAAACATCTCTGATCCGGCCATGGTACGCAAGATATACTCCATTGATGCCAAAGGGTAGTGGTATTTTAGTGAGGCTTTATTCAAATTTTGAAATCAACACAAAGCCTAATATCACCATTCTTTTTTTGAATTGGTACCAGATTTGACACCCAAGTGGAATTCTTAATCAGATATATGATCTTTGACTAGATCAATTTGGTGAGCTCCTATGTCATCAATGCTCTGACCTTTGGATTTGACTGGCCTTTTTTTTTAGATGTTCTTTGATCTTTCCACCAAGTCAATGGTATGCTGAATTATACCTAGTTCATACCCTCTAAGATCATCATAGGTCTAGGAAATAACTTCGTCATATCTAGAACATAGATCCTTTACTCTTTCCCTATCCTTCCATGTAATGCCACTTTCAACTTTCAACTTTTTATCACTTCTAACATCAAGATCTTCATAACCTCTCATGTTTGTAGTGAACCTCTATTTTCCATTTCTTGCGTCCTCATAGTCAAAAATATTTTCAAGGGAGATTAAACCCCGAGGAAGTTTATTTCCTTTTAACTGGATAACCTACTCTTCAGGAAATTTTTCTCCTAGCTATGAATAGTTAGAAGCTCCTCCTGATTTTTGTAGGAAGGAAGCGATATGAATTTCATCCTCAAATAATTGCCAATTTTGATCATTGTTGGGAATTACTAGTCAAAAAATGATTTGTACTGCATTCTACTTTGCTGTTGAATTGGAAACTAGTTCAAATTGTGAACTGATAGAAGCCATCCAATCAGTGACATTGTGTTGAGATTGGGGAATAACTTGTATATTGAAAACTTCAAAACTCTTAATCAGATCCCAAATCCAATGACTGTATGACTTCATTCTTATATTCTTTGTAGCCGATTTCCCATAGACCTAGCTCACAACTAACTCTAAATCTTGAAATGCTTGCATTCTCTTTACTCCCATTCGTTCTACAAGAATTATACCATGAACCAAGGCTTCATATTTTGCATCATTGTTCAAGCATGAGAACTGAAAATGAAAAGTCTTCAAGGTCTTTGATCCTATTGATGACACTAGTCAAACACCAGCTCCAGAACTGGCTTTGCATTTGGTACCATCAAAGTATAAGGTCCATAGATGGTTGTCCACGAGATCATCATAATCCTCCTGATCCTTTATCAATTTTGGAAAAACTTGATCATCATCATAAATCAAATAGGTGCCTAACCCTGTTGCATGAAAGTTGTTGAATGGATTAGAATCGATGAATTGGTTGAGGAGCACCTCTTCCTATGGAGTATGATCACTCGTGTCTTCTTCATCTTCCACCATCTCTACAAATTATCTCTCCCTTTGTGATAAAGAGGTATGTTTCACTTCAAAACATAGGAATGCATTGTCTGCTATGTGTTCTGTATGAAAAGATTCACACAAGATTTTCATCTTCACCCCATGCTTGGTCCTCAATATTAGGTGAGACCAATCAAGGGATAAATATCGCCCAAGCTTTACGGTGAAATCTCTTGAAATACACATTTCAAAGGTGCACTTTTTAATATTTTGATCCTTGTTTTTGAAGAATTATAAATATATCAAATGGCCTAGTTCACTCACTGAAGAATTTGACTAGGATGTGTGGGATATTCAATAGAAGGTTGTGGTAGATAATAGAAGTTGAGAGGTTTATTGTGATTGTGTCATTGAGATAGAGCTCTTTTTTGCAAATAGGATCGTGAATATAAAGGCTCTACAACATACTCGTCAGTAAATCCCCTAGCAAAATATTGATACCTATGAAGAAACTCCTGGTAATGAAGCAAGATGTTTCAACTTTTATACAAAAACTTTCTTCGTTGCAAATTTTTCTTGTAACCTAAATGTTTCTTAGGTTTCTTGATCCTATTGGCAATTGATTTCCTAACAAACTTGGTTGATTTCCACTCTCTAAGCATGAGAGAAATGTCGAGATGCTACTGGACCAAGGATGTTATGAACTTAGATCTGTCAAAAGTGAAGATTCTGGAAAATGACAGATGCGCTACTCTGTGTCCTATATGCGCTGCAAAAATAGGTATATGCGCTAGAGAAACAATCAAATACACTACAACAGACCTCAGATGCGCTACAATATGTCTCAGATGTGCTTCCAAAAATGTTTTTAAAAGTGACCCAAAAAATGTTTGTAGAATACTCAGCCTATGCGCTAAAACAAACTCCAAATGCCCTGAATTAACTAGTGAATGCACTAGAATAGACCTTAGATGTGCTAAGACACTCCCTAGATGTGCTAAAATAGTTTTCCAAAACAATTTTTTGAAGAGTTGAGAATAGTTTTCAGCTAAATTTTTGCATGTTCATTTTGGATGATATTTTATCTTAGTTAATGTGATGGAAGACACAACAAACATTCTGAAAATAGTTGTTTTTAAACCCTATACTAAACATCAAGTGTATTATCAAAAATGTTTTTCAAAAAGTGTTTTCAACTTGGTTTAGCACATGAAAGACAATTCAGGCAGATTCAATCTTAGTACTCAAGTAGGTTATCCTAATAATCAACAACCCACATCTTAGAACTATGTCGACTCACACAGCCATGTCACCCCCAAAGGGGTGCCTGTGTTTTTGTCTTTTCCAAGCACATACTCAGAGTGATAGAACTGGACACTAGATCCCCTGAGCAAACGATCCTTGGAAATTATATGGTGAGTGTCTTGGGGGTAGATTCTTCCCTCCCCTTGCACACTAATGGCAAAAGAGGGTTTCCCTAGATTTGCTTTAAATTTTATAGTGGGGCGGAATAGCTTGGCTTTGGCTTGAACCCACTTGAGTCATTCCTCACTGGTGAGTACTTTTTCCCATAAGAGCAGGCACTCTAAAGGATGTAATAATATAGTAAATTTGAATGAAATTGAAAAAAGAAAGTCTGGTATTCTAATCACCCAGTTAATGGGAGAGCATAGACCTATTGCCACAGACAAAGCGAACAAATATTCTTTTTAAAACCCAAATGACAGTGATTTAATCTATGTGAAGATGTTGCTTCACAATAAGCATGGGATTGATTTTAACTGCAAAATATCATTGTGTGGTGACTATCCTAGATTGCTTCATTTTAAATTCCATGTCTATCCTAGGATTGGTTCATTTTCTCCAGATGTGACTATCCTAGGGTTGCTTCTTTTTAACCAGAGAAATTTCTATCTCCAGAAGGCATCAGACTCAGAACTCCGCTTAATTACAACCTGTAAGCGCTAAAATATTCTCTATATGCGCTAAAATAAATAGTAAATGTGCCAAAATAGACTGTAAAAGTGCTACAGAAAACCCCAAATGTGCTAAAATAAATCCTATATGCGCTTAATCTAGGAATACAATTTTTTTACAAAAACTCTAATGAAATGTGCCAGATGTATGCACCGTTCTGTTCCTTGGATGCATTAAAATAGCTCACGGAAGTGCCTGAATAGTTCCTGGATGCGTCGAAAAACCTGCAAAAATGCTGTTAGAAACCCTAGATGTGCTAAAGAAAGCCACAAAAGTGCTAAAACGAAAATCTTTGATA
This sequence comes from Sequoia sempervirens, assembly GCA_007258455.2. Taxonomy (NCBI): domain Eukaryota; kingdom Viridiplantae; phylum Streptophyta; class Pinopsida; order Cupressales; family Cupressaceae; genus Sequoia; species Sequoia sempervirens. Next base: position 55,453,809 of record VDFB02047230.1, on the reverse strand, counting down.
GAAAGCCGAATTCCATAATGTACAAACCTGTTAGAAAACCTGCAAGAAAATGTTAAAAACGGGGCATAGGCCCCACGGTGGGCACCAAATATGTGTGAATGAAAACATGCATATCAAATATGTAAATCAAAGTTGAATCAAACACACCAATGAAACTTTAAATTACAGCATAAACTAAAAGAAGAGAAAACAAACTCCATTTATGCTTCGAAGATGTCCCATTGTCCTCTATTTCCAGTGTTTTTGCTGAACCTAGCTTTCTCTCAAATTTTGTATACTAAGCTCAACAAAATGTCTTCCTAGAGAACGAGATTTTGAATAAATGCATGCTTATGCTAAGATGCCATTAACATGACTAAAAATGATAACTAAGATATGAGATTACTAAATGTAATGATTGCTAAAACTAATAAATGCTAGATTAAAATAACGTGTGCACGTGAATGTAAGTATATGCAAGTGTAACCAATGCTTGGATTCACAGAGATATTTATAGAGTTTTCGAAAGACTCTGATTGGCTGACGTGATCAATGGTTTAAATCAAGCTTGTTGAGATGAACGGTGAGAGATTTTTGAAAGTCGAGAGAGAAATGAAATGTTTCCTTCTACACAAATTTTCTCTTTCAGATCTAAGGGAAAGTTGCCATTTGAGAAGTGAGTAGGAGATAAGTCTCACAATTAAATAATTAAATTTATTTAATTACATGTGAGGATGAATTTAGAAGTTTTCATAATTAAATAAGTAATTTTTAATTATGTGTGAGAGATGAAAAATGGAAGGTAATTAAATATTTAAAATATTTAATTATGTGTGAGAGATGAAAGTTGAAGGTAATTAAATATTTAAAATATTTAATTATATGTGGAGTGGGAAAAGGTATTAAATTAAATATTTATAATATTTAATTTAACTATGAGATGAAGAGGGTGTTTGGAGGAATATTCCATTATTTGAATTCAAATATTCAAATTTAGAATAACATGATAATTAATATAAATAAATTATAAAATTTATTTAATTTAATTAAGAGGAAGATGGAAGATGGCAATAATTAAATAAAGTTATTTATTTAATTAAGGTAGAAGAATTATAAAAGTGAACAATATAAATAAATAATTAAATTTATTTATATGTAGATGACTTTAGAAGATTAATTAAATAGTTTATATTTAATTAACTAACAAGATTGATTAACCATGACCATTTTTAGACGTATACATTTTGCCCCTCTTTGAAGTGTTGTGTGAAACACATTGCTTCAAAGAAAATATTCCTACTCTTGAAACTTTCCCCTGATTGGAAAATGTGATTGATGTGCCCCTGATTTGAACCTTATATGTTTTTGATGCTGATATTGATGATGCCTCCTCATGAGGTAAATCACTGATGATGATATGAGTTTTTGTTAATGTCTGAAAAAATTGATTTGATGATGAAATTTTGATCTTGATGTGAATTCAGTGATTTAGCTCTCGAAAAAATGATGTATAAAGATGCCCCATTTTGAAAAATAAGGTCAAAGTGAGATAAAATGATGAAAATAAAATAACATGCCACAAAAACCCACCTTTTTTTGACCTTTAAAAGGTAAAAGGGGAAAAAGGGCAAGTCATTTTCACCTTTTGACTTTGAGAAACCTTGTGCTCTGACAATGACTTGGCAAGATGAAGATTCCTTACCACAGACATAGATTCGAGCAGGCCTGCTGATACCAAAGACCAGTTGCATATGGACCACCGATGAGTCGATCCAACTCCTTTTGCTTTGAAATTTTCTATTTTGAATCAATTTTTCATGTTTTTCATGTGGATTTATATTTTTACGGGCTTTTTTAGCACTTTTATTAAGTGTTTTAGCACTTTCAATGCTTTTTGTAGCGCATATAGGATTTGTTTTGCATTTCATATGAAAAACCAGTTGAGCGCATCCAATAGATAGAGTAGCACTTATAGGATGCCTTAGGAAAATTAGTACTTTAGCGCATTTAGGAAACAATTTAGTACTTTTAGGGTTGTCGCGCATCCGGGGAATAAAATGGCACTTTCGATTAGAGTTTTAGTGCATATAGGAAATGGAACATTTAGGAAATGATTTAGTGCTTTCAGGGCACAAAATGGCACATTTGGGTTTTAGCGCTTTGGGGGGAAACTTTAGCGCATTTAAGATGTAGCGCTTTTAGACCGCAAATTAGTGCATCTAGAAAAAAAGAGACAAACTGCACTATTTGATGAAAGTGATGAAAGAATGATGATCTATATTGCTTCCTTGGTCAATAGATAGATAAATTGTCTTATCATCATGTTGATAGGGATAGAAAATATGATAAAAGATGAATTGATAACTGTGTTTCCCAAATAGAAAACGAAGAGTAGATAGCTGATAACTTTGTCTCCCTTGAATGAAAAACAAAGAGTAAATGATTGATATGACTTCTGATAAATTTTCTTTATGTGATAGAAAACAAATAGTAGATGATTGACTAAAAACATATTTACATTCATGACTAAAATACAAATAAGATGATGATTTGATTGTTGATAAATTTGCTTTCCTGAAAAAAGAAAACAAATAGTAAGTAATGATAGACTAGATTGATTTGATATTCAGATTGATAAATTGTGCATTGATTGCATGATATGAGTCACCTAGATAGAACACTTGATATGGGTCAACTGATATGGGTCAACTGATATTAGTCACTGATATGGGTCCGATTGGTATGGGTCATTGATATGGGTCTGATTGGTATGGGTCACTGATAGATAGACATGATTCAGATTGATTTGCTTGATGTAGATTGAGTTAATGATATGATTCTGATTGATTTTCCTTGTGATAATCAAAAATAGGAGGTTTTCACAAACCTCCAAATTAGGGAGCATCACTCTGTGGGGTGGGATCAGATACCAGAGCTTACACCTGAGGATATAGAGCTGATAGTGGTATGTGGATTGGGACCTTTGTTGTCCATGCCTCTGATTCGGGTCAACAGGGGACTGTTGACCATGCTAGCAGAGAGGTGGCATTTAGAGCATAACACCTTTCATTTGTCGATGGGTGAGGTGACTGTGACCCCTGAGGATGTGTACAGGATTTTGGGTATTCCAGTGGTAGGTTCCCTTGTGTTCTATGACCACAAGGAGCTAGGTGGTACAGATGCACTGAGGAGAGTGTATGGTGATGTGCATATAGGAGGGTATTGGGTACCATGGGTAGACTTTAGTGGGTATCCAACCTTGCTTGCAGTTTTGGGTGCATTTATTGGAGGCCTCTTGTGTTTGAATCGCTGGTTAAAGGGACTATCAGTGGGATGGGGGAGGATCATTGAGCAGATGATGGTACAGCCACAGAGATATGCTTGGGGGAGCTACATGTTGGCTCATCTATATCATGACTTACATCAGGTGGTTTACAGAGGTTCATCCAGTTTATCATGTGGTGTTACACTACTCCAGATCTGGGCATCGGAGCATATTGCTATGATGAGACCATCTTGTCCTAGAGTGAGGCCACCAGACATGCCATACGTGTATGCATATTCTATGGCTCTTGTCTAGCCCAAGCTGGGCAGGTTGGATTACTGGAGACGATGCCTCAATGATATGGATGCAGTGATATGGCGGCCATACATAGATTGCGAGCCATGGGATACAGATCATTTAGAGATGTCGTTTGTATGTATACCCCATTTTTCATAGGGAGGAACCCATTCATCATAGAGATATTCTTGGCATTATGGGTGCAGTGATAGTTCATATTTACATAGGGGATGCCTCAGAGTGTTGCACACTATGCACGAAGCAAGGATGAGCCAAGATGGGGGCCTGGCATTTCATATCAAATAGCATATACAAAGTATATTGCTCTAGCGCCCGAGGCATGGGATGAAAAGTCAGATATTGTTGACGCTGGTATGTCTGATGAGTACTCTGTTTATTATCATACACATCCATTTCCGCTGTTGGCATGTCCAGATGAGCCAATGCCCATTATGGTGGCACTGCTAGGGGGTAGGAGATAGGAGGATGTAGCAGGTGATTAGCAGGTAGCTGGTGGAGGAGGAGAGATCAGATGGTGATGATGGTGGAGATGGTGGAGGGGAGGAGCGGGTGCTAGTGAGACTGAGGAAAGACTTATTGGGAAGTTTTCAGATCATACGGAGGCCGAGGACTCATATTGGACATCAGACAGTGATTAGGGTTGCTTCAATATCTTAGCAGGCACAAATAGCTACTCTGTAGGCCCAGGTGCAGACACTTCAGGGTCAGCAGGCATAGTTGCAAACCTAGTTGGCTCAGGCACAACTTGCGCAGGCACAGGCATAGGCACATGTACATATGCAAATGCAGACACCTCTTAATGCCCCAGACCCACAGGTAGCCCAGTTGATAGTAGAGAGGGACTCCTTTAGACGAAGGGTAGAAGAGGTAGAGGGTGTTGCTCAGAGGCTCATGGGTACTATGGAGAGTGCATCGCTACGTGAGGCCATTGTAGAGGGCTTTGAGATGGCTAGGGAGGTGGAGTACTACCGAGTCTGATACGAGGAGTTGTGTCCTCCTGGGAACGGAGAGCCTTTCCCACAGTCCCACAATAGGACCAGGAGCAGGACACAGACAACTACACAAAGCATGGGGGTTACTGGGCCTCGATGAGATACTGATGCAGGGATGAGTGGCAGTCCATCATCCTCGAGACCAACTCCATCAGGGGGGTCCACCAGCCAGCCTTAAGCCATTGATGCAGGATTATTGATGTATCCGATTTTGTATTGCTTTTGATCATATATCATGTATCTCTCTATATTGTTTGAGTTCCATTGGACATTTGGACATTTGTAGCGGTTATATTGTTTATGTTGATGAGCGGTGATATGTAGCGGTGATGAGTTTTGATGATGTGTTACATTTTTTTGATATGATGATTCAATATGGTTATGCATTTATTTTTGCATTATGTAGTTTAGATGATTTATTGACTAACATGATTTGCAGGATGATTTGATATGATAATGATATGATGATGATAAACTATGATGTGTACTAATGATATCATGCAGTTGGATGAGGATGACAAAAATGCCACGTGTAGAAATGATATGATCTATGATATATGATATGAATGTATGTTTTGTTAATGATGTGGAAATGTAATGTTTGTATGAAATTCTTGTGTTTTTGAATTATTCAAATTCCATAAATGATGATGATGGGATGTGTTTATGAAATGCATTATGAACTTGTAGGATGATATGAATTATGAAATGATATGAAGTGATATGTGATATTCATTAAATGTTGTAAAAAATGATATTGAAAATGAGAAATGATGAAAGATGTGAATGATAAATGATATGAAAGGATTAATAATGATGAAATGTATGATAAGATGATAATAAATGAAATGAGATGTAATGAATATGAAAAATAATAATGAGATGATAAAATGAAATGAGATGGGATGATAAAATGAAATGAAATGTAATGATATGAAATGATGAAATGAAATGATATGAGATGATGAAATGTAAGGAAATGTAATGGTAAAATAAAATAAATTATGAAATGAGATGAGATGATAAAATGATATGATATGATGAGATGATAAATGATAAATGATAATTATATGAATAATAAGGATATGAAAATGATAATGATGATAAAATGATATGATGAATATGAAAATGATTAAATAATGATATGATATAAAATGTAATGAGATGTGATGGTGAAATGTGATGAAACGAGATGTAATGCTATGAAATGATGAAATGAAATGAAATGAGATGATGAAATGTAATGAAACGAGATGCAATGATATGAAATGATGAAATGAAATGAAATGAGATGATATGTAAAATGTACTATAATGGTAAGATGAAAATGAAATGAAGATGGTAAATGGAAAACAACTATGTAGAATGAAAATGACATGGACATGAAAATGATGGATAAGATGATAATGAAAGTGCTATGAAAATGCCTAATGAATAAATGAATGATATGAAATGATAAAGGATCAAAATGATATGAGAATGAAACAAAGATGATAAAAATGAGAATGATCAATGATATGAAATGAAATTATATGAAATATGATAAGTGAAAGGATAATGCATCTGAAGGATAAATAAATGAGAAAGGATCTAAATTAGATGAAAATGAATGATAAATGCTAATATAGATGAAATGATAATGATTAATGAAATGAGGATAAAGATGAAAGATGATAATGAAACAAATGTTTGAATGTCCTCCACAAATAGTCCAAAGAGACATGACAACCATTGATGTGTCTGTTCAGCCTTTCAAAACTCTAATGCAAATCCAATATGTAGATATGTACATTGATCTAAATGAAATGCGACTAAATAAAACTAACCATTTGTTGAGCATTTTGTTAGCTTTCTTGAATCATCATAGAGCATTTTAAAATGTTGGAAGTATGTACAAGTATCAGAGGGGAAATTAGCACCAATGATGACCTGAGTACAATTTTCATGATTTTTGATATAGCAAGTGAACACAAGCATTGAGGTATAATTGAACCAAGATGACCTAAGTATTTCTTGCATAAACATACAAAGACTAACCACTTTCTGATGCAAATGTGGAACTGTCATCAATGATACACTGTAGAAATAATGTCCCATGATATATTTGCACCAAAACAATAGTTAACCTCAAGACAACAGACAAAGAAAAATCATCCTCCTTCCTTGTCACTCTAGTTCAGTACATCATTGAGTGTGCTCCAGAGAGATGATATCAAAAATCAAACAACCATTGTTCAAAATATAATACTGCTATTCCAAACATTATTAAGATTTTAGATCATCCAGATATGAGTTGTGATATGGTATTTGGCTGAAAACTATTGTGATATGGATCAATGATTGGACAACTATTCATGTGATTTGATTATTTGTTCATATGATTGGATTTTATGTCATTGTCTAGTTGTTTCTGTAAAACCTAAAAGTTGGTTGCCCCCAGTATGTCAACGTTTTCCCCCAATATTAACATAAACTTGTTGAAATGAATATGTACGATAATCAAGCCATGGTAAGACGTTATCGCTCTAGGAAAATGATGGCAGCATGATGCTGGTACGACCCTAAGATGATGGAAAGACGTGCAAAAATGAAGGATGAAAAGCTAAGTGCAAAACATGAACTAATAGATGGAGAGCTACAAATAGCGTCTGTTTGCCAAATTTTCACTATTTGTTTTTATTGCATTTTTCTAATTTCTTTTTCATTTTTTTATATTTTTCTTGTCAATAGACTGCTTGCTTGCCAGGTTTTCACCCTATGATGATTATTTTTTTATTTTTTTAGGACTTTTTCTGTTGTTTTTGTATATTTTTCAGGACTTTTTTTGATGTTTTTGTATTTTTTCAGACTTTTTTTGATGTTTTTATATTTTTCAGGACTTTTTCTGATGTTTTTATATTTTTTCAGGACTTTTTCTAATGTTTTTGTATTTTTCAGGACTTTTATGGATATGATGATAATTGCTTCAGACATAATACTTTTTTAGGTGCATGTTGTTGATGGGTTCGTCAAACAGGTCCCCTTCTGGCATTGATAGCTTGTATGCTCCTGAACTGTATACTACTATGACCACATACAGACATAGCCAATTCGGTTCAAACTTTCCTTTCTTCTCTCTGTCTTGTTGATTACGTGGGTTCTCTTTCAGAACAAGATCACCAACCTAAAAGGTACACATCTTGACTCTGTGATTATAGCTGCAAGACATCATTTGTTGATATGCTTTCAAATGCTCAACTGCTCATTGTCTCTTTTCATTAAGAAGTTCCAGCTCTTGTAGTCGGGAAACTTTGTATTCATCATCTGTGATTAGACCTTTCAAAGATACTCTGAGTGATGGAATCTCAACCTCTAAAGGTAGGATGGCTTCTGCTCCATAGACAAGAGCAAACGGTGTGGCTCCTCTCGGCGTTCTGATGCTATTTCTATAGGCCCATAATGCGGGATTGAGTTGAATGTGCCAATCTTTCCCTGCATCATTCACAGTCTTCTTCAAAATTTTCAATATTATTTTATTTGAGGCCTCTGCTTGGCCATTTAGTTGTGGATAGTAAAGTGTTGAATATCTTTGTTGAATATGAAATCGCTCACAAAGTTTATCAACATCCTGATTCTTGAATGGCCGTCCATTATCTGTGATGATGGAGTTGGGAATGTCATACCGAGATAGTTGAGTATAAAAGATGAGATCTGTTTGTCAGTGACCTTAGTGAGAGGTACTGCCTCAATCCACTTGGTAAAATACTCTATCGCTGTGATGATGAACTTGTGTCCATTCGATGATGAAGGATGAATCTTTCCAACTAGATCCAACCCCCATTGATAAAATGGCCAGGTTGGCGTGAACAGTTGTAGTTCTTGTGCAGGAGCATGAATGAGATTCCCATGAATTTGACATTTTGAGCACTTCTTCACAAAAGTGAATGATTCCCTTTCCATAGTCGGCCAGTAATAACCCATTCTAATCAATTTCTTGGATAAGGTTAGTCCACTCAAATGAGTACCACAAATGCCACTATGAACTTCTTGTACATATTTTTCAGATTCATCTTGTTCAAGACATCAAAGTAAAGTACCATCAAGACCACGACAATAAAGCTTGTCAGCAATAATAGTGTAGCAGGAGGATTGGCGAATAAAATTACGCTTTTGGTTACGGGATAAATCAGGTGGTAAGATGTCATCTTTTAGGTAGGCATAAATCTTGCCATACCAAGGTGAATTGGATCCCACTAAGTGTCAAATGATTTGGATTTCAGGGGTGTCATAAGCAGGTGCAAATGATTGTTCCACCAGAAATTCATAGCGAGCTTGATTTTCTAGGTGTTGTAGCAATGATGTGATTGTGGCCATGGTGTCAGCTGCTTTATTATCAAGTCTTGGAATCTATATAAACTTTATGTCCACAAAGTACTTCTTGAAGTCATCAACCATTTTCTTGTATGGCAATAGTTTATCATCTTTGGTCTGATAATCATCATTGATTTGATTAATGACTAATTGTGAGTCACCATAAACCTATAATTTTGTGATCCTCCATTCCAATGCAATCTTTAGTCCGGTGATTAAGGCTTCATATTTGGCTATGTTGTTAGTGCATGGAAACATTAGCCTATATGATCAAGGAATGGTATTTCCTTGAGGGGTGATAAAGAGCATGCCCGCCCCCGATCCATGTGGAGTGAAAGAACCATCAAAATATAAAGACCATGGTTGTTTTGATTCTGCAGTGAAGACATCAACATCTAAAAATTCAATGTGCATGGGATGCTCTGCTTGTAGTGGTGCTTCAACTAGTTGATCAGTGATAACTTGTCCTTTTATTTCTTTGCGATCAACATAATGGATGTCAAACTCACTTAGGATCATGACCCATTTTGCTAGCCTTCTTGGCAATGTAGCTTTGCTTAACAGATACTTGAGTGGATCAATTTTAGCAATGAGATTGATTGTAAGAGTTAACATACATAGTGCCAAAATTTCTGTGAGGAAAAGACTACTGCTAGACAAGCCTTCTCAATGAAAGTGTAGTTGATCTCATGACCTGTTAACGTTCAAATGATGTAATAAATTGCATGTTCCTTTCTTGTAGAGTCTTCTTGTGCTAATAATGCCCCTAAAGATGTCTCTGTTGCAACAATATATAAGATTAGAGGTTTGTGTGGATTTGGTGGTACTAGAACTGGTGGGTTCATCAGGTACTGCTTGATTTTTTGAAAGGCCATCTCACACTTATCATCCCATTTGAAAGGAACATTCTTATGCAATAGATGTGTGAAAGGTAAACTCTTATCAGCCAGCTGTGCAATGAATCTGCTGATAGATTGAAGTCATCCTTGTAATGATCTTAAATGACTGATATTCCTTAGTGGAGGAATTTCCATAATCGCCTGTACCTTGGTAGGATCTACTTCAATTCCTTTTCCTAATACTATGTAAGAACAAGAAAAGTTGACTTGATTTGTTATGAGAAATTCCATGAACTCTGGCACTTCTTTATCCATTATTGATGTAGCTAACTGTAGAATCTTTGGTTTTTTTGAAGTTTCAAGATTAACTAGTTTTGTAGGCTCAATCAAGATAGGCGATCACTCATGATAATGCTCTGGGAGAGTGTCGACTATCCCATCATTAGGTGCCTTAAAAAGGTTTTCACCATCCGATACGCTCTTTGTTTTATCTTTTGTTTGATCTAACACTGCCAGATTCTAGTTTTCACCATTAGATCTTTCTTTTTTATTTTTATTTTTGCAACTAGGAGACTTGACACTCTCATGATTAAAGACTCTATGCCAAAAATCGCTAGTGGAAAAATCATTTGCATCATCTGTGGAAAGGAAGTTCACGATAGATTCGTCACTTGGGAACATAGGTAGATCTATAGGTCCGGATGAATCCCAGTCAATGAGATTGGGATGGATCAGTGGTAGCGGGTCATTGGGTTGCATGAGATTGGCCATGGTTAAGGTCATAACAGAGTTTTCTATAGGACCTGAGGTATGAGGAAAGTCAATGATGGTACTGTTATCATGATAATCTTGTTTGATTAAATCTGATTCAGTATCACTAGAATCATAGTCACCTTGTAGTTCGAATTCTTGCAGTTGGGACCCTGACCCTTCTCCTACAATTAGATTTGGGGTGTACTTGTGTACCACATCAACCTTTTTTTCCCTCCAGAACTCATCATTGTAGATGGTGTCCCATTCATATTCATCAGAATCTGTGTCAGAGTTATGATCCATGAAATTTTGAACTGCTGTCAAACAGACTTCCCTTGTATCAGATCCTTCTTGCAATGCGAGGACAGTATCATGTAACTATGTAAGTGGTTTTACTTTTGAGTTAGTATCATAGCCTAGTACTATTTTATCCTTTGCAACAAGTCTTGGAAGCTGAATAGGCTCAACTACTCCTTGTTTTCTCATTCCGATAGGACCATTACCATCAAAGCCCATCTTTTGCATGATTGAATATCCTTTACCATATTGATCAGTTGGTAATTTAATATTAAGAATTGTTTCATCTTCATATTTATAGAGCCAACTTAAAACTTCTCTATCCTCAAAATCTTCCATAGCAAATTGTTCTTTGATAAATCATCCATTAAACTTTGTATTTGGCTATGTTCGTGGTTTTGTTGACGTGGATGCTACAGATATTTATTGTTGTGCAATAGCGGGTTGTCCATGTGACTGAGGTGATATGGGGAGATTTGCAAGGTAGAGAGAGTACTCCCCTACTCCATTTTCCCTGAACCGTAGTTTCTTGTCGAAGATTTTCGTTAACTGACTGATTTGCGTATCAACTTTGAGAGAAGTATTAGCAGGAGCTTCTCAATTGTTGGGAACCAAAGTATCTTGACTAGCTTTGATGTTGGCACAAGTTTGACTGTTTGAATTGTCAGCTGGTATTGTGACCTCTTGTTCTTCATAAGGAAACTTAAGACATTGATGATATGTGGACGAGACAACTTGCATCCCGTGGATCCAAGGACAACCCAACAAGATTTTGTATGCAAGATCATGATCTAACACTTGACGGAAAGTATTTTTGATAACTGGTCCCACCCTGACTAGTAGCATGATTAAACCTTTGGATTCTCTTTCCTCATCATCATAGGATTTAATAGTAATATTTCTTCTGGGATCAATGGAGTCCTTAGAAAATCCTAAAGCTTGAACTAACTTCATAGTACACATATTCAAACTAGCACCTCCATCTATTAGTACACGTCTGACATGAAACTTATGGACCATGACTTCTAAGTATAATGATGAATTATGAGGATGTGCCATGGAAACATCATCTTTTTCAGAGAATGAAAGGCATGTGGGTGAGGACAAGTGTCCTACCATGGCTTGAAATTGTTTTTACATCCATATCGGTGGATAGAGTTTTTTCAACGAGGGCCTTTTCTAGAATTTCCTTGTGTGCTAGGGAAATCTTCAGGAGTTCTAAGATGGAAATCTGAGCAGGAGTTTTTCGAAGTTGATTGACTAAGTCATATTGATGTTGAGATAGGGGCACAGTGGATTTCGAAGAAGCACCCTTTAAGACAACTTTAGCTTGTGCCCTTGTTGTTGCATTGACCTCCCTATATTCCATCTTTTCCTTGAATTTTATAACATTGACCCATTCGTCGTTAGTGTAGATATGATTGATTATATGATCATCATTGATATGATTCACACTTTTTCCAGAAGACTCACCCTTTTGGTAATTGGGTAAAGGATTGTGAAATGCTTGGTGGTCTTCGTTCGATTGTTGGTGTCCTACCTTAATGGTGTCATTTTCTATCAAGTATTGGATTACATTCTTCAAGGCTTAACAATTATTCATGCGATGGCCCTTGCATCGATGATAATCACAATAGTATGCGTCATTCCATGATGGAGGCTTCACATTGGGTTCGTAATTTCATTGAGGCGGTAGGGTGATAAGGTTCTTTGCCATCAGCTCTTTAAGGGAAGATTCTAGAGATTGACCCAGTGGAGTAAAAGTTCTTCTACCAGAGAAGAATGAAGATCGTTGCGGATTTGTGTTCGAGGTACTTCCTAAGAAATTTTTGTTGTTATTGTTTCCATGGTAACCTTGATTATTGGAATTCCCCTGGTTGGGAGTAAAAGTTTGACTCACGTTATTCCTCAGGGGAGGAGGATTGTTTCCCTGATTTGTGACCGAGTTGACATTGTTATAGTTATTTTTGCGAAGAGCACTTGGAGCACTAAGAACAAATGGCTTAGTTGAGGTATGATTTGCATCTACAACACCATCATTTACCACATTTCTATTACGAGTCCAAAAATTAGATTTTTCATTGTGGTGATTTGATGAGCTAAGATTGTCCTTATCAAGTTTGATTATCCCTCTTTGTAGCAAGGCACTTTCGATGGTGATGGCATTTTCAATCAATTTTTGAAAAGGAGGAAAATGAAGATTAAGACGATAGCTCATCTCTTGATCTAAGTTGTTTATGAAAGTGGTGATCTTTTCCTTTCTAGGAACGTGGGGTGGATATCTAGCGAAAAACCTTCTCCATCTCTAAAGAAATGTAATGAATGGTTAACTAGGTTTGTGTTTAGCCTTGTAGAGATCAATCATGGTTATCTGATGTTGTATGTTGTAGGAATATTGTGATATGAACTCATTAATCAATTCCTCAAATATCTTTATGGGCAGTGTGATTTTTAATAGCCATTCCATAGATTGGCATCCAAGACTTCTAGGAAACAAATGCATCAAGTATGTGTCCTCATGAGAAAACTCTAAAGTCATATTTCAGAAGTCCCTAATATGATCAATTGGATCTGATTTCCCATTGTAACGATTGAACTTTGGGATTTCACAATGTTTGGGAAATGGAATCATGTTGAGGCATTTTTCAAAAGGATAAGGACAAATGTCATCAAGAGCATATATCTTGGTTGTGGCTCCCCCTTGTAGATCTTTAATTTGTCCTTGTAGTGCTTTAACTTGTTGAGTCAAGGCACTAAGATCACACAAGGGTGTCTCATTAGGATTACTCTTTATGTTCTTAGTATCAAAATTGTAGGGAAATTTAGCTCCTTTGTCAACTAGATACAAGAAATATTTTTCTTTATTGCTCTCCAAAATATTTTCTAAGGCTTTGTGAAATTTGGGATCTTTTTCAGCCTCTCTAAGATGTTCTTCATCCCATTCATCATCACTCTCCATAGGAGTTTTGCTCCCATCCCTATTGAAAGGGAATGGATTCTTTTCTATTTCACCCATGTTATCTTTAAAAAGGGGATTATGACTCACACTATAAAGGGTATTGCTAGTCTCACCCTCTTCTTGAGTTCTTTGGGTATGACCTTCTTGTTGAATATCCTCTCTCAGCTCATTATATTGAGATCTTGTAAAAATAGGCATACGATTTTGAAACATTCTTCTAGACTTAGATCACAATTTGATAAATGCACAAATGATGATATTTTGATCTGATAAGATGAAAATCTTATGATATGATCAAAAGATGTTCCTAATTATTGATTGTCGCTTCCAATGATAAAGGATATCAGAATCCTGTTGGGGAAGTTGAATCAAATAATCAAAAATTTGTTTGAAAGGTGCACTTTTTAAGATTCTGATCCTTGTTTCTGAAGAATGATAAATATATCAAATGGCCTAATTCACTCACTAAATAATTTGACTGGGATGTGTGGGATATTCAATAGAAGGTTGTGGTAGATAATCGAGGTTGAGAGGTTGATTGCGATTGTGTCGTTGAGATAGAGCTCTTCTTTGAAAATAGGCTCGTGAATATAAAGGCTCTACAATGTACTCGTCAGTAAATCCCATAGAAAAATCTTGATACCTATGAAGAAACTCCCAGTAATGAAGCAAGATGTTCTGAATTTTATACAAAAACTTTCTTCGTTGCAAACTTTTCTTGTAACCTAAATGTTTCTTAGGTTTCTTGATCCTATTGGAAATCGATTTCTTAACAATCTTGGTTGATTTCCACTCTCTAAGCATGAGAGAAATGTCAAGATGCTATTGGACCAAGGATGTTATAAATTCAGATTTGTCAAAAGTGAAGATTCTGGAAAATGATAGATGCACTACTCTATGTCCTATATGTGCTACAGAAATAGGTATATGCACTAGAGAAACAATCAAATGCACTACAAAAGACCTCAAATGCACTACAATATGTCTCAAATGTGCTTCAGAATTTTTTTTTGACAGTGACCCAAAAAATGTTTGTAGAATACTCAGCCTATGTGCTAAAATAGACTCCAAATGCGCTGAATTAATGAGTGAATGCGCTAGAATAGACCTTATATGTGCTAAGACACTCCCTAGATGCGCTAAAACAATTTTCCAAAACAATTTTCTGAACAGTTGAGAATAGTTTTCAGCTGAATTTTAGCATGTTCATTTTGGATGATCTTTTATCTGAGTTAATGTGATGGAAGACACAACAAACATTCTGAAAGCAGTTGTTTTTAAACCCTATACTAAACATCAAGTGTATGATCAAAAATGTTTTTCAAAAATTGTTTTCATAGGTTTAGCACATGAAAGACAATTCAGACAGACTCACTCTTAGTACTCAAGTACGTCATCCTAATAATCAACAACCCACATCTTAGAACTACGTCGACTCACACAGCTGTGTCACCCCCGAAGGGGCGCCCGTGTTTTTGTCTTTTCTAGGCGCATACTTAGAGTGACAGAAGTGGATACCGGATCCCCTAATCAAACGATCCTTGGAAGTTATATGGTGAGTGTCTTGGGGGAAGATTCTTCCGTCCCCTTGCACTTGATTATTACGATGTTCGGAAACTGACTTCGGCTGGCTACTACACTAGGTTCTTAGGAAGGGTTTCCATTCAGTGCAACAATAATAAACTCCCCCAGGAGACCTCCCAACCTTTAGAACAAAGGTTTTGGGGATGGTTATCTTGCACACTACTAGAAAAAGAGGGTTTCCACAAATTTTATTTAAATTTTATAGTGGGGCGGAATAGCTTGGCTTTGGCTTGAACCCACTTGAGTCATTCCTCTTGGGTGAGTACTTATTCCCACAAGATTAGGCCCTCTAAAGGATGTAATAAAGTAGTAAATTTGCATGAAATTGAAAAAGAAAGTCTAGTATTCTGATCACCTAGTTAAGGGGAGAGCATAGACCTATTGCCACAGACAAAGCAAATAATTGCTTCACAATAAGAATGGGATTTATTTTAACTGCAAAATATCATTGTGTGGTGACTATCCTAGATTGCCTCATTTTAAATTCCATGTCTATCTTAGGATTGGTTCATTTTATCCAGATGTGACTATCCTAGGGTTGCTTCTTTTTAACCATAGAAAGTTCTATCTGTGGAAGGCGTCAGACTCAGAACTCTGCTTAATTACAACTTGTAAACGCTAAAATATTCTGTATATGCACTAAAATAAATAGTAAATGTGCCAAAACAGACTGTAAAAGCACTATGGAAAACCCCAAATGCGCTAAAATAAATCCTATATGCGCTTAATCTAGGAATGCAAGATTTTTACAAAAAAATTAATGAAATGTGTCAGATGTATGCACCATTTTGTTCCTTGGATGCACTAAAACAACTCCTGGAAGCGTTGGAATAGTTCTTGGATGCGCCGAAAAACCTACAAAAATGCTGCTAGAAACCCTAGATGTGCTAAAGAAAGCCACATAAGTGCTAAAACAAGAATCTTTGATGGAAAGCTGAATTCCAGAATGTATAAACCTGTTGGAAAACCTACAAGAAAATGTTAAAAATGGGGCATAGGCCTCACGGTGGGTGCCAAAAATGTGTGAATGAAAATATGCATATCAAATATGTAAATCAAAGTTGAATCAAACACACCAATGAAAATTTAAATCAGAGCATAAACTAAAAGAAGAGAAAAAAAATCCATTTGTGCTTCGAAGACGTCCCATTGTCCTCTATCTCCAATGTTTTTACTGAACCTAGCTTGCTCTCAGATTTTGTATACTAAGCTCAACAAAATGTCTTCCTAGAGAACGAGATTTAGAATAAATGCATGCTTATGCTAAGATGCCATTAACAAGACTAAAAATGATAGCTAAGATATGAGATTACTAAATGTAATGATTGATAAAACTGATAAATGCTAGATTAAAATAATGTGTGCATGTGAATGTAAGTATATGCAAGTGTAACCAATGCTTGGATTCACATAGATATTTATAGAGTTTTCGAAAGACTCTGATTGGCTGACATGATTAACGGTTTAAATCAAGCTTGTTGAGATGAACGGTGAGAGATTTTTGAAAGTCAAGAGAGAAATGGAATGTTTCCTTCTACAAAATTTTTCTCTTTCAGATCTAAGGCAAAGTTGCCATTTGAGAAGTGAGTAGGAGATAAGTCTCACAATTAAATAAATAAATTTATTTAATTACATGTGAGGATGAATTTAGAAGTTTGCATAATTAAATAAGTAATATTTAATTATGTGTGAGAGATGAAAAATGGAAGGTAATTAAATATTTAAAATATTTAATTATGTGTGAGAGATGAAAGTGAAAGGTAATTAAATATTTAAAATATTTAATTATATGTGGAGTGGGAAAAGGTATTAAATTAAATATTTATAATATTTAATTTAACTATGAGATGAAGAGGGTGTTTGGAGGAATATTCCATTATTTGAATTCAAATATTCAAATTTAGAATAACATGATTTATTTTATTTAATTAAGAGGAAGATGGAAGATGGCAATAAGTAAATAAAGTTATTTATTTAATTAAGGTAGAAGAATTATAAAAGTGAACAATATAAATAAATAATTAAATTTATTTATATGTAGATGACTTTAGAAGATTAATTAAATAATTTATATTTAATTAATTAACAAGCTTGATTAACCATGACCACTTTTAGACGTATACAGATGTCAGTTTTTGACCTCCTCCACTCGAGGGTCTTTGATACATATGTTGTTGATAGGATGGCCTTCCTCCACCATAGGTTTGAGTGGTCTACTTCAAAGGTGCCACTTGTTGTCATTTGATGAGAAATAATTCGTTAGCAAAAGATCGCATGAGGCTCTTCATATTGTTTATGTTTGTTTCTATAGAGGAAGAGCTCAACATGCCCAACTATGTGGTAGGGTACATGTACATGTATTATAGCATGACTTGTCTCGCTAGTTGTGTAGTAGAAGTGCTTGGAGTAGATTCTTCCCGATGACCATTGAAGATTTCTACAAATACAAGCATTAGAATTCATGGTGGAAGTTTCCCAAAATTGAACAGATTGATCTCCACACACATGACCAACTCATATGCATCAGGTAAGATATACCCTCCCATAGAGGTTATTATAACTATGATGTCTAAATTGAAAGGCTTTAGGTAGAACGTAAAAACCATCGTAGCTAGGCGTTGAGTAGTCATAGGGATTCTTTACCAAATTTTGTGGAACCTGGTGTTGAAGTCACTCATGGCCTCTTGAGAGGATCTTTTCATGGTGATTAATTGATGTAACAATGAAGAACAATCTCCCTTCTCAAAGAAGCATTTCAAGAACCTCTCTTTGAGCTGATTCCAAGAATAGATATAACTAGAGGCCAAATATTGATACCAATATTGAGCCTTTCCTTTGAAAGAGGTAGTTAGTAGCCTAAGGATAGTATTCTTTTCTATGTTATGTACTCTGCATAACCCTACTATATCTTGGAGGTGTTTGGAGGGGGTTTTGAAGTATTTTTCAGAACTTTTTTGAATAGCCTTAAGGGCATTAGCGGGTATGGAAAGCCACATGTCTAGGGGCTTAGGCACTTGTAGTAGACTAATTCTATCCCAAGTTACAAACTTTCTAGGAGCGGGGGTAGCTATGTGAGCCATGGAAAATAGATTCCTATGAATCGGGTATATGGGTATTCTAATTCAGAATTTTGGGCCTCTGGGTGGAGTAGATAAGGCTCTAGATATTGGGGTCTTACTTCTTGCTCTATTACTCCTTAAAGGTGATACAAAACTTGTAAGTCTTCTTCTCCTAGATCTTGAGGTAGGTAATTGGGAGTACTAGAAATGAACTCTCAAGGATGTTCTTGTTTGGATTCTGGGCATGAAATTTCTAGCTTCTTTCCTTGGCTAGATTAAAAAATATTTCTAACTTCTAATTAGGCATTAGGAAAACTTTGAGTCCCATCGGGTGTGCTAGAAAAAAGAACTATTGATCATCAAAGCTTGCGTCTCTCTTATAGCCTTATGGAAAATTCAGTGAGTTGGGGACTAATTTGCTCTTCACTGAATACCTCCAGATTTTTTATAGAAAGTTAGCTCTTCTTGATTTTGGAGAAAAGGGTAGAAGGAAATGTAAATATAAAAAATTAAAATGGTGATGCACCAAAGCTTTTACAACATTTCAAACCCAACTTTCCTATGAATGATATATTAGACATAGAATGCCACAACCCTTCATTGTTAGGAAGAGAACAAACAACAAAGGCTAAATACAAGTACAACATAGTCTTTCAAATCTCCCCATGGGAAGTGTTCATTAAGGTCCAATCAAGCATAAAGATTCCCAAGGATAACAGAAAAACATTCAAAAATTGCACAAACTCTTTCTCTTTTTATAACATAATATGAAGAAACAACAACCCTTTAGGAAAATAGAGAAGTTCAATAGACATAATCCAATTTCCACAAGTTATTATCATACCATATAAGCCTACAACATGGAAATCAACTGTACTCAAACTACTTGAATTTGGCTTAACACAGTGTTTCATATTAAATGAAAGCGTAAAGAAGGAACTTGATAAAGGCTATAACATGCACAGTCTCATAGATTTCGTCGAAATAGTTAATGCTTAAATATCAAGTGAACTTAGAAAACAAAGGTTGGATGCCAATCCGATAATAGTTTAGGCTAAAACAATATAACATGCCAGAGAAAAGCAATTCTACCAATTACTTCTAAAAATATATCTATCTCTAAGGAAAACTAAAAGAAATTTTTTATTTTGAAAAAAGAAATTGGAACCCTTTTCTTCTGTAACTACTTCCCATTTATAGTTGAAAAGAGAGAGAACCACCACCTCATTCCAGAAGTAAATGCTTCTAGAAGTTGGCATCTGATAGTTGATGATCTGATTGTTGATTTTTAATTAGGTTGTGGCAATATTTTCTCATTAATTCCCAATTGCCACATTAATGCCCCTTGGATATTTAGCAAATATTGTTATTTGAAAACAATCATATCATAGAAAAAAACCTAGCAAAATTCCAATTGACCAATCACATAGCTCGATGGCACTGACTCAACGTTTCCATCTTGAAAATAAAAAGGACACAATAGTTTTGACACACACCAAGATAAATTACTTATTAAAAGCACAAAATTCCCACAACGAATAGATGACATGTGAAGCGGGTGGGGATTCTGAGATTTGTGAAAATTGTCCTTGAGAAAATTTCCTCTAATTTGACAGTGTCTCGACTCTCTCCCGAAAGGAAGGTGATAAATGAAAGTCGTGCAACCACCACATGGCACATTGTGTTCCTTTCTAAAAAAAATTTCTTTGAGCATGGACACATTTGAATCCAAAAAAATATAAAATCCAAAATAAATAAAAAATGATTAAGGAAAAAATATTTCATAGGTTTCTTTTCTTCCCTAAGCGAAGGAAAAAAAGGAACCATGGAAGGTTGTTCAACCACTTTCTCTTTATCATTTTAAAAAAAAATTATCCTAGGAGATGTGATGGGATTATTTTTGTTATCTCTTGGTCTTTTGTAGGAAATAGTCAAGGGTTTTGTCTTAGGTGTATCTTGGTTGTTTCAAATGTCTTTAGGCTGAATCATGGTTTCATCAAGGAGGGTAGGCTTTGTCATGGGCAGAGGCATGTTTTGGAGGGATAATTTCACTATGTACTTTGACTTAAAGTTTTGGTAGTATTTAAAAAAGAAGTATTCATGAGGTTTAATAGGTTCCATAGGCTTAGACTAGAAGAAATCTAAGGAAAAATTTCCTTGGGAAGACAAAGGGTTAAAGCCACTATGATGCACAATGAAAATTTCATTGTCAAAGGGAAAATTTAGGCATTTATGCATGACTGATGGGACTACTTCCATGGAGCATAGCCATGGGTGACCAAGCTTCACATTGAATTAATCTGACGTTGATATGATAGAGAATGATACATCTAGTTTTTTTGGTCCTACTTGTAAAGGTAAGGTGGTTGATCCCATTGTAGGGGAAATGAAATAGTTATGCATATTTATCCATGATTTTAGTTTCTCATATGTTTCTTGATAGAGCTCATCTAGAAGTAAGAATTCCTCAGTGATCACATTCTCTCCAAATATGGGATCAATTAATATCCCATTAGTGGACTTATCATAGATTTGGATGGCTATGTAAAGAGTACCATTGGGCACATGTTTAAGTATATATTTAGAGGAGAAATTAATTTCAAGAGGCTTTTTAGTTTGATTCTTACAATGTTGAGTTTCAACCAATGCAACTAAATCATTGATAGAATTTTGTTCTTGTTGATTAGTATCCATAGGATTTTGTTGAATTGTATCTATGTTCACATCATCCGTGTCAAATTTCATCACATCAATATTTGTAGTTTCTCTAGGTTTGATAAATGAAATATTATGTTTCGACATGGGGTTGGTAAAGATTTGAAAATTTTGGTTAGGATGGGAAACAAACTTATTTCCTTGATCATTAATGCCTCCAATTGAAAGATGGCCAGAAGGAATGAGGTCTTGTACAAGATTTTCAAGACACAATGGTTCGTGTCGTCCATTTTTCGATGATAATGGAAATAAGAATTTGATCCAAAGTTCAGAGGTAAAGGTTTATTAGGATCAGATGTTTTAACGAGAGGCAAGGTGATCATTTTCTTCTCTAAAAGTTGTGACATTGTATTATGGAGGGTATCGGGTAGGGGAGTGAATTTTCTTTTCGGGTCCCCATAGTTAAAGGGTATTTTCATTTTTATCATAGCTACTTGGGTATTGAAATGTTGAATTGTTTTTTGAGGGGGATTAAATTAAAGGAAACATTTATTCTATTTCCTAAAAGGTTGGTAATTGTTTTGATTTGTGGACTTAGACTTCTCAGTTCGGCTAGAGGTAGATTTTGTAGCACGACTACTAACCTAGTTTTGATAATCACGGAGGACAGTACATAAGTGCATGAAGGAGGGAAACTTCATCATGGTAAGATTATCTTGTATATTACTTTGTAAATTCTCTATGAAAATCTTTTGAAGGTGAGGGTCGGGAACCTTTACATCGATTTGGGAATAAAGTGTTTGATAGCGCGAAATAAAGTCTATAATCTTTTATTCTTCTTTTTGCTTACATCTCATAAAATCATCCAAGGTCATTTTAGGAGTCATATTCACTTGAAAATGCTTGATTAATTCCTCAACCAGTTCATTGAATGCAAAAATTGAGTTGTTCACTAATGAAGAAAACCATTCTAAGGTAGTATCCTTCAAGGATCTAGGGAAAATTTTAGCCAAGAGTTTTTCGTCAAGAATAAAGCCACTACATAAGGCTGTGTAAGTGGAAAAATGGTTAGAAGGATCCATTTCCCCCCATATTCCTCAAATCTAGGCACCTCTACACCTTGTGGCATCAATGTTTGCAATATCTCCAAGGAAAAGGGACTACTTTTGACATAATATGTAGGTGGGCCATTATGGTTTTGATTTATGGTGGAAACTTGTTTTTGAAGGGATGAAATGGTTTGCAAAAGATGGTGTGTGAGAGGGTCATTGTTTGTATGTGTGAGATGGAGGTGAATATGGTGGAGGTGTGTATGTGTTTGAGGGACAAGTTAATGGAATACTTATGGGTGGTAAGGTGGTAGGAGATATGATTTGCGATGCCAAAAAAGTATTAGGGATGCTAGTGGAAATACCCAATGAAGAGATCACATTCCTAGTTGGTTGCATTATTGTTGTAACTTGAGGGTTTGTATAGGTAGGATTAGAGGAAATTATTGTAGGAGGAGGAATTTGAATTCCTCCTTGACTTGTAACATTGTTTGTAGGTAAAGGAAAACTAGTGCTTGAGGTAATATTTGGTCCAAAAATATGAATTATGTTATGCATAAGATCAACTCCTTCTTCAGTTTCAATCATGTGATGTATGTTATCTATGGTAGGGATAACAGTGGTTGAAACATTTTTAGTACTTATTTGATTTTGTAGGTTTGCAAAGTCTTCATGAATTTGGATTATGTTTTCTTGTGGAATAATAGCAACCAATGTTTCAACATGCTTCACACTACTTAAAGGGATAGATTTGTTAAGGGTATGGCCCATACCTAGTGAACTAGTGTCAATACTAGGAGTGAAAGAGCTAGACAACTCAAGATCCATGATGTTTGTACTATTGTGGGATGACATGAGTCTCGAACTTCATCTCACTATAGTATTAGTATAGGAAACCAAGTAGAAAAGCTCATACAAGGGACAATCAAGGCAATGCAAGAAACAAAAACTGTATAAATTGAAATAGAAAACTAATAACAACAAACTTAAACACATAAATAGAGAATTCAATGATGGAAAATGTAGTCTAAAATATAAAATGGGACTAAATCACCTAGAGGGGCATATGAGTCCCAAATATGGTTTTTCATGGGTTTGAATGCTAAATATTAGTCACTACCAAATACTCAAAAATTAGGAAAATCTTCTTGTATTGGGATTAAATCGCCTAGAGGGGCGATGAGGATTTTTGCACAAATTTCAAAAAAAAATTGAGTGATTATTATGCTTTATGTTTTGGATGATGTCTAAACCAAGTGAAAATGCATATTTTAAGTCAATTTTATTAATGCAAGAGATAAAAATTTAATCTATATGCACTTTCACTAATTTAAGATTTAGAAACCCTAGATGCCAATTAACTAATGAAAAAACTAATGCAATATTAATGCAAGCTAGATCTACGATGATAATGCACTTCAAAAGTAGAATTATGATGTTCTAAATTTACGTTCACCAAAATGAAAGGTTTAAAATTGTGGTTCTATTTTTGGGAGATAGAATAAAAATCTTCTTCACTCTCTCATTAAAGGAAACCCCTAGAGATCTCAATCTAAGGTATGCAAAAGAGAAAGAGATCTTGCAAAAGGGTTGTCCTAGGGTCTAATTAGACAATAAGGAGGGGTTCACCACCAATATAGGGCTTGGAAAGAAAAATAAAATGAAATACCTAATGCTTACACCTAGTGCAATGCAAAAAATCACTAAATGACCTAAAAATGCATGTAAATTGGAACAAAAGGTTGAGAGATCAGAGGCGTGCACCTAGGAATCTATAGAGGCATGGATGAAGAGTTAAAATGATAAAAATAATAAAATTAATGTCTTCTAGGACTCATATGCTAGTCTAGGAAATTTAGTCATGAACCGTAGATTTTTGGCTCCTTGCACCTTTCTAACTCTTTTAGGGTTTTTCACCTTAAAGGAGAAAGTAGAGCCACAAATGCTAACGAGTTCATTCAAATTATGTTATGTTTGATGTTATTTAAGATAAATGGAGTGAAATAAATGCAATTAAGTGATCTATAGGACTGAATTTGAATGCAAAACTAAAGATTTAAGCTATGTTTGCAAACACAATGTGATATGCAAATAATGAACTAAAAGATGAATAAATGCAGAACATAAAGAGAAAGGTTGAATCAAAGTGCACTTGGGAAAGACTCAAGGAATCTAGAATGTTTTGGATGCTATTGGAAATTACAAAAAATGAACAGTGGGACTCATTTTCCCAGGGTGGTGAATTAGTTCTTCTGGTGAAATCTATCAGGAACCAGTTTCTGACTGTCAGGATCTGGGATTTGACAAAAAATAGATTTTTAGTGTTAAGGTGGGACTCATTTTCCACTGGTGGTGAATTAGTCCTATCCTAAAATTTTGAGAAATCAAGAAACAACTCTGCAACACAAAATCTAGAAATGTCTACTTGTCGAGTTGTCGAAGTCAATTCTATAGGAAATGGATAGAAAACCTCCTCCAAGATTGAATTATGATTGATTTGACTTGAAGCACCTAGTTAACTTGTTTACCACTCTTCAACACATAAATACTTGTTAAATTTGTACACAAAAGTCTGCAAACACACATTCAAGAGGGGAAAAGTGGTTGAGGGTTAGCAAATAGGAGTTTGCCTTGGTCAAACCCCACTTTGGTAATCAAACCCTACTTTGGTAATCAAAACCTTAATGAAATAATGAAATACAAGAGAATGGTAACCAAATAACATGCAAATGCTATCAAATTACCAAACCCTTGTTGATGAAAATCTTAAGTTGTGTCAATGGATGCTCCAAAATGCTTGAATAGTGCTTGATTTGATGTTGTAAGATGCTTGATTGGTTGAATGTGATGTGAGATTGAATGCTTGAATGAATGAGGGTTGAAATGGATGTAAGAACACTTATTTATACAATCTTGTGCCTTAGTAACCCGTTCATACCTCATTAGAGGCTGACATCAAGTCATTCTAAATAAAAACTTGAAAGAAAATTTAAAAAAAATTGAATTTGGAGCCAAGGGGGACTCATTTTCCACCCATGGTGAATGGGTTCCACCTAGGACCTGAAAATGGGTGTCGGGAATTAAGTCATGTTTAATGTTGTTTGTTGGGTTTATACTAAAAAATGCACTTAATTAAAGCTTATAAGGGCATAAAGTGGTCAAATAAAGTATAAGAAAGGGATAGATAGTGAAGTTATTCCTATAAAAGTGTGAAAGCTTGTTACAATACTTTACAACACTCCAAAATAGGACTTGATAAGTGATGAAAATGTGATTTTTAGGTGAATTGTAATGGATAGAGTCTAGAAAAGTGTAGAAATGTCTTACAAAACTTCACAACACCTTCACAAGATGTCATTATTTGAATTTTAGTACCTAAATATGCATGTTCAAGCCATATTACAAATAAAAATCAGAGAAAAATAGACCAAATATCATGAAAGAAGACATAAAAGGCCATGAAAATGAGAAAGGGCCATTTTTCTATAGAACATTTAGCCCCCACTTTAGTGAGAGGATGAACTTGCTTCAAACTCACACTAAAGTGGCTATGAACATTGAGAAGAGGGTTCAAATGCACTTGCGTTAGCAAAATGGAATAACAACAATCAAGAGGGATGATGAAGCCCCTAGGATGAAGATCCCATGGAAAACTAAGCATAAAAACAAAGGAACTTACAAGTGTTGAAAATAGAGAATCAAATGGAGCTTTGATCATCTATCCAATTGGTTGTGGATTAGATATAGGCTGATTGTGAGAAAAATAGAATGCATACTCACTTTGGGGTGAAAAAACACATGTTGATTCATTGGGTGAGAAGGCCCAAGTATACTCACTCTAAGGCCACATAAATTTTGGTTGTTTGTGGGTTGAGAAATCCCAAAAGGGGAGATACATACGCTAGTTGGTATGCACTCATAAACAAAAAGGTGGCTATGGGGAAGGTCGTGTGGCTAGATGGGCTTCCCGTTCAACCATATTAAATTTATACCTCTTGATAACTTTAACAAGGCTCGATAAGGGAAAATGTTGGTTCGTGGTTCATGAGACAAGTAAAGATCCCTATGTTTAGAACTCATGAACAAAAAGGAAGGTACCACAGGCATGCAAGTTGCATTATGCAAGTTGGAAAAAGTGCAAAATGTAAAATGTAAAATGTAAAAGATGTTCAAAGGAGTCTTGTTAAGTTCATGCAAGGTCAGTCACTTAGGGAATATTGTGTCTAATGTCTCCAAGAGAGGACCAATCAAAGAATAAAATATTCACAACTTAGGGGATGTAGTGCATCACATCAAACCACTAAGAGGAATGTAATATGCTAAGATAAATCACACCTATAAAGGACATCACACCCAATGTCATCCACAAAGTGAAACATGCATCATATAAATGAGAAGGCTACACTAGGAACCAAGAATGCAAATGAGTTAATGGTAATATATGCCCTCCACTTTAAAGGAATTGTGACACATAGTTCTATGAGAAATTTCTTTAAAGTAGGAGAGGGAAAAATGAAAAAAGAAAACAAGACATGAGAGCCAACTTGGAAATCCCTATGCCAAGTCATGTGTTCTGAAGTTAGGTTGTGTCATGAATAAGTATGTCACATGTGAGTCAATCTGAATACATGTCATCCACATTCCAATCTTTCTCTTATATGTTCATGATAGCTTAATGACAAGTCAAAAGAGACAATGGCATGTGACATATGAGGTCAAGGCTATTGAACCCCTTGCCCCCACTTATTAAAGGACAAAGGTGAGCCTAAAATGGATGATGGTATGTTGCCCCTTGTGATGGATGCAAAACATGCAATAGTGATTATGCAATGATACTTCAACTATTGCATGGAAAGGAGTAGCAACTAATGCTATTTACTTGGATAATGAAGAGTATTGGAAGAGTCTTGTGTGATAGTATTGATGTTGAGTTAAGGTTTGTTAGATGGGTTGATTTATATGAAAGGACAATCAACAAGACTATGATTTTGGTGTTTGTGTTTTAGGCTCTAGAGGGGTATGGATACTTTGTTCTATAGCATCACAACCTTTTTTAGGTTGCTTCATAAGTCATTCAAATTTGAGGTTGGCCTTGATTGTATACACTTTGTCAAATATGTGAGCAATGTCATTGTACCTCAGTTGGTATGAAACATTATGCTTGGGTGGATAAAGGATTAGTTCAGGTTAGTTTTGAATTTGTTGCTTGTGTGATGGTGGGTAAAGAATTAGGGGATTCTTTGGATGTCCCATAGGGTATGTATGTGGTTCAGTGATCAATGGGGATCAAATGGACACTTGCACATTCATAACCTTGGCGGTCTTGGTTTGAAGTATCCCTAAGGAAGACATTATTTTCTTGCACCAAAATAGCCTCCCTAGGATAAGAGTTGTTAGGAGAACAACAATCCAAATGTTCTTGAAATTCAAGGATTTTTTCTTCCAAAATGTCACTATTGTAAGTAAGGGAGATATCCATGGTTGAATTGTCTTGTTCTATGATGTTTTCCCAAATAAGATTCTCATGTTTTTTGTTGATTGGATCATGTAACACCATAATATCATCTTCATTAATAGGAGAGATATGAGGAGAGGGGAAAAGTTGATTGTTTTCCTTGATCGCATTGACTTGTGCCATAAAATCTACCCTAGTTGGAGAGATTTCAAGAGGTTCATCACATGTGATGGTTAGATGTTGTAAATAAGCGTCATCACAAATAAGGTTGAGATCAAGGGGAGGACAACTATGAATTGCATGTGTGTCAATGATTGGGTCTTCTTGTTCTAAAAGAGCCTTCCAATTGTTAGGAACATTAGGAAGGAGAGAAATAATGTTATAACTCTCAATCATTGGGTTTCTTAATATGAACATATCCTCAAAAATTTGCTTGTCATGATCATTCATGAAAGTATTATCACAAATAGGGGAGGTGTTGGGAGATGATGGAGACTAGGTAAGGTGGTGGCAATGCATTCATCTTATGTTGTTATACTATCTTCCCAAGGGGAATGATGAGAAGGACAAACAAGATCTTCATGATGCTCAACAATTGTAGCTTCTTTCGCCAAGATACCTTTGTCACTAAAAGGAGACCTGTATCGAGAGAAATACAACTATGATCATAATGTTTATCTATGTTTGAAGTCCCTTCTAACACATCATCTGCACAAATGGGAGAGATAGGAGGGAGTGTAAGTTTAAGACAAACATCACCATTTTCATTCTCTTGCACTAAGAGACTATGATAACTAGGGAATGCATTGAATGAATGATTAACATGCTTATGAACTGACTTGTTCTTTGCAAATTTGGAGAATATTGAAACTAACCTTTCGAAATAACAATCTATGCTAACTCAAAATGCAATGTAAAAGTCTAAAATGAAATACAATTTTCATATGATAATTGACTTATTATGATATGTAACAATATGAGAATGCAAACTTGAAATCTAAAATATGCATGAAATGAGCTAATTGAGGCTAGTTTTAATGAAATGCATGTTACAGAAATGCATCCAACTGCTACAACTAGGAAATGGCACCAAACAGAAGCCTAAAAATAGGGTTTTTAGCTCTATAAAAGGTAGTTTTAGGGGTCAAAAGGGACTGATTCACCCAGGGTGGCGAATGAGTCCCAGTATGGATTTTTTTTAGAACTTTTAGAAAAATTTTATTGATTTTTTATGGGTATGTGCAGGATCATGATGGGCCAAAAAGTGGCGATACGATGGGTTTTTGTAGGGTATGTGGTGACGACTTTTTTACCCAAAATTGATGAAATGAAAAGGGTTTTAAAGGAGATTCTCAAATTTCCACTAATATAAATTATGCTTTACTTTGAATTTAATAAATAATTATTATTTATTTTCTATTTGAATTACAACTAAAGTCTTGATTGATAGGTTGATTGAAAAAATCTATAGCTTTAAAAACGACATCATATTTTTTGAATCAAGCATGTGTCACATTCTATGCTTCATAATATAGGATTAAAAAAAATGAATTTCATGAAGTTTTGACCAAGTTAAGTTGGTTAGACATACAATTTTTAATTTTTTAAAAATTGTAATAAAAATTCATAATTAATTATTACTTGGAAAAAATTACAAAAATATGCATCACATGGACATGAGTCCTCTACTTATATCTAAAATCTTATAAAAAATATTATCATTTTATTGTGGTCGTGGTGAGACACTACTTCTTATTTTTCCTTGAAATTTAAGTACTACTACATTGAAATTTCAAATTTTCACCAAATAGATTTAAAAAAAAAAACCTAGTAGTTTAGAAACTACATTCAACTTGATACAAATTCTATTCTCACATATTTTTGAAATAATATAGATAACTTATTCAAATTTTTATGTCAAGTTGCCTAACTCTGAATTTTCTGAATTTTTTGCCACTTAAGGGCCTATTTTTTCCATGATGATCCTGCACACACCCTTATGTTTTCTGAGTTCTATGATGTAGACCTAAGTTAAAAATGTAGAATTTTAGAAAAATTAAATGAATTTAGATGCCAAAAATGCAACCTAATACACTTTTTATGAATGCAAAATTTGAAACATAGCATACAAATTAACTAATGCAAAATCTAATGCAAATTCAATGCAAGGATAGATCTATGATGGACTCCAAATTAGAAAAGAGAAGTATCTGAAAATAAAGTTCTCCAAAATGAACCGTAGATTTTTGGCACCTTGCACCTTTCTAATTCTTCTAGGGTTTTTCACCTAAAAGGAGAAAGTAGGGCCAAAAATGCTAAAGGATTCATTTAAATTATGTTATGTGTTATGTTAGTTAAGATAAATGGATTGAACTAAATGCAATTAAGTGATCTATATGACTGAATTTGAATGAAAAACTAAAGATTTAAGCTATGCTAGAAAACATAATGTGATATGTAAACAATGAACTAAAAGATGAATAAATGTAAAAAAAAAGAAAAAAGAATGAATCAAAGTGCACCTGGGCAAGATTTGAGGAATCTAGAATGTTCAGGATGCTATCTAAAATTAAAGAAAATCAACAGCAGGACTCAGTCGCCTATGGTGGAAAATTAGTCCTACTTTTGGTAGAATCTGTAAGAAACCAGTTTCTGACTATTGAGATCCAGGATTTGACAAAACTTAGATTTTCAATCTTAAGGTGGGAATCATTCACCATTGGTGGTGAATTAGTCCTCTCCCGAAATTCTGAGAAATCAGGAGACAACTCTGCAACATAATATCTAGGAATGTCTGTTTGTCGGGTTGCCAAACTCAATTTTGCAAGAAACAAACATAAAACCTTATCCAAGATTGAAATATGATTGATTTGACTTGAATCACCTAGTTGAATTTTTGACCACTCTTCAACACCTAAATACTTATTAAATTTGCACACAAAATTTTGCAAACACACATGCAAGATGGGGAAAATGGTTGAGGGTTAGCAAATAGGGGTTTTCCTTGGTCAAACCCCACTTTGGTAATCAAACCCTATGTCATAGAAAATTGGACCCTCTTGAGAAAAGAGACAATTTCACACATAATTGGACCCAATTTTCAGTCTCTTTACATCATTTATAGGCCCCTTAGACCCATTAATTTTGAACTAGAGGCCTGTTTTACCTAAGAAATCACATAAAACCTGACAAACAACATTTAATTATCTCATACCCTGAAAACCCACCTTAAAAAATTAGTAGTGGGACCCATTCGACACCTTGGGTGAATGAGTCCCCTCTAGTGGGACCCATTCACCAAGGGTGGCGAATGAGTCCCCTTTGAGGGAAAATTCAATTTTGAGCAGGAATTTGATTAATTTAACTTCAATTTCTAGTGAATGTCAGCCTCTTTGGTCTAAATAATAGGAAAATAAGATGTTATTGCTTATAAATACTCATTTTCAAGTCATTTCACATATATTTTCATCTTTTTGTCATTTTTCAAGAGCAATTCCTAAAGTCAAGTCTTACACAACAAGTCTCATTAGCAAAAGTTAAATTTTTAGGGCACCAAACTAGGGTTTTTGCAGGTATTGAAGCGCACTTCTCTTGTCAAGATCCAACATTGCAAAAGATTGATGATGGATGCCTATGGTGAATCATGAAAAAATTTAGGGTGAAGAGGTGCAACTAGCCAC
Organism: Sequoia sempervirens; assembly: GCA_007258455.2. Classification (NCBI taxonomy): domain Eukaryota; kingdom Viridiplantae; phylum Streptophyta; class Pinopsida; order Cupressales; family Cupressaceae; genus Sequoia; species Sequoia sempervirens. The sequence goes on along the minus strand of VDFB02047230.1, from coordinate 55,422,575 downwards.
AAAATCACACCTAAGGACTTGGTTTCATATTTATTCCATCTTCTACTTTCACTCTATCTTCAGATTAAGGTTTGCATTTTGTTTGTTTATCATTTGCATGTCATTTCATTCCTATTTTTCATGTGTTGTAAGGTTTCTAGGGTTGATATCTTCCATCATATAAATCATCCTTACATTTCTTATTCTAGAGCAAAAGAATAGGACCTATGTCATATTTCAGCTTTTCCTAGTCTTTAACACATATAAGGCTAGGGTTTATGTAGATTTTTCTCCATTCAAGGTTTGATTATCCAACTAGGGGTTTCACCAAGGAAAACCCCCCATTAGACAAACGATTTTTTTTTGCAAGAATTTTTTGAGATCCCAAGTTGGGTTTCCGTTCAAAATTGTTGTGCAGGTGTTAAGATGTAGAAGAAAAATTTGAAGTTGCAAAAATTCCAAAGTGGACTAATTCGCTATGCATGGTGAATGAGTCCCTCCTAAGGTCTAGATTTGAATCAGATGAAGATCCAAGTTCCTAGTTGACAAAAGATAGCTTCTATGTAGAAAAGTCCTAACCTGGGACTAATTTGCCCAGGGTGGTGAATGAGTCCCAATCAGCTCAAATTAAAATTTCATCAATTTTCCAGTCTTCTCTAGTTTTCCAGGTGCACACATTCTGAATACAACATTCTGTTTAGTTTAATTTTCATATTTGTTCATTCTTTGAAACATTTTGCAAACAACACCATGTTTTCAAACATAACATAGATCTTAGTTTTTCTTTCATAATCTCTCATATAGATCACTTACTTGCATTTAGTTCAATTCATTTAGCTTATATAGCATCATACATAACATAATTTGAATTAACCCTTAGCATTTTTGGCCCTATCTCTCTCTGTTTAGGTGGAAAACCCTAGAAGAGCTAGAGAAGTACATAGGAACCAAAAATGTATGGTTCATTTTGGTGAAACCAACTTTTGAACATAGCATCATTCTGATTTAAGTTTCTCTTTACATATTAGGACTTAATTAATTCATCATTTTGTATTAGTGGAAGCATTATTTAGATCTCATTATTACATTGTATTTCATTCAATCATTTCAACACTCTACATTACCATTTTGTGTCTCCATTGTACAGACTTGAAAATTGTGTCATAGGAAAAAGTCCCCTTTGCTTGACATGGCATTAATTCATGATAAATTGGACTTAATTATGCCTTTATTCAAGTGTTGTGAGGCATTTTATGCATCCACACTATGTCTTGGACCCTTGTAAATCGAATAACATGCTTTTAACGATGTCTTGTAAAGGTGTTGTAACATACTTTCACGCTTTTCTAGAGTTAATGAACCTATTTCTCCCTAATTAAACATTATAAAATGTGTTTAATAACACTATTACATCAATATAGAATGTTCTTAACTTAAACTTAATGTTAAACTAGTGTTGTAATGTGTCTTGCACATTCACATTGGTTCTTTTTCCTTCTTAGCTTATGTGGACCTCATTTTAGTATTGTAAAGTGTATTTACTCACAGTTCCACATTGATTTATATGTCCCAAGCCCTATTTGACATTTACATCATCACTAATAGTCACATATTAGTCCATATTGTGCATTTCGAGGTCTAAATTGATCAAATACCTGACAAGGTTGCATTTTAGACCTTATTTCCTCATCCCTTGGCATTTGAGCTATGAAAATAGCCCCTATGGGACCCATTTTCCATGCATGGAAAATCAATCCCATCCAGGTGGGACCTGTTTGCCATGTGTGGCAAATGAGCCCCATTTGGCTCCATTTTAACATTTGAGTAGGAAAGAAAGTGAAATTTAAGTTTAATTTTGCTTCATCTCAGCCTGTGATGAGGTATTAATAGGTAAAATAGGTGAATTGCCTATAAAAGAACCTCTCTAAACTCATTTTTACAATCTATTCATCCATTAACTCAATTCACGTCCATTCTTCATCATTCATCCATCAATCTCCTATCTCAAGTCAAGCAAGTTAGGGCTTTCACATTGCAAATCATCAAGTTATCTTCCTAAGACATTCAAGGGTAGATATTTCATTTTTTATTGTATAATTTCAAGATCTATCATCATGGAAAGGTAATCTATTCCATTTTTTCATGTTTCAATCTATTCTTTCATCATTTTGGTTTAATTACCTAAACAGGGTTTGACCAAGGCAAACCCCCATGCCCTAACATTCAACTTTTCTCCCTCTTGTCTTGTGTGTTTGTAGATTTAGGTCTTTTGGAAGCTTGGAAGTCATTGAAGATCAAGTTTCAAAGTTGTTCAAGTCTTCTCCTCATTCAACAAGTCAAAATATCAACAAAAACTCATTTTCAAACCCGTAAATCAGAGTTTTAGAAGCGAATACCTATAGAAGATCAAAGTGTGGATCAGAAGCTCTAGAATCCACTTTTGGAAATCTAGAAATTCATAAGTGGACTCATTCACCATGGGTGGAAAATGAGTTCCACTCTAGGGTGAATTTTGAGTTTTTTACATTTTTGAGTACCCTTTTGTTAATAACGGGTTTCAACTCAGTTTGACAAAACTGGGGCTAATTCACCTAGAATGGTGAATGAGTCCCTCCAGGCTTGGAAAATAGCATTAGTAGTGTTTTAGAAGAAATGTACAGTCCCCTTCAAAGATTTCAGGTGCACACTTCAATTTTCATTCATTTTTGTTTAGCATTAGATTCATTTCTAGTTCATTATTGCATTACACAATGTGTTTTCAAACATCACTTGTTTCTTAGGTTTTGCATTTATAATCTGTCATTTAGATCACCTATCTACATTTAGATCATTTCATTTAGGCATAATAACATCATGCATAACATTGAAGGCTTCAGACCTATTAGCCTCTGTAACTCCTATAAAATTATTTCGAAGGTGCTTACCTCTAGGCTGCTTCTCATTCTGCCCACTATTATTGCTCCTCAACAGAATGGTTTTGTGCCTGGAAGACAAATTATTGACTCCATTTTCCATGCTCATGAGAATATTCACTCCCTCTCGGTTTCTAAATCAGAAGTATTTCTTCTTAAGCTTGACATCTCGAAGGCTTATGATAGGGTGGACTGGAACTTTCTGTTTAAGATCTTAAAATATTTTGGGTTCAATGAAAGGGTTTTGCAGCTGATTGAACAACTCATCACTTTGGCTTCAATGGCAGTTCTGATTAATGGGTCCCCTTCCACCTTTTTTCTGTAGCTCTAGAGGGTTAAGACAGGGAGATCCCATTTCTCCTATCCTCTTCACGATTATGGCTGAGAGTTTTGGTAGGAATATGAGTAAATTGGTGGCTCAAAGATCTATTATGGGGCTCAAACCATCTTCGAGCAATTTGATATGCTCTCATCAACAGTTCATGGATGACACTTTGCTAATGGGTAGATCTGCTGTCTTAGAAGCTAAACAGATGAAGAAACTTTTGGATACCTATGGAGGAGCTTCTGGTCAGGTGATAAATAAGCAAAAAAGCTCACTGTATTTCTTTAACACACCTTTGCAAAGATAGAGGAAGATAGCTGGAATTCTCGGTTGCAAGATAGAGTCCCTTCCTGCTACTTATCTGGGATTACCGCTATGCTTAAAACCTCTAGATTCTTTCTGGATCTCTCTGGTTGATAGGTTTGGGGAAAAACTTTCTGGCTGGAAAGGAGCTCGCCTAAGCCAAGCTGGAAAACTCTAGCTTCTTAAAGCCTCCCTGCAGAATCTCCTTATCTATGCTCTCAGTCTTTTTAAAATCCCATCCAAATACGCTGAAACCATTGAAAAGATTCAAAAGAGATTCCTTTTGTCGAGAGTCAAAGAAAGAAAAATAATGCCTCTTATTGGATGAGACTTGGTTTGAAAATCTAAAAAGGATGGAAGCCTTGGGTTAAGAAAAATCAGACTACTGAACAAATCGCTCCTAGCTAAATAGATATGGAGACTATTCTTCTCCTCTGGGGAATGGAGTGAAATAATTAAAAGTAAGTATTTCCCGAATAACAATTGCCTTAAAGATGTTATTGAGAATCCTAATATCCTGAAAGGATCAAGTTGCTAGAAGTATATGATTGATGGGATAAAGGTTGTGAAATTGGGATTGAAATGGCAGGTTCGCAATAGTAACCAAATCAGATTTTGGGATGGCTGTTGGCTGCGCAATGAACCTCTGTCTCAGGGTGGGAATCTCAGTAGATGGGCTGAGTTTTGCAAAGATAATTTTGGCCTCCTTGTTAAAGACTATTGGTGGGATGGTAAGTGGATCAATCTCCCCTTGATAAACCCTATTTTGGTCCCTGTTTACTCCTCTTTGAATGCTATCAGATTGTGCCTGAATCAGGAGGACAGCCTTATATGGAATTATGAGCCTTCTGGGTGCTTTTCTATCTCATCCGCTTTTGCCCAGCTTTCACATGCTCTTAATCCTCCCCCTCTATGGTCGCATGCTTGGACTAAGCATCTCTTACCCAAGGTTAATATCTTTTTCTGGTCCTTGCTGCAAAATAAAGTGCTAACTGTGGATAATCTTAGCAAAAGAGGTGTTCTACTCCCCAATAGATGCTACCTCTGTAAAAGCAATGCTGAATCGGTTAACCACCTCTTTATCCACTGTCCTTTCTCCTCTTTGGTTTGGGACAAGCTTCTGAAGTGTTGGAATTTTTCCTGGATCCCCCCGAAGTCGGTTGAAGATTTTTTTGTTCAATAGAAAGCCCCTTCTTTCAACCCCTTTATAAAAAAACTTTGGGCTTTCTCATTCCCCCATGTGACTTGGGGAATTTGGAAAGAAAGAAACAACAGGATCTTCAGGGATAAGGAGTCGTCGAAGGAAATTGTGTTTGAAAGAATTCTTAGGATGATTAAAGAAAACTTCTCTATTGTTCCCTTCAGGAAGGACAAGGTTGAGACTGTGGTTTGCTCTCCTTATGATAACCTGATTGCTAGGGAATGGAGAATCAATTGGGACATTTCCAATGTTCGTAATACGACTAAAAAGTCCAGGGAGGGAGTTTGCTAGAGTTTTCCTATGGATGGCTAGGCCAAAGCCAACTTCGATGGCACGGCCAAGGGAAATCCGGGGAAGGCTGGGTGTGGTGGGGTCCTAAGGGACTCGGCAGGTAACTTTATGGGAGCCGATGCCACCCCTTTGGGGGTCCAAGCTAATCACGTGGCGGAAGCAGCGGGTGCTTATTACATAATCAACCTTGTAGTGGAAATTAAATGTAAAAATTTATGGCTTGAAGGTGATTCGAAAAATATAATAGATAGCCTTTGTGGTAGGTCCCAGCCCACATGGTCGATTAAAAACTAGATTGAAGATGCTAAGGTTTTACTTAGTAAGTTCAACAGAATAAAAATCACTCATGCTTACCGTGAGGCGAATGTTGTAGCGAATTTTTTTTCCAATGAGGGAGTTAAGAGTGATAAAATCCTCACGTGGCACAAAAGGATTGACCTCCATTCCGATGTTCAAGCTTTAATGGTGCTCGATGCGGTGAATGGAAAAGTGGCGGCTTCTTGTAAACATGAGGAAGGTACGAGTCATGACTAAAAAAATAAGTAGACATTATGGGACCGTCAGGATCTGGCAGAAAAATTATTTACCCTGGCACGCTTTGTGGGTCCTGCAAAGCAAAGGAACTATCTGGAATAGGTTTTCCGGTTGCAACAATATTCGCACCAAGATATAAAAAATGGGCGGGGAACGAAAGAGGGTTGAACCTACCAGTTTCAAGTCACACACCAAGAACACTAAAGCATGGAGAAAAATAAGAAGGGGTGGATTACTTCCATTCATCGAGATACTCCATGGCCCTAAGGAGGAGATTACTAATTTCTTTGAGAAAAATTGGAATAATGGGGAGGTTCTCCTCTTCGGGAGGAAAGTTCAGATTGATGAAGCTTTGATAGCGGAGGTGACTGGCATCTCGATTGAAGAGCATAAATTTTTTAGAGACAGGAAATTCTCTGATGAAGCTATGACGAGGTTCCCTAAGATCGAAACGGAGAAGCAAAAACTTGTCAAGATGACGAACAGTTACTATGAAGCAGGCACCATAAAAAATTTATGGAGAAAAGTGCTAAGGGTTATCATGGAGTGCATCACTCTCGACGGCCGCTTCACTAGGGTTTATGGATATCACTTCATGCTACTCAATCACTTCCGGCATAAGGTGTGTGTTTCCATCCCTTTCTTCTTGCTCTGTTCCCTTAGAAATAGCTTTTCTGACCACAGTAGGAGCCCTAAAAGATACCTGATTCTTCACATAGGTCTTTTAAGGCTCATCTATGAGCACTTTTAGAATATGCCTGCCCTATCAAACCCTATAGCCCCTTTGGAGCTTGATGAGGATGATACAGAGCCTAGCATATCTGAGACTAAAGTTTCTTCTGGCTGTGTCAAGCTTTCCTCGCTTCCCCTGCCCTCCCCTTCTGTCTATGGCCGATCCCCCCAGCCTTCTGGTGCCTGCTCTGTTCCTACTCCTGGCCGCTCAAACCCTAATGCTAAAGTGGTGGGCTCTAGTTCTTTGGTTAACAAGTTAGTCTCCTACCCTGATGACTCTCCTGTTGTTTCTACTAAAGCGGCCGAGGTCAGTCTTGAGGATCCCCATTTCCCTCAGAATATTCAATAGGAGAACTGTAGCCCTCCTAGAGGTGCGGAGTCGGTTAATTTTGGGGTCAATTCTGTTTGTGACCCCCCTTTCGACTTCGTTGGAACTGCCAAGAGATGTTCTGTTGACCAATTTAATTCTACCAAATTGTTATTTTATGAAATCAGTGAGTTGAAGACCAAAAATATGTCTCTTCATAGTAAGTTGGGGGAAATTGAAGCCAAAGTTGTGGGCCTAATCCAGCTCGAAGTGGAGAAGAATACCTGTGTGAAGGATAACATACAAAAGGATAGCACTGTTAAAAATTATCTTGATAAAATTAAAGGAACCATGGAAAAAATTGCTGATCAGAACTACAAAATTGCTAGACATAACTCTTTAATCATTAAAGCCATGACCGAAAGATTGGAGAAAACCCAGAAAAGAGCGCTGATTGTCGACCTTGATCAGGAGAAAGACCAGGATGAGGAAGCAGGGATTTCTAAGTGAACTAGATCAAGTATGAAAAGAAAAGCCCTGACTACCCCAAATATGACTCAAATTTTCATGGAGGGATATGGTGGACCTAGAAGAGGTTGCTGACGAGCTTCTGAAGTCTATGGATTAGCTATGGCTGGGCCCAGTTTTGTCTGTTTGTCGGCCGTCTGATGGCTTTTTTGTGGCTTTTTGTGGCTGTCTATTTTAGCTATTTTTTTATCTCTATGGCAACCTTTTTGTCTTTTGGACCTCAGTTTTGGTCTTTGCTTGTAATGTTACTTTGTGGTTTCGGGTCCCTGTAAAACCCGTTTATCCCCTTTTATCAAAAACATCATGCATAACATAATTTGAATGAACCCCTTAGCATTTTTGGCCCTACCTCTCTCCTTTTAGGTGAAAAACCCTAGAAGAGCTAGAGAAGTGCATAGGAAGCCAAAAAACTATGGTTCATTTTGGTGAACCTACTTTTCAAACACTTTCTTATTTTATTTTGGAGTCTTTCTTCATAGATATAACTATGCATTATCTTTGTATTAGGATTTGCATTAGTTAATTAGCATGCTAGGTGCTAAATTTTGCATTCATAAAAATTGCATTTTGCTTGCATTGTTGGTCTCTAAATTCATGTATTTTTTTTGAAAATTTGCATTTTTACTTTAGGTCTACATCACAGCACTTAGAAAGCATTAGAATTAGTCAATTTTTTTTAAAAAATATGAAAAATGTCCATATTGGGACTCATTCGCCACCCTGGGAAAATAAATCCCTTTTGACCCCTGAAAATACATTTTACAAAACTCAAAAATCTATTTTTCAGCTTTTGTTTGGTGCCTTAACCTACCTATATCAGTTAGTTACATTTTTGTCACATGCATTTCATAAAAGCTAGCCTTAATTAGCTCATTTCATGTGTGGTTTCCATTTCAAGTTTGCATTCTCATCTTGCTACATATCATATTTAGTCAATTGTCATCTTTGAAATCTAAAACATTATTCTTCATTTGCATCTTTGCTTTAGTATTATTATGTTTCAAGATTGTAGATTAATCATTCCATCATTTTTTCATTACAAAATTCTATAGTTCTCATCTTGGATATTCTCTTTTTAGATATTATTGCATTTAGTAAGCAACTTTTATTAAAAGCATATGAATATGAGGTCCTTTCCCCTCTCGTTTTGTTCATCATAGATCCCTCTCCTAGTTCCCCTTTTGTGGATGAGGTAAGTTTAGTGAAAGAAACCTTGGATATTCATAACACTTACATTTGTTCTTCTAGTATTATCTCTCACACTTGTGAAGCAGACATTTTAGTGCTAGAAGAACCAATTGATGAGAGTTGTGACAATCTGAGTTGTTTCTCTCCTCTTACGTCTCCTATTAAACATAACATTACTATAAAAAAGGAATCACACCAAGTAATCATGATGATCACACAACACAACATGACGATGATACCATAGATTCATCTTCCAAATCATCCTCTATTTGTGAGATTTTTTTGTGAGTAATCATGACAATCACAATATTTATGAGGAGAATATGTTGACATTAGATAAAAAATCATGGCAATAACATTAGATAAGAAACCACTCCGTGAAATCACTTTTCCTATTACAGTTGGGGTGGTTACTTTGCAAATTCCTATTCATGTCATGCCTTATGATCTTTGACACAATATTCTTTTAGGTAGACCATGGATTCATGAGATGAATGCAGTCCCTTCAACCCTTCATCGTATAATGGAATATGTCTATAACAATAACATTTATCAAGTTTAAGCAGATCCTGAGCCTAAAAGTTGCTTGCAGCTTGAAAAAGGAACTACAAGTCCTCTGAACACATTGATTCCCACATCCAACATAGAAATTGAACACAACGATGAGGAATTGGCATCTAAATTATTTAGTGACGATTGGGGATCTTTAGAATTCACACCTTCATCTATGGGCGAATACATATTCACACAAAAGAAAGATAAGAACAAAGACAACCAACCATCATGTCAAGGCAACATTCAGACAACCTTTTGAAAGCATCCATCTCAACCACTTTAGACAAACATACAAACTACACAACAACCTTTGATGCACACAATAACAAACAACTACTTGATTCCAAAGCAATGAAACAACTTTATGGAAAAGGGGATGAACTCATAAAACAACATGGATAAAGTGGAAAAGGATGTGGTGCTTGAGAACAAGGTATCTGCAACCCTATAGAGCCTGATACACAATAAACAACCCATGGTCTTGGTTATTGTACTTTTTCCACACCTTCACTCAACATCAACAATCTCACAAAACATATTCCTAAATCATCCTTAACAACTAGTGGTATTGAACATCATCCTTTAACTACACCTTTGCTTAATGTCAATGTCATCTCACAAAATGTTCCTAATTTAAATTCATTGGATTTTTTATCCTCCTATAAAGAGAATAAAACCTCACAATCTAGAGACACTTCTGAAAGTATGACATCTACTACTAAGCAAGATGTATCCTTAACACCAATCACAAGAACACCTTATCCTCTTAATCAAGAGGGTATCTTTTCGAGACTCATCCAAGATCACTTGATCACCCTCCCTCCCACAACTCGAAAGAAATGCTCTTCCAAGACTTCATTTTGTGCATATCATAGAGTTCATGGTCACTCCAGTAATGAATGTAATGCTTTGAGTCACAAAATCCAACATTTTAAGGAGTTTGGTATGCTTCCCTATGTGGGGGCACCTCATTCCTCTAATTGCTATTGATTTTCACTCTAGCATGCATTTCACCAATTGTTTCAGCTCACCTTTGTCCTGCACTAAGTGGGGGAAAGGGGTTAGATAGCTTTGTCCTTGTATGTCACTTGTGGTTGCCTTCTTTGGCTAGTCGTTAACTTTTCATGAACACATAAGATCAAGCTTGGGATGTGGACGACATGCCTTAAGTTGGTTCGCATATGACATACTTCTCTCTTTCATGACGTAGCTTATAAAAAATATATGACTTGGCATAGGGATTTTTGAGTAAGCTCTCATGTCCTATTCTTCTACTTTAAAGAAATTTCTCACAATATGAGTGCTCACAATTGCTTTAAAGTGGGGGCATACATCACCATTCACATTTCATTGCATGAGTTTATTTTTCTTGCAATCCCCTCTCTTGGAAGCATTAGGTACAATGTTCCCTAGGATGAGACCTTGCACTTGTCCTCTCTTGGAGACATTGGGAATGATGTTACCTAAGATGATACCTTGCACGAACAAGAAAAAATCCCTTTGAACAATCCTTACACTATTTTGCATTAACAATGTCTATGAGTGTCAAGCATATGAAGTTTTGCTTACCTCATGGGGCTTGAAAACCATTTTCATTGTGTGGAACCTTATTAAAGTTATCAAGAGGTATAACTTTGATATGGTTGAGTAGGAAGCCCACCTAGTGGCATGTATTTTCCCTATAGCCACCTTTGTGTTTGTGAGTACATACCAACTAGCGTATGTTTCTCACCTTTTGGGATTTCTCACCCTACAAACAATAAGAAGTTTCATGGTCCCAGAGTGAGTATGTTGTGGCCTTCTCACCCTGCAGATGACCAAAAGTTATGTGGCCCCAGAGTGAGTTCATCTTTTTCCATCCTATTTTTCTTTTCCATCTTTCCTATGTATGATTTTGTATCTTGGGGGCTTGACCTACATATGGATCTCTCTTGAATGTCTACTTTAGTGTAGGTTTGAAGCAAGTTCATCCTCTCACTAAAGTGGGGGCTAAATGTGCCATAGAAAAAATTCCCCTTTGCTTGAAATGGGATTAATTCATGATAAATTGGACTTAACGAGGCCTTGATTCAAGTTTTGTGAGGCATTCTATGCATCCGCACTAGGTCTTGGACCCTTGCAAATTGAATAATAGACTTTTAACATTGCAAATCATCAAGTTAGCTTCCTAAGACATTCAAGGGTAGATCTTTCATGTTTTGATGCAGAATTTCAAGATCTATCAACATGGCAAGGTAATATATTCCATTGTTGCATGTTTCATTCTATTCTTTCATCATTTTGGTTTAATTACCTAAACTAGGTTTGACCAAGGCAATCCCCCATGCCCTAACATTCAAATTTTATCTCTCTCTTGTCTTGTGTGTTTGTAGATTTAGGTCTTTTGGAAGCTTGGAAATCATTGAAGATCAAGTTGCAATTTTTTTCAAGTCTTCTCCTCATTCAACAAGTCAAAATATCATCAAAAACTCATTTTCAGACCCGTAAATTAGAGTTTTGGAAGTAGACACCTGTCAAAGATCAAAGTGCAGATCAAAAGATTCAGAATCCACTTTTGAAAATCCAGAAATTCAAAAGTGGACTCATTTTCCAAGGGTGAAAAATGAGTCCCACTCTAGTGTCAATTTTGAGTTTTATACATTTTTGAGTACCCTTTTGTCAAAAACGGGTTATGGCTCAGTTTGACAGAATTGGGACTAATTCGCCCAGAATGGTGAATGAGTCCCTCTAGGCCTGAAAAATAGTATCAACAGTGTTTTAGAAGCAATTTCTAGTCCCCTTAAAAGATTTTAGGTGTGCACTTCAAGTTTCATTCATTTTTGTTTAGCTTTGGATTCATTTCTAGTTCATTATTGCATTACACAATGTGTTTTCAAACACCACGTGTTTCTTAGGTTTTGCATTTTTGATTAGTCATTTATATCACTTAACTACATTTAGATCATTTCATTTAGGAATAATAGCATCATACATAACATAATTTGAATGAACCCCTTAGCATTTTTGGCTGTACCTCTCTCCTTTTAGGTGAAAAACCCTATAAGAGCTAGAGAAGTGCATAGGAAGCCAAAAATCTATGGTTCAAAAATCTTTGGAAAGGAAAAAAAAATAAGAAAAACCTTAAAAAATTCATCTCGTAGGACTCATTCGCCACCTAGGGTGAATCAGTCCTACTATAGTTTTTGCATCAACATTTTTAGATTTCAGTTTCGTGCATTGCATCTTTCTGTTTTCTATAATTACATATCTACTATAGTTCAGTTGTTTCTATTTTCATTAGCATAAATTTCATTTCCTTTCATGGCATTCATAGATAGTTTTAGATCTTTGAAATTTTCTTTTTCCGTTTTCATTCCTAGTTCTTTTAGATCAGATTCATCAATACCTAAAGACACAAAAATTGAAACATCAAACCATCCCTTAAAACACATGATTCAAATTAGAAATAACATCTCATCTAGCCTCAGAGTAGTGATGATGTTGAAAAGTTAGATGAAGTGCTTTGGGGCTTCCCCTCACTCACTTCATCCTATAATTCTTCCAGTGAGAAACCTAAACCCCTTAATAATAAAGTTCCCCTCAAACCTTTTGCTTGTGATGACTTTGATTTGTTAGATGAAGCTCTCCAAGACTTCATCTCGCATAAGCCATCCACTAAGGTTTGTGGTGACCAACTCATGATACTAAACGTTAACACTTCTAATGCTTCTCTTGAACACCTTAAACCAGTTGATGATAATTGACTCGTCAAATCTTTTAGTCGTGATGAATTACACTTGCCAGATGAGTCTCTTCAGGATTTCATCTCACCTAACTCATCCACTTCAGTTTATTGTGAGACATCTAAAACCAATTATTTTAATGTAATCCAACCTCAACTTATCCTTTACCCACCCTCACATAAACTTCGCCCCTCTAACAAACCCCGATACACCTGTATCAATGGAAAATTAGATTGTTAGCTTATTAAATAGTAAACATCAAAATCCAATGAAATAACAAAGCACAAAGGAAATAAACATGAAAATAAAAGGAACAATGTTACCAAAAATCTTCATCTTCCATGGTTCACCTTTGTTACACCTTCTAGTTTGCAGCAAACGAATGAGGCCCTCCAATTTCAAATGAGCAACCTATAATAATGTCAAAGTCCTATGCAAATGTTGAAGGATTTATAAATTATGCCTATGTATATGAAAATATGCTTAAAAATGAAATAACGACTATTAATGCCAAATGACTATAATGCCTATGTTGAAAATGAAGTTGTCCGGATCCTGAAATTATGAGAAAAAATGTCTTTTATAGAAAACACAATTTTGAGTGGACAGACGAGATTGAATCTTAAGAAAGACCCAGAATGAGAGGTCCGGATTAAATCTGAGAATCCCTAATTAGGGTTAGGTCAAATTCATTAATCGAATGATCAAGATAATATCTCAGATAATCGGATCGACGGTGGAGAATAGATGAGGAAATTAATTAAAGGAATAAAGATTTTCAAAAAATCAAGAAGATAAGATTGCCTGATTAATGAGATTCGAAAAATCAAGAAGATAAGGTTTGAACTGAAGATCAGATTTGAAAAAATCAAGAATCTGCCCAATTACTTGATTTTCGGAAGAATAATATCTTTTTGAATTTAATTAATTCAAAATGATGATTTTTTGTGACAAGTAAATAATCTTTTTCAGATTATTTACTAAAAAGAGTGAAAGTAAATAAAATGAAATCATTTTAAATATTTTCATTTATTTAAAATGAGAGAAAAGTGAAATTAGTAATTAAATAATTAAAAATAATTATTTAATTTGGAAGATAAGACTGAATAATTAAATAAATTGATAAATTTATTTAATTGTGACAATTAGTGACATATCAAATAAATAAATGAAATTCATTTATTTAATAGTCAGGAAGAATTAATGAAGAAAGGAAATTAAATAAATTAAGAAATTTATTTAATTAAGGGAAGACTTAGACAATTAATGACGTATTTAATAAATAAATTAAATTTATTTATTTAATAATCATGAAGAATAAAAGGACATGAATTAATTAAATAATTATGAATTATTTAATCAATAGTTGAATGTGGACCAAGGACATAATTAAATGTCTTAATTATGCTAGATGAAAGTGGTAAAAATGAAGCTTGCAGGCCTAGGTAATTTTTAGGTGTCTACATTTTTCCCCTCTTTGTCATAACGTTGTTTGTCGCGTTGTGACAAAGAAAACGAGTTAGAGATATGCCCCAATAAAGGTATGGAGTATCATTGCCCCCTCGGGAAATTTTTCAAATTTTGGGTCGGCGACAGAAAAATTTGTAAAGGGTCTCGATAAATCAATTTAATGACCAAAAAAACAACGGCACAGTCGGTTTCGGATTCTGACATGTTTAAGAAAGTCAACGGGGTAGTCGAACGTGGTCAAATGAGCTTCCAGTAGTAACTCACCTAAGAAAATGTCATTTTGACCTTATAAATAAGTTGACAAAGGGGTAAAAGTCAATTCATTTTCACTATTTACCTTGCAAAATTCGAGAGCTTAGAGCAAAAGGCATAGCAGCGACGATGGTGATTCCAGTGTCAAAGCATCGTAGGGAGATCATGCAGACATTCAGGCAGCCAGAGGGCTCAGAGCCAGTGGTATGTACCCTTGTCCCACTTTGTACTTTTCTCATTTTTCGTGCCATTTTTAGCTTTTTAGGACAAATAACATCTACGCCGCGATGCAACTGCATTCGTGTAAGCTGCAATCGTCTACGTGTTCGATGCATTTGATGCATCGCGACGCAAGTGTTAAACAAAATAGGGTAGAGTAGTGGGTTGCACCGCATTTGACAAATTCGGCGACGCATTTGACTTATCGTGTCGCAATTGAATATCTAAATGTCGCAATTGTCAAATTGCGATGCACTCGCTATTTTAATCGACGCAAAGGTAATTGTGTGATGCAATCACATTAATGCGACACAATTGTGAGATTTCGTGATGCAAGCGTAAAAATATGACGCACTTGCAATGTTGGACCGCATTTGATGTGCAAAACGACACAATTGACTCTTTGAGACGCAATTGCTTTAATGTGACGCATTTGCATTTTTCCCTAACCCTAGTTGATTTTGATGTTTCCACGACCTTAGATGCTTTTAATGATGCTGGAAGTTGTCTAGAAAGTAATGACATATGGCTCATCTTTTTGCAAAGGTAGCTTGCCCCTATCTACACGAGAGAGCAGACTGACCACATTTTGGTTTGCCGACCCGTTGGGCTCGCGAGAGCGGGGACGATTGATGCATCAGGGACTATTCTATGCTGCCTATATGCCTGCCATTCAGGTGAACAGGGGATTACTAAATGCATTGTGTGAGCGGTGGCATTCAGAGATGTGTTCGTTACCCTAGAGGATGTCTACCGGATTCTTCTAGTGTCGGTCTGAGGGGAACGGATCGTCTACAACCCTCGTCATGGTGAGCAGACATTCCAAGCTTACTATTGAGATCAGGGTGCAGGATTGGGCATCCAGGGTTATGAGATCAGGTGGGAGTTCATAGCCGAGCACTATGGTCGCTTTGATGCATTCCTTGCGACTCTGATTGGAGGGATCTTGATTCCTGACCGCCAGGGACATGGATTTCCTATTGGTTGGGGCGACGTCTTGGTTGGCATGAGGCGCGATAGGACTATTTATGCTTGGGGTCCCTGTTTGCTAGGGACACTTTACCATCAGTTACATGATGTTGCTTACAGGAGAGGAGAGAGTATCTCCTACGGGACTACACTGATGATGATCTGGGTGTGGGAGCATATCGCCATATTTCATCCTCCCATTGAGAGACCACAGTTGGCCGAGGGGATGCCCTATGCTTATTACTACGCGGGTGCACTACAGTAGACACAGATGGGTGAGATCGGTTGGTGGTGGCACAGGATTGACACCATGGTGACATTTATCTGGAGGTCATACAGAGGCTGCGAGGCATGGGATGATGAGGATGGGAATCTTAGTTTCTATAGATAGTATAGGTACCTAATTGGTAGCACAGTGCAGACATCGCTGATCAGTGAGATGTACCTACCACAGCATTTCCTGAAGTAGTTCAGAGAGCAGCAGGGTGTACCTGCAGGGACAGCCGAGTATGCCTGGTCTTCTAGAGAGTACGCCTGGGGACCAGCCATCCCAGTGGCATTCACAGAGCAGTAGATTGACGGGATAGGAGCCCAGGCATGGGGATGGAGAGGAGGAGCAGCTGATCCGGGGACCACAGCGGATTATGATCTCTGGTGGCAGGCACACAGACCAGTGCCATTGATAGATCCTGACAGGCCAACACCTGTTGACAAACGGTCAGTGATTCCTCGTGTGCAGTGGGCTAGGCAAGGTGGCAGGGGTAGAGATGGAGGCAGGGGGAGAGGCAGAGGTAGAGATAGAGGCAGAGGTGGAGATGGAGGCAAAGATGGAGGTAGGGGTGGAGATGGAGGCAGAGGTGGGGATGATGGTGGAGATGGCCAGAGGCGACGGTGGGATGGGCAGAGACAGGTCTGGAGGGTATGCCCACGAGTGGCGAGGGTGGCATTAGATGCTATCCCCGAGGTTGGTGAGGAGGGGGAGAGAGAGGAGTAGCCCAGACAGGAGGGAGAGGGTGAGGAGAGATAGGAGGAGGAGGTGGATGTGGGGAGATAGGAGGAGGAGGTGGATGTGGGAGGACAGGAGGGGGAGGTGGATGTGAGGGGACAAGAGGGAGAGGTGGATGTGAGGGGACAGGAGGCAGAGGCAGAGGTGGCATGACAAGAGGAGGAGGTGGGAGGACAGGAGGGGGAGGCGGAGGTGGTAGGATAGGAGGAGGAGGTGGAGGTGGTAGGACAGGAGGAGGAGGTGGGAGGACAGGAGGGGGAGGCGGAGGTGGTAGAGGATGTGGCTGATGATGACGATGAGGAGGATGATACTATGGATGAGGCCGAGAGACTCCTCAGATGGCAGATGGTGGAGGGAGAGGAGGAGATACCGTCCACCTCAGGATTTCCCCAGGATGCGACGACAAATCAGAGGGTGGCTGACCTACAGTAGAGACTGGATGAGAGCACGACACAGGTCAGTGCACTACAGGCAGAGCTAGAGGTAGTCCGGGTAGAGCGAGATCAGGTAGTGATCCGCCAGCAGAACTCAGCTTAGTGGTGCACAAAGTTCGTACCTTTATGCACAGGGCCCATAGGGGATATGGCTCGCGAGCTAGCCAGGGTGAGCATGAGATTGGGGCAGTATAGGACACTATATGAGCAGGCAATGCCACCGAAGCAATGGGATCCTACTTTGTCTCGGTCACAAACGATGACAAGTAGTGGCCACAGATCAGGCAGTGCCAGTGGTAGCAAGAGTCATACCAGTGTCGGAGGGTCTACCTCGATAGGTCATACCACTCACACAGGCACACCCCTGGTCACCATTCAGGTCATAGTCATGGGTTGACTAGTTCAGTACAGAGGTCAGTATAGGGACAGCCGCCAGTGATAGATCCATCTACCTCTCAAAGTCCGGCAGGAGTGACATCACAGATGTTTGTTACCGTGGAGATGACACCTTCATTCTTAGTTCCACCGATATCACAGACAGAGGCCGCTATAGGACCACCTATTGTTTCAGTGCCAGTGCCAGAGTTGTAGCCACCACATTCGTCACCATGAGGGGATGATGAGAGTCTACCCTAGGGGCATTTTTTTATTATGACACACTTTGTATAGATTATTGAGCCTGCGAGCTCCATTTTTGGGATATCTATTGACTCTATCCTCTGACATTGTACATTTTTGAGATGATAGTATATGATGATGCAGTTTTGATGCGGCCTACATGTGTTATGTAATGTTCTTTGATTTAATGCATTATGATATGTATGATGTATGATGTTGATTTATGATGCCATGTATGTCCTATGATGTATACTTATGATTATGATGCCATGATAATGTAGTGTTAACTTATATGAGATGAGAATGATAATGATGTGCATAATGTGTTTAGTAAAAGATGCAATGTTGATGATTATGTTAATGCAATGTTTGTGATTATGTATATGATTTAATGCTATGGATGATGTATGTATGGACCTAATGCAATGTTTATATGATCATGTATGCACTTATGTTTTTGGATGTCCCAAGATATCATCATGAGATGGATGAGAGAAGATGACGAGACTGATGAGAGAAGATGATCAGACCAAAGAGGAGAAGATACGAGACTGACGGAGATGCATGTTAATTCCTAGACCAAATCCTTCAACGCTTTACTATAGGACTTTTAATATTTATTGCTCTTAATCATCATTGGGCAGACTGTTGTAATGGCCAACAAACACAGGATATGACATAGATCAAGGTGTGCAAGGTTGCCATTACATAAGACAAATAGTCACAGACAAGGATGATCATGACTCATACTAAGAGCGACTGCCCTCTTTTTGTCATAGTCAACCACAAGCAGAAAAAGACAAGGACAAATCATGAAACGTCATTGCTTCTCCAAATCCTGTTTCTAGGACATCCTTGAGAAACTCGCGGCATGATTTTTGAAATACAAAAATAGAGCCCTTACCATGATATGTCATTGTTTTTCTAAATCCCCAAAGGACCTCACTGAGAAACTAGTAGTCATGCGTGTGAATCATGACACGTTGCTGCTTCTCTAAATCCCTTTAGTGGGATCTCTGAAAAACTAATAACATGATAAAAACCAAAAGATAGTTGTCAAGTGTTCGCCAAGTGCATCTGGATATCCATTGTTCTGATGTCAAGATGTCTAGTTTAATAATGTCGAGATGTCGAAATGTTTAAAGTTTTGATGATCTTGAAAAAACAGAATTGGTGAATTGGAAGGACACATCCTAATAATGCCGATGGTCGAGAGGATTTGACCTAGTAGTCAAGGGTCCTCTATGATGACGATTCCTGACTAGATGATTTGACAGAGTTATCCATGGTTGACACATCTTTAACCTTGTGTTATCATGATTTGACTTGCTTTGACCGAGTTTGACTTATGTTATCCTGGATGTCTGTATTGAGTTATGTGCCGATGGGATGAGTTTTGCCATGTTTTGTTGATGACGTTTTGTTAGTTTTTAGTTTGGGAGCTTTTTGAAGACTTTTGACGTGTGATGCCATGAACCCTAATGGACTGACCGAGCCTATCAATAGATGGCCTTGGCTTATGTCATAACTTAGAGACCTAAGTTAGACACCCAATGACTTTGTCTTGATGACCAAGATTGCGTCATGATTTTATTTTGAAAAACCTAAAAGGACTGACCTAATGTCTCGGGGACTCAAATGTGAGTCTTCCTACATAGCAAGTGCGCAGAGACAACGTAGTTCGGACAAATGACAAGACTGATGATATGACTGACTTTGACAAGAGACATTTGCATTCTTGAGCAGTCCGATGTTTTGTTTGTGGTTTTCTTCAGGACGTTTTGTGATTTTTAGGTTTTTTTTAGGACTTTTTGTGATGTTTTTGTCTTTTTTTATGGACCTTTTGCCAATGTTTTTGTCTTTTTTTCAGGACTTTTTGCCAATGTTTTTGTCTTTTTTTAGGACTTTTTGCCAATTTTTTTGAGATCATATGTGACATCCACTACAGTTTGCATGATAAACATTTTTCCGCCAGTCAAGTCCAAGACTTAGCCATTTGTAAGGAATATGGACGGGATGCTGCTGGTTTACTAGATGGACAGTCGTTAGGACTTAATGTCAATCGTTTATCCACTATGACAGGTAGGGTAGGATGTGGTGGTGATTTACGTAATAATGGAAAAAATACCTTTCATTCTAGACCAAGTTAGACAAAATGACAATAGATGGCAGAGCAATAATTGATTATGCACGACGCTTGTTTGTCAGGTTTTCACCACGGTACTTGTCCAAAGCGCTTGTTTGCCAGGTTTTCACTATTGAACGAATCATTTTTGTCTTTACTATTTTCATGATTTCTTGACTTTTTTGGTGTCACCAAGACGCCTGTTTGCCAGGTTTTCATCAGGGTGATGATTTTTTATCATTTTTCAAAAAAAAAATTGTATTTTATGGTTTTCAACTCAATCCTCTAATGCTATGCGTAGAACCTTTAGAGATGTAAACTATTAATAGGCTCTGTCAATTGTTTTCCATCTAGAGTTTCCAACTGATAGGCTCCAGAGCCAAAAGAAGATATGATAATATAGGGACCCAGCCAGTTTGGTTCAAATCTTCCTGGCTTTTCTCTGTTAGCTTAGTTCTTGGGGTTCTGCATGAGAACTAGGTCGCCAATGTCAAAGTTTCTTACTATAACCTTTTTATTGTAGCTGCAACAAAGATGATTCTGATATGCTTGGATATGATTCAATGAATTTTTTCTTCTTTCTTCCAGCATTTCCAGCTCATGCAAGCGTGATTGTCGATACTCCTCTTCATTAGTTAAACCCTTCAGGGAGACCCGTAGCGAAGGAATTTTGACCTCAATGGGCAAGATGGCCTCAGCGCCAGAGACTAGGGCAAATGGGGTGGATCCTGTAGGAATACGAATGCTAGTCTGGTAAGCCCACAGAGCAGGGTTGAGTTGTATGTGCCAGTCGCGGCCAGCGTCATTGACAGTCTTTTTTAAAATTTTGACAATGGTTTTATTTGATGCCTCAGCTTGGTCGTTTCCTTGTGGGTAGTATGGAGATGAAAAATGGTGTTGAATGTGAAATCTATCACATAACTCATGTACATCTTGGTTTTTAAATGGACATCTGTTGTCAGTGATGATGGATTGCGGGAGGCCATACCGACAAATGATGTAGTTAAGGATAAACTTGGATATTTGTTTGCCGGTAATATATGTCAATGGGATGGCTTCAATCCACTTTATGAAATACTCAGTGGCGATAATAATGAATTTATGGCCATTGGATGAGGTTGGATGAATCTTACCCATGAGGTCGAGTCCCCATTGAGTGAAGGGCCAAGGAGAAGTGATCGGTCAAGGTTCCTGTGCTGGCGCATGGACCAAATCACTATGGATCTGACATTTGCGACAAGTTCTGACATATTCAATTGCATCCTTTTCCATTTTCGGCCAATAATACCCAAGTCTCGTTACTTTCTTAGCTAGATTAGGACCACTCGAATGAGACCCGCATATACCATCGTGCACTTCACGTAAGGTCGCACATGCTTCGTTAGTGTCAAGACATCTAAGGAGGGTATCGTCAAAACTACGGCAGTAAAGGGTGTCACTGACGATGGCATACTTTGCAGATTTTTGGATGAAGGCCTCCCTTTGGTTATTGGATAGGTTCAGTGGAAGGGTTTGAGATTTTAGGTAGTCATAAATATCCTGATGCTAGGGAGAGTTGGGACCAACAAGTTTGCAAACCATTTCTGATTCTGGGATGTCATATGCCGGTATCAAAAGTTGTTCTACTAAGAACTCAAATTGTGACACATTTTTAGGGATGCCTAAGAGAGAACCAATAGTAGCCATTGCATTAGCTGCCTTATTCTATGTCCTAGGGATTTGTTTAAAAGAAATCAATTGGAAGTATGTCAGGAAACTATCCACCATCCTCTTGTAGGGAAGCAACTTCTCATCCTTTGTTTCATAGTCATCATTCACTTGTTTGATAACAAGCTGGGAATCCCCAAATACAAGCAACGTCTGAATTTTCCATTTAATTGCCATCTTGAGACCTGTGATTAGTGCTTCATATTCGGCAATGTTATTTGTACAAGGGAAGGTGATCCGGTATGACTTAGGGATTGAATCCCCTTGTGGTGTGATAAACAAGATTTCGGCGCTTGAGCCATGACCAGTATGAGATCCATCAAAATATAGCTTCCATGGTACCGTCGGTTCCACATGAAAAATGGACTCATCAAAAAAAATCAGTTACTAGTGGATGAGTAACTTGAATCGGTGCATCTGTCAGTTGATCTGCTATTACCTATCCTTTTATTGCCTTATGCTTGACATATTGTATGTCATACTCGCTTAGTATCATGACCCATTTTTCCAACTGACCTGTTAATGCTGCTCGACTTAAGAGATATTTCAGTGGATCAATCTTGGTGACCAGCTGTGTCTGGTGACTGAGCATATAGTGTCTTAGTTTTTGGGATGCAAAGACAACAATGAGGCATGCACGTTCAATGTATGTGTAGTTCAACTCATACCCTATTAGTGTGTGGCTGATATAATAGATGGCTCTTTCTTTTCCTTCATGATCATTTTGTGCCAGTAATGCCCCCAGTGCTGAACTAGTAGTCGAGATGTATAGGATCAATGGCTTTCCATGAATGGGCGGCATGAGGACTGGTGTTGATAGCAGGTAATCTTTGATTTACTGAAAGGCCTCTTGACATTTATCTGTCCATACAAAGGGGATACCCTTGCGCAAAAAATACTAGAATGGGTGACACTTATCTGCCAATTGGGCTATGAAATGCTGAATAGATTGTACTCTGCTTTGCAGAGTTCTAAGTTCACTGATTCCTTTGGGTGGAGGCATGTCTATGATTGCTTTGACCTTTTTTGGATCAACCTCTATGCCTCTTCGGGAAACTATGTATCCCAATAGTTTACCTAATGTGACCCCGAAAACACACTTCTTAGGATTTAGCTAGACTTTTACTCTTCAAGTCTTTTGAAAATTGTGTCGAGTACCTTCAAATCTTTCCTGGTTGTTGATTTGGCCAATAGGTCATCTACATAATCTTCCATTATTTTGTGCATCATGTCATGGAAGATCGTGGTCATAGCCCTTTGATACGTGGCACCTGCATTTTTGAGACCAAATGGCATGACGTTTCAACAATATGTACCCCATGGGCAAGTGAATGCCATTTTGTGTTGGTCCTCAGGAGCAATGTGGATTTGATTATAGCCGGAGAAACCATCCATGAGTGATAGCATCTCATATCCTGCTGTAAGGTCCACTATGATGTCAATGTTTGGCAAAGGAAAGTCATCCTTTGGACATGCCTTATTTAGGTCTCAGAAGTCTGTACATACACGGATCAACCCATTTGGCTTTGTGACCGGGACCATATTATAAATCCATTCAGCGTAGTCAATGGACCGTATGAATCTGGCGTCTAGCAATTTCTTTAACTCGGCCTTGACCAATAGAGCAACTTGGGGATGCATTTTGTGCAACTTCTGCTTGACTGGTTTAGCATTAGGTAATAGTGGTAGATGGTGCAAAACCAGTTCTGGGTCCAATCTTGGCATGTCAACATAGGACCATGCAAAATTGATTTTCCATTCTGCAAAGAATTTATGAAATTCTGGTTTCTCTTCGTCAGTCAGTGACACAACAAATAGGACCATCTTGGGGTCTTCTGCAGTTGAAATGTTATCCTCTATTATGTCCTCAATAAGCATAGTCGATTTCCCCTGTTGCACGGGGAGAAAGTCTAGTCCTCCATCTTTGGGCGCCTCAGAGAGGTTTTCACCCGCAGATACGTCCTTTATTTTTACTATTTTATCGTCAAAAGGTGCCTTTCGATTTTTACCTAAAGACATTCCATTTTTTATTTTACTTTTATTTTTATGACTAGAGGACGGAGCAGTCTCGCCAAAGTATGCCATGCAGTCTAAATCAATGGTGAATCCTGATTTGTGGTCCCCATTGGGTATGCCTTCTCGTAATCCCATAAATTCAGTAATTGCCTCATCATTCTGAAATGTGTCTAAAACTGGCGGTCCTTGTTGGTCCTAATCGACTAGCTCAAGGTAAACTAAGGAAATGTCATCATCAATGCTGGTGAATTGGGGTGAGGATGCAGACATCATGTAGATGGATTCAGTGATGTTGTAGATGAGGTTATCATCATCCAACTCTACATCAGACTCTATCCAATATTCTCCTTCACTAGTGTCATATTCGTTGTCAAAATAAGGGGTGAAGGTTTTAGAGCCCTGGTTGTCAATGTCATCTGATACTTCAGATTGATTGGACTGCGAGGGTTCAGATGATGGGTGTTGTGTGTCATGGGAAGTGGTAATGGGACTTTGACTATTTGGTGCCTGTTCAATTTTGAATGTTTTCCAAAACCGTTGTTTAGAGGTCAGTTCCCCTGGTTTGACAAACAAATCATCAAGACAACAGTCACTTAGGAATCGTTCTAAGCCAAATTCCCACTCTTGGGAGTTAGTTTCAGTGAGGGTTTCCCTAGTAGTCTCGACACTTTTCGAAGCATGTACTCGCTCATTTGAAAGTCCAGAGGTACGTCGATCGTCATTGTCGGGTGATCCAAACCCTAATCCAAGATACTTCAGAATTTAAAAAGTTTCTATGGGTTCCCTTCAGCCAGTTTTATTTTTTCCTAGGCCACTAGTACCATCGTAGCCTTTAGCCTTCATGATGTCATAACCCTGGCCATATCTTTGAACTGGTAATGGGGGTAGTGCGACAGTATCCTTATAGATCCATCCTGTAATGTCAGCAAGGTCTTCATTACTCATATCTCCCCACTTGATAAAAACTATTTTCGGTGGCACTTTGAAAGTTTCCTGAGGTTCCATTCTAAAACCTGGCCGACCATATATCTTTGGAGACTGGGGTATTGTTGTTATGCTATATGCTGTATTTAGTTTGAACTCTCCGCAGCCGAGGTCCTGGATTTTGACAATGGATTCAGCCTTAGGGCTAGTGGAAGGTGGTGGTTTGGCGGAAGACGTAGATGGAGCGGATGTGGAAGATGATGTGAGTGTAGATGGGTCAATGTATTTGGATGACGAGGAGCCAAGTGCTTCTTGGTTAATAGGTACTCGGTTTTCGGAGATTCCCCTTAAGTTTGTACAATATTGGAAAGGGTCGAGATCTCCATATATGGTTATTTTTGTGCCATCAAATGGAAATTTTAGGCATTGGTGATATGTGGACGGAACAACTTTTAAGGTGTGCATCCATGGACGGCCAAGCAAGATGTTATATGGTAGTTCCAAATCCAGGACCTGGCAGGTTGTGTCCACAATGACTGGTCCCACTCTGATAGGGAGAGAGATAACGCCACATGAAGAGCGTTCCTCGTCATCGTATGCTTTGATCACTATACTTTTTGTTGGGTCTACACATGCATCAGAGAACCCTAGAGCCTTAACCAGTTTGAGGGAGCATATGTTCAATCCTGCTCCACCATCTACTAAAACCCGTCTAACTTTGTGCTTGAGGACAAAAGTTTCTATGTGAAATGCATCATTGTGGTTGGTTTTAGGTGATGAGTAGTCTTGATCCGAAAAGGTGACGTGGTGAGGCATAGTGAGATATCCCACCATGGTTTCAAATTGATTGACATCGATGTCCTTGGGGACCGACGACTCTAGCAGGGTTTTATCTAGGATCTCTTTGTGTACGAGAGAGATACAAAGCAGCTCGAGTATAGAGATTTGCGCAGGAGTCTTTCCTAACTAGTCCATGAGGTTGAACTGACTTTTGGGTTTCCATTACTGTGTGGTCGGGACAGGTTTTGGCTGTTTAGCAGATGGAGCAGGTTGTGACTGTTTAGCAGATGGGCCCGGTATGGTGATTTTGGCTTGTCTAGCGGGAGGTGGACCAGCTATAGTTACCTTGCCACTGCGAGTAGTAGCATTACATTGGGGTGCTCTCTTGACCGTAATGGTATTGATGTATTCATTGTTAGTTCAGACATTATTTATAATTGGTCCACTAGAATAATTGTACTTGGCTCGGGCGAAGTTAGCTTGATTCTGTGGACCTGAGGTGGAAGCATTATGAGAACCATGGTCCTGCAGTGGATTCTTATGGATAGTATGATATGAGTTGGAGGTGAATTTCAATCCACCTACTTCGATGGTGTGACTTTCGATAAGATCTTGTATTAGGTTTTTCAATTGTCGATAGTTAGAGGTTGTATACCCTTTTGCTCGATGGTATTCACAAAATGCATTATCATTCCACCATGCTAGTTTAAACTGTCCTAGGTCATATGTTTTTGGTTCTTGAATTATGATGACCCCATGCTGGAGGCATTTCCTAAGGACTTCTTCAATGGGTTCACCCAAAGGACTGTATGTGCGACCCCTAGGGAATTGTCTCATCTAACGGTATTGTCCCTGATTATTTTGACCCTTCTGATTGTTTGAAGAAATATTCGGAGGAGGTGTCAATGTCGTTGTTGGTTTGTTTTGTTGTTGAACCCCTTTTAGGGCCAATACAGGACCCATGATGTTTGCAGTTTTGGCGTCAACCACACCGTCATTTGTAATGTGCTTATTTTTAACCCAATATTTTTTTTTGTCGGCGGGTGGATTGACGTTTGTGTTTTTGGGACCATACCTCAGTTCTCCCTTTGCTATAAGGGCTTTCTTAATCTGGACCCCCTTTTCAACTAAGTCTATGAATTTTGTGCAACAATGTACTTGCAGTGCATATTTTAGGGGCCCCAGAAGTGTTTGGACAAACATGTTGACTTTTTCCCTTTCGGGGATGTCAATGTGACATCGACTAGTGAGACTTCTCCATTTTTGAAAGAATGGGATAAATGTCTCACCAACATCCTCTTGCGTGAGATTGCACAAGCTAGTGATAGAGGTATGCATGTCGATGTTGTACGCGTAATTTCTTATGAATTTTTGTTTAAGCTCATCCCATGTCCGGATATCCTTTTGGGTGGAAAACCATTCAAGGGCAGGACCCGCCAGACTTTTAGAAAAAAGTCTCATCAAATATGTTTGTTCATAGGCGATGTCCATACAATTGGTTGCAAATTCGCTAACATGTTCAATGGGGTTTGTCTTGCCTCGATATTTTGTGAAATTGGGTGACACATATCCTGGTGGAAATGGAGGCATGTATAAGCTCGTGTCAAATGGGTATACATTTAGATCATATGATATTTCTGATTTCTTGCCTGAAATGTACATGTTTTGGATAGTTTTCTCTACATCCATCAATCTTGTTAGGAGGGCGTCCACAGTAGGGTCATTTATGTTTCCGTACGTTGGATTTCTTGGTACACCATAGGTTCCTGTTTGTTGTGCGTGAATATTGGTCTATTGTGGCGATATGGATTGTTGTGACATGTATGACGTGTGTGGATTGATGTGTTGTTGGTATTGAAAGTTATGATTGGGTGCATGTTGATGAGTATGAACGTGGGATGAGTAGGCTGGGATGTGTCCTCTAGTCATGTGTGTCGTTATTTGGGGGATGTGATGACCATGAGTGTTGTGATGTGTTAATGATGTCGTGGGTTGTGTTACTTGGCTGCCTTGTGCGAATTGTTGAGTTTGCCTAAGAGGAATGTTTGTGTTTGCACCTTGGGAGCAATGACATTTGACTGTGTTGTCGTGTTAACATTTTGTTGTTGTCCTTGGATAAATATATGTCTTGTGGCTCCTCCCGAAGGATTTTGTGAAATACCACTGAGCAGATACATCGAAGTTGTGCTCATGGTAGTAGATGGAGCTGTCAAGGGGGAATTGTTGTGACTTGATGATGCCCCTGTGGAATTTACTGTCATGGTATTTATGGTGTTGGGGGTGTTTGGGATGTTAGAGGTGTTTGGGACATTGGGAGTGGCATGCACTGTCGTTGTAGTGTCAATGAAAGTATTGCTTGTAGTGTTTGGAAGTTGATCACTATGTGACACGTTATGTGCGTTGTTGATATTAGGGTCAGGAGGTGTCAAATTTAGCGTGTTAATGTCAAATCCTTGTAGTAACTTAGCTCCTTCACTCAAGAGTATGGCTAAGTATCTATCTCTGTCATGACGGACCATTGTTTCAATGAACCGATAGGCCTCTGGGTCTTGTGCTAGTGCCTCTAAATTTTCCTCAAGTAGTTGACCATTTTCATCTTTTTGCAAGAATGGTTCGAATGGACTGTTTGATGAGGATTGTGTTGTCATTGGAGGTTGATTGTCTGAATTGGAAAATGGATCGTAAAAGGTCCAGTTTGGGTCATGTGTAGGATTGTTGACAATGGAAGTGGGGTCTTGTCAAAATTTTTCCATTTGTCATTGTTTTTGGAGTCTAGTTTCCACCATAAATGAGATTGCTCAAATGGGAATGACAACTAATAATGATGGTATTATGCAAGATCTAAGTTCAAAATGATGACTAGGATGACTAATGTTTTTGGATTTTTGTGAATAGGATATGCTGTGTAGACTTATAATGCAATTTAAGACAAGGGTATCTAAGCACTTCTAAGCTCAAACTTTGTTTTCAATTTTGACTGCCAAAGGACTTTGTTTGAAAATGACAAGGTGACAAGGTCTAAATGACTAGTGAGTTTTCCTAACTAGACTTTTGAGTTGGAAAATCTCACGAAAGAGGACAATGACTAAAAAGGGATTTGATAACTTAGTCCAAGAGAGCCTAGTGTCGAAAGCAATGATGTTGCCGATTATGCTGAGATTTGTATAATCCTAAGTATGCAAATATGAACCTAGGGATAACCTAATGCCAAATGTATGCAACTAAAAGAATGGAGGATGAAACCTATGGTGACGAATGCAAACTAATTGATGAAACTTTGAGCAATTTCAGACTTGGTTTCTGACAGAATCTCCTTGAAAACAGTGTTTGACCAATGGTTGACAAGTTGAAGACCTCAGGTTTTGAATATGAAGTTTTAAATTTTGAAAGGCAAATGCGTTGTTTGAAGTTGTGAATGTGTCACAGTTTATCAAATGCAGTTTGTTTTTGCAATTGTGGCTTTTGGACTGTTAAATGTGACTTTGTTTAGCATATGTGGCTCTTTAGTGTTCAAATGCGTCGCGACGCTTATAGATGAAGTGTTATAAATGTCAGATGTGGTTTAACGGATCAGTTGTGGTGCAGAAAATCAATTGCGGTTCAATAGATGTGACATAGTTTAGTTTCAAAATGATTTTCTTATCGTTTTGATGGCAATTTTGATTTTTTTGATGCTAGATGTTTTGTTTTGAACTATGATAAAACCAGAAAGCACTTGACAAGCACAGTGTTTTGAATGTAACCAATCACACATTAGATAAGCACAATCCTAGGTTAGGCCAGGACAGTATTCGCTAGATTCCACGTGGGTTTCCCTAATCGCATATCTATAGTGTGTGAATTTAGAAGCTTGGTTGCACGGGCTCCCCCTTATAATGCACTCTCTTCTTAGGCCAACCAAACTTCCAACCCCCATGAAAATCCCATGGCAGATTGATCACCTCTACTACAAACTGTGAAAGTGTGGATGCCTTCACACCGACCAGTGTTGTGCTAGCAAATAGAGGGTTTTTGGCTAACTACACAAAGGTTTTTAGTTTTTGACCCCCGTTCGAGTGGCCATACATGGGGCAAGAGATTAATGACCATTAAGGTGGCACTCCAGCCTGAAGAGGTTAAGCTCAACAGGGTTTAAGGGAGTACAACTCCGTCCGTATGACACATCTGGACTAGCAATCTTAGGTTTTCCCTTAAGATTTACATTTATATACCGGTCAGGGGTAGCTTGGCCTTAGCTCCGTTGCCAGTTTGAGTCACGTTGGGGTGATGAAATCCCCAAGCAGGCCCAATTTCTAGAGTTGGTAACCGTTTCTCTTACACCCAAGATCGCTCGAAAGCACGAGGGGAGAGGATACTCCAATATACCAAGTCAGGGTAATAACAGATAAAAATGGGTCTAGTTTTCTGATCACAAGGTTTTCACCAAGTGAGAGCATACTCACCTACCATTTTGCAAACACAGTTAAGCAAAGTAGACATGAAAGTTCTTTTTATGTGCACCAAAATTAAATGTTTGCTAATATAATAAAAAGAACAAGCACAATGTTTGTTTTATTCTGTCTTCGACATTCAAATCTGCAGACAAAATATTAGTAGTTTCTTTATGAAATGATCTTCGACACACGAATAATAACCACCACACGCTGCAAACGAAGATTAGTAACAAAAAACCCTAGGCTAGCTAATATGTAGGAATGAAAAACCAGGAAAAAACCAGAAACCAGAAAACCCTAAAACCTGAAAAACTAGAATGTTAAAAATGACAAAAAATCTTTACCAGTCGAATGTGGCACAACAAAGCGGATGCGTCATTCAGGACTTTGAATGCTGCTGAATATGTCAAATACGTCTTTCCAGATCTCGATTGCGGCTTGTCAGAGCGATTACAGCTCTTCTATTGGCGGATGCGTCGCGACGCATCAAATGTGTCACGATGTTTTTTAAAAAATGGTTGCGTCGCTCCATACCCATACCTGCAAAATGACATAAAACACAAAAACCGTATGGAAATAACAGCAAATAACAGAGTCGTGTTCACGTCGGGTTCACCAAATGTATCAATGGAAAATTAGATTGTTAGCTTATTAAATAGTAAACATCAAAATCCAATGAAATAACAAAGCACAAAGGAAATAAACATGAAAATAAAAGGAACAATGTTACCAAAAATCTTCATCTTCCATGGTTCACCTTTGTTACACCTTCTAGTTTGCAGCAAACAAATGAGGCCCTCCAATTTCAAATGAGTAACCTATAATAATGTGAAAGTCCTATGCAAATGTTGAAGGATTTATAAATTATGCCTATGTCTATGACAATATGCTTAAAAATGAAATAACAACTATTAATGCCAAATGACTCTAATGCCTATGTTGAAAATGAAGTTGTCCAGATCCCAAAATTATGAGCAAAATTGTCTTTTATAGAAAACACAATTTTGAGTGGACAGACGAGATTGAATCTTAGGAAAGACCTAGAATGAGAGGTCCGGATTAAATCTGAGAATCCCTAATTAGGGTTAGGGAAAATTCATTAATCGAACGGTCAAGATAATATCTCAGATAATTGGATCAACGGTGGATAATAGATGAGGAAATTAATTAAAGAAATAAATATTTTTGAAAAATCAAGAAGATAAGATTGCCTGATTTGTGAGATTCGAAAAATCAAGAAGATAAGGTTTGAACTGAAGATCAGATTTGAAAAAATCAAGAATCTGCCCGATTACTTGATTTTTGGAAGAATAATATCTTTTTGAATTTAATTGATTCAAAATGATGATTTTGTGTGACAAGTAAATAATCTTTTTTAGATTATTTACTAAAAAGAGTGAAAGTAAATAAAATGAAATCATTTTAAATATTTTCATTTATTTAAAATGAGAGAAAGGTGAAATTAGTAATTAAATAATTAAAAATAATTATTTAATTTGGAAGATAAGACTGAATAATTAAATAAATTGATAAATTTATTTAATTGTGACAATTAGTGACATCAAATAAATAAATGAAATTCATTTATTTAATAATCGGGAAGAATTAATGAAGAAATGAAATTAAATAAATTAAGAAATTTATTTAATTAAGGGAAGACTTAGACAATTAATGATGTATTTAATAAATAAATGAAATTTATTTATTTAATAATCATGAAGAATAAAAGGATTTGAATTAATTAAATAATTATGAATTATTTAATCAATAGTCGAATGTGGACCAAGGACATAATTAAATGTCTTAATTATGCTAGGACGAAAGTGGTAAAAATGAAGCTTGCAGGCCTAGGTCATTTTTAGGTGTCTACAACACCCTCTACCCACCTAAAGCCAGTGTATCACAACAATCTAGTAATGATACTATTTCTCATACATATAGCACCTGAAACAACCCACAACTGCCACAACCAACCCCACCCTCTTTACCCTTACCTAATCCACCTATTGCTCCTTGCTACATCCCAAACACAAAGGAGTATGATCTTGTTGAACACTTAAAGAATACTCTTGCAAAAATTTCCCTGATTTGCCTCAAAACTCAACAAATTATCACAAAATTATTCAAACAACCCTTAAAAAAATCACAATTCCTCCTAGTAACACTCCAAATGATGTGGCAACTCTCATCCACTAAAAGAATTTTGACATCACTTTCCATCAACATGAGCTCCCTCCTTTGGAGTTACATAAACAACATGATGCCTTTATGATAATTGCTCGATTCAATCACATATGTATCAAATGCACTCTCATAGATAATGGTTATGCCCTTAATGTATGTAGTGTGACTCTCCTTGATTTATTTTTTGTATTAATAATAGTTTAAACAACAGAATACAAAGTTGTCATAGCTGTATAAACATTTTACACAGTAGTCATTTAAGCTTAAACAGTCATATATAAGCTAAATACATACGGCTAAGTAGAGATCCCATCATTACAAGGATATAAACTCATAACCACAAAAGGCTGAGCAAAAAGAGGTACAACATAATACAAATTAAATTCACAGTTATAAGGTTTTGTAGAAGTCAACTAGCATCCCAATAAGCCAATGAGTTGACTGCATCACGTTCCTCCTTGGAGAAGAAATATTCAAGCTCTAAAATCTGCATTGTATCCAATCTTGGGCCTCTCTTCTCTTGGGTGCACTCCTCTCCTTAGCTGCTCATTAAAATCCTTCTTGAGGGTCTCCAATACTTCCAAAAATACAGAAAGATTGAGCTGCCCCTGCTGCCATGATTGAGTCTTTTGGAAGAAATTGTTCTAAACAACCTCCATCATAACCACTACCAAATTTTTCATCTTTCTAGCTAGCTAAGGTTGCAATTACATCAATCTCTTCAGTCGAGAAAGCCTCCTCAAATTCTTGATTCTCATTCGTGTGTAGCCTAGAGTTTATGGGTTCCTGTTGGGCCTTGTGAGCTTTCTCCTTAACCTCCTTCTGGAACACCTCAAGGGCCATCATGAAAACTGCTAAATTGGGTTGTCCTTGCTGCCAGGTATGACCAAAGTTTGCTTCTTTCTAACTTGGTAGCACAACACCATCCTTGAGGAGATTTAGGAACTTCTTCTCCGAGATCGCCATTGTAGCTATAACCTGCAACACAATGTTAAAGAGTGTGAGTCTTTTGGAAGACTCAGTGAATGTTCTCCGACTTCCATTAAACCTATCATCATTTCTTGCCCTCCAAATGAACCACAGGATTTCAGTAGATAAGATATACCAGAATAAATGCAACTCTTTGTTAAGATTTAGCTCATGCCCAAATAAAATTAGCATCCAGTTTACTTTTCCATTCCTTTCAAAGAAGAACTAACTGTTACAAAACATATTCCAAACTTCATTTACAAAAAGACAGTCAAAAAAGATGTGCAAAATAGTTTCAGGCACTTTGCAGATAGAACATATGTCAATATTAGTATGATTCAATGTAAATGGGAGTTTTTGTAATAGCAGTAACCATCTAAAACATGATTTCTTTGCATCTGCATTATCATGCCAGAGAGAAATAAAAATCTTAAGCCAAAACTTATCTTCTTTATTAACATGCCAAATATGATTCAAGTAATCTATGGGGGGCTTAGACTTAATTAGCTCCTTATAAATAAATCTGGTTTTCACATCATACAAAGGGGTACTGCCCCTCCAATTAAACTCAATTAGAGTATAGGCATTACCTTTGCTCTTCAGATTAAGGGGAATGTCTTTATAGGCTTCTTTGAGCACCGAGTAGGTTCTGAAGTTGGATTGACGCAGGTTAAAGTCCTCTTTGAGTTGAGTCCAATCCACCAACTTTCCATCCCTTAGGATGTTTTTGAAAGTCTTAATGCCAACATTGGCCCAAATTTTGGCTGAGCAACCCTGAAGGAGTGCTAGTCGTTTCCCGTTATGCTCAAGGTTCCACCAGATGGATCTGCTGGGTTGGAAGAAGTTAGAATTGTGCTCAACGAAGAGAGGGCACTGAACATTAGATCTAATGAGTTCCCAAGCTTTCCAAATTCTTTTAAAGACAACTGACCCTACAGGTACAATTTGGTGCTTGGTAATAAGGAGATCACTTAAGGGTAGAGCTTTCCAAGATTTTGCCAATTTGGGCACAACTTGCTCAATGTTATTTCTTATCAGTATTTTCCAAGGTTCATTACCACTCAGAGCATTTAGAATCCATTTTGTGGCAAGAGCTGCACCTTGCTTCCTTAGGTCTTTAAGTCCTAGACCTCCATGTGCCTTATCCAGAAAACACCAATCCCACTTAACAGCGTGTAGCTTCTGTTTCCCCTTCCCATCAGACCAAAGGAAATGCCTAATTTTTTTCGGAACCTCCATCACTTGATAACTACTAAAGAACCAGACAAAAGAAAAGTAGACAATATAAGAGGACATGATTTTTTGACACACTTGGAGTCTTCCCGCAAGGGAAAGGTATTGTCTATTCCAACTGTCAAGTTTCTTATCTAATTTTCCTTTGATCCAGAGCCACATTTCTTTGAGGTTGGGGCAGATTGAGAATGGAATACCCAGGTATCTTACTTGTTTATGGGGCCCACTCCATTGAAATTCAATCTTTTTTAACCAATTAGGAGGGGCCTCAGACCAGCCAAGCATAGTAGATTTCATTTTAGAAATTTTAGCACCTGAAGCCAAACAGAATAAGTTGAGCTTGCTCATTAGGTTGTCCAAGTTCACTTCCTCCAAATCAACAAAGAGGGCGGTGTCATTAGCAAATTGGATATTGAGGAGTTCATTTTGATTAGGTAAGGTTAGGCCCTTGACCTTGGGTGAGTATGAGAAGTCTCTAAGGAGATAGTGCAAAGCATTCAAGGAAATGACAAAGAGGGCAGGGGCCAAGGGGCATCCCTACCTGATGGATCTTTCAAGGGAGAGTGTTACATTCTAAGAGCCATTAATATCAAATTGGGCAGTAGCATCCTTTAAAAGTGTATCAACCATACTGCAGAAAGTCTGAGGAAAACCAAAGGCCTATAGGGTCATTTTGAGGAAGGACCATTCCACTCTATCATAGGCTTTTTCAAAGTCAAGCAACAACATGGCCGGGTTCTGGTTGCTATGTCTAGCCCGTTCCATAGCCTCCCAACTGGTTATCAAGTTCTCCAAGATGTATCTGCCTTTGATGAAACCCGTTTGCGTGTTGTTTATGAACTTGGGAAGAATGCTAGCAATCCTATTGGCCATTACTTTGGCCAAGATCTTATAGGAGACATTCAAGAGAGTGATTGGTCTCCTGTTCTTTATCATTGTTTTGTCACCTTCAAGAGACATTCAAGAGAGTGATTAGATGTTGATAGGTCACAAATAGTACCTGATTTCATCTCCATTCAATAATTTGACAATACAACAAAGCAACCAATTGGGATAATTACTTTTCCTATTATGGTTGGGGTGGCTACTTTGCAAACTCCTATCCATGTCATGCCTTATGATCTTTTGTATAATATTTTTTTAGGCTAACCATGGATTCATGAGATGAATGTAGTGCCTTCAACCCTTCAACGTATCATGAAATATATGCATAACAATCATATCTATCAAGTTGAAATCAACCCTGAGCTTGAAAGTTGCTTACACCTTGAAAAATGGGTTACAAGTCCTTTGAAAACATTAATTCCAACATCCAATATTGATCCTCTTGAAATTGAGAAAAATGATAAGGAATTGGTATCTAAATTATTTGGTGACAATTGGGGATCCTTAGAATTCACACCCTCATTTATGGGTGAATATATACTCACACAAAAGAAATATGAGAAAAAAGAACAACCAACAATCATGTCCACTCAAAATTCTGAACAATCTTCTCAAACATCTATATCCTATAATTTGGATGACAATACACCATACACAACAAATTTTGATGAGATAGATTATCAATCCCCACCTACTCCGCATGAAATGGAAAGACTTTATGGAAAAGGCTATAAATTTATTTAAAAATTAGGTTATACTAGAAAAGGGTGTGGAAAACATGAGTAAGGTATTTGTATCCCTATTGAACCTAATACACAAGAAACAAAAACCGGATTGGGATATTCTTTTTTCTAAAATGACCAAAGCTACTCAACAACTATCTTTGAACATTAATGCTATAACATGTCAACCACAACAAAAACTCACTATCAAACATCCTAATTTCCTTGATATAACCTTACCACCTTGATGCAAGTATTCCAATAGCGATGAGGCATTGAAACAAATTTTAGGTGTTTATGATAACACATCCTTGCTTACTTACATGATAAACATTCCTCGTGCCATGATTGTTACTGAGCAAGAAGCAAGTGATATCACTAAAGATCTCTCTGAATCTGATAGTCATAAATCCAATGCAC
Source organism: Sequoia sempervirens (assembly GCA_007258455.2). Lineage (NCBI taxonomy): Eukaryota > Viridiplantae > Streptophyta > Pinopsida > Cupressales > Cupressaceae > Sequoia > Sequoia sempervirens. Next base: position 55,386,632 of record VDFB02047230.1, on the reverse strand, counting down.
TCCGTTTAGGAGATACAATTGATGTGCCAACAAACATTAATGATAAAGATAAAGTTATTAAGATTGGGAAGTTCCTTGATGATGAAGAACAAGAAGAAACTACCACTTTACTTCATGATTTTCTTAAAATATTTGCTTGGAAATATTCTGTTATGCCAGGAATTGACCCAAAAATTGTGATGCATAACATTTTCCTTTCTAAAAATGTTAAACCAGTTTGTCAAAAGATCAAAAAAATGCATCCTAACATAGCCTTGTGTGTTAAGGAGGAGCTCAAAAAACTCCTTGATGTACGCTTTATTAGACCTATTAATTATTCTCCTTGGATCTCAAACATTGTCATAGTTGCAAAACCCGATAATTGTATTAGGATATGCATGGATTTTTGAAACTTGAATGAAGCCTCTTTAAAAGATGATTTTCCACTTCCTAATATAGACATGTTTGTGGATTCAACCACTGGACATACTTTGTTTTCATTCATGGATGGATTTTCTGGTTATAATCAAATCCTTATTAACCCTCAAGATCAATACAAAACTGCCTTTACAACTATTTGGGGAACATTTTGTTGGGTTGTAATGCCCTTCGGTCTAAAGAATGCTAGTGCAACTTATCAATGTGCAATGAAATTAGTATTTCATGATTACATTCAAAAAATCTTGGAAGATTATGTTGATGATATCCTAGCTAAATCATTAACATGACAAGATAATGTAAATGTCCTTCACAAAATCTTCAAACAAATACACAAATACAACATGCTATTGAATCCAAAAAAGTGTCTTTGGCATAATAGTGGCAAAATTTTTGGGTTTGTCATATCTCACAAAGGCATTGAGGTGGACACAAAGAAAATCAATGCAATCATTAACATGCCACCTCCTAGGAATATCACTTAGTTGTGTACATTACAAGGTCGAATTCAAGCTATCTATTATTTCATTGCATCTTTAGTCGATTACACATTAGCTTTCATGAACCTCCTAAAAAAGGATGTCCCTTTTGATTGGAATGAGGATTGTAAATAGGATTTTGTGAGTCTAAAGGAATACCTAGCCACTCCACTTGTTTTACAACTTGTTGTTCCCTATAGACCATTCATCTTGTACATTGCCACATCAGCCCATGCTCTTGCAACATTGTTGGCTCAACATGATGATCATGGTAAAGAACACCCTATTTATTACATAAGTCGAACCTTAATTGATTATGAAACACAATATGCACAATGTTTGGCTCTTGTATTCACTACTAGTAAGTTGCGACATTATTTACTAAATGTTGAAATACAAGTCATCAAAAAATTTGATCCTCTTAAATATCTTTTCAACAAAACAAATCTCTTTGGATGCTTAGCTAAGTGGGTGATGTTGTTAACTGAATTTTACCTCAAATTTTCTTCACAAAAAGCAATCAAATGTGAAGTCTTAACCAATCACTTAGCTGACGCTCCTCCTTTTTCTTTACCTACTCAAGATTATTTTCCTGATGATCATGTCTTAACCGCTAAAATTAAACCATGGGAGTTATTTTTCAATGGATCTAAGTGTAGAACAGGTTCTGGTGTTGGAGTGGTACGAATTCAACCTGATGGCAAAGCTATTTCCTTATCATTTGATTAAATTTCCTATGCACAAATAATATAGTTGGGTATGAGGCATTGATCACTGGTTTGCAAGCTATTTTATCATTAAATTCTAAACATATCAAGATATTTGGAAATTGAAAATTGGTCATGAAACAAATCAATGGTACATATCAAACTAAACATGACAAATTGTCAAAATACAAGGATCTTATAATGAGACTATTAGAAAAATTTGAATTGTTCACCATTGATAACATCCCACGCAAAGATAATCGACATGTGGATGCAATGGCGAGTGCAACTTCTCTCATATCCCCACACGATCCTTCCATAAAATTCACCTTTGTTATTTGTCACATCATGAAATCTTCAATTGATACTCTGTTAGATGACATTTTGGTGATAACTCAAGATGCCTCATGTGAATGGTTTGATACAATATACAACTATTTGAAAGATGGTACTATTCTCAAACCTACCACAATGAATACTCGAAAATGTTTACGTAAACTCGCAGATAAATATGTAATCCTTTCAAACATATTGTATAGAAGATATGGTTTCCTATTACGATGTCTTAAAGAGTCTGAAATCCCTTTAGCGCTCGAATAGGCTCATGCTGGTACCTGTGGAGGTCATTTTGGAAGTCATTCATTAGTGCAAAAACTTATCCATATGGGTTATTATTGGAGACATATGGAGAAGGATTGCTTCACCTATGTTAAATGATGTCACAAATTCCAAGAACATAGCAATTTGATCCATGCTCTTGCTATTGAGCTCTATGCCAATGTTCCCATTTGGCCATTTTTAGTATGGTGGTTGGATCTTATTGGAAAAAATTCACCACCTTCTTCTTGTTGGATGTTATGGTTATGTTGCTGATATATGGTTGTCATTGATGTCAACACTATTAGCATTAATTCATTTGAAGTTTTATATGTCAAGGATATTGAGAAAATTGTAAATAAATGAGTTGTAGGTTGTCAGTGGTGAACTGAAGTTCAATATGTCGGTAAGTTTTGTACGTTGATGATCAGAGATTGTGGACTAAAGGGTTTTTTGATTAGTGTATGTAGTTTATCCATGCCAAGTTTTAGAGATCCACGTGAAGATTTGATCGAGTTATGAAGATTCTCATTCTGACAATTTTTATGTTGCTTTAGTTACTGTTCTTGATTGAAGATGATGCTATTTCAGTTAGTTTAGTTGTTTCAGATGCTTCTCTAGTGATTCATGATGTTTTTGGATGTTTCTAGATTGTGCTCTATCTTTGTTGCATGTCCGTATTGATCGTTGTGCTTGTGGTTGACAATTTTCTCTTGTGTGGTCATGTTTTTCTTGTTCTTGGCCGACATGGTGTTTTTAGTGTGTTGTGGATCTTCAAGGACAAATTAATTGAAGTGTTTTAATATTGTAGATGTTAATTTGGGTCCTCACTAAGTTGTGACTAACCTTGGTTGATTAGCATTAATAATCTTTAGTGTTTCGGGATGAAATTTTATATTCATTTTATTATTTTGTTGAAGCTGACATGAAGGGATGAAATTTCTTGTTGTCGATAATAAGAGTGATTGTTTACTCGAATTGAAGAGTGCAAGTGTATTCTAGTGTGTGCTTTTGTGTATGTATGTGTGAATACCATTTGAAGGAAGAGAAAAGTGTGAAGAAGAGTAAAGAAGAGTGAAGAATTGTTCATGTGCTTAACTAGAACTGTGACCAAGCATTAGTAGATGTTATTTTTTCAGTTCAAATCTCTATGGATGTAATATGATTCCTTCTGTAAGACAGTGTGTCTTCCCTTGGGTGGTTAGTCTTGTTGTAATTAATCAGTGAGCTCTAGTCAGTGTTCCTAAATGCATGTGCATTCCCCATATTTCATTTTCATTATACTTTTAATAGGGTATAATCTTGTGGACTAACCTCCACCATGGTTTTTCTCCTAAGAGGGTTTCCACGTAAAACAAATCTTGGTGTTATGTGTGTTTCTGATGTGTTGATGATTTATGTTTTCATGGTTAATGATCAGATCTGAGAATAAGGTTAATAAGTTGAATAAGTTTTTAATTTTTGTGACAATTGATTCACCCTCCCCCCTGTCAGTTATCTGCCCTTGTGTTGCCAACAATTGGTATCAGAGCAAGTTCCTTGGAAGAAGTTTAACAACTTGATGTGATCTGGGATGGTGAGCTACAAGAAGGATAGTCTGAGATTTGATGGAACAAATTATTCTCTATGGAAGACTCGAATGGAGTGTCATTTTAGATGCATTGGTGAACCCTATTGGAACATTACATGTACTAGGTATGTTATTCCTCAGAATGGTCCTACTACTGCTGCTGAGATTAGAGATGTTGAGAATAATATCTAGGCTAAGGAAGCTTTGTTGAGTGCTTTGACTGATTCTACAATGACAAATGTTATGGATCTAAAGATTGCTCATGAGATCTAGAAAATTTTGGAAACCTTGTATGAAGATGATACCAATGTGAAGATTGCTAAGTTGTAGAGTCTGAAAGGGAAATATGAAAGGTTGATAATGGGTGATGATGAGAACATTACTATTTTTATGTAAAGAGTGAATGAACTTGTCCGTGGTATTAGATGTGTAGGCAGATAGATAGATGAACTAGAGATTGTTGCTAAAGTGCTTAGATCCTTCCTTGATTCTTACAAACTCAAAGCTAGTGCTATTGAAGAGCTCCAGACTATAACAAACATAACCAAAGATACGTTGGTTGGTAAGCTTACAAATTTTGAGTTGAGTGAATTTTGTGATGCCCTTCCTAAGGTTGAATCTGCATTTAAGGCTACTACTTCCAGAAGAGATAGACAAAGATATGATCTGGTTGAGAGTTCATCTAGAAAGACATTAAAGTATGAGGATGAAATTATATAGATTAAAGAAGAAGAAAGAGAGATGGAAGAGCTAGAAGCACTTAATGTCAAAAGAGTACCAAGAGGAAAAGGTAAGTATGAAGGAAAATTTCCTCTTAAATGTTTTTCCTATAATAAGATAGGTCATTTTGAATCAATGTGTCTGAAAAGAGCTCATAAACCAAGACATAAAAAGCCTAGATTTCAAAAGAAGTGCTACTATGTTGTTGATGAAGGTGTGACAAATGATGAATCTGATAAAGGAAATAGAAGTGATGATGAATGGGTATTTATTGCTATCAAGGAAAATAATCTTGTATCTACTAAATCTGCTAGTTGTACAAATGTGGAGAAATCCCTAGCTGCTTGAGTTGAAGAGAAAGATGAATGGGTGATTGATAGTGGATGTTCACATCATATGAAAAGAGACAAAAGTAAGTTTGTAAGCTTGGAAAAATATGAGGGTGGTGTTGTGAGATTTGGTGATAATACAGCTAGTGTGATCCATGGAAGAGGATGCATTCTTCTTGATGGTAAGCTTAATACTGATGATGTTTTGTATGTGGAAGGCTTGAAGCATAATCTTTTAAGTGTTGGTCAAATAGTTGATAAGGGATAAAATATTCAATTCAAGGATGGAAAGTGTAGAATTCCGAAAATGAAATTGCATTAGGTATAAAAACAAAAGGTAATATCTTTAACTTGAGTGCTACTAGTAAAAGTTGTTTGATTGCTCAAGTTGATGAAAGTTGGTTATGGCATAGGAGAATGTGTCATGTTAACTTTGATAATATTTTCAAGATAAATTCTACTAAGGCTGTGAGAGATCTACCTAAGTTGGTAAAACCTACTAATGCCATATGCAAGGAATGTCAATTAGGAAAGCAAACTACAATTTATTTTCAGAGAAAAAATGATTGTTCAAATGAATTGTTGGAGTTTGTGCATATTGATCTGTGTGGTCCCTCTAAGGTCAAAATTTTACAAGGTTACATATATTTCATGTTACTCATTGATGATTATTCTAAAATGGTATGGGTTACTTTCTTAAGGGAGAAATCTGAAGCACTGGAAAAGTTCAAGATCTTTAAGGCTATGGTTGAGATAGAGATAGGTTTGAAGATTAAATGTCTAAGATTAGATAGGGGTGGTGAATTCACTTCTGGTGAATTTAATTCCTTTTGTGAAGAGCATGGAATAAAGAGATAATTATCTACATTGCGAACCCCTCAACAAAATGGAGTCGTGGAAAGAAAGAACAAAACAATTGAAGATGCTGGTAGAACTATGATGCTAGAAGGAAATGTCCCTCATATCTATTAGAGAGAAGCTATGAGTATTGCTATGTACACACTCAACCAGGTACAAATCAAAGGTGATATTGGTAAGACCCCTTTTTAGCTATGGACTGGTCAAAAGCCTACTGTTAAATACTTCAAGATATTTGGAAGCAAATTTTATAATAAGAGAGATGAAGATATAGGAAAGTTTGATGCTAGGAGTGATGAAGGTATCTTTTTGGGTTATTCTACTAAAAGCAAGGCCTACCAGTGTTATAATAAAATATTGAGGAAAATGGTTGAAAGTGCAAATGTCAAGCTTGATGAAGACTTAGGTACACCATCTAGAACCTGTGGATATGATTTTAATGATCAGAATGAAAATACAAACAAAGGAAAGCAAGTTCAGACTACAAATCTAGTAAAAATCAGTCCAGTGAATCAAGAAAATGAAGAAGAAGGAGAAACTAGTGGAAGCACAAAAGAGAGAACGCAAGAGCCTAAATTTTAAGAACATCCTAAGAAGACTCTAAGGTATGTAATATTGAATCATTTATAAGATCATATTATAGGTGATAAGAACAAAGGTTTCCAGACTAGGAGAAAGATTGCAGAAGATTACTGCTTGATTTTAAAGACTAAGCCTACTAGTGTGAATGAAGCGTGTAAAGATGAACATTGGGTTGAAGCAATGAAAGAGGAGTTAAAACATATTGAGAAGAATGACACATGGAACTAAATAAGTCTTTAGAAAAAAAAGGAATGAGCAAGGTGAAGTGGTTAGAAACAGAGCAAGACTGGTATGCAAAGGATATTCACAAATGGAAGGAATTGATTTTGAAGAGAATTTTTCCCCTATTGCTAGAATTGAAGTTGTAAGATTATTTCTTGCCTATGCTACTCGCAAGAACTACAAAGTTTATCAAATGGATGTCAAGTTAGCTTTTCTAAATGTCAAATTGGAAGAAGAAGTGTATGTTGAACAACCTGATGGATTCCAGTTGATTGATAAGGGAGATATGGTGTGTTGGTTGAAGAAAGCATTGTATGGACTCAAGCAAGCCCCTAGAGCATGGTATGCTAGATTAGACAAGTATTTGTTGAAGCTTGGATTCAACAAAGGTACTGTTGATAGTAATCTATATTTGAAGAATGATGATAAAGATTTGATTGTTGAAGCCTTTGTTGATGATATCATTTTTGGAGGAGATGATGGTTTGTATATGAATTTTTCTAATGAGATGCAGAATGAATTTGAGATGTCAATGACTGGTGAGCTGAAATTATTTTTGGGATTTCAAATTACTCAGTTAGATAAAGGGATTTTTATATCTTAGTCCAAGTATGTGAAGGAATTACTAAAGAATTTCAGTATGGATGATTCAAAACCAATTGGTACACCCATGGTGACTAGATGCAAGTTTACAACAAAATATGATTCTTCGAAAGTAAATCAGACAAGATACAGATCAATGATTGGTGGATTGTTGCATTTAACTCAAACTAGGCCCAATATCATGAATTTTGTATGTATTGTTGCAATATTTCAAGTTGATCTGAAGGAATCTCATGTGACTGCTACGAAGAGAATTTCTAGATACTTGAAGGGAACTGTTGACTTTGGCTTATGGTATCCTAAAGATGATGATCTTACCTTGAGTTCCTTTACTGATGTTGATTACGAAGGAGATATAAGTGATAGGAAAAGTACTAGTGGTGGAGCATTTTTCTTGGGTAAGAAGTTAATTTCATGATTAAGAAAGAAGCAAAATGCCATTTCCTTATCTACTACAGAGGCCAAATACATTGTTGCTGCTAACAATTGTACTCAAGCCCTATGGATGAAATATATGTTGAAGGATATCAGAGTTGTTTAGAATTATCCTATTGCCATATTTTGTGATAATTCAAGTTCCATTAACATTTCCAAGAATTTGGTGTTGCATTCAAAGACAAAGCATATATCTATTAAGTTTCACTTTTTGAGAGAAAAGGTAAGTGAGAAGGAAGTCAGACTGGAGTATGTGCCTACTAAGGAGAAAATTGTAGACATCTTTACCAAGTCATTTCCTAAGGATACTTTTGAGTATCTCAGGGGAAAGTTAGGGGTGATTACCCCTCCTAATCAAAACTAAGGATGCATTGCATTGCATTAGTCTATGCATTTTAATAGGCATATCTTGTTTTAGATTGATGTTGTGGTGGATGCTACTCAGGGGGAGTAGTCAGATGTTCAAATGCCTAGATATGTGGTTCAGAGATTGTGTGAAGTTTGTAGATCTTTGGCATTGATGTCAAACGGGGAGAAGAGTCATGTGAAAAACTGGTGATTATTTGGGGAGAAGAGCCTTGTAGGGAGAAGATCATGTGAAAGTGTTGATGAGAAAGTGAGTCAGATCCTAAGGGAGAGTAAGTGTCAAGAGTTAGTTGCGTTGATGGTGTTTTTCAAATAATGTGTTGTCATCAATGCCAAAGGCAGAGATTGTTGAATGTTGTGGTTGTGTTGCTAATATTTGGTTTCCATTGATGTCAACACTATTAGCATTAATTTGTTTGAAGTTGTATATGTCAAGGATATTGAGAAAATTGTAAATAAATGAGTTGTAGGTTGTCAGTGGTGAAGTGAAGTTCATTATGTCGGTAGGTTCTATATATTGATGGTCAGAGGTTGTGGACTAAAGGGTTTGTTGCTAAGTGTATCTAGTTTGTCCACATCAATTTTTAGAGATCTTCCTGAAGATTTGATCGAGTTATGAAGATTCTCATTCTGATAGTTTTTTTGTTGCTTTAGTTGGTGTTCCTGATTGAAGATGATGCTAGTTGAGTTAGTTCAGTCATTTTGGATGCTTCTCTAGTGATTCATGATGTTTGTGGATGTTTCTAGATCATGCTCTATCTTTGTTGCACATCCACATTGTTTTTTGTGCTCGTGGTTGGTGATTTTCTCTTACATGTTCATGTTTTTCTTGTTCTTAGCTGACATGATGTTTGTAGCATGTTGTAGATATTCTAGGAGTAATTAATTGAAGTTTTTTCATGTTGGAGATGTTGATTTGGGTCCTCACTAAGTTGTGGTTGACCTTGGTTGATTCACATTAATAATATTTAGTGTTTTGGGCTGATAGTTTATATTCATTTTATTATTTTGTTGAAGCCGACATGAAGGGATGAAATTTTGTGTTGTGGATATATAAGAGTGATTTTTTATTTGAATTGAAGTGTACAAGTGTATGCAAGTGTGTGCTTCTATGTATGTATGTATGAATATCATTCAAAGGAAAATAAAAGTGTGAAGAAGAGTAAAGAAGAGTGAATAATTGTTCATGTGCTTAACTGGAACTATGATCAAGCATTAGCAGATGCTATTTTATCATTTCAAATCTCTGCGGATGTAATCCAATTCCTTCTATAAGATAGTGTGTCTTCCCTTGGCCAGTTATCCTTGTTGTAATTGAGGAGTGAGCTCTAGGCAGCGTGCTTGAATGCATGTGCATTCCCCATATTTCATTTTCATTATACTTTTAATAGGGTATAATCTTGTGGACTGACCTTCACCGTGGTTTTTCCCCTAACATGGTTTCCACATAAAAAAAAACTTGGTGTTATGTGTGTTTCTTATGTGTTGATGATTTATGTTTTCATGGTTAATAATTAGATATGAGAATAAGGTTAATAAGTTGAATAAGTTTTGAATTTTTATGAAAATTGATTCACCCCCCCTGTCAGTTGGCTGCCCTTGTGTTGCCAACACTTTTGCTAGATATACGTTTGTCATAACCGTAGCAGACTATTTCATGAAATGGGTGGAAGTTATTACCCTCCATTCTACAACTACTAAAGAAATTTTTCATTTCATCTTGGACCACATAATTGCTGACTTTGGACTCCCTTCTACAATCATTTCAGACAATGGAACTCCATTTAAGAATAATGAAGTTAAAAAATTTCTTGAAACATTCAACATTTGACATTGCTTTTCTACACTGTATTATCTACAATCCAGTGGACAAGCTAAAAATACTAATAATCTTCTCGAACAAATCCTCAAGAAAAATATCACCAAGCATCATAAAGACTGGTATATGTAACTATCTTATGTGGTTTGGTCTTATAGAACTAATGTTCGATCATCCATAGGAAATACCCTTTATAATCTTGTTTATGACACTAATATGATTATTCCCTTGGAGTTCGAAACTCCTACTTTGTGAGTTTCTCTCCAAGATATTATTGATGATAACAATTATAAAGATCAATGATTACATCAAATGGAGATGCTCGATGAACAACACATTAACGCTCTCGAACATCTCCAAGCTCACATCAAACAATTACAACAAAAACAAAACATTCATGTCATCCCTCAGTCATTTTCTAAGGAAGATTTTGTTCTTATTGAAAATCAATACAATACTAGTGATAACAATGAATTTAAAGACAAGTTCATCCCTAATTGGTTGGGACCTTACATAGTTGATACCAATTATGGGTCTGGTGCTTATCTCTTAACACAACTTGATGGAACACCCCCTAAGGAAACCATTAATGCCACACATTTGCATTGGTATTATCTCTAACCCCTTTGAATAGTATGATTGATACAACAGTGTTGTTTAAAGTTATTTGATGTCCTAAATAACTTTCAGATTCCTTCATTCTTGACAGCTAATTTTGTGTTTTTCTTGAACACTAAGGTAATGATTTAAGTTCATTTTATAATTGCTTTAGGCTTAATACTATTCACAATTCTGTTGTGTTAGGTTAGATCCTTATCAGTGTATTTAATTTAACACATTATTTTCTCATTATCAATGTTGTATCTATATTAAAACTGAAATATGTTTTACACTATATCACATCAATCTTGTTAAATTATGTAGATATTAGTTAAATACTTTTACCATAAGTAATTTAATTAATCACATAGAATTTAATATCGACATAAAGAGACACATCATCATAAAATCAAATGTGCATGTCTATATATATATATATCAAAGTTTTATATACATCATAATATCATATACAAAGTTATAGTGGTCTGTGAGAGCTAGACCCCTCAAGATCTGGTGCTCATGATTTTGTCTCTAGTCATCATGAGACAGTCATGTGTGACCGTGATCATGAGCTGTCAAGTCTAAGTGGATACTCCAGACCCTGTGCTAAACCAACAACAACAAGTCGCTCCTCTACCATCTAATCCCTCTCCACTCATGTTTCTGCTAGCTCTGCATGTAGTCTCTCTATCTCTGTTGAGGTCTATGCTAATTATAGTGCACTCTCAGCTTGATAGAGTTTCCTCCTCACACTCTTGTACGCTACCCATAACCTCACAAAATTTCTAAGTGACTCTGGCTCCTCCTCCATGATCGATGGGGGCACATAGTCAGGATCCATCTCCTCCTTGTCGATGGATGCATACACTATCTCTATGGTAGCCTAATGATAGAACTCTCACCAGTCTCTCATTGCTCCTGCAAGATACACAATGTACATAATTAATAACACATCATCATGATATATATATATATAGTAAAGCATAAAAATCTATCGAACATACGTAAACTTAAAAATCATCACCTATTTCTCTAGTCCGATGAGGAATTTCAACCTCATCCTATTTGGGGGACATTGAGGATGTGTTAGCCTTTCTCTGACTCTAGGTGTTGATGTATGTTGTACCTACTTCCTGTGATCTAGTCCTATATGTATGTGAGGACTCTCCATTCTCATACCGATCCCAAATAGATACCTCATCACTCTCCATCAAGGGTGGATCCTCATAAAAATCATCATCCTCATAATCCTCCTCCTCTTCATCCTCTCCTCCATCCTGGTCCCCATAATCAAGATCGGCCTCGAACTGGTACTCCTCATCGATCACATCTCTAAAAATATTTGCTGGCCTATACCATACCTCCTCTGCTCTCTCCTCTGGCTCATCACCCTCATCTGGTGTTGGTCCCACATCACCTATAAGGAAATCCATGGGGAAAATAGGAGTAGGTCATGCATATGACCACCACTCCTCGTGGTCATTTGTGTTGCATAGAAGTGCATAGGACACTTTGTGAAATTTTTTACAATAACCCTAAATTAACCTATCCATGCATTAAAATCATTAAATTATTACAAAATCACAAGGTGAAAGTTGCAGAATTGACTTACCTCATAATACAGCTCACCCCATGCCACCTTCTCATGAAGATCATCCAACTATGAAGGTGTGTAATCTCGTCTCCTTGGCATGTTCTTCTCTCACTCGCCACTCTCAAACTACAAGAAGGTAAAATGAATAGTAAGTGACAAGTTAATTTTATCTACTTCTTTTAATCCCTTTTCATCTCTTTTTACTCTTATGCATTAACATAAGGTTATTATCTTTTCAAGAACTCATAACATAGATATTCTTCAAATCAACATAATAGGAGCTAGGGTAATATGTTTTTGATGTTGTTTGATGCACTAGAATTGTGATTCTACACTCGACATCATCATCCATCTATCATTATGTGGCATGGTACTTGAAAATTCCCAATGATATGATGTTTCTTATTCGACATGGCTAGACTACTACCTTGATTCCACCTCCATAAAGCAAGCAGAACCAAGAGGGGCATACATCTACCCTTGAATTGGATTCCTAGGAGTTAGATAAAAAAAATTTGGGAAATTAACGAATGTGTGTTGCAGTATGTGGTTCCTAATGTTGTGGTTGTGCAGATAACTACACTAGGGGATTCGTTCTCCTCTATTTTGAATGAGTACCCTTTTATGTAATAAAGTGCATCGTTTAGAGTCTTTTAGCTTACATATGCACATAGAGTCATATGGGCACTAAAGTGGGGGCTAAATGTGCCTTAAAAATTGCACCCTCTTGAGAAAAGAGATAATTTCACACATAATTGGACCCACTTTTGAGTCCCTTCACATCATTTACCCTTCAAAACAACATTTATAGGCCCCTTAGACCCATTAATTTTGATCTAGAGGCCCATTTTACCTGAGAAATCACATAAAACCCAAAAAATAACATTTAATTATCTCATACCCCAAAAACCCCCTTCAAAAATTAGTAGTGGGACCCATTTTCCACCTTGGGAAAATGAGTCCCCTCTGGTGGGACCCATTTTCCAAGGGTGGCAAATGAGTCCCCTTTTAGGGAAAATTCAATTTTGAGTGGGAATTTTATTAATTTAACTTAAATTTTTGGTGAATGTCAGCCTCTTAGGTCTAAATAATGGGAAAATAAGGTGTTATTGCTTATAAATACTCATTTTCAAGTCATTTCACATATATTTTCATCTTTTTGTCATTTTTCAAGAGCAATTCCTAAAGTCAAGTCTTACACAACAAGTCTCATTAGCAAAAGTTTAAGTTTTAGGGCAACAAACTAGGGTTTTTGTAGGTCTTCAAGCTCACTTCTCTTGTCGAGATCCAAAATTGCAAAGGGTTGATGATGGATGCATAAGGTAAATCATGAAGAAATCTAGGGTGAAGAGGTGCAACTAGCCACCAAATCATACCTAAGGACTTGGTTTCATATTTATTCCATCTTCCACTTTCACTCTATCTTTAGATTAAGGTTTTCATTTTGTTTGTTTATGATTTTAATGTCGTTTCATTCCTATTTTTCATGTGTTTTAAGGTTTCTAGGGTTGAGATCTTGCATCATATAAATCATTCTTGCATTTCTTATTCTAGAGCAATAGAATAAGAACTTTGTCATATTTCAGCTTTTCCTAGTCCTTAACACATCTAAGGATAGGTTTTACATAGTTTTTTCTCCATTCAAGGCTTGATTACCCAACTAGGGGTTTGACCAAGGAAAACCCCCCATTAGACCAAAAAAATTAAGTTGCTTTGTAGGAATTTTTTGAGATCCTAAGTTGGGTTTCCATCAAAAATTGTTGTGCAAGTGTCAAGGTGCAAAATACAAATTTGAAGTTGTAGAAATTCCAAAGTGGACTGATTCACCATGCATGGTGAATGAGTCCCTCCCAAGGTTTAGATTTGACTCACCTGGATCTGCATGGTGAATGAGTCCCTCCCAAGGTTTATATTTGACTCATATGCAGATCCAGGTTCTTGGTTTGCATAAAAACAACTTATGTGCAAAAAAGACCCGACTTGAGACTAATTTGCCCAGGGTGGCGAATGAGTCCCAGTCAACTCAAATTCAAATTTCATCAATTTTCTATATTGTTTTCTTGTCTTCTCTAGTTTCCCAGGTGCACATATTTTGAAAAACAACATTCTATTTAGTTTAACTTGCATATTTGTTCATTCTTTAAAGATTTTTGCAAACAACACTATGTTTTCAAACATAGCATATATCTTAGTTTTTCTTTCATAATCTCTCATATAGATCACTTACTTTCATTTAGTTCAATTCATTTAGCTTAGATAACTTCATACATAATATAATTTGAATTAACCCTTAGCATTTTTGGCCCTATCTCTCTCCTTTTAGGTAAAAAACCCTAGAAGAGCTAGAGAAGCACATAGGAACCAAAAATCTATGGTTCAAACCCTTAATGTAATAATGAAATACAAGAGAATGATAAAAAAATAACATGCAAATACTATCAACTTACCAAACCCTTATTGATGAAAATATGAAGTTGTGTCAATGGATGCTTCAAAATGCTTGAATAGTTCTTGATTTGATGTTGTAAGATGTTTGAAAACTTGAATGTGATGTGAGATTGAATACTTGAATGAATAGGGGTTGAAATGGATGTAAAAAAATTATTTATACAATAATGTGCCTTAGTAACCCGTTAATACCTCATCATAGGCCGACATCAAGTGATTTTGAATAAAAACCCAAAAGAAAATTTTAAAAATTTTGAATTTGGAGCCAAGGGGGACTCATTCGCCACCCATGGCAAATGGGTCCTAGGTAGGACCTAAAAATGGGTGTTGGGAATTAATTCATGTTTAATGTTCTTTGTTGGGTTTATACTAAAAAATGCACTTAATTAAAGCTTTTAAGGGCATAAAGGGGTCAAATAAAGCATAAGAAAGGGATAAGTAGTGAAGTTATGCCTAGAAAAGCATGAAAGCTTGTTATAAGACTTTACAACACTCCAAAATAGAACTTGATAAGTGATGAAAAGGTGATTTTTTGGTGAATTATAATGAATAGAGTCTAGAAAAGTGTAGAAATATTTTACAACACTTCACAACACCTTCACAAGATGTCATTATTTGAATTTTAGTACCTAAATATGCATGTTCAAGCCATATTACAACATAAAATCAGATAAAAATAGACCAAACATCATGAAACAAGACCTAAAAGGTGATGAAAATGACAAGGAGCCATTTTTCTATGGAACAAGTCCCAAATTAGGGTTTCTAGGAAAGAACATAAATTTGGCAGAGATATGTCTGAAACTCCTAAAATTTGTATTTTTTACTATACTAGGACTCATACGCTAGAAGTGGTGTATCAATCCATTTAGGATTTTCTTGAAATTTAAAGTCTAATTCTACTCTTAAATGTCCACTCTATCCTTTCCAGCTAATTTCTAGGTCTGAAACTCTGTTTTCTAACCTGTAAATGTCTTTCAATGATCTCCAATGCAAGGTAAAAAGTTTAAAAACTTTGAGCGCTTTACAACTTTCTCCAAATTTTCTCTTCGATATGTCTTCAACCTAGATCTACTAATCACACACTAAAGATAGGGAAAAATATTTTTTTGTTAGTGGAAAGGGGTTTTCCTTGGTCAAACCTTGTTTTGGTAATCAAACCTTGAAATGAAATGAAATAAGATGAAGGAATGATGAATGAATAAAATATAATGTTGTAACTCACCAAACCCTAGCAATAAAGAGCTAAAAACATATATGAAGTGGCTCCAATGGATGTAGATCTTGACTCTTGCTTGAATGTTGTAGATCTTGACTTCAATGCTAGCTTGAATCATGAAACCCTACATCACAATTGTTAGCTCAAAAACAAACATGATGCATGATGACTTTGAGATGATGCTTGATACTTGAATAATGCTCTAAAACACTTGATAATAAGCTCTTGAAGACTCTTGAATACTCTTGTAAACACTTGAATTATCTTGTGAACTCAAATTTGCTATAAGGAATGCTCTAATGAAAGTATCAACTTGTTAGATGAAAAATGAGTGAAATAACCTTGTATTTATACTTGTTTATGCCAAATTTCTCGAAATTACAACACTACAAGATGACATCAGATCTACAAAGATAAAATCCCACCAATAATTTGAATTAAATTTGATTTTGGGCCACACGAGACTCATATGCCAGAAGTGGTCTATGAGTCCCATTAGGCTTAACTATGGGACACATTTTTCAAAAATACTTAGAATGATGCAAAATCTAGATTAGGACCCTAAAACCTAGGTGGGAATCATATGCCCAAGGTGGTGTATGATTCCTAGATCACTAAATCTAAGTGACACAACCTAAAAAGACATGAATTGTGATTGGATTTTGATTTATGTTATGATTATCCTCAAAAGGATGCATTAATTAAGGCTTGTGTATGCAAAAAAAGGCCAAATAAGGCATAAAAAAACCCAGTTATTTATGAAAACCCTAGAAAAGTGTTAAAGTGTGGTACAAAACTTTACAACACCTTAAATAAGTTAAAATTAAGTTCATTTAGCTTACAAGGTCCCAAGACCTAATGTGAATGTGTCAAACACATTACAACACTAAATCAAGGCAAAATTATGCTTAATTTAACAAAGAGGGCCCAAACAAGCAAGGAAAAGTAGAGGGATACTTTTTCCATTGCCACAATCATTAACTGCTCTGAATCTACTAAAACCTAGAAAATGTTAGTACTGGGACTCATACACCCAAGGTGGTGATTGAGTCCCAGTATTAGGTTTTGGCTAAAATTATGGTATTCTCTGGTGATCTCCTATAGCTTCCTTCCTACCAAATATTTGAGTCAAAAACCCTGATTTGCAACCTATAGGTGACTTTCCATGATCTTGCAAGTAAGGAGACAATGTCAGCAACTTCCTTGAATCTTGTAGCATAGTATTCAAAGGATATTCAAGCTCCAAGACACCTAGGTATGCAATCACACATGTAGAGAGAGAAAAACTTGTTGATTGTTAGAGGATAGGGGTTTTCTATGTCAAAACCAATTTAGGTAATTAAACCTTACGATTAAATAATGAAACATGAAACATGAAACCTGAAACCTGAAACATGAAACATGAAACATGAAACCTTGGATGACGTATTGAGATGTAAATCAATAATCTAACATGAAGTGGTCATATAAAATGTAGATATTTATCTTAACTAGAGGTAGGTTAATGCTTAATCTTGGATCTTGAATGATACATCACAACACTAGCTCAACAACATGCTTGATGCCTAATTTCTTTGAGATGATGTGGATCTTGAATTGCTACAAAAATGATGAAGAAATCTTCCCTTAAATTCTTTAGAAATTCTCTTGTAAACTATCTTGACACTCTTGTGAAGTCTTAGAATGCTTAACTCTTGGATGCTTAGGATGATATCATGAATGCTTAGTGAAATAATGATTTGAAACCTTTTTTATATAATCAATTTATCTAATTTACTATTTATTAGATCCCAAATTCTGACATTTATGAAATTTGAATTCAAAACCTTGATTTCCTACTCAAAACCTTCAAAAGGGGCCAAATGGGAGTCATAAACCACTTTTACTGTATAGGTCCCATTTGGGTGGGACTCATACACCCAAGGTGGTGTATGGGTCCCACCAGGTGATTTTGGATAGAGGAAATGTTGGGAAGTTGAGATATTAAGTATATTTGTTGATTATGTTGAGATCTCAGGGTATGTGCAAGATCATCATGGAAAAAACATGTCCTTAAGTGGCGAAAAATTTAGAACAATTAGAGTTAGGAAACTTGACATAAAAATTTGAACAAGTTATCTATATTATTTCAAAAATATGTAAGAATAGAATCTGTAGAAAATTGAATGTAGTTTCTAAACTACTAGGTTTATTTAAAAAAATCTATTTGTGAAAATTTGAAATTTCAATGTAGTAGAACTTAAATTTAAGGGAAAAATAAGAAGTAGGTGTCTATCTGACCACCCTAACCACAATAAAATGATAATATTTTTTATAATACTTTAGATATAAGTAGAGGACTCATGTCTCAATGTGATGCATATTTTTTATAATTTTTTCCAAGTAAATAACTAATTATGAATTTTTATTATAACTTTTAAAAAATATAAAAAATCATATGTCTGACCACCTTAACTTGGTTAAAACTTCATGAAATTCAATTTTCTTTTTAATCCTATAGTATGTGAAGTATAGAATGTGACATGTTTTGGATTCAAAAAATGTGATACCATTTGAAAGCTATTGATATTTTTCAATTAGCCTATCAATAAGGACTTTATCGTAATTCAAATAGAAAATGAAAAAATAATTTTATTAAATTCAAAGTAAAGCATAATTTATATTGGTGGAAAGTTGATAATATCCTTTAAAACCCTTTTTTCATCAATTTTGGGTAAAAAAATGTCGTTAGCCACATACCCATCATATCACCACTTTTTGGCCCATCATGATCCTGCACATACCCCTCAATTGAGATAAGCCTTAGGATGCATAATAAAGGGTCTTAGGGGCCTATTAATGATGATATGAAGGTCATAAATGCAAGAGGGACCAAACATTAATGTGAAGGTGTAAATAAATACACTTTACAACACTAAATTAAGTTAAAATTAGGTCTATTTAGCTTAAAAGGGCCCTAAACCCAATGTGAATGTGTAAAACACATTAAAACACTAGATCAAGGTGAAATTAGGTCCATTTTAATGTTAATCATTCCCAAATTATGTGTGAAAATGTAGAGGGATGTATTGTTTGCCACTACAGAAGCTACAGAAGATTACTAGAGGCTATAGAAGTATCAGTCAAACCGTAACAATAGGAATTATATTCCCAAATTGGCGTATTAGTCCTTGTATACCCCCTTTTTTCCATATTTTTACAGATCTTGATCAATCATCAAAAGATTCCAGATTCTACCTAGAAACCCTGTAGTAGGACAAATATGCCCAACCTAGTGTATTAGTCCCAGTATACTTTAAAAACTAGATTTTCAAAGTTTCAGACCTTGTTTTGACTCCATCATTCTACCAAGTACTTTACTATTTGATTTTAGTTTATCAATCTTGTTTCATGCTTTTAAATTCCTAGGTCATCTAGTGATTTTTCATAGTGCATTCAATTTCTTATTTTAAAGAATTTTTTAATCATGAACCCCATCCAATTATCCAAGGAAGCCACTAGCCATCCCTGAATCAAGTCACTTGGTTGAGGGATCTAGTTTCCTAATGAATTGAAGTGTGAAATAGGTCCCATTTTGATCTCCCAAAAGGTGGAAACCATATTTCCCTTTTGTTCAAGTATAAGTTGTAAAATATAAATTGGGACATTTACATGACACAAATAAGTGTCAATGTTACTTCATGAAGAAGATGAATATGAACTAATGGTTCATGGATTGACTAGGGAAGCATTTTTTGGATATGGGTGTAGGTAGATCATATGATTTAGCTATAAGAACATTTAATGTTTATTTGGCACATGACTAGTGGGAATTTTAGTTCAAAGAAAGTATAGGACCACTTAACATTATACACTATGTGGTACCATAGATTCAAGATGCAAGTCCCTCCATGAGTTACTAGTATAACTATTGAGAAGGAGGTGGCAGGGGATGCAACCAAAAAAATAATAGAGGTACCAAAGAAAGAGGAAGGACAAAAAGGCTAAAATTTTATAACTATGGTAAACTAGGACACTATTCTAAATAGTGTAGAAGAAAAAAAGGAGGAAAGTACACATGATTTTTGGGATGATAAATCACATGATATTTCTAATTTTCCCAAATTTAATAGTTCTATAAGAGTGTGTTGACACCATGATCATAAATTGAATAATTTTCTAGTCTAAATATAATCTATGATAATAAATTAGTAATGATTAAATAAAGTAGAGGAAAAGGTGTTAGAAAATGTAAACATTCAAATGTAGAATATGATAACCCTCATTGATAAATCAGAAATTGGAAAAGAAAACAAAGGAAAAAAAACTCAAAAAAAGAGAAAATAATTTGGGTTTGGATTAATATAATCATATCCTAGAAGAATCTTATAAATTTGAAGATGAAAAAAAAAGTATTTATATAAAGGAGAACATGATTTGGTAATAAAGAAGTCTAAAGAGCTAATAAAAAAACAAAATGAAGAGGATGATAATAAGACATGTTTCATAGAAAAATAGTTCTATGCACATTAACTACCAAATCTCCCAAATTTTTCATAAGCGAGGAGAATGCTCATTTTACAACTGCCAATTTCATTTGCTAAAAAGTTTCTAAAATCTTTGTTAACAAATCCATTTTGTTCATATCCTATAATCATGGCATTCAATGAGATCAAATTTCTTTAAGGAACATTTTCAAATAGTTCATGTGCCTTGTCTATTCTTTGAGAATGTGTTTTGAGTTATGTGCAGGAGAAACAGTTTTTAAAAAATCATCCACTAGATGGGGTTAATGGAAAACAAGAAGAGGGATAGATTATGGTTGGGTCCCACACCAACCATCTAAGTGGTCAATGCTTAGAGTGGGTTGATTAAGGGTAGGTCCCCATGTGGCTACTTAGCTTATTTTTTCTAGTAGCCACTATTCAATATTTTAAGGAGTATTTTGTGGAGTTGGTGGTCTCGTGATTATATATAGTTTTTGCTTATTTTGAAGTAGTTAATTTAAATTAATTTTTTTAGCTATATAATTTTTTTAAATTATTATTTCTTTCTTGTATTAAATTATTAAATTATTATTATTTTCCTTTGTTAGTAGATATATAGAAAAAAAAATTGGAATTAGGGTAACCCCAAAATTTTATTCTATTTCACAAGAAATTTAATATTTTTGTTGGTAGTTTATTGTCTTGTAGTTGCAAATGTCATCATAGAAAGAATTCTGAGTTCAAAACAAATGGAATAGTATAATGTTGATTCTTGCACTAACCCTTTTTCCATGCTCACTATTATAGCCCTATAGGGTTTTTTGGGTAAGTGAGCATGGAAAAAGGGTTAGTGCAAGAATCAACATTATACTATTCCTATGTTTTCTATCTATGGTGAAAGCCTAAGAAGCTGGGGTAGGGAAGAAATTGTGAGGATTTTATCAAAAATAAGAAAAAAAGTAAAAGCTTAGTGTTGCAACAAGCGAATTAGAGATGCAAATAATCAAATAGCTACACATCTAGGGATTGGGGAGAGGGGGTTGGAGAGTGAGTTATAGTGAAGGAAAGGATATTTCTACACATCAATATTTACAATGGAAAGGCAATGTTACCTATTCCTTTTTAGAGCAACATCTTCCCTACCTTTAATATTATTTAAAGATTAAGAGTGTGTTCTCAAAAGCCAAAGGGGACGATTAGAGGAAATAGCTCTCGATGCCTCTATGAATCATCCTCTATCAGGCCTTATTAATAATGTATTTGTATTTGCATGTGGAATAAGTGGCTAAGAGGTAGTGTCATGCTCACTATTGTTTACGACTTATACACAACACAATCCTTAATTATTATTTTTAACTTTTTGTTTCTATTGAAGTAAATTTTTCTTTTTGAGTAAAATCATTCAAAATTGATGACATCAATTTTATTATTAAGACATAATTCAAGTCACATAACACCCTCCCTTGGATTTAACCTCATCAAGGATTTAGAAAAATTATCACTCGGACCATACACATTTCTGACACTTTGTTTATTAAATATGAAAATAACAAAATTTCTTTTACTCGGTATCCAAAAATATCATGATAAGCTTATGGTTAACTATCAATGCACTATAAAATATTATTTGTCCACATTACACCAAAAAATGCTAGAAATGTCTAATCCACATTAATTTTATTCATATAGATGTTAAAAAAATTTCACTTCAATCATCTTTAATTAGTTAATCATTCCTCAATAATATATTCATCATATTCCCATATTAATTTAAATCTCAAGAAAACACCAATTTCCTTTTTATTACGATAATACCTATTGTTAAATCACAATAATTTCACATCACATTGGTTTACTAATACAAGCTAGCAACACAACAATGGCATACCACATAGTTCAAGGAAAGGGATTTCTGAGGAGAAATGGTGCCAAAACTCACTGAGTTCCATAACATTGTGATCCAAAGTAACTATAATCCTTTATGCCATCACTGAGAAACTGGAGTAACATAATATTAGGAAAGATGGTCACAAGGCCCCCTTCTCAAGACCCTGTTTGTATAGTTTCTAAATTTTTCATGTGCCTCTTTCATTTTTCCATGGAATTTTTTTTCTATTAAGGTTTCTCTATTGCAACCCTTAAGTTTTCTTAATTTTCCATTCTTACTACCCTTGTAATACTTGGATTTAGACCTCTGACAAAATGATTGACAATTAACTTCTCATCTTGAATGTTATCAACATATTGAATCAATTCCAAAAATTTCTCTCATACTGATTAACTATAATCCCCCTTCTTTATCTAGGTTTCTATAGCTTTGATTCTAGCATCTTCTCCCAAATAATTTTCATGCTTTAAAAGTTGGCTTTCTCACCAAATTTATTTGTGTATATTCATTAATCAGTGTGAAAATAAAAAGATATTTTTTATAGCTCGTATTGCACACACATTTAGAAATGACACAACTATATTGCACATCATACTTTTCCTTTTAAACCTAAATTCATATCACAAAGGCGACCAAAATAGCTAAACATCAAGCATGGAAATAAATTTCAAGTGTATTTAGTATTTAAGAAATGCACAATGATAATAAGGGGTATTAATATCTAGAATATACTCATTTTATTCATCACCTAAGTCATTAACTATGAAATTTCAATAAGATGATCGATCTTTAACTCTGAGATAACCTTGTGTTCACCCTTATGCTAATGGAATCCACTAACTAATGATAATTCAAATTTGACAAAAAGGATTGACATTATCTACAGTAGGGTTCATAGTAAATATCGTTGTCATGGGGGTAACAATATTAAATCTTAATCCTAGGTTATCAAAAATCATAGAGTTATCCAAGACCACCAATGACTAGAATCTACCATAGATATCCCAACAAAACAACAACCTCAATGTGGTCTAACAATAAAATTGATAAAGATGAACATTCCTCTAAATGTATTATGTGAATAATGATCTAAACACAACTTGGATGAAAACTCTCAATAGCAGAAGAAGGCGCAGGTTGAACGCTCTGATACCATGTTGGTGTCAACCACCTTCTTGGAGCACAACCTACAAATAAATCTTCATAGATGAGAGAATCACAATGCTATTTCACCAGAGATGAAAATATATTTAGATGAGATGATAAATTACATAGTATACAAGCCTTTTAAAGGAATGAAATATGTGACAAGTGAACAACTACCCATACAAGAAAAAACCACTTCCTTGATTAACCTTAAGTGAAAAATTAATACTAAACTAACACAACACTCTTCATATTCTATTGCTACATCTTTTTTCTCCTCTTCAACTACCTCTATTGTAGGCTCTTTGATGTTCACTCCATACTCATCCCCTTTTCTCATTTCCTTTTGTTCACTCAGCTGTGTCTCTAGCTTATCCAATCAATTTTTTATGTTTTTGGTCATCCTCCATGCCTTTTTTATTCATTCCATCTCTATGCTTCCCAAATCATGTTCCTCTTCCTTATGACTATACCCATCTTGTTTGCTGCTGCAATATCACCTCAATTTTCAATCTACCATCACTTAATTTGCAAAAAAAATTCTTTCGTGACTTCAATCTTTCTTGTTGCTTAGAACTCCTCTTACCTACAACAACCATCATGAGTGTTTCTCTACTGCTTTACACTTAATTTTTGGTGCCAACTACCTCACTTCTTGAAATATGTTCACACTTTCACCTATAGGTCCTCTTGGACCCTCTCCACACTTAGGATTACCCACTATAATACCAATTGATGCAAGAGGAAAATATCTCTCGCTATCTCAACCCAACTCTCACAAAATCACAAATTGTAAGGACTCCACTGATGAATTACATTTAAAAATAAAAATTTCATTTGTCAATTTCAACTAATCCAATTACACCCAAGAAATGGTAGAAAATTAAAATTCTTAAACATTTACTTTTATTGATATCAATAATTTCTATTACATATTAAATGTAATTATTCATTCTACATTATAATTTTTACAAACTTCAAATTTTGTTGTGGTTTCCCTTCACTTCCCATATGCTTCCCTCTTTTCCTGCCCATAGCTAGAGCCATTATTGGACTACCAATTTAGTTAGCTAAATCCCCTCTCTCAAAATTGAATCTGAGTCTCTACTCATTTCTGGATTGTCTACACTCTTTCTTTTCCAAACATAGGTATTTTTTTTTTTTTACATTTCAAATCTCATTGCCATGTCATATGGCACACCTCCCCTTTGTTTTCACATTTTAATTTAAAAAATAAATGTATCAAATCCTCGCCTAGTTCAACCAACTCAATTCACATCCCACTCAATTCACTTAAATCTATATATTAATAAATCTGCACTTGGTGCCCAATTCCTCTTGATTCCTATGTGCAGCTTCCCTGATATTTTCCTTCTATATGTCCATTCATAGCCCCTCAGATCTACCTCATGCCTCTTCTTACCTTCTCACATAGGTTCTACACCTTTCTTTCTGAACCAAAGATTTTCTATGGGGGCCTCTCTTGCACTTCTAGGGTTTTGGACATAAACAGAGAGATACAAAAACCTTAACAATTCACTCAAGATCAAACCTTTGAGATTAAAATGTAAAGGAGATTGAAATATATTAAATGGGACTATCCTATCTAGACTAAAAATAGATAAGAGGGGTTCACCACCAAGTATAAACTTGGAAAATGCAATATTTTTGAAAACACACTATGAAATGCAAAAAGACCTAAATGACCTATAAAATGATTTGAAAATAGAATTAAAATAGAATAGAAAAATATAAAATTAAATGGTGTGCACCTAGAAATTTTAGGATGACTGAAAGTAGCTCTGAAAAATCTAGAAATGTTGACTTTTTGACCAATTGGGTCTCATTCACCAAGCTAAGCAACAGTCCCAAATCAGGGTTTTTGTTGAGAAAGTTGTTTTAGGGAAAAGGGTACTAGAATCTGCAAACTGACTTGGAAAACACCTTCAGTGGGACTCATTCATCACTAATGGATAATAATTTCTACTCCACTTTTTTAGAAATTGGGATCACTAATCTACACTGCAGCACCTGCACTTTCTTCCCAGATTTAATTCTAAATCTAGATCTATGAAAAAAACTACAATTTATATAATACAATTTGATTTGATAATGGGGGGTTTGAACTATTCAAACCCCTAGTATGGAAATTAAGCCTTGAAAGAGATAATGAAATGTGCATGAAAACCCTAGCCTTAAGTGTATCTAAGACTAGGAAATCTAAAATATGATGCAATCCTATTCTAATATGCAAGAAAAAGATGCATAAATGAAACTTGAATGATGTAAGACTCACTTTAGGAAATCCCAAATCACCTCAAATGAATCTCAATGGTATGCAAACCTTCCATAGATTGAAAGTAGAGAGACAATGTAAGATGGAATCACTTAGAAGACAAGTCCTTAGGCTTGGCTTGATGGCTAGTTGCTTCTCCCCAACCTAGAATTCCTCATGATTCACCATAGACATCCATAATCAACCCTTGAAAATGCTATATCTTGAACAAAAGTGAGCTTGAAGACCTACAAAAATACTTGAATTTCTACTCCAAAGCTTCAACATTGCTGCTAATAGACTTTTTAATACTCTTATGAACTTGATCTTTGAATTGTATTTCGAAAGATATTGGCTCAATATGCTTGAATTACTTAGATGTCCCTTGAAAATGATTTACAAACTTGTATTTATAGGTATTAACACCTAATTTACCATTATTTACACCTGAAAGGCTGACATCCACTAGGAATTTGATTTAAATTGGTGAATTTCCTGCTCAAACTTGAAAAATGCCCCAAATGGGACTCATTCGCCACCCTTGGCGAATGGGTCCCTCCAAAGGGCTCATTTTCCCAAGGTGGCGAATGAGTCCCATCTAAGGTTTTTGAGGTGGGTTTTTAGGGTTTAAATGATTTAAGTGCTTTTTGTTAGGATTTATATGATTTTGAATGGAATAACCCTCAAGATCCAAAAATAATGGGTCTTAGGGGCCTATAAATGGTGATTTGAAAGACTAATTAATGCAAGAGTGCCAAAATAGGTCCAAATTATGTGTGAAATTGCATCTTTCTTTAAGAGTGTACAATTTTCTATGCCACATTTAGCCCCCACTTTAGCACCCATATGACTCTACATGCATATGCAAGCTAAAGGACTCTAAACAATACACTTTATTTCATAAAAGGATACACATTTAGAAGATTGGAGAATGAATCCCCCAGTGTAGTTATTTGCAAAACCACAATATTAGGAACTGCATCCTGCAACATGAATTTGTTAGTTGTTTGAAAATCCTCTTATCTAACTTCTATAAATCAAATTTGAGGGTAGATGTTGATTTTGCTTGCTATATGGAGGTGGAATCAAGGTAGCAATTTAGCCACATTGAATAGGGAAAGTCATATCGTAGGGAATTTCCAAGTACCATGCCACATAACGATAGATGATTGATGATGTTAGGAGTGAAATCAGAATTCCAACATAGAAAATGGCATAAAAAATGAAGCTCTCTAGCACCTATTATGTTGATTTGAATGAAAAGCACTTTTGAACCCTAATATAGTAAAAACCTTAGTTTTCACATACATAAGAGCAAAAAGTGAAGTAAATTGTAACTTAATTTTTCATTTTACCTTCTTGTAGCTTTAGAGTGACTAGAGAATATTGAAAGATGTTGAGCAGATGAGACTACAGGCTTGCGACTAGGTGGCATGTAATGAGTGTCAACACAAGGTGAGTCAATTTTGCTACCTTCGCTTTGTCTTTACACAGTTATTTGATTATTTTTATGCATTTCTAGGTTAATTTAGGATCCTAGAATTCTTTTTTGCAAAGTCTCCCCTTTTTTTGCAAAGTGTCCCATTTGTTTGCAAAGTGTTCCTTTTGTTTGCAAAGTGTCCCACTTTATCGCAAAGTGTCCCATTTCTTCGCAAAGTGTCCCAAAAGGGGTCTAAAGTGTCTAGGGCCTTTAGGAAATCACAATAGAGGGAATTTAACACACTTTTATGATGAATAATGAAAGATTTTAGACTACTTATAGGGCATATTTTTTCTTTATTGATAGGTACCCACCTGTTCACACCAGCATCTGGGTGGTACGTAGCTTAGCTTTCTTCGAGACCTAGCCCCTGCACTTTCAGTAGAGCACACAAAGCATTTCTAAACTATGATATATTAGGTGTACCTCATTCCCCCCATGAAGTACCATGATGTGATGTTGATGGTTCTAGCTAGGTGTTGGGATTTAGACACTTGTACATTCCACCTTCCTATTGATGAGATGATGATCACTCTAGAGGACATCTAGCACATTCTCTGAGTTCCCATTTTGGGAGAGAAGGTATTCTTCCAAGGAGATCATGCATTCCATGAGAAGAAGGCCGACATGCATTATTTCCTAGATGGTCTAGTGCACGACAAGCGAGTGAGGGCACAGATCAAGCTTCTGATGTTGCTACATTCACGATCCCCTGTGGGGAGAAGAATTATGATGCACAAAGTTTCACTAGTACTTGTCCCTGATGGGTGTACAACACAACTAGGAGGACTTGTACACTTGATACGAGATATGGTAGAGCATAGGACAATATATACTTGGGGGTACTGTATCCGAGCACATTTATACTATGATCTTGGATGATTCATTTTTTGAGAGGTGGAAAACATGGTACACTGTACACTTCTACAAGTTTGGTTCCTTGAGCACATCACATGTACCAAGACTACTGGCTTCCCATGCACAACAACCATGGGGTATCCTAAGGCCTTTAGCTATCCTCTATGACAATTTTGGTAGTACAAAGATTTACACTTTTAGGGAGTGATATTTGACCAACTAGAGGAGGACGAGATCCTCTAGAGACCTTATCAGCTTATACTTTAGTGGCTAAATCCCACAAGGTAGTTGAGGAGATTACAACTAGATAGAGTTTTGGCTGGTAGACATTAATATGCAGTACATACTTTCTACTACGATAGGCTCATGCGATAGTTTGGGTAGATCTAAACACCACCTAGGGTATGAACCTTTTTCAGGAGGTCAATATGGACTACGCGGAGACTTGGTGATATAGTATGATTCACTATAGACAATGTTGTCCAGAATGACTCTGAGTACTCAGATCATGACAAGCATCTAGTCTCTGATGTTGATGACATTGATTCCATATATGATTATGGGGAGTGGTGGATAGTATCACAACTAGTTCTTGTATTTCCTATTGATGAACATATAAGAGATGCAAGACCAGTACCAGATGAGAAGATGAGGTAGAGGACAAGGCTGAGGAGACACGATATAGGGCTACAAATATATTTATAGATGTCATAGATGAGGATTATGATGAGGATGTAGATCTTGATTATGTTAGCTAGAATTAAGGAGATGAGGATGATGATGAGGAGGACAAGGAGGAGGATGAGGAGGAGGAGCATCCCATGAGAAGGGATGATCATGCAGCAGTTGTGGATCAAACAGGACACAGGTGGGGAGAGCCCTCACCCATTCATATGACTAGATCACAAGTAGTGGCCACAACAGGCATCAGTACCCATAGTCATCGAGGGGCTAGCACATCTTCCATACCCCTGCACGAGATGAGGCTAATATTTCATAGCCTACGAGAGATATATGTGATGGTATTTTAATTATTCATGTACTTTTATTCGTACCCTTATGCTTTATATATATATATCATGATGTGTACTAATTATTTATTGTTCCTACCTTGTATGAGCTATGAGAGATTATCAAGATTTCTACTGATAGGAAGCTATAGAGATACTGAAGACATCAATCGATGAGGAGGTTATAGACTTAGACTATGTGCCCCCACCCATTGTCGATCAGGATTGAGAGTCACTCAGGCCATTTGCGAGATTACGGGTAGCATATGAGAGTTTGAGGAGGATATTTTTCCGATCTAATGCTATAGCAGAGGTATATTCATCCCAAACTCTAGCATAGTTTGAGAGACTAGAGTTAGAGGTAGCTTGACTATATGAAGAGAGGGATGAGATAGTAGGGGAACATCAAGAGGCCCTTGGATAGATATGGGGCTTATATTTTTCTCTTATATTCGGTGGATCATGATCACAATCACGATCACATACCACTGTCTCTTCATGTATCACTACTAGACCAATGTGAGTACGAGACCCCGATGGATCTAGCAGTCACATACCTCAGTGATATTGTATATAGTGATGACATGTACATAAAAATTTGATATATATATATATATATATATATGAGAGTTTAATGTTTTATTATTTATATTTATGTGTTGAATGGAAATGTGATTAATTAAATAACCTTTGTAATATTACTTAATTAATTTTTTCATG
Source organism: Sequoia sempervirens (assembly GCA_007258455.2). Taxonomy (NCBI): domain Eukaryota; kingdom Viridiplantae; phylum Streptophyta; class Pinopsida; order Cupressales; family Cupressaceae; genus Sequoia; species Sequoia sempervirens. The sequence continues at coordinate 55,357,224 of VDFB02047230.1, read as the reverse complement.
ATTTAACACATCTTATGTGATCTAATTAAAACTTATTACAATTTCTCTTAGATACAACATTGTGATTAAGTATGTTATGCTAATTTAAATGCACCTATAATCTATATAAGGATCTGACTTAACATAACACATAGGATAAATTTGAATAGCATGAAACCTAAAGTAACTATAAAATAAAATTAAATAATCACTTTAGTGCTCAAGACACACACATAACTATTTGTCAAGAAAAAAGAAATGTGAAAGCATATAGGATATAATACGATAGCTCTAACAACACTACTTTATCATTCATACTATTCAAAAGGATTAGACATAATAGTAGCATAGATGCATGATATTGATAGGGTCTTTGAGGGGTGTGCCATCTAGCTCTATTAATGTGTAAGCACTAGACCCATAACTTTTATTAATTATGTAGGGTCCTAACCAATTAGGACTGAATTTTCCTTTTTCAATAGAGTCTACATTAACATTTCGTTGATTTTCATACAAGACTAATTCACCTTGATTAATGCCTGAGGGATTAGATGATTATTATGTTTACATTGTAATTGATTAGTGTAGGCTTGGAGATGCTCACGAGAATTAATGTGTTCATCAAGCATATTAAGCTGGTGTAATCTTTGTTCCTTATAAGTTTCATCATCAATGAAACCTTGAAGAGCAATCCTTAACATGGGCATTTATAACTCCAAGGGTGTGATCTCCTTGGTACCATAGACAAGGTTATAGGGTGTTGCTCCCGTAGATAATCTGACACTTGTTCAATATGCCCATAGTTCATATTGTAATTGTGTGTGCTAATCCTTATGATGTTTGTTAAAAGTTTTCTTTAGGATTTGTTCAAGAGTATTATTAGTTATTTCATCTTGACCATTAGATTGTGGGTAGTACGGTGTTGAAAAGTGATGTTGGATATTAAATGTGTCTAGGAATCTCTTCATGCCATTGTTCTTAAATGGTGTCCCATTGTTTGAAATTAATGCAAAAGTTCAAAGTGAGCAATAATGTGTCCAATATGAAATGACATATTACGTTATATGTTGTTGTAATGATAAACGTATGTCTAGTAGAGGAAGGTGGTGAGATTTTCTTGATTAGATCAATCCCCATATTGCAAATGGAAAAATAGGGATTTGGGTCTGAAGCTCAAAAGAAGGAGCATAAATCAAATTTCGATGTTCTTGACATTTGCTACATCTCTTAACATACACAAAGAAATCTTTTTCCATGTGTCTCCAGTAAAATCCTATGCGAACAAGTTTTGCACTAAATATTATCCTCCAAAATGACCTCCATAGGCACCTACATGGGCCTGTTCAAGTTTCATAGTGACTTTAGAGTCCAGACACCTAAGTAAAATTTCATTAAAGGATCTTCTATATAATACATCGAAAAGGATTATGTATTTGGTTGATAGCTTTCATAAGTGAGTTCAGGCGTTCGTTGTTGTTGGCTCGGGAATGGTTCCATCTTTTAAATAGTTATATGTTGTATCATACCATTCACTCAAGTCTTCCTTGGTTTTTATTAACACCTCTTCCGATTTACTATCAATTGAAGGTTGCATGATTGGGTGAATAGTAAACATGAATTCCTTTGAAAGATCTTGGGGTGATATAAGAGAAGCTGCACTTTCCATTGCATCTGCATGTCGATTATCTTTTCATGGGATGTTATCAGTGGTGAATGATTCAAACTTTTCCAACAAGTTCATTACGAGATCCTTATATTTTGATAATTTTTCATGTTTTTCTTTGTAGACTTTGCTTTTTTTTTTTATTACTACTTGAAACTCACTAAATATCTTAATATCTTTGACACCCATGCTTAAAGCAACACACAATCCATCAATTAATGCCTCATATTTAGCTGTGTTATTTGTACATAGGAAATTTAATTGATATGACAAGGGAATAGGATTTCCTATGGGAAGAATTAATATAACCCCAGTTCCAAAGCTTTTTCTACACTTAGATCCATCAAAATATAATTCCCATGTATGAGCTTCTATTGTCAACACATTGTCATCGAGAAAAGAGTCATTGCTAGGTAATGCTAAAGGAGAAGGAGTGTTAGCTAACTGGTTAGTCAAGGCTTGACCTTTGATTGCTTTTTGTGAAACAAAATTAAGGTCAAACTTATTCAAAAACATCACCCACTTAGCTAGGCATCTTGATAAGTTTGTTTTATTAAAAGATGTTTGAGAGGATCAAATTTTTCCATCACTTATATTTCCACATTTAGTAAATAGTGTCACAACTTATTGGTAGTGAATACAAGGGCCAAATATTGTTTTTCGATTGGTGTGTATTGTTTTTTATAATCTATTAGATTTTGGCTAATGTAATAAACAGGATGCTCTTTACTGTTTTTGTCTTGCTGAGCCAATAATGCTATGAGAGAATGGATTGATGCAACTATATAAAGGATGAATGGTTTACTCAGTATAGTAGGTTGTAGAATAGGAAGAGTTCCAAGATATTCCTTCAAACTCTCAAAAGCTTGATTACAATCCTCGTTCCAATAAAAGTGTACATCCTTTTTGAGGAGATGTGTGAATGGTAATTTTTGATCGACTAAAGATGCAACAAAATGACAGATGGCTTGAATTCTTCCTTGTAATGTGCACAATTAAGAAATATTTCTAGAAGGTGGCATGTTAATTATAGCATCAATTTTCTTTGTGTCCACCTTGATGCCTCTACGAGATATGATAAACATTAAAAAAATTCCACTATCTACTCCAAAGACACACTTGTTTGGATTTAGTGTCATGTTGTATTTTCAAATCTATTCAAAGATATTCTAAAGGACATTCACAATGTCTTGTCCTGTTAATGATTTGGCTAGGATTTCATCAACATAATCCTCCAAGACTTTATGTATGTAATCATGAAATATCAATGTCATTGCTTGTTGATAGGTTGTGCCTACATTCTTTAATCCAAAAGGCATCATAACCTACAAATTTTTTGGAAAATGGTTGTAAATGTTGTCTTATATTGATCTTGTGGGTTGATGAAGATTTGATTATATCCAGAAAATCCTTCCATGAATGACAACAAAGCATGCCCCGCAGTTGAATCCGCTATCATGTCAATATTAGGAAGGGGAAAATAATTTTTAAATAGGATTTATTCAAATCATGAAAATCCATACACATCCTAATATGATTGTCAGGTTTTGCAACCATGACAATGTTTGATATCCAGGGAGAATAATCAATAGGTCGAATGAAACCAACATCAAGGAGTTTTTCAAGTTCTCCTTTAACAAGAAAGGCTATTTTAGGATTCGTCTTTCATATCTTTTTTTGAATAAGCTTTCATTTTTCAGCAAGGACTATGTTGTGTGTTACTATCTTTGGATCTATTCCTAGCATGTCTGAATATTTCCAAGAAAAAAATTAGGAAAGTCATGGAGCAAGGTTGTAGTATCCTCTCGTTCTTCATCATCAAGTAACTTCCCTATCTTACTGACTTTTTCTTTATCATCTATGTCCATTGGTATATCAATTGTATCTCTCAAGGGAAGGACATTTGACTTGGGAAATTCAGGGTTATATTGTTCCATGCTTGTCTTTGTCATTACTTTCATCTTCTATATATTTTTGCTTGGTACTGAGCATAGCATAGGTGACTTTTTTCTTTGGAGGAGTAGAATATGACTTATCATAAACTCCTAACATTTGTTTCAAGGCTTCATTACTTTCAAAGTAATCCCATGATGGTGGTAAATCCATATCAAGTAATTTAGGATGCTTCATGGTGAGATTGGTTCTTGACTTGCATGTGATAGTATTGATGTTTAGCGATGGTCATTGATTTGATTTTGTTGTCGTAGAAAAGGAATACCCTAAACTAGTCTTTGTCTCTTGTGTGTTAGGTTCTATAGGAACTTGGATGCCTTGTTCATTCTTTCCACATCCTTTACCATTGTATCCCAATTGTTTCACAAGTTCATAGCCTCTCCCATAAAGTATTTCCATTTCTTTCAGGTTTGGAAGTTTTTGATAATCTATCTCATCAAAATTAGTTGTGTAACTTGTATTTTCTTCCAAAGTGGATAAGGTAGATGCTTGTGAAGGTTCTTCTAAATTCTGAGTTGACATAACCATGGGTTGTTCTTGCTTTTCATCCTCTCTTCTTGTGATTATATACTCTCCCATAAATGAAGGTGTGAATTCCAATGAACACCAATCCTTGCCTAGTAATTTGGACACCGGTTCTTCTTCTTGTTTGTCAACCTCGATAGGTTCTATGTTATATGTTGGAATAAACGCATTTAGAGGAATTGTTCCTTTTTGAACTTGTAAAAAACTTTCAATCTCGAGGTATATTTCAACTTGGTAGACTTTGTTTTTATAGACATATTTCATTATACCATGAAGGGTTGAAGGCACCACATGCATTTCATGAATCCATGGTCTTCCCAAAAGAAGATTGTATGAAATATTATAAGGCATGCCATGAATAGGAGTTTGCAAGGTAGCCTTTCTGACTGTAATAGGAAAGGTAATCACACCAAGTGGTTGCTTGGTAATATTGTCAAATCCCCTAATAGATAAAGAATCGTGTTTGATTTGTGATTTTTCCACATGAAATCTATCTAATAATTTCACACTACATGCATTAAGGTTCGATCCATTGTCAATAAGGGTCCTTTTGATGCCTATTCTATTGAATTGGGATATTATAAAAAAGGCCTCATTTTGCTTCTTGAATTCTAATGGAGGGAGCTCATGTTGGTGAAATGTAATGTCTACATTAACTTTATTCATTCCTAGTATTAGAGCTTCCACATCATTTGCATTCATACTAGAAGGAACCACTACTTGTTACAATGTTATTTGAAGCATAATGTGATAGTTTGGTGAATTTTGAATTAGGTCCCAAAGGGATATCTTTGCAAGAGTATTCTTAAGTTGTTCAAGGTATGTGCAGGATCATCATGGAAAAAATAGGCCCTTAAGTGGCAAAAAATTTAGAAAAATCAGAGTTAGGCAACTTGACGTAAAAATTTGAATAAGTTATCTATATTATTTCAAAAATATGTAAGAATAGAATCTATAGAAAATTGAATGTACTTTCTAAACTACTAGGTTTGTTTTAAAAAAAAAACTATCTGGTGAAAATTTGAAATTTCAATGCAATGGTACTTAAATTTCAGGGAAAAAATAAGAAGTAGGTGTTTGTCTGACCACCCTAACCACAATAAAATGGTAATATTTTTTTATAATATTTTAGATATAAGTAGAGGACTCATGCCCTGATGTGATGCATATTTTTTTGTAATTTTTTTCCAAGTAAATTATTAATTATGAATTTTTTATTACAACTTTTAAAAAATATAAAAACTTGTATGTCTAACCACCTTAACTTGGTCTAAACTTCATGAAATTCATATTTTATTTTTTAATCATATAATATGTGAAGCATAAAATGTGACGCATGTTTTGGATTGAAAAATTGTGATACCATTTGAAAGCTATAGATTTTTTTCAATCAGCCTATCAATCAAGACTTTTGTCGTAATTTGAATAGAAAATGAATAATAATTACTTATTAAATTCAAAATAAAGCATAATTTATATCAGTGGAAAGTTGAGAATATCTTTTAAAAACCCTTTTTGTTTCATCAATTTTGGGTAAAACAATAGTCATCAGCCACATACCCATCATATTGCCACTTTTTGGCCCATCATGATCTTGCACATACCCTTCAAGAAGATCATACTCTTTAGTGTGCTAAGATAATCGAGGAGCACTAGGAAATATGGGATTAGGAAAAGGTAAGGGTGTTATGGTTGGTTGTTGTGGTTGCGGATTATTCTAGTGTTGTATGTATGAGCAATAGTATTATTACTTGGTGGTTGAAAGACATCATGCTTAGGTGGGTAAAGGGTAAACTCAAGTTTATTTGGAGGTTGAGGCTTATGTGAAGGTGGGTAAAGGATAAGTTGAGGTTGAATCACATTGACATATTTTGTTTTAGGTTTCTCACAACAAGCTTTAGTGCATGGACTTTGCAAGATGAAGCCTTCAAGGGCTTCATCTAACATGTCAAATTCATCTTGACTAAAAGACTTGAGGGATAAGTTAACATTGATCGGTTTAGGTTCTTCATAACAAGCCTTAGTGGATGATCTTAGTGAGAGGAAGTCCTCAAGGGCTTCATCTAACATGTCTAAATCATCACTACTAAAGGGCTTGGATGATATGTTTTGTCTAAATTTAAGCATTTTTTGAATTGTTTCTTTTGATGTTTTTTGTTTTTTGTTTTTCATTTTCTGATATATCTAATCTAAGTGAACTAGGAAGTAATGCTAAAAATCAAAATTTTCAAAATCTAATGCTATCCATAATTGCCATGAATTTAAATGATGCTATTTCTAATGATTTCAATGTAATAGAAAGTAATTGAATGGAAATAAAAAAGTAACTAAGACAAAAAAGAGCTTAAAAAAATGGAAACTAAATTTTGAAAACAACAATGTAAAATGTGCACTAGGACTAATTTTCCCAGGGTGGCGAATGAGTCCCAATAGGGATATTTTTTTTAAAAAAATCTAATTTTTTGGGTTGATTTTTATGTGTTCTATGCTATACAATGAAAAACTAAAATGAAAATGCATAATTTTACTAAGTTTCAATGAACTTAAGTGCAATAATACAAGCTAAATGAACATTTCACTAAAGCAAATTTTGAAACCCTAGAATGTGAATTAAACAATGCAAAATGAAATGAAATGTTAATGCAAGATAAATTTAGGATGTAAATGCACTCCAAATCAGAAATATGATCCTCTAAATGCAGGTTCACGAAAATGAACCAAAGATTTTTGTATGGGGGCCTCTCTTGCACTTCTAGGGTTTTGGACCTAAAAGGAGAGAGATACAAAAACCTTAACGATTCACTCAAGAACAAACCCTTGAGATTCCAATGAAAAGTATATTTAAATCTATAAAAGGGGATTGTCCTAGCAACTAAAAATAGATAAGAGGGGTTCACAGCCAAGTATAAACTTGGAAAATGCAAGATGTTTGAAAACACACTATGAAATGAAAAAAGACCTAAATAACCTATAAAATACTTTGAAAATGCAATAAAAAAGGAATAGAAAAATATAAAATTAAATTGTGTGCACCTAGAAATATTAGGATGACTAAAAGTAGCTCTAAAAATCTAGAAATGTTTCCTTTTTGACCAATTGGGACTCATTCGCCAAGCTAGGCAACATAGTCCTAGATCAGGGTTTCTACCCAAAAAGTTATTTTAGGGAAAAGGGTATTGAAATCTACAAATTGATCTGGAAAAAACCTTCAGTGGGACTCATTCACTACTAATGAAAAATCAGTCCTACTCCATTTTTTTAGAAATTGAGATCACTGATCTACTCTCCAACACCTACACTTTCTTCCCATATTGAATTTTGGATCTGCATCTATGAAAACACTTGCAAAACATAATACAATTTGATTTTCTAATTGGGGATTTTCCTCAATCAAACCCCTAGTTCGGTAATTAAACCTTGAAAGAGATAATAAAATACACATGAAAACCCTAGCCTTAAGTGTGTTTAAGACTAAGAAATCTAAAACATGATGCAATCTTATTTTAACATGCAAGAACAAGATGCATAAATGAAACTTGAATGATGTAAGACTCACTTTAGGAGATCCTAAATCACCTCAAATGAATCTCAATGGTATGCAAACCTTCCTTAGGTTGAAAGTAGCAAGATAATGTAAGATGGAATCACTTAGAAGACAACTCATTAGGCTTGGCTTGATGGCTAGTTGAATCTCCCCAACCTAGAATTCCTCATGATTCACCATAGAAATCCATAATCAACCCTTGAAAATGCTAGATATTGAAAAAAGTGAGCTTGAAGACCTACAAAATTACTTGAATTGTTGCTCCAAAGCTTCAACTTTGTTGCTAATAGACTTTTGAATACTCTTGTGAACTTGATCTTTGAATTTTATCTTGAAAGATATTTGCTCAATATGCTTGAATTGCTTAGATGTCCCTTGAAAATGATTTATAAACTTGTATTTATAGGAATTAACACCTAATTGACCATTATTTAGACCTCAAAGGCTAACATCCACTGGAAATTTGATTTAAATTGGTGAATTTCCCACTCAAACTTGAAAAATGCCCCAAATGGGACTCATTCACCACCCTTGGTGAATGGGTCCCACCAGAGGGGACTCATTCACCCAAGGTGGTGAATAAGTCCCACCTAAGGTTTTTGGAATTTATATAATTTTTGAGTGGAATAAGCCTTGAGATCCAAAAATAATGGGTTGGAGGGGCCTATAAATGGTGATTTTAAAGAGTAATTAATGGAAGAGTGCCAAAATAGGTCCAAATTAATTGTGAAATTTCCTGTTTCTTCAAGAGTGTAAAATTTTCTATGCTACACTTTCACATTATTTGAAAAAAAAAAAAAAATTATCTGAAGCTTTTAATTAAAATTGTATTGTTGTTTTCTAGGTGACATTCCCCTATTCATTTTCTAGTGCCCCTTCACATGCTAGCGATGGTTTTAATTTTTAATTTTTAAAATTTTGAAATCATATTTAACTTTTCACATTGTTGGCTATGTGGGAGTTTGATATCTCTTCAAATCTATAGTTCAAATTTTTAAATGGTGCAAGAGCTAACTCCTACCTTTTCCTTATTTAAATATACATAAGAAGATTTAAACCAAGAATATTCACATAGGTACCAACTCTAATAGTTGATACTTCGCAATCAAGTATTATTTTGTTTTCAAATTTCATATTGCCTTCTTATTTGCTAAATAAAAATATTTCCTTCTAGTTAGACAAACGAGATGAATCAAAATATTGTTAGATAAAACCAAATATTATTCTTGTAAGTTTTTTCTCCACTTAAGCATCCCTTATTCAATTTTTTTGATTAAAATAGCAAGGGAAAGGTCCCTTGAACCCATACAAAGAGATAGATAGGTATTACGGTCAGAAGAGCAACACTAGCAAAATAGAAAAAACCAACGGATGGACAAACAACAGAAAAAACAACACCAGGCCAACAAATCCAAGCAACAACCATCACCAGAAGAAAAAAAACTTCATAACCAAACAAACAGAGAGAGTTAAAGACACCAAAGGGTATGCAGACCTAGAGAAGACATAATCAAGATAGCTAAAAATAAAAAGATAGGTACACCAGACTAGTTTCTTGGAGTACATATATTAAGTCTGATTCCATTTTTAGTTGATGGATCTTGTCACCCCACACATCTAAATATTTTGTTGAATTATCCTTTGGCTATTCCTTGTCTTCCCATGGGGTAGGCATCTTTCTCTATCCCTTCCTTACTTTTTCCATACCATTAATTGTACCAAATATCACTTTCCTCATAATACCCAAAGTTATTGAGGTCAGCCCTTTGAAATATTGTTCCATCTTGTCGACCCTTTTTTGTAGCTCTCTAAACTTGGTCTCATAATACTCATTGGGCTTGTAGCACTATTCTAAAACCTTTCCTAGGTGCCCCACGTCTTGAGTATCCTTTGTTGGAAAGAGACACTGCACAAGTCATCTGGTGTTGTCATTGATGGAAATCCTAGTCAGTAATCCCATCTGCACCTCAGTAATTGCTTATAGCAGAAGTCAGATTGACGATATGTGTTAATTGTCAAAGCTAAAACATGGCATTCGACAGAGTTGTGTACATTGACTCATATGTAAATTACTTTTATAATTTTATGTTTTGGATCTTAGGTAAGGTCTTTTGATGTATGAACTATCTTATATTTGAATCATATGGCCTCATATTGATTGGTGTGCAAGTTGGAAGATCCTTTTTATTGATTTTCAGTCTAACAGTGCAGAAAGGCCAATGAGATGAGTATAGCATGTTGTGGATATTTGAGGCATAATTGTTTAAGGTGTTTCATGTTCAAGACATGTTGGTTTGGGTCCTCACTATGTTTTGGATGACATTGGTTGGTTCACATTGATAATTGTTTATGGATTAGGATGACAATTTGTGCACATTTCATATTTTGTTAAAGCTAACATGTAGTTGATGTAATCTCTAGTAGCGGATATATATAAATGAGTATTCATAACATTTTGTGATGTGATGCAATATGATGTGAGAGTGAGAGGTATTATAGATCAATTATACCATATTTCACTTTAGCAGAACAAAGATTGGTGATTCGAATTAAAGCAGACAGAGTTTCAATAGCATAATCAAACAAAATGTGAAGAATGCTATCAATGTGCTTAACCAGAACTATAATCAAGCATTAGTCAATTCTATCTCATAGTTCCATTCACTCCAGTTGTCTGTATGTTATTGGTTTCCACGTAAGAAATCCTTGTGTTATGGTGTTATGTTTGATTTCCTTGTGTTCTTACATCTATCTTTTGGTTCAATGCTATAAGTGGTTTAAAGATCAAGTTAATAAAGTTAAATTTTGCAGAACACTGATTCACCCCCCCTCTCAGTTTTCCTTGATTCCAATAATTGGTATTAGAGCCTAGTTCCTTGGAAGAAGTTTAATAGCTTTGGGGAAGATCTAGGAAGGTGATTCAATGGATTCCAACAGTCTTCAACAACAACTTTTGGTGGCACTAGATGATCTTGATTAGTCCAAATCTGAAGTTTGGGAACTGCGAGTAAGCCTCATGAATGCTGAGAAATTTTTTCAATCATTGAAAGATCAAATCAATAAGTCCAGGGAAAAGGGAAAGGATCTTTGTGATCAACTCAAGCAAAAAGAAAGTAAAAGCATGGAAGGTGAACACCTAAGTCAAACCTTGAAGGAAAAAGTAGAAGAATGTGAAAATCTCATTGGAGATAATGTTGTCCTAAAGCAAGAGATGGAATCTATTGTGATGAGGATGACCAAGGAGATTGAAGAGAGAAATAAGCATGAAGAGAATCTTACTCATTCCTTGAAAGAAAGATCTGATGAATGTAGAAAAATAAGTGGTGGATTCAATAAGCTAGAGCTTGAATTGCAACAATCCATAAATAGTGAAGAAGAGCTTGAAAGAAAAAAAATTATTCTCAGGGATGAACTTGCTACTGCAAATGAATACAAAGAGAAGTTCAAGACTAGCTCAGCAAATCTTGATGAGCTGATTCAAAGTCAAAATATTGGAAGTGACAAGCAAGGTCTTAGATATGAGAAAGGAGAAAGCTTCGGATCTACTCAAAGTAAATTTAGGCAAGGAAATTAGATGAGCAAAGCTAGAAGGTATCTGGTAAGACAACCCAATGCTTAAAATTTCAATGGATACTATTTTGTTTGCAATAAATTTGGTCATATGGCTGCTCAATGTAGAAGTAGAATGAATCCAAGTGGTCCATCATTCTTCAGTCAGTGTTTCAAGTGCAATAAGTATGGTCATAAGTCAATTTAATGAAGAAATATTTCAAACAACTTCTTCAATAAAAATGTTAGATGTTATTCCTACAATAAATTTGGCCATATTGATAACCAGTTCAAATCAAGAGAAAATCAATGGAATAACTAGTTTGGACAAAGAAATGTTGTGTGCTATAATTGTAAAAAATCCAATCACATTGCAAGATTTTGTAGAAGCAAGAAGGGTTTGGTAAACAAAGGGAAAAATATGCAAAAGGATGATAAGGGAAAAGGAAAAGTTACTACGGATGAGATCAAGAATCAAATGAAGAAGACATGGGTGAAGAAAAATGTTTCTAATATAGGAAATGAATCCACACTAGAATTTGGTGCTAGAAATTCCTCTAGGAATTAGTTTAAGGCCTCTAGCCTAGGGGGAGCCTCAAGAAAATATTTTACCCCCCCTTCTGATAGTTGGTATTGGAATGTGGCAAATTGCAATGATTGCAATAATGATCTATAGATGTTTTGGGAACACTTGTGGAGGAAATTTATGCAAAATTGAAGGTCTGTAGAAGAATTTTCTTTCACAGACTATGAAAATAGGGTGTACAGAAGACCTAGGGAAAAATCATTTATTGCAATAAAAATTTAGGCGTACGAATGATAAAAGGTTACTTCTATTCCTCATTCGTCACATTGCATTTCAAGAAGAAGAATTTTGGAGAGCTCTGCAGCGAATTTTGGTGAGATACAAGTCTAAAGGTGATTTGGTGAACAAACCCTAATCTAGCAAAAGGTATTTATCTGCAAAACTTGTGAATTTGAAATTTCTAGAAATGGCCACTCCGTTGGTTGTAGATATTAAGGATAGACCTCTCCCAAAATTCAAATGGAACCCATTCAAATCCATTGAGACAGAACCATTAGGTGCATTTTCTTCCATTATGTATGGTTTTTTGCATATTGAAGATATTAGGGCATATACTCATGCGAATGTTGAGGAGTTAGGAAGCTCCTAGTTGTTAAATTTGTACACAGATCACAAATTGTCAATTTTCTCATGTTTGACAAAAATGAATGGGTCTGATACATACTAAGTTGAGTGAATTCCAAGTTCATGTGGTTAAATCAACCCTTCAAGATCACAAGAGAAGCTATAAGCATTGTAACTGGTCTGAATTCTTTCAGTGGGTTGTCTACATTGAAATATGTGAAGAACCAAATAGTCACTGAGGCAACCAGTTCCACTTTTGACAAGAGAGGCATGCAAATTAATGACACCATTGAATTAGATGTAAGATTTACTTGTATGGTTATTGGATATAAAATCTATCATTCCAACTGGGATAACTCTATATCTCGTACTGCAATCTATGCAACTTATCAAATGATCAAGGAAAATGCAGAATATGACTTATGTGAGTTACTCTGGAGCCAGCTAATTGAATATCTTGCTAAAATCAAGAAGGAAAAGAAGAACTCCTTCAAGTATGGCAATATTTTATTATGTCTATTCTTCTAATTCATGAATGAAGTTTTGGGAGTTGGTAAAGTGCTATGGGAAGGTGACATATTGGTAGATGTTCAAATCAGAGACATCTTATATAGAATTGGTGATAGCAAAGCAAGGAAAACTACTACTTTGGGTTACTTCAAAATATTTTAGAATGAAATGCAAGCTATGGAAAGGATTCCTAAATCTATTATAGAAAAATATAAGGACACTATTTGCTTCATGGTTGACATTGATCAATGTTTGATGGAAGTAGTAGAACCTAGAATAGTTTAGATAATTCCTATGGGATATGAGGTTGAAGAACACATTTTTGAGTTGTATGCCCAACACTTGTTGACTAAACCTTGGGATATGATAGAACAAAGGTTTGGTACCTTTGAAGAGAAGAATATGCAAGTGCATGCACAACTGAGGAAGCCTATGATAGTCTAGAAGGTGAGAAATGAAGTTGAAGCTTTTGCAGAAAGTATCGGCATATCAGTTGAAGCAATGAGGGAAGATAGGAAGAAAAGAGAACAAGTTGAAGAATGGGAGCCTGCTAGAATAGAGTTAGCTAGTCTGGTAGCATCCTTTCCTAGAATTAGATCTACAAGGAGCGTTGCACCCTCATCTGGTCCTACAAATAAATCAAGCTGAGTAAAAGCTCAAGTCAAGACATCCAGAAGAGAAGGAAAAAGGAAGAAGGATAAAAGCACAAGAGTCTATTTTGTTGTTGAAGATGATGAAGAATCTAAATTAGATGAAGTAAGAGAAATCAAGCATAAGGGCACAAAGGCATCAAAAGTATCTAAGTACAAGCCCTTTGGTGAAGAGAAACCAAAGAAAAAGGTGAAAAATGATAGATCAGGTATGACTATAGAGGAATTGGAAAAATATTTAATTAAGAATGCTAATCTAAAACCACTTTCTGAATGGCATGACACTTTTGATAGTGTCGGTCAGAGAAATCTTGAAGAAGCCACAATAAAATATTTGAATATATTCAATATGACTCTCATAGAAATAATGTCAGAGTTGCCTAAAGGGTTATATGAAGTCTTAGAAATGTGGAGAGTAAATGCAAGAACTAAAGATGAATGAATGAGAGAATGCATACTTGTCAATCTATGTCTGGTAATGTCAATAGAAGAAATGAAGAATATACTCAATGATTCTAAAAATTATTTTAAGAGAAAATCAAGGGTGAATATGATTATGATTAGATAGACTAAGGAAGTAACAAAAGACAGAGAAAATTATTAAGGAAGATCTGTTGAAGAACATATATAACATTTTTTCTGAAGAAACTCATGATGAAGATGTTCCATTTGGTTTGGAAATTGAAGTGAAAGAAGACACATTTGAGGACACTCAAAATCCTCTAGATATGAAAGATACTGAAATTACCATGGATACTGAAGCTCCTAAAGATATATCAGTTGAAGAAATAGAGATTCCCAAAGCCAAGCAAGAATATATGGTTGAAGAGGGTATGTGCATGATCATCATGGCAAAAAAAGGCCCTTAAGTGGCAAAAAATTCAGAAAAATCAGTGTTAGGCAACTTGACGTAAAAATTTGAATAAGTTATCTATATTATTTCAAAAATATGTAAGAATAGAATCTATAGAAAATTGAATGTAGTTTCTAAACTACTAGGTTTATTTAAAATAAATAAAATCTATTTGGTGAAAATTTAAAATTTCAATGCAGTAGTACTTAAATTTCGGGAAAAAATAAGTAGGTATCACGACCACCCTAACCATAATAAAATGATAATATTTTTATAATATTTTATATATAGTAGAGGACTCATGTTTGGATGTGATGCATATTTTTTGTAATTTTTTCCAAGTAAATAATTAATTATGAATTTTTATTACAACTTTTAAAAATATAAAACTTATGTCTAACCACCTTAACTTGGTCAAACTTTATGAAATTTAATTTTTTTTAATCCTATAGTATGTGAAGCATAGAATGTGACGATGTTTCAGATTCAAAAAAAGTGATACCGTTTGAAAGTTATAGATGTTTTTCAATCAGCCTATCGATCAGGACTTTAGTCATAATTCTAATAGAAAATTAATAATAATTATTTATTAAATTCAAATTAAAGCATAATTTATATTGGTGGAAATTTGAGAATCTTCTCTAAAAACCCTTTTTGTTTCATCAATTTTGGGTAAAAAAAAAGTCATCAGCCACATACCCTACAAATACCCATAATATTGCCACTTTTTGGCCCATCACGATCCTGCACATACCCAAGAAAAGAAGGCTGAAGAAAAGGAGGTTGTGATGGAAGAAAGAGACATTGTAAAGGTAGTAAAGGAGTTTATAGAAAAGCAATAGGAGGTTTTTGACCCTGAATTGGTTGAAATTCCTATCAACTTGGCCACTCTATCTCCTATTAAGAAGTTGAAGGTAGCATCATTTGCTCAGGCCAAGGCAAGGGAGGAGATATTGAAATCTCACATTGGAGACAGTGAGTTGCTAATCCTTGCATCCAATATCTTGGAGAATATCATTCCCACACATGTCAAGGACTCATCTGATTCTCCCTCTAGTCAGCTGAAGAAACTTATCAACTCTGTAAGTACTCAGTTTGAGTCTCTTGAAAAGTTAGTTGAGGATAAGGTCCAGAAAGAATTTGATGCAAACAGGTTCAGTAGATTGAAGTGTATAATTGCTAATGATAAATCCTTATTAGCTACCTATGAAAAGAACATTCAAGGTGCAATATTTGAGGGTGCAAATATCTAAAATTCATGCTTATCCTTGTCAAAATTCACTGAGGTCACTGACAAGAAAATTAAGGAATATGAGAAATAGTTAGTAGATATTTCTCAAGCCTTTGAACCTCTAACCGTTTATGTGAGTAAGAAAGAAGGTCAAGTCATATCCCTGATTGAAAAAATTAAACATTTGAAGCATGAAAAAGATAAAATTGTTGAAAGGGTATGTGAGCTCAGAGGACTAATTGATCCTAAAATGGAGACAATGCTTAGTGCATTGAAGGAAGCACAGAATGCTATGGTTGTCAATGATCTGACAAATCTTGAGTTAGTAGAGATGCAATCCTACCTATTATGTGGTCACATGACTATTTTGGAGAGTCTCAAAAAGTGTTGGGACACTAGTTTAAACCTATTGAAGAACAATTTTGAAGACATATTCCAGTCCATGTAAGTTAGAAAAGCAATTTTGTACATATACAGTTTGTTCATAGAAATTTTGTATGCGGATTCTTGTCTTCACCATTGATGTTAAAGGGGAAGTGTGGGACAGTGAAAAATGTCATATTCATCTTAGGGGGAGTTGAGATTAAATGTTTTTTGAAGTTTTGGGGTTTGCAATGTATTCATGTTGGTACTGATTCTGACACTTAGTCATTTTTCACTAAGTGTTCCCATCAATGCCAAAGGGAGAAATTGTTGTCAAGAGACACTACACAAGTCATCTAGTGTTGTCATTGATTACAACCCTAGTCAGTAATCCCATCTGCACCTTAGTAATTGCTTATACAGGAAGTCAAATTGAAGATATGTGTTAACTATCAAAGCTAAAATAGGGCATCTGACAGAGTTGTGTACATCGACTCATATGTAAATTCCTAGTATCATTTTGTGTTTTGGATCTCAAGGAAGGTCTTTTGATGTATGAACTATCTTATCTTTGAATTATAGGGCCTCGTATTGGTTATTGTGCAAGTTGTAAGATACAGTTTATTGATTTTTAGTCTAACAATGCAGAAAAGCAGACTAGATGAGTATAGCATGTTGTAGATATTTGAGGCATAATTGTTTAAGGTGTTTCTTATTTGAGACATGTTGTTTTGGTTCCTCACTATGTTTTGGCCAAAATTTGTTGGTTCAAATTGATAATTGTTTATGGATTGGGCTGACAGTTTGTCTATGTTTCATATTTTGTTAAAGCCAACATGTAGTTGATGTAATCTCTAGTTGTGGATATATATAATTGATTATTCATATCATTTTGTGATTTGATGCTATATGATGCATGAGTGAGAAGGATTATAGAAAAATTGTGTGTAGTTTCACTTGAGTAGAACAAAGATTGGTGATTCAAATTAAAGCAGATAGAGTTTCAAGAGAAGAATCAGATATAATGTGTATAATGTTGTCAATGTGCTTAACTAGAGCTATAATCAGGAATTAGTAGATGCTATCTCATAGTTCATTCACTCTAGTTTTATATATGTTATTTTTTTCCATGTAAAAAAATCCTTGTGTTATGGTGTTATGGTTGATTGCCTTGTGTTCTTGCATCTTTCTTTTGGTTCAATGCTATAAGTGGTTTATAGATCAAGTTAATAAAGTTAAATTTTGTAGAACACTGATTCACCCCCCCTCTTAGTGTTCCTTGATTCCAACATCCTCCCAGGGGATTGAGTCTGCTTCTTTAGTGACTTTTTTTGTTTGTTTGTCTTCAACATCTTCGAAGTCCTCCAAGTCATGAACAAAATATTGGTTAGCTCCTTCTTCCTCATACTCTTCTTCATTTCTTATGGATTCTTCATCAATCTCTTCCCCAAGAACCCTTGCAATTTCCTTCTTATTGAGGTCAACAATCCCTTCATTCTCTGAAGGCTCTTCATTGGATTCATCAAAGTAAAGATTTTTTTTCCTTTTTAAGTTTGGTTTTCCAATCTAGCAGACCTCCTTCCTCCTTTACTTCTACTAGAATCATCCTTTTTCCCTTATTCTTCTTTCTAAGAATGATTAATACTGAGGAAAATTAAATCATGAGGGTAAGTCCCAAAAAAAATTACCTTTTGATTATTTCTTAAATTGACCATAAAAATGGTTTTATCAAAAACATTTTGATCGGTGGGCTACTTGTCCTTTTTATTCCTTTCCATAATCTTGTGAGTCATAAAAACCTCCAAATCATAACCCAATACATGGTGATAAGATCTAATCTTGCTAACATAAGCATGAGCACAATGAATGTTTTCCTTCCCTCAATTCTTTGAGAGGTCATCTCCTAAGCTGGCCAATTTGAATTCAAAAAGGGGTGGGAGATTTTAACTCTTGGGTGAGCATGCTAACATAATTTCAACCCTTTACTTTGCATGGATTGGATTCCCATTTCAATTTGTAGAGTAGATCCCATTTATAGAATCCTTAAAAATATATTCTTTTATTTGAAGAGGAATATTATGATAGTTACAAATATTCCTTTGGAGTTAGAGAGGCCCACATCAGTAATTGAGTCAATGGCATTATTTCCCCCTTTGAAGATGTGAAATAACAAATACCTTTCCATAGAGTTAAAAACCTTCCTTAAGTCCTAAAGCAAGTTGTTGATCTTCCAGGGGGCTAGCCTAACCACTAAGGGACTCGATTATCAGTCAAGAATACCCCTTAATAACAACTTAGTGAAACCTAGTTCATTCAACCTTCTTATTCCTCTCCAAGTAGCAGTAGCCTTTACTTCGACATTGGTAGCCATCCCTAAGAACTTGGCATAAGCCTCTATGCAACTTCCATTATGATCTCTACTAAGACCCCTCGTAGTCGCAATCCTTGATTTACCTTCAGAGCATCCACCAAAATTTAATTTAACCCAGCCTTCTAGAGAAGGCTTCCATGTGGTCCCTTTCCTATTTAGAATCTTTTCCCAATTAATCTATGTGAGATCATGGTTGAGACCCCATAATTTTTTGATCCTAAGTTCTTTGTAGTCTAGCATAACTTTTGAGAGACCAAATATTTTTGAGTTGATTTTTTGTACCATAGAAGACCTCACTGCTACTTTTTTGCTTTTCCTTGAAAATTCTATTATAACTCTCCTTTCAAAGGTTCTAGACAACAAAAGGGGGATCCTGTTGCCATAATTCTTTAATGATAGGATGTGTGAAAGGGCTAAAACACCATTGGTTTACAAGATCCTTTAATTCATTTGGTAACACCCAATCAGTTAGGATATTCTAAAGAGCCAAAGACAAGACTTCTCTAGTAAAAGAACATTGAGTAAGCAGATGGGAAATAGTTTCTTCCTTGGCTAAACATAGGGAGCATCTATTAGCAAACTAGAAACCTCTCTTATTAACAACATCAATAGTAAGGAATCTACTATGTATAACCACCCACTAAAAAAATAAATTTTAGAGATCAATTTAGAATTCCAAATTGGAAGCCAATTGAAATTCAAGTCAATTCCAGGAGCAACATGTAGTATTTCATAAGATGATTTAATAGTAAAGGTCCTAGAATGGTTATCACCCTAGATATAGTCATCTTATCCTCCTTGGAGAACCAAAAAACAACCTCCAATCATCAAGTTGAGTGTAGCAAAAATATCAGAGTGACCCTGCATATTAATTCCTCTTCTTCGATTCACTTCCAAGGCATCTTCCTTAAAGTTTTTCCATCTAGGGATCCCTCCAGACCAAGTAATTTGTAACCATTAAGAATAGTTCCATATAAACTTGTAAGGTTGTTTATTAAAATGGATAACTAAGAAACCAAATATAGAGTAGGTATTTTCCCCCATGGTTCATCCCAAAACCTAATTGACCTCCCATTCCCAACTTTCCTTCTAGCTCCATGTTGTAAGGTATTTATATTTTTTAGAATATTGTTCCAAAAGGTAAATCCATTTGTAAAACTTTAAGAGAAAAATAAACTTCCAGGGGGTCATTACCCATATAATTATCACTGAGAATTCTTGAAGAGAGATAATTAGTAAATTGCTATGTTTTGAAGAGAGGACTTCAAAATTTGAATTTTACCAGCTTAACTGAGTAACTTTCTTTTCCAACTTGCACATTTTTTATGGATTCTTTCAATAATCCCATTCCAATATGATTTATGGGGTTTCTTAGTACTTATGTGGAGCCCTAATTAGACATTAGGGATCCTCACTTCTTGATGTAACCTATAATTCTTAAAATATTGTTCTTCACCTATTGAGTAGTACTAAAAAGCACAATTTACTCTTGTTATAATTTATAAATTGGCTTGAAGCTACATCATACTAAACAAATGGGAAATAGGCATGTCCCACCTTTTGGGAGATGGAACAACTTTGGGGACCTATTTCACTCTCAAGTTCATTACGAAACTAAGATCCCTCAACCAAGTGACTCAATTAATGGAAGGATAACCACAAGGAGTTTTATTTAGGTGTGATTAAATGGGGGTTCACCATTAAAATGAAGCTTCAAAGGATAAATGCAAAGTCTAATGCACTAAACCCTAGAAAATTGAATCATGAAATCAGATTACTAAACAAAAAGAAAAAAAAGTACCTAGACAATAGGAGATGTCTAAAAAAGATCTAAAAACCCTAAAATTTCTTATTTATGAATTACAATGGGACTCATATGCTAGGTATGGGAAATTTAATCCTACTATAGGAATCTGGGCAAGATCTAGAATCTTCTACTAGTAAATCAAGATCTACAGAAAACTACTAAAAAGAGGTATAATAGGACTCATACGGCTAGAGGGATGATTTATTCCTATTGTTATGGTTTGAATGAAACTTTTGTATCCTCTAGTGATCTTTTGTAGCTTTCATCTTGTTTGATCTCCAAGTGTGAAAGTCTAAACTTTTTCCTATAGGTGAGTTTTTGTGAAGATGACAACTTCTTGACAACTTTGAAAACTTTTCTCAATCTTGCAATTTTGTCTTCAAAGGATCTTCAAGATTCAATTCACCTAAATATGTAATCACAATAAAGAGATTTTTTTTTATGTTAGGGAATAGGGGTTTTCCTTGGTCAAACCTCATTTTAGAAATTAAAGATTGAAATGAAATGAAATAGCATGAAGGAATGATGAATGAACAAATGCTATGTTGCAACTCACCAAACCTTTGAAATCAAGGTTGAAAAATTGTGTGAAATGGCTCCAATAGATGTGGATCTTAACTCTTGATTGAATGCTTGCTTGAATCATGAAAACCTACATCACAAATGCGAGCTCAAAAAGACACATGATGCATGAATACTTTGACACGATGCTTGAATCTTGAATGTAGCTTCAAAATACTTGATCATCAACTCATGAATGCTCTTGATATCATAAAATTTACTTAAGAATGATCTCTTGAAAATATTAGGTGAAATTATGTGAAATAACCTTGTATTTATACTTGTTTATGCAAAATTTCTTGAAATTATAACACTACAAGTTGACATCAAATCTAGGATAATAAAATCATGCCAAGATTTTGATTCAAAATAGGTCCTATCTAAAGTGAGACTCATACAACTGTTGGGGGATATGAGTCCCATTATCTTAAACATAGGAAACAAACTCCAAAAAGTGTCTTGTTCAATGCAATGTTTAAATTTAGGCCCTGAGACCTAGGTGGGACCCATATTCCCAAGGTGGTGTATGAGTCCCAGATCACTAGATCTAGAACACAACCTCAAAAATTGAATCATGATTTTCCATTTATTAAATTTTGAGATTATCCATTAAAAAATTCATTAAATAAGGGCGGTGGAAGCAAAATAGGACCAAATAAGGCATAAAGAAGCCCAATTTTAACAGGGAGGGCCCAAACATGTGGAAATGTAAAGGAATAAATATTCTTACACTACATTTATCTCCCACTTTAGTCAAAGGAGGAACTTGCTTCAAACTCACAATAAAGTAGACAAATTCACATCAATAGTGGTCTTAGTGTACCAATGCTAGTGACATAGGATGACAAAGATCAAGAGGAATGATCAAGCCCCTAGGTTCAAGATCCTATGGAAAACCAACATAGGCACAAAAGAACACACATGTGAATAATATATAAAGCAACAACAAGGGAGAAGCATAAACTTCCAAAGACAAACAAGAAAGAAAAAAAGAAAGAAGGGTGGATCAAGGCTCGATAGTCTATCCAACATGATATGGACCAGCTCTAAGATATTTGTCCAAAAAATATTTACAAGTGGAACATGATGTCCACTATGAAAAATAAACACAAACTCACATGGGCTAGTAGAACCTCGGGTCATATGCTATGATCTATTTAGGATCTAGGACTAATTTGCTTACAGAATGTGTAACGTAAAAGATCAATTATTACAACGATGAACATAAATGATTACATAATTAAATGCTCAAATGAATAAAAGAACATAACATAAAATAAATGCCAAGATAATGAACTGAGAAAGAAAAGAGAGAAGAAATAGAGAGACGAAACCACAATTGATAACGGAGTTCGTCCCTAAGGACTACGTCTCCGGGTCCCTCTCCAATGGAGGACCGATCCGATTAGCTCCAAAATCAGTTACAATGGCTTCAAGACTATCTCCTTCAAGCACAGTAGCATGACATTACTCTGATGTGCAGAAACGTCTTCAAATCTCCCGAGCATTCTCTCGCTATCTCACCACCTGGACTTAGAAAACAAAGGCCTATACCCCTCCTTTTATACAAAAAGTTTGCCTAATTAGGCTTAACCACCAAATTAAATGCTCAACCTCCTTATGACCTCGTACAAGATATCTGGTATCTCCATTTTGGCTTCTGGTTCAGATTGTTAGAGGTGGTTTTGATTGTTTGTGGCTTAAAAAGCCATTTTGTTAAGGTTCGGTCTATATTCTTATAACAAAACTAAACAAACTCCCATATATGGTCGAGGGTATGCCGTGACGTGCCGGTGAACATACATTTTGTTAACTGCGTGGTCGGCGGTTCCAACCCCACCGGCCACGCCTTATACCTGAATCCACTGATTTTAAACAATAAGAACAAACGCGTCTATACACATAGTTGGCGCCTATGTTTGGTATAACGGCAAACGCCCCGGTTGTTCCGGCCGAGGTTGCGGGTTCGAACCACGATAAGATTTTTTGTTGAAACCAACTCAAACCGATCGCCGAAGACCTTGGCCACGTGTCCAAATGCCATTCGCCGTCTATGCTGACTGTATCGCCTGCGTGTCCCTGTCAAAGCCATCCACGTGTCGACCTCTCATTCGCCGCAGGTAATGACCGAGCCGCCACGTGTCCGATGACTGGACTGCTGTGCGTACCGTACGGCTGGACACGTGTCACATTGTGATTGGTCTGTACTGATGACTCACCTGCCACGTGTCTCAGCCGAATTCGTCCATGTGGATTCCGTACAGTACGGACGATCTACTGACGTCATCATCCGTACAATCAGCTAGAAGTCAACTCAAAAATTTGACTGCTTGTATCTTGAGCATGCGACGTCGGATTTCGACGAAACGAACACCGTCGGAATCGTCTCGACGAGCTCTTCGCGATGACGCCGATTTCGTCGATTTCTGAGATGATTATTTTTTTCACCTTCTGGATGCACCTGAAGCCAGTTTGACTGAAAGTTTGACTGACCGTAACTTGCACAAACGGAGTCCTTTTCGCCCCGTTCAAGTTGCGTTGGAACCAGGACGTCGTTCTCTTTCTGATGAAGCTGAAATCTAGAGTATTGGGAACACTTCAATTTTCACTAAAAAATTGTCCCCCGGATCAGGCCTCCCCACTGGAGAGCTTTAGGACCTCCGAAAGCTTGATTACTTGGAAAGTAAGTGAGGGTAAAGTTCCCTCACTTTACCAATCTCCATCCATCTTGCTTTGATTGGATGCATCCCCTTCAGCCCCACTCTAAGGTACTCTACATCTCCTCTTCGTGAAGTTCTGACATTCCTGTCGAGAATAACATCTTCTGGCAACTCTGACATGTACTCTGGAGAAAGGTCATCAACTGATGGAACCTGAATGTCTGTGACCTCATCTAGGATCATTGGAGGCTCATACAGTTTCAAATTCTCAACATTGACAACCGAGTAAATATGCATGTATGGAGGAAGATTGAGGCGGAAGGCATTAGTACCAATCTTCTCAAGGATCTCAAAAGGACCATATCTAATTGGCTTAAGCTTTTTACCTTCACCTTGCATCCTTTCCTTGCTAATATGTAACCAAACTCTGTCTCCAACCTGAAAATGATGATCAGTGCGATGCTTGTCATGGCGAACCTTGTATTTTGCTTGGCTCTGTTCCAACCGTGCTTCCACTGCCTGATGAATTGCTTGGACTTTCTGGATGAACTTCAAAGCCTTCTCTGCATCATGGCGTCCATCTTCAACATCATCTTTCCCAAAAGCAAAATCCATCGGTGTCTTGGGCACATAACCAAAGCATGTCTCAAAAGGAGACCTCTTAGTAGAAGAGTGTGTTGCATGGTTGTAGGCATGCTACACATAATGAAGACTCTCATCCCACAACTTAGGATGCTTACTGCAGTAACCTCTGAGTAGATGCACTGTCCTGTTTACAACCTCTGTCTGTCCGTCGGTCTGCGGATGGAAGGCTGTACTCTTCTTCAGTTTGGTGTCCATGAGTCCCCACAAAGTTGACCAAAATTCCCCCAAGAATCGAGAATCTCGATCCGATACAATAGAAGTAGGTAACCCAAAATGAACCCATACAAATTGAAAGTACATATAAGCTGTCAGTTCAGCAGTGACTTGCTTTTTACATGGCATTAAGATACACATTTTGCTGAACCGATCAACTACTACATACAAATAATCATGTCCCTTCCTAGACATAGGTAACCCCCCTACAAAGTCCATTGACACACTTTCCCATGGACGAGAAGGTACAGGTAGAGGTGTGTATAAACCCAATTTCCTGTTACTAGGCTTACTAGTTGCACACATAACACAACCTCTAATATACTTAGTTACAGTTTCTTGCATGTGAGGCCAATAGCAATATTTCTGCAGCTGAGTCAATGTTTTGTTTACCCCAAAGTGTCCTGCAATCAATGAGGTATGTGCTTCTCTAATCACCTGTGCTTGTTCATCTTTTGGAACACATAATTTACCCAAGTGATATAACAGTTTATCCTTGCACATAATAGTCTTTCTCTTCTACATGTTTACCATTCATTAAAGCAGCATAGATATCCTTAAAGTTCTCATCATTAGCATATTGTTCCTGAAAACTTTCATGAACCATAGAACTATTCTGAAGGATTATCAAAGCATTCATCATAGGAGGTCTAGAGAGCATGTCTGCTACTTTGTTATGGGTACCTTTCTTATACTTAATAACCAAATGAAACGTTGTAAAACCCATCCACCAAAAGTGCCTACTTTGTTGCAGTTTAGTTTGTGAGTGCAAATACTGAAGTGGCTGGTGATCAGTGTGGATTACAGTTTCTTTCCCCATTATGTAATGTTTCCATTTTTTAACACTCTGAACTAAAGCATAGAGTTCTTTATCATATGTGGGATAGTTACTTACTGCTCCTGAAAAGGTTTCAGAGTGGTAGCAAACTGGTTTACCTCCTTGCATGAGTACTGCTCCCATGGCAAACCCACTCGCATCTGTCTCGATCTCAAATGGTTGATGTAGATCTGGTAAGGCCAAAACTGGTGCGGTGCTCAACTTTCCCTTCAAAGTGTCGAAAGCCTTCTGTTGTGGACCTCCCCACTGAAAAGTTGCTCTCGTACTGGTTAATGCATGCAATGGTGATGCTATATAAGAGAAATTTGCAATAAACTTTCTCCAGTACTGAACTGCACCTAGGAAACTTCTGACCTCTGTGACTGTACTTGGCTTAGGCCATTTTACAATAGCTTCGACCTCGCAAGGGTCTACTTTCAATTGACCACTCCCTACGACATAGCCTAAGTACACTAAGGATGTCTTAGCAAATTCGCATTTAGACATCTTTACATACAATTTTTCTTTTCTCAATACATCAAAGACTTTCTTTACATGACTTACATGATCTTCCCAAGTTCGACTGAATACAAGGATATCATCTAGATAGACTATGACAAACTCATCAATAAAAGGACGAAAGACATCATTCATGACTCTCATAAAAGTAGCTGGTGCATTACAAAGCCCAAAAGGCATAACCAACCACTCGAACAGTCCCTGTTTTGTCTTAAATGTAGTCTTCCAGATATCATCTTCTGCAATTCTTATCTGATGATAACCACTTCTCAAATCTAACTTAGTGAAATAAACTGCATGTTTTAATTGATCAAGTAAATCATCTATTCTGGGAAGAGGATACCTGTTCTTTACCGTTATCTTGTTCAAAGCACGATAGTCGATGCACATCCTCCAAGTTCCATCTTTCTTTGGAACCAAGACAATTGGAGAACCGCAAGGAGAAGTACTAGGACGAATAACTCCTTTTTCCACCAACTCTTGAACCTGCTTTTTAATTTCCTCATTCTGCATAACTGATAAACGGTACATGCCGATATTAGGAAGTGGCACATCCTGCTGTAACTGGATTTCATGTTGTATCTCTCTCTTGGGTGGTAACCCCTTCGGTTCCTGAAACATGTCATCATAAGCGGAAATAATTTTGACCATTTCAGCTTTATGTTTTGGATCACACCCCTTGAATGCCTCAGATTTATCATCTTCTTTGGCTTTTACAAGCATCAATACAAAGTTTTTACTTGAGTTGACCAACCTCTTCATTTGACCAGCATTAACTAAAGTAAGATTAGTCTTCACCTTATGTGCCCGTACAATGTATTCTACCCCATCTTTAAAAAGATGATACTTATTCTCCCCCCTATAAAAGATTGCTTTTCTGTCATAAAGATAAGGACTCCCTAACACAAGCCCACAAATATCCAAAGGGACCACATCGACTTCTACCTCATCTACAAAGTTTGCAGTGATAGAAAATCTCAATTTACACTGTTTAGTTACTTTTAATTGTGCATCATTGCAAACCCATCCGAGTGGATATGGTTTCGGATGAGGTGTTGTAGCCAAATTAAGTTTCTTTACAACTTCTTCAGATATTAAGTTGACTTGTGAACCCGTATCAAACAGAGTATCAATCTTAGTATATTTTGTTACAACACGAATGTGAAACAATTCATTTCTTTGCTTATCAACCTTAGGAGAAGATTCTTTACTTGTACTTGCACTGGCATTAGAAAAACTTGCATCAGATGAGAGAGATATACCTTTCCCTTTACCTTGGATTCCGGTAGCAACAATCTTTGTCTCATCTCCGGAGTCTGAACCAAGATCTTGTTGAATCACTGCAGTAGTCTTCTGCTTGCCTTTGTTACCTCCATATCTTTTCGGCCTCAACTCAGGATGAAGCTTCCAACATCTTGAATCATCATGCCCCTCTTTCTTGCAATGGGAGCACGTAGGTTTCTCACCCTCTTTCTTAGCTGTAGCTGTCTTCTTCCCTTTGCCTTTATCTTTGTCTTTGTCTTTCCCTTTAGACTTACCCTCGAACTTAGATGGCTTCTTGGAAAAGTTATCACTAAAAGTATTCTTACCCCTTGACTCTATATGAGTAGCTTGAACAGACACCTCGTCTAGATTGTTGGGACTCAACATCAAAATAGTGTGCCTAAGGTAAGAATGTAAACCACCAATATACTTAAGTAATGTGTCTTGGGTATACAAGGGAACATTTAGAGCAATGGCCCGTTTCCTAAACTCATGAGTATACTCCTAGACAGACTGCCCCTTACCTTGCCTAAAGGTTTGCCAATTCATGGTTAACTGTTGCATGTAACCTAAAGGGTAGAATTGTTTCCTAAGGGCAGCAAAAACTCCATCCAAGACATATTAACTTGACCATGGCGAGCAATTTCTTCACGAGTTTTACTCTCCCACCAGGTGAGAGCTGTACCTCCCAACCGGAGAGTTGCTAATTGAATCCTAGAAGCATCTTCTACTAGGCCTTGAATCCTATAGTATACTTCTACTTGTTGGACCCAATCGTCTAACTTCTCAGCATTTAACTCCCCACAGTATTTAGGTAACTCAAATTTTACATCAAGCTTAATTACAGGCTTAGACTTGCTCTTAAATGGATTTACATTAGAAAAAGGAGAAGGAGGAGGAGAAGAAGGGGAAGAAGAAGAGGAGGGAGAAGATGGAGGAGAAGGAGTTTCTGGAGCTTTCTCCTCTGTGCCTTTTTGATCTTCCTGCTTCTCATGCTTTGAAGAACCTCCCTTTTCATGCTTCTTCTTTTCAGCATAAAGTTCGTCCACCATCGCCTTCATGTCAAGAAATAGCTTCTGGAAATCCTTGTCACTGAGCTCTGAACTTTGTCCACCTTCTTTCGCTTCCATTTGTGACGGTTGATTAGCTCTTCGTCTTCCGATTTCTGGATTGTATTCTTCAAGTTCTCCTTCGCCTCGTTGCAACCTGGATCTCGTTAGCATTCAAATTGCAATACAAGCCACATACAAATCTCTGATACCAACTTGATCTATTTAGGATCTAGGACTAATTTACTTACAGAATGTGTAACGTAAAAGATCAATTATTACAACGATGAACATAAATGATTACATAATTAAATGCTCAAATGAATAAAAGAACATAACATAAAATAAATGCCAAGATAATGAACTGAGAAAGAAAAGAGAGAAGAAATAGAGAGACGAAACCACAATTGATAACGGAGTTCATCCCTAAGGACTACGTCTCCGGGTCCCTCTCCAATGGAGGACCGATCCGATTAGCTCCAAAATCAGTTACAATGGCTTCAAGACTATCTCCTTCAAGCACAGCAGCATGACATTACTCTGATGTGCAGAAACGTCTTCAAATCTCCCGAGCATTCTCTCGCTATCTCACCACCTGGACTTAGAAAACAAAGGCCTATACCCCTCCTTTTATACAAAAAGTTTGCCTAATTAGGCTTAACCACCAAATTAAATGCTCAACCTCCTTATGACCTCGTACAAGATATCTGGTATCTCCATTTTGGCTTCTGGTTCAGATTGTTAGAGGTGGTTTTGATTGTTTGTGGCTTAAAAAGCCATTTTGTTAAGGTTCGGTCTATATTCTTATAACAAAACTAAACAAACTCCCATATATGGTCGAGGGTATGTCGTGGCGTGCCGGTGAACATACATTTTGTTAACTGCGTGGTCGGCGGTTCCAACCCCGCCGGCCACGCCTTATACCCGAATCCACTAATTTTAAACAATAAGAACAAACGCGTATGTACACATAGTTGGCGCCTATGCTTGGTATAACGGCAAATGCCCTGGTTGTTCCAGCCGAGGTTGCGGGTTCGAGCCACGATAAGATTTTTTGTTGAAACCAACTCAAACCGATCGCCGAAGACCTTGGCCACGTGTCCAAATGCCATTCGCCGTCTATGCTGACTATATCGCCTGCGTGTGCCTGTCAAAGCCATCCACGTGTCGACCTCTCATTCGCCGCAGGTAATGACCGAGCCGCCACGTGTCCGATGACTGGACTGCTGTGCATACCGTACGGCTGGACACGTGTCACATTGTGATTGGTCTGTACTGATGACTCACCTGCCACGTGTCTCGGCCGAATTCGTCCATGTGGATTCCATACAGTACGGATGATCTACTGACGTCATCATCCGTACAATCAGCTGGAAGTCAACTCAAAACTTTGACTGCTTGTATCTTGAGCATGCGACGTCGGATTTCGACGAAACGAACGCCGTCGGAATCGTCTCGACGAGCTCTTCGCGATGACGCCGATTTCGTTGATTTCCGAGATGATTATTTTTTTCACCTTCTGGACGCCCCTGAAGCCAGTTTGACTGAAATTTTGACTGACCGTAACTTGCACAAACGGAGTCCTTTTCGCCCCGTTCAAGTTGCGTTGGAACCAGGACGTCATTCTCTTTCTGATGAAGCTGAAATCTGGAGTATTGGGAACACTTCAATTTTCACTGAAAAATTGTCCCCCGGATCATGCTAGGTGGTCCCCCAATGAGACACATACACATGCGGTCGATATGTGCCCACATAGACAAGCAAGTGGCTATGGGAAATTCATGCCTAAGTTTGGCTTCCCATATGTACTAACCATACCAAAGCTATACCTCCTAATAAATTTGATAAGGAACCACACAACATGAACAACATAATTCACGAGGCAAGGAACACTTTGTATGCTAAAACCAATGAACAAACAAGATGGTTCCACATAAGTGTGTTATGAAAGGTAGCCATATAACAGTTATTGTAAATGCAAAAGTAGTGTAAAGTACATTAAAATGGGTTTCGCTTAGTTCATGTAAGGTCTTAACTTAGGGGAAATCATGCCTAATGTCTCCAAGAGAGAACTAATCAAAGAATAGAAGATTCACAACTTAGGGGATGTAGTGTTTCACATCAAGCCACTACAAGGAACATAATATGCTAAGAGAGGTCATGCTCTTGAAGGAAATCACACCTAATGTCACCAAAAAGAGAAAGATGCATCACATGAAGTAAGAAGATAACATAATGAAACATGAGTTGTAATATGCAAAGAATAATGCCTATTTATTCCCTCACTTTAAAGAAATTTCTAACACCACACTGTAATTACGTTAAAGTAGCAAATGATAAATGCTAACAATAAAGAGGACATGAGAGCTTATTTTGGAATTCGTATGCCAAGTCATATGTGTGGTGTAGAAAAATGTATCCCTTTACATTTTCACACTTGTTTGGACCCTTGTAAACTAAATGAACTTAACTGTTCCTTATTTAGGGTTTTGTAAAGTGTTTTTTCACACTTTCACACTATTATAGGGTTTCATTAATAAACTAGGATTCCTTATGCCTTATTTGGCCTTATTTTGCATCCACAAGCCTTAATTAATGCATTTTTCTAAGGATAATCCTGACACATATGCAATTACCAATCATAAATTAATATTTTTGGATTGTATGGCCAAGATTTAGTGATATAAGACTCATACACTACCTTGGACATATGGGTCCCACCTAATTTTTGGGGCCCCGATGTAGATTTCACATCAATCTAAGCATTTCTTGAAAAAAGTGTCCCAAAGCCTAGCTTAATCGGACTCATACACCACTTCTAGTGTATGAATCATGTGTTTCTTACACCTAAATTAAATTCAAGTTATTTGTGGGGTTTTACTCTCCTAGATCTGATGTCGGCTTGTAGTTTTCTAATTATGATGAATTAGGCATAAACAAGTATAAATACAAGGTTATTTCACTCATTTTCACTTAACACTTTCATGAGAGAATTCCTAATAGAAAATTAGAGTTCACATGAGCCTTCAAGAGAATTCAAAATATTACAAGATCATTCAAGAGATGATTATCAAGTGTTTTAGAGCATTATTCAAGTATCAAGAATCTTGTCAAAGTCATCATGCATCATGTTTATTTTTGAGCTAACATTTGTGATGTAGGGTTTCTTGATTCAACCAAGGATTCAATTCAATATCTACAAAATTCAAGCAAGATTAAAGATCTACAACCCTTGGATCCATCTCATAAATGTTTGCAACACTTTATTTCTAGGGTTTGGTAAGTTGCAACATATCATTTTTTCATTCATCATTCCTCCTTTCCATTTGATTTCATTACAAGGTTTGATTACCAAAATGGATTTTGACCAAGGAAAACCCCTTTCTACTAACAAAAAAACATTTTTCCCTCTCTTTAGTATGTGATTTATAGATCTAGGTTGAAGACATATTGAGGAGCAAGATTGGAGAAAGGTCGTCAAAATTGCAATTTTTTCAAAGTTGTCACCTTGTTTAGGAGATCATTAAAAGGCATCTACATAGAAAAATTAAACAATTCAAATATAGAAATCAGGTTGAGAAGATAGATTAGAGATTGAAGAGTATATGTGGATCCTAATCCTCTAAAAAAGCTAAGACTGATACCCCACAAGTGGCATATGAGTCTGAGTACAGGTTATTTTCTAGATTTTTGAAGATCTAGACTTGTCATCACTAGATTCCTGTTTCAACATAGAAACCTTAATCTAGGACTAATATGCCCAACCTGGTGTATGAGTCCTAGTGTGCCCTAAATTTAGTATTTCTAGCATTTTAGGTCTTCAAGTTGCTACAAGCTTCCAGGTGCACCTCTCTTATTTCTCAGCTTTCTTTTCTATTTTACATTCATTTCTAGGTCATTTGTTGAAGCTTTACACATCATTAGGTTTTGACATTGGGTCTTGCATGTTACTTTTCTTTCCAAGCCCTAGCTTAGTGGTGAACCCTGTTTTAGTCTTTAATCATACCCTAGGAAAAAAATTAGGAGATATCCTTCATTCCATATGTGGATTGAGATCTCTAAGGTTTCCTTGAGTGAAACTATGTGAAATAAGTCTAGGTCCTAAACACTAGTGCTCCATCTCCTAAAATATTTAGAGAGAACCCTATTTCTTAGGTTTCATTTTGGTGAACCTAAATTTAGAAGATCTTATTTCTAATTTTTAAGTGCATCATAATCCTATATCTAGCTTGCATTAGCTTTGCATTAGGTTTAGCATTAGTTAATTTGCATCTAGGGTTTCTAAATTTTGCATTAGTGAAAGTGCATATAGGTTGCATTTTTGCATCTTGCATCATTGAATTTCATTTGAAATATACATTTTCACTTACCATAGACATCATCCAAAATAAAAAACATAACATTCACACAAAATTTGCTAAAAATGATGCAAAAATCCTTTGGGACTCATATGCCCCTCTAGGTGATTTAGTCCCAGTACAAGATATTTTGCTTGATTTCTAGGTATTTTGTGGGGATTGTTATTCACTATTTAAACCCTTAAAAAACACTAATTGGGACTCATATGCCCCTCTAGGTGATTTAGTCCCATTTAAGATTTTAAACTACATTTTATAGCATTAAAAACTTTGTTTTTGTTTACTACTATTAGTTATCTATTTCAGTTTATAGTATTTCTGTTACATTCATTTCATTACATCTAGCTTAATTTTATTTACATCAGAATTCGAGAATAGAATTTATCTTGTGTTCATTATTGTTGTGCCTATATCACACACACCCTACTCAGAATGGGGACCCTCTATCCTTTTTTCCTTGTTGGGGTCACTTTTTTCCTTTGCCTCATTTTGCATGCCCCTAATTTTGAGTTCCAAGTGGTTAAGGAGCCCTAAATTCATCATCTTTAGTTGACCAAAGTTCAACACCCATGAAATTCCCAAGTCCTTTGCTTTTGTAGGGTTCTCTTGGCAGGTTTCCCTAAGTTTTCAAACTGGCATCCTTCAGCTCTTGTAGGTTTTCCCTTGTGGGTTTCCCCTTGCATGTCATTTCTTTCCATTCACCGTTTCATTGGTGACCAACCCGAGATGTCCCCCTACATGCAAAGTCTTGCATTCTCCCTGAGCATCTTCTTTCTGTCACCCATTAAATGATGAGGTCTCAAGTTCTTTCTACCTTGCGGGTCCCGACTTTCCTGTCGCTGCTCTTTTGAAATTCATGCCCATCTACCCCATCAGCCATTGTATGAGCATTCAATGAGGGTAATAAATTATTTTTTTACTATAAAAGATGGAATGACCTATCATTTTCACCCTACCAAGTTCAGAATTTGTCAGAGCCTAAAACAGTCGTCACCTCCTCCATGCCCGCATGACCTCTAGGAAGATTTGAATCTTGGATCTTATCGATTTCTTTGGGATCTCCAAGTACGTCCACTGCCGCTAGCATGAAAATATATTTTGAGTTAAGCTTTCTAAAACCATTAAAAATCTAAAGGAAAACTTCAAAAATCTTTTGGGTGGTTGATTAACATCAAAATTCCATGAAAAACCCATCTCAAAATTCCTTTGAAATTCATTTAAACATTGTCATTTTTGGTCATGCAGAACTTAGCCCCTTCACTGATGTTCTTTGCATAGTGGACAAACCTTTGTGGCCTGCAAGCCCTTTGTTGCCACCGCCCGAAATAAGCTTGAAACAAACACAAAACTCTAAGCATTGTGACCCTGTGGGTTCACCTTCGTGGACTTTCGCCACCCTAGCAAAGGCCTAAGACATCTAACACTTAAGAAAAGAACTTAAAACCCTTGCGGCTCCACCATTGCAGGTTGTTGCATGTGGGTGGCCCCTACCTTGTGGCTATCTCTAAATGGCTAACCTTCACCAGCTTCTCGCATCACATGTTTCACTGAGTTTGATGCCGTCATATGCCTAAAATCAAGTCTCCTTTTGTGGACTGTTAAGAGTGGGTCAATGTCAACTCTTCACCATCATTTTGATTTCCTTCATTATTATCCAAGTCCATGCTCCTACCCACACTGCGAGCCCCATGGTTTTCCTTTCCTTCTAAGTTCACATCAAGAAATGCCAAGTCTTGAACCTCATGCAGGTTGAGCCATGCAGGGGTCTGTCTGTGGACCACCTTGTCATCACCGTCACTCGAAACAACCAAGGGACCCCATCAGTCTACCTTGCAGACACCACCCCTACCATTTCTCTCATAGCTCTTTAGCATGAAAATGACTAAGATTAAATGCATTGTGGGCATTTCTTTGTTGGTTGCCACCTGAGGCTCGTCGTCATCCAATTGTCATCCAAAAATGGCCATGTGTTCTCTTTTTCCCATGTTGTAGAGCTCGATCTCCCCTCTGTTATCTAAGTTCTTTCAAGCTAAATTATCAAAGCTAAAGTTTCTTGTGGGCCTAGTTGTGTGGACCACCTCCTATGAATCAACACCTCATTACTATTGTTCCCAAATGGCCATCTCCCAACGACTTCCCACCAATCCCTGCCCACATAACCAAAAATTATCATAGAAAATAGAGTGAACCCAAACTTTCCAAGCTATCTATGGGTTCTGCTTTGCAGGATTCCTCTTGTGGGTTTCTACCTTCTAGCCATCGTTTCTCAACAACAGAGCTTTAAGCATCTATGAAGTCTCCTACCTCTGCACTCCTTGAGCTTGCATAAGCAAAGTGACCAATTGCATGCCTCTAGAGACTTCATGCTTGATTTCCAAGCATGTTGAATGTATTTCTGAAGATCCTAACCCATAAATTCTTGATGAAAAACTTGGAGTGTGGGTAGTCGTCTACGGGCCACTGTGACCCCAATGTCATTTTGCTTCTAACTGCTCTTGGCAGATGCCATTCTAAGGAAACCCATATCCCTAGGCCCACATCCTTGAAATTGACCTAAACGAGCCCTAAACGATGCTTGATCTAACCCTCATTTTATAGGATTCAGCTAATGCTCCCTTACTTTTTATGAGAATGTGCTTATTGCATCTTTATTTGTAGTATTTATGGTATTTGTTGTGGGAACATTAGGAAAGTCTGTAGAGAAAGAAAAGGTAAAGAATCCTACCAAAGCACCAAGGGGAAAGGAGGAGAAAGATCATATGAAGTACCAGTTCCATGGGGTGGAAATCACCTCCAAAGTCACCTCTACATGGGATTTGGTGTTAGACGCCAACCTAAGGCATGTAGACATAGATGAGTTTAGACAAATGGTCATGACCAACCCTACCATAGAGAATTCCTGGAAGATAAAAAAGATTGGCCTAGCCAAAGTAGCTAGCTTCCGACCTGTACATGTAGCCCCAGAACTGGTAATGGTATGTAGAGAGTGTTGCCATAGTGGCAATAGTAAAATCATAGATCATGGTGATAGGGTTGTAGAAGTTGAAAAATCAACTTCACAGTCCCCAAGAACACTTGCAAGCAATCACCTATCACATGCAAAGATATTTAGAACAAAAAACAACAGAAGTTCTGTAAACCCTCAGAGCCAATGTGCAAGCAAAAATCAGAATACTTGATTATTGAATGAATTGTTTTACAAATAATACAAAAAGCCTTCAAAAAGGAAACAATGCAATAAAGCAGGAAAAAGCAACCCTAATCTTATCTTGAGCAAAAGACAGCTCAATAAGATAAGATA
The DNA here is from genome assembly GCA_007258455.2 of Sequoia sempervirens. Taxonomy (NCBI): domain Eukaryota; kingdom Viridiplantae; phylum Streptophyta; class Pinopsida; order Cupressales; family Cupressaceae; genus Sequoia; species Sequoia sempervirens. The sequence continues at coordinate 55,321,690 of VDFB02047230.1, read as the reverse complement.
AGAATTAAATGATAATTATCCTAGGAAATAAATAATTACCTAAGTAATCTTATCCTAAAGTGTAATTAAATAATTAATTACATCAATACCCCCCCATAAGTGCAACTTAGGGAGAAGAAAATTATTATGCAAATATGAGTCTCGAAAACAAGGCCTGATTAGGTACTCATGTACAAATGCAATGCAAACTAAATCAAACGGGGTAAAGGAGAAAACCACATGGGAACAAAACTCCTCCCCAAAATAGAATGCAACAAACTACCTAAGTGATGAAAAATGGAGGACTCCATAAGACCCCCCAAGGACACCATTCATCACAAAGATACATGAAAGAATCCCCCCATAAGAGAGGAAGAAAGAGACCACAGATCCCCCCTAGAATGAAGTAACTCCAAAAGAAGTGAAGAAATTGCATCTCCAAAAAGAAGTGAGAGGGAAGAGGTCGAATGAAAGAAATATTTGAAGGTGGAATAGGTGCAGCCCAAGATGTCTCCACAGAAGCAGGTGTGACCTTAACAAATGAAGAAGCCAAAGTATGTGAAGACTCAATAGAAACCTCCAAAGATGTATGATCAATTGGATCCTATTGCACTGAAACAGAAGAAGCAACAGGAGGAGGAGATGGAATGGAAGGCTCGAGAATAGGATCTGAAGTGAGAACACCAATGTTCAAGAAGCCAAATCTCTCCTCTAAATGATGATGCACACTCGAAGTGTGAGGAACAGCTATAGGAACAGAAGCACCACCAGTAGCAAAATCAATGAAAGAATACAACCGAGATGAGTGATCCACTATCATAGTAGCAATAACCACTCTACTCTCCAAGTCTCTGATTATAACCGAATCAGGTGTGAACTCCATAGATCTCCCATTGCCCCCATGTGTTATCTGATAGATGGAAAGAAGGTTGTTTGTCAAGTGAGGGACACACAAGACATCCTGAAAGGAGTGGTCCCCAAAACTAATAGACCCCTTCCATGTAACACTCATGTAAGTGTTGTTTCCCATCAAAATGGGAGACATAGTGCAAGGCTCAAAGGAAGTAAACATAGACTACAAAGATGTCATATGATGAGATGCTCCTAAATCTAGAAGCCATCTCCCTGATCCAATACCTGAAGAAGCACAAAGAGAATGTCCCTTCATATCTGATGAAGTATGCAAACCAGTTGCGTCTGTGTTATGCTGCTCTAAAGAAGAAGAATGAGGAGAAGAAGATGATGTAGACATCCTAGAATGAAAATCAATCTGATGTTTCTGAAGAAGATGTTTTAGTTCATCAATGTCCTTCTTGTAACAATTATGTTTTGCATGTCCTTCTCTCTTGCAATATGCACATGTAGACTTCTCCTTCCTAAATGATTTCCCCTTAGAAGATGAGGATGAATATGAGGACTCCTTTTGCTGCTCATGAGGTTTGGAATCCTTTTGTTTTTGTTTCTTGCCTTTTCCTATAGAAGCCTTCTGATCTCTGGGCTCCTGTGATGCAATAAGTGCCTGTGAAGAGGAAGAAAGTTTCACCGTGCCCGTGCTAGCTAACTTAGCTTGCTCTCGAGTGAGAGATGAAGCAAAGTCATCAAGAGATGTCATAGTGAATCTCGTACCAAGTGCATCCCTAGTGGCATAAAAGGTAGATACAAAAACTGAATAATCAGGTCCAAGCTTAGAAAGGATGGACAATATCAACTGAGAGTCTTCTTTTTGAATACCACACTGTGACAACTATAATCTAAGAGACTTTAGTTTGGTGAAAAACTCTTGGATGTTGTCAAAATCCCGAGGATTTAAGCCAATAAGCTCATTCTTTAACTGAAACCCTCTCATAGTATCCTGCTTCCCAAACAAGGACTCCAAAGTATCCCATATCTCATTTGGTGTAGTGCAAGATTCAATGTGGAAAAGGAGGTCAGATGAAATAGACAGACATAATGTACCATAAGCTTCATCACACCTATTAAACCATTTTCTCTTTTCAGTAGCACCTGTAGGTTCAATTTTTGTACCCATGGTTACCCTATACAACCCTTTATGTTTCAAGTGAATCTCCATTTTTTTTTCCAACCAAAATAGTTGAATGGAATAAGGGGTGCAATATGATGTAAATCCATGACATAAAAACAATAGTATATACTCTCAAATAAAAAATAGTCCTCTTGGATCTAAAAAAAATCTCCTGATTGCACGTTTCCCAAGAAAATAACTCAAAAGATAAAGGCTAAGTTCTAACAAAAAAATTAGATAGCTGGTTAAAATTCTGCAAAAATTAGGTCTAAGATCTGAGAAGAGGGCAGAACCAGCTTTCCAACGCCTATTTGTTTTCGAAAAACAAAGCCAGGATACAAAAGTTACGCCTCCCGGAGTGAAAACATCAACTTCTAGCTTTGATAGGAAAAAAAGGCATCAAAACGGAAAAATCAGAAAATCAAACCACCACCATCAGATCCGTCGTCGAATCAGCTTTCCGGTGACTATTCGTTTTCAAAAAAATGGCTCTGTTTACAAAAGTTATGGAAAAATGAAAAAAAGTCATGTTTTAGGACCTTTCAGTACTAAATAGGGTCAAAAATGTGGTTCCTTCGGCTTGGCTCCTGGTCGCTCATACGACCATTTGCAGGGCTGGGAAAAAACTGCTGGTGAAAGAAAACCTCTAGCGGTTATGATTCTGGTCACATAGAAGTCGTCACAGCGCGGGTCACAGTCACAGTCACGGCGCGGGCGCTGAACACAGGGGCTCAGTCACCCATGGGACCGAGCTGGAAGCGTTGGCGGTGGAGTAGAGCCCTCGGGGGCTAAGGTGGAGCAGAGCGGCGGTGCAAACAGGTGGCGGGGCTGGTGGCCGGTGGCCGCCCGATGGCGGGAGGGCGGTGGTGTGGATTTAAATGGGTCGTAGTGTGGATTTAAACGGGCTGGTGGCCGGTGGTTGCCCGGTGGCGGGAGGGTGGCGGTGTGGATTTAAATGGGCCGCGCAGAATTTTAATAAAAAACTTTGATTTTTTTATTAAATTTTTTATTTTTTTTGCATTTTCAGCCTCGATTTGTGTGCTAGGGAGGCCGTATGGCCTCTCTGGCTAATTTTTTTTTCCCTTTTTTCAACTTTCACCTAAATCGACGAAATGAAAGGCATTTCTGGGGTTTTTGGATGCTCTTATCGCAATGGCGACATCTGTTCAAGCCCAAAGTGTTCCAAAAATTCGGCTACCCCTAGATCTACAAAAAAATAATCTGACTTGAAACCCTTGCACAGAAAAAAGATGTTGTGAGAGAATATCTTCAAAACACGAACAGGCAGTGACAGGTCTCGAGCTCTGATACCATGTAGAAGTTGAAAAACCAACTTCACAGTCCCCAAGAACACCTGCAAGCAATCACCAATCACATGCAAAGATATTCAGAACAAAAAAAAATAGAAGTTCTGTAAACCCTCAGAGCCAATGTGCAAGCAAAAATCAGAATACTTGATTATTGAATGAATTGTTTTACAAATAATACAAAAGCCTTTGAAAAGGCAACGATGCAATAAAGTAGGAAAAAGCAACCCTAATCTTATCTTGAGCAAAAGACAGCTCAATAAGATAAGATAAGAATTAAATGATAATTATCCTAGGAAATAAATAATTACCTAAGTAAACTTATCTTAAAGTGTAATTAAATAATTAATTACACCAATAAGGGTATTGGTAGATTTGTTTTCCCAGTCAATAGGCCAAACATTCCACATCCCTACATTCGACCCCATGTAGGAAATAGAGAAGGGATACACCGAGAACATGTGGAAAGCTAAACCCTTAGGATGTAAGAAGTTGATCAACCAAAATTGGTTGAAGGAAAAGAGGGGTAGTGTTGTTAAGGTGCCACAAGAGCATTTTACGAGTGAATTCTACAAAGAGTACCATGATTTGGTCACCTTATTAAGTAGGGTAATGGGTATCCCTACTGATTCCTTTTTCCAAGAGTGGATGTTCTATTTTATTAAGGAGATCATAAATGGAAAGATGAAGTTCCATCGGGCTAAGATCATTAGTGACAACATGCACACACAACTTATGACCATAAAGAAAAAATCTTAGTTTTATATGACATCTTACTCGGTATACTTGCCAGTAGAGGAATTCCCATACAAAAGCCTCTTTGTTGCACAAAACCTGAATCTAGGAAGGGGAGAGTTCAAGGTGTATGATCACTATCTGCAGCTGCAGTACAAGAATTTCAAGAGAGAATACTAGAGGGTGAATGATGCCTTCATTTGGCGTATCATTAGACTCCTTGGAGGAGATTTTGAGAGAAGAGTCTCACATAGCGCCTGGGAATTCATCCAAAAATTCAGGTATTGTTATGCCTTGCATAACCACCCCATTATTATTTTGGAACAAAAATGGGTCCCCCTTTGTTTTTTGTTTTTTTGTCCTTGGTGTTTTATTTGGGTCTTAGGAGTTATTCATCTTTCTCCTAAGTATTTCTTTCTTTTGGTTTGTTGGAAGCGAAGTCAAATTAGAAAATGGACTTAGAACATTTTACAAAGTTCCAAGTTCGGATTCAATCCTAGTTCTGGTTCTACCTTTCTTCCTTGTTCTTTTTCATTATCTTTTGGTTGGTCTCTCACTCTCGAGTTCGTTTCTCCCTTGAGTCATTTTTTGTTTTCCTTGTGTTTTGTTTTTGCCCGAGTGGAAGTGAAACTGAAGTTGGAAGTAAACTTGGAACTTTGTAAAATTTCCAGATTTTGCTCTCATCTCGATTCTGATTCCACTTGTTTTCTTTGTGTTGTCATTTCTTTTTTTGTTTGGGTCGGGTCTGAGTTTTGTTCTAGTCCTGTTTCCCTTCGCTTTGTTGTTCTTTTCTCAATTTTTTTTTCTTTCTCAAGATCAGAACTGGAATCGGAACCAAACTTGGAACTTTGTAAAAAATTCCAATTTTAGCTTTCGTCTTGCTTCCACCCTCGTTCCCCTTTGTTGTCTTTCTTTGCTAGATGACTAGAACAAGGTTAAGAGTATGGTAAGAGACTTGTTAAAGTTTCTTTATTCTGTCTCGGATCTGAGTCCGTGCCTGCCCTACCTTTCATGTTCATAGGAATTAACTATTCGTTTATGTTGCTTGCTCCACCTCTGACCTACCATATTTATTGCATTAATTGTAGCCTCCTCACATGCGCAAATTGATTTTAAAATCTTAATTTTTTTTAACTTGTTCATTATCTTTGTTATCTAAGTCGTTTTAGTGAACCATAGCCAGGAAAACTTCAAGAGGAGCGATTTGACTATGGAGGCATGTTGGTGAGCGAATCTTTTTCAAGTTTCAGTCTTTCCTTATGGGCATTTCAAGGTAGGGTTTATTTTCTCTTCTTTTCCTGTTGTTCTTTGTCATTTCATTTTTCATGTTCTTTCTTGTCATGTTTTGGCACATTTGTAGGACATTTTCTGTGAATCTTCTCTCGTTTCTTGGTTTCTTTTTGTTTTTTTTTCCCTTTTTTATTTTTTGTCTTCTTTTCTTTTATCTATTTGGTTTTTTTTTGTTTTGCTATCACTTTCATGGTAGGTGCATTATTCCATGCCCTAGTTTCTAACTAGGTTTTCGTTCGGTTGATTCTTTCGTGTGTTAAATACATTTGGATTTTTTGGAAACCCATATGATCTTTCTTCCATGTTGATTCTATGATTTCCATGTTGGGTTTGTAATTCCCTAATTGTTAGAGTCGATGTGTCGAGAAAACTAGGGTTTTCTTGATGACCTTTACAAAATATTCAGTCCTAGGTTTAAAAATTGATCTTTATGTGGTTAAGGGATTAGGATAAGCCCCTCTATTTGGATTTCCTTATAAACCCATGTGACCGAGGTCCTTAAATTCATGTGACCACATCTTCAAGAAAAGTGCTCTATTTTTCATCTTAAAACTAGTAGAAGTGGACTCAGGAATGAAATCATCCCATGGATGTTTGCATTGGAGTTGATTCCAAAAATAATCCTACTTCCATTCACTATTAATTTTGGTCTTTATAATTTCCCTTTGGCAAAGTTGAAGTCGAAGTGGAAGTCGAACTTGGAACTAGTGATTAGTTTTGGGTTCGGTTTCCATTCTTATCCTAGTTTCGGTCTCGATCCTACTTATTGTTTGAATGGTTCCATGTTCCTTATTATTTTGTGACTCCACTTCTGATGAGTTTGAAATTTGGCTAAGTATGAAAGTTGTCCTAAGGAAGTAGAGAAAGATGTTGGTTGATGTACTGATTTTTATGATTTTTCCTCATCTAATATAGGTGTTTATTGTAGAGATTAGGAGATGACAGGAGCATCAGAAAAGGCTTCCCAAAGGAGCCAACCTACAGAAAGTTCAAGGCAAGCATTTAAGTCAAAGAAGATCAAGGTAGAGTAGCTCCCTTACACCCTGAGATACAAACATAGGGAAGCTACTCTCACAGCTACCAAGGTGCATTCTAATTGGGTGGACATCACTGATACCAACTTGGGTCCATTTAGTTATGAGGAGTTGCTCTTGGAAACATTTGGTGAAGAGGTAACAGGGAGTAGATAGAGAATTGTCTACTCTAGATTGGCACATGTCTCCATCTTTCCCCTATTAGTCTAGTGTCCTGAATTGATATTGACTACAACCAGATCATACAATCCTGCCATCAGGCAATGTGTGGATTTGCAGGGAAATGTTATTATTGGCTAAAACCACAAATGATCATATTTATGTTCAATGCACCTATTCTAGAAGATACCAAGAAGCTCAATGAAGCAGAAGCCCTCAAATTATATAATGATAATAAGGAGACTAACAAAACTCATATGAACAAGAGTTGGATGAGAGTTGAGAAAAAGTCTCTGGCTAAGCTTCCTTACTAGCCTAAAAGGGAAAATTTCTCCAAGGAGGTTGGAGACATATAAATGATGCTCTCTAGGGTGTTTGGGAAGAGGGATGCTCCTAGTTCAAGGAAATAGATGTTTCCATTTATTTAGACTATCCTAGATGGTATGAAATAGTTTGATTGGCCTATGATTGTGTCAAATTTAATACACAATCAAATGCTTAGAGTGAGAGAAACCAAGATTTTCTTCATGACCTCTTATGTGATTTATGTCGCACCCAGAAGGGGGATCCTTCTGAGATTGAATGCAGTAGGCCTATTGGGAGAATCCCAAGGATAGAAGAATGTGTGGGATAATTATGATCAACTCACCTTACAATCCTCTGAGTCACATCATAGAAGGGTTAATGATGCATTTTTGTATGTTATCATTAACCGGCTAACAGAAGATATTGGTTACAAATTGAGCAGAGAGGCCATGGACTTTATTGTAGAGTGGGTACATTGGTATATACAATATCCCAAATATACTTATTTCAGGATAATTGGTTTTGATGGCCACCCCCATCTACTGGCTAGGTGCTGCATCAATAGGATTGTCTTGATGGAGTTCATCTATCAAGCTATAGTAGTCAACCTTTAGTTTACCAATAAACACAAGAATTGTTACCACAAATTCACCATGAAGTTGGGTGAATATATTTGTGAACACAATGCGGAATCTAAGGAAATTTTTGATGAGTTAATCTACTTGAAGTTGGGTTTGTACACTTCAAGGAAACATTTTGATCCTAAATGTAAGATGCAGGTGCTCCTTCCTATTGTCTTTGACAAACACTTCAATCTATTGGAGGAATTTTGGATGGATTTACAAGATGAGTATGATCTCAAAAGGAGAAACTATGAAAGATTGCCTATCCCACTTGTGGTTGAGTATGGGATAAAGGAAAAAATCCTTGAGACATTATCAAATGATGGGGTAACTTTGGATTCCCAATATGAGGCTGAAAATGAAGGCACTAGGGACCTTGATCCAGTGGACTGGAATGCAAAAGAGTCCATCAACATAAAATAGATTACAAGGCTGATATTAGACATTAGCATTCAATGGGTTATCATGAGGATTGAGGATTTAGAGGCTAAGACCTCCAAGAAGTTGAAGGTAGCAGGTACCACTCAAGGGTACAAAAGGAAAAAGAGAGAATGGCTCCTAAGGAGCCCCTAGAGTTCTTTCCTCCTAATTCTAGAGAGGAAATTCAAATTCCTACTTAGGATCCTCCTGAGGCACATGGGGTAGAGGTTATAATAGAAACACGTGTTTCAACATCTCTTATAGGGGAAACATCAACTTAGCCCCTTATCACAGAGCAACCAACAAGAGAAATGCCTATGGGGACTCTTCACAAAGAAGCTAAGTTATTGAAGGAGAAGGAGCCTAAAATAGAAATTCATGACATAGAGATAGCTTTTGAGGGTACCCCATCTGATAAAGAGACTCATGTGGTGGAATCTCTAGATGTGATTGAGGATGCAGGAACTAAACATATCTTAACTAAAGAAGACCAATGGAAGTTGTTTGAGGATGCAAAAAGGGAAGCAGATGCCAAGGCACAAGTTGAGGCACTGGCTAAACAAAAGGAGATTGATGCTAAGGCACAATATGATGCATTGAAGTAGCAAGAGTTGCAAGCTCAAGCCAAGACTAATGAATTGGCCAAGCAACAACAACAATGAGAGTAGGAGCTCAAAATTAAGGAGGAAAGGGACAAATTGGCTATGCTGCAAAATATTCATGATCTGGACGAGGAAAAGGCTGCTCAAAGAAGAGAAAAAGAAGCTCTTGAGGCTAAATTCAAGGCTATTGAGGCAACAGATAGAAGATGAGAAGAGCAAGAACACCTAGAAAGAGAAAGGGAGGCTAATGAACTTACTCTGGATGAAAAAAAGTCTAAGGATAGATGGGACTATGTCAAGGAACTAGAAAAGTAGAGGGAATAGATGTATGAGGAGAGGAGGTTGGAAGATGAGTGCTTGAAAAAGGAATTGGAAGCCAAAAGGTTGCAGGAGAAAAAAGATAAAGAAGAGGCTAAAATACTTGCACAAGAAGATGCACAAAGAGAACAAAAAAATATGCAAGAGGTTGAATCTCAACCTAGGGCCACCATATTGCAACCTTTATCTTCTGCTACTGCTATCTCTTCTTCAACACAAGTGGTCACTACTCTTGTTGCTCCTACATGGCTGAAACTGGGTTTGGAGAAGAAGCAGATAGTTCAACCTCAACCTCTCAATTATGATGAAATGATGAAGGAGATTGAGAAGGAAAGACCCAAAAAGAATTCCAGAGTTCTTCACTCCACCAAGATTACGGATGTAGGGGAAATCATTGTTGAATGTGTAATTCCAATGGTGGATAATGATAAGGATGATATGCAAGTAACTGATTACCAATTGGGTACTATGAATTCGGGGAGACCTACAAGGAACCAACAAATTAATCTCATTGATATTGTAGCCTCCTCCACCAAATCAAGGATGATTAAAGATAATCAAAAGAAAGATGAGCTTAAAGATCAATTGGATTAGTTGCACAAGTTCTTAAAGGATGTCTCCACCCCATTCTCTCAACAAGCTACTGCTCTGGAAACCCCATTCCTACTAAGCAAAAGGGAAGTTGATGATCTAGTGCAGATGATGAGTAAGGTGGGGATGCTTGACAGATGGATTGACAGACTCAATTAGGAAGTTGGTGAGGTGCTAGATGATAGTTTCAAAGTTCATGAAGCAATACTTGAGTTGGTAGGGAATATGAACCAGCATCCTGAAGACCTAGAAAAGCAAGATGAAGAGTACAAAGAATATGTTAAGAAGCTTAAGGACATCAAAAAAGTGCCCAAGTCAACTCTCCTGAAGCAATCAATTCTTGAAGAAGACAATGCAAATTTTATTGAGAAGACTGTGAGCATAATAAGATTCAAATGGGTATGTGCAGGATCATCATGGAAAAAGTAGGCCCTTAAGTGGCAAAAATCAGAAAAATTAGAGTTAGGCAACTTGACGTAAAAATTTGAATAAGTTATCTATATTATTTCAAAAATATGTAAGAATAGAATCTGTAGAAAATTGAATGTAGTTTCTAAACTACTAGGTTTGTTTTAAAAAAAAAAAATCTATTTGTTAAAAATTTGAAATTTCAATGCATTGGTACTTAAATTTTATGGAAAAAATAAGAAGTGGGTGTCTATCTGACCACCCTAACCACAATACAATGATAATATTTTTTTATAATATTTTAGATATAAGTAGAGGACTCATGCCCCGATGTGATGCATATTTTTTTATAATTTTTTTAAAATTAAATAATTAATTATGAATTTTTTATTACAAATTTTTTAAAAATATAAAAACTCGTATGTCTGACCACCTCAACTTGGTCAAAACTTCATGAAATTCAATTTTCCTTTTTTTAATCCTATGGTATTCAAAGCATAGAATGTGACTCATGTTTTGGATTCAAAAACTGTGATTTCATTTGAAAGCTATAGATTTTTTTCAATCAGCCTATCAATTAGGACTTTAGTCGTAATTTGAATAGAAAATGAATAATAATTACTTATTAAATTCAAAGTAAAGCATAATTTATATTGGTGGAAATCTGAGAATCTCCTTTAAAAACCCTTTTTGTTTCATCAATTTTGGGTAAAAAAATAGTCATCAGCCATATACCCATCATATTGCCACTTTTTGGCCCATCATGATCCTGCACATACCCAAATCCAAGTTCATTTATGAGCATAAGAATGAGGTTCAAGAAGAAAGAAAAGACTTGAATGGTCATATTGATGAATTGGAGCCAGTAGTTTCTATTCTGGTCAACGTGGACATCCCAGTCAAAGAGGGTCTTCCTTTGGACTAGTTGAGGGAGAAGTGGAGTAGTATATTTGAAGAAGTAATGCTAAAAGGAGATGATGCAGAAGATTTGTTATTGGATAGATTCATGGACATAAAGGAAGAGGTAAAAGCTACTAGAAGGGAGTTAATCAAATTAAAGGATATGTGGGAATTTGCTTCAGCAGAGTTAAAGAGGATCAACTTTTAGGACAATTGGTTAGATGGGCCTAGTTTGGATATCCTTCAACAAGTGTTCTCTAGTTATGATGAGTATATCCTTGACCAAGCAATGCATGAGTGAGCTAGCAGCAAAACACTCTCCTCTTGACACAACACCCTCTCTTCTCCTATTTTGCAGCATTTTAACACAAGCTTGACTCTAGTTCCCATCCACCAATTTTTTTTTCTTCCTTGGGTGTTAGAATTTTGTACAACAAAGTAATCAACCTTGGAACTGAAGATCAATGGTCCAATTCCTTCATTCTATCTTGATTCCTTCATTTGTGGATCTGAGTTTTTGATTGAGAGAAACTTATGCATGACATGTCTATATGTACTTTTTGGATTCATTTTTTAAAGGTCAACTGATTGAAGAGAGATTATCCACCTGATAATAGCAAATAGGAATCATAGTCTTAGGATTTCATGAATTGTTAGTAGATACTTTGAAATTTCAGTTGAACTTGGATACGTTTTATAGTTTTTATACAATTTACATGTTAAGTTTGGACCTCTTTGATAAGATTAATGAATCATAATCAATCTATATGTGAGTGAGTTGTTGTGCCTAAATGTTTTCTATTTGATGCAAGTCAATAGAGGAAACCAGATTCAAGATTATCTCATTGAGTTATCTGTGAATGAAATTGTTGTTATGTATATTTGATCTTTGTTTTAATGATGAGTGAATGATCTATTTTGAATCTTAAAGTAAAGGTTTTAGTGAATGGTTGTAATCATTGAATTAGCACTATGAATGTATGTAGTGGTGTATATTATTCTATGGATTGCATCATGTTGTGGTTTTGGTTAGATAAAGAAAAACTCATTATTGATGTGCATGTCTAGATATTAATAAGTTTTATTCATATTCTACTGTTTTAAAGCTCTAATCTATCTTCTTATATTTATTTAAACCCCCCCCCCCAATGTAGGTTAGTTGATCTAATGAATTTTTGTTGCCTATTAGCAACAAAGGCCCCTTGAACATTACAATTACATTGATCATTGAGAAATATCAGCACAGTTGAGAACCAACTACTAGGACCTTGGGAGTTAGATTACTATATGTTATCTTTCTTTTTCAAGAGAGATAGAATAGAGATATTTTGTTTAATTTTGTTGCACTATTTTTACCATCAACAGATCTAGTGCTAGATGGAGGGCCTGAAGAAAAAAATAGCTCAAATTTGGTCATTCTCAGCAAATAGATACAAAAGAGTTCTTAGATCTTCTCAGAATTTTGAACCATTTGTTGAAATCCAAACCGCTGTCAGTTATAGGCCTGAGACTTGTAGAGTCTTGATTCCACCATTGTCACCACCACTTACTCCACCTGGGTTTCCACTAAACCCACCCAAACCACCTCATCGACCAAACTCACCTATTCCACAACAGTCCCACCACCACCCATGGCTTTCTTCATGAATAACCCCTCTCCACTAGGGATTATCCCTAGGGGTATACATGATCTACCCTGGAATATGGAGATATTATGTCCTAAGTACATACATGGAGAATCAAGGAGTGTTGAAGATCACATACAGTTATTCAAGGATGCATGTACTTGTGCTCAATTAGCTCATCATGATGTTGTTTGCAGGTTATTCCCCTACTCCTTGGGTGACATTGCATACAACTGGTATTTAAATCTACCCCAAGGGTCTATTCTAAGTTGGACAAACTTGGAAAATGCTTTTATTAATCAGTTTTGAGTCTATGTAGACCCTGCCATTTTATATCACCAGTTTGCAACCATAAGAAAGGAACCTCATGAACCATTGCCACTATTCTACACAAGCTTCCAGAGAATGTACCAAAGGTTAGAGGATCCTTTCTTGGTTGTTGAGAATATTTCCTTCTTGGCATATTTAAGAGTCATAGATCCTTTGATTGGCTTATTTTTGCAAAGTACATATACTCCCATTGAGATTAATTCTCTATCAAAATTTTATCACCTAGCCATCGAATTGCAACAACAGATAAGTTTACAATCAGGGAGTCTAGGAGGAGTTCTTCCCCCCCATAGGATATCAGATGCCTAATCCCACTCCTCTATTCAATATGGTCCCAAGGATGTCTTATTCCCAATATGGACCCATGTCTGAGTTACAATCCCCATATCCCTTACCATTCTTCACTAATGGTGCTTAGGACTCCTCTCAATAATCACAAAACTACCATAATCAAGTTGGAGGGTCAAACCTTGTTAATCAGCCATCTGTGGTGAAAACTGCAGAAAGTGAATGAACGGTCCAATTGACCAATGAGATGGAAACCCTCAAGAAGACTATATCTCATATGTCTAATGATATGGCCCAACTTAGACAGAACCCCCCTTAGAACCAAAACCAAAGTTATCAAAATCAGGGAGGGTATAACAATTAGGGTAGTTACCCTAATCAGAATTCGAACCAGAACACCAATAGGAACTTTTAGAACAAAAATTCCTCTAACCAGAATTATCAAAATGAAAATAGGGGATATAATCAAAGGTCTAACAACAATAGACCATGGAATACTGGGCCTAATAATAGAGGAGTTTCCCATAATTATCATTTGGGTGATGAAAAGCCACATACTGCAAATGTGGCATAGCTTAACTTTATGATGAATTGGTGTAGGTTACACAATACTACAACTCATTTTGAGATTAACTGCCTAGAAATGGAAAAGATGGTCAAGTTAGCATAGTTTGATGGTCCATTTCAAGGTTCTCCCAACAAGTATGGGGGATACACAAATACCCCCATGGCTTATGACATCTTTGATGAAGAACTTTCATTCCCTGGCTAGGAAGCAAATGAAACAGTGGAAGACGTATATGATTTCCAAGCCTTCCAAACCAAGGCAGGTCATTTCTTAAGAAATTAGAATAAGGGTCCATTTACCACATTTTCCCCTCCTAACAACATGGTCCCACCTAATTAGAATGTGGATAACAACCCGCCACCACCAAAGGGGCTATCTGAATCTCAGAACAAAAGTAACCCACCTTCTTTTCCTAAGTATAAGGTAAAGAATGATTCAGGGTTTGATTTCATTGTAGAGATGCATAAGCAAAAGAATTCATTGCCATTCTTTGACATTATGAAGTGGTAACCTGCCCAAAGAGAGATTGTGATGAGGAAATCGGAGGAAGTAGATCACTCAAAGGGAAAAGGTAAGGAAACTCCAACAAATGAGATGAATGCAACCCTCTATAAAGGTAAGACTAGTACCCCACATTTCCTTTTGAGTTTAAGAATTTTTTGAAAGAATTTGCACAATTCTCTACTGGATTTTTGGGTGGCAAGAAACATCATGCCATTCACAATTTGTAGGAAGTTAGGATTGAGCCCGCTCCAAACAAACAAAAAAATGATTTAGTTGGATAAATCTGAAGTAAATGTGGTAGGATAACTAAAAGATATTCATGTACATATTGGATCTAACCCAAGGATCCAAACTTACATGGATATCCAAGTTGCTAATATCCCAGAAACATATGGTATGCTTCTGAGCCGTGATTTAATGAAGAGAGTTGAGGGGTATTTGTCCTTGGATTTCTCACACATGTGGCTACCCTGTAAAGGAATAGTGTCACAAATTAGGATTGAAAGTGAGCCTAGGATCAAACATATGATTACTGAATATGATTCTCCCAACGGAGTAGCTTAATTCAAAACTGAGATAGGATTTTACAAGAGGGAGGAGATCATGATATTCTCAATGCTCAATCCTGATGATACATTGCCTCTAGAACAAAATGACCCAATGATCATGGTCAACCAACAAGTCCTAATCAAAACATTGCAACAAGATAGGCTGGTATTGGGAGAGGAGGATAATTTGTGGAGTTTTTTGCTTCCTAATTGGTGTAGGATTCATTATCAGAATCATTCCGAGTTGACATGTCAACCCTGCATAGATATCTTAGACCATGTCTGCCAGGCTAAGCAAATTTGTGAATGCCAACCCCAATCACTCACCAATAAATTTTCATTTGGTGCTAAGGATGCTACCATTCTTATGAGAACTAGTCTAGCTTAAGAGGAAGATCCTTCCCAGGTTGATAATAATTAGGTTCTATGCTTTGAGTTCCAAAGAGAGATTGATGAATCTCAGTCTTCATTTGTTACACCATCCCCAACTACTCTTCCAATGCCTAAGGAATTGATGAAAAATGTATTGGATTGTGATATGATCCAAGAAAAGGTTTAGGAAGTGGTTCCTGAACAAGTTTTGAATATAGAAGAATCTTTTGACAAACCTTATCAACATCTACCTTTAATTCTTGATGACCAGCACCAGTTCAAGCCGCCAAATGCTTTAAGTAATTCATCACCTATAATACCAAAGAATAAAGGAATCCCTGCTCTAGACCAACTATGGAGTCTTAAATTTGATAGCTCTAAATCCAAATCAGGAAGTGGAGCAGGAATTGAATTAACAAACCCAAAAGGGAAGACTTACTTTGCATCTTACAGATTGTATTTTGGTGGCACAAACAACATGGCATAATATGAAGCACTTGCTCGGGGATTGATGTTTTCTCATCAGAAGAAGGTCACATCTCTTATGGTTATGGGAGATTCTATAGTGATTTTCAAGCAAGTCCATATCCAATATACTTGTCACAATAAAATATATCCTACATACAAAAATAAAATTTTGAAATTTGATTGAGGATTTTGACGCTTTTGGAATCACTTTGATTCCTAGGGAACACAATCAGATTGTAGATGCCCTTGCCATCACTGCTAGTACTTTGGAGCCTATGCAAGACTCCAAGTTGAAAATATTTTCAATTGAACTAGTCTCAATCCCAGTTGTCCTAGATAATGTCTGAAATTTTTAGGTCTTCGATGATGACCAACATATACTTTCCTTCTAGGAAAGTTCAGATGTCTTCGAAGGAAAAATAATTGATGAGTTAGAAAGAGATCACAAAGATTGGGACCCTGAGAGTTGTGGCATTGAAGGGATAATGAATTCGAAAAGCAACAAAATTCCCAAGGGGATGGTAGCTTTGGAAATAATATTTGACTCTGATCCTTAGGCTCATGAAAGGGTGGCAATAGAAAGTGATGGAGGGAAATACAAATTTGTTAATCTAGTTGATTCAAGTCCCGAAAGAAATTTCTATATAGGAAAAACCTACCCTAAGGAGATTAGAGATAAAATAGTTAAGGTGTTGAAAGAGAACATTGTAGAAATTGCTTGGAGTTATGAAGATTTAAAGATCTTTGACACTTCGGTGATCACACATACCATACCTTTGAAGCTAGAAGAAATCCCTTCCATCAAAAGCAGTGCCAGATGAATGCTTTGATAAGGCCATTAATTCAAAAGGAAGTGCAAAAGTTGTTGTTTGCAAGAATAATCTTCCTAGTACGACATTCAACCTAGGTTGCAAACTTGGTTCCTATGCATAAGAAAAATGGTGAGATCAGATTGTGTATTGATTTCAAAAACCTAAATAAGGCCTCTGATAAGGATAACTATCCACTTCCTTCTCTTGATGAGGCATTACAAACTGTCAATGGATCCTAGATGATGTAATTCTTGGATGGCTATTCTATGTATAATCAAGTGCTTGTCAGTCATGAGGACATAATGAATACCACCTTCACTACCAAGTGGGAGACATTTTCCTATCAGAGAATGCCATTCGACCTTATCAATGCTAGAGCTACCTTTTAGCATGCAATGGACATAGCATTCAAAGATTTAATAGGTAAGTGTATCATTATCTATGTAGATGACTTAACTATCTTCTCTAAGAATATAACGGACCATGTTGTTGATTTAGCAAAAGTCCTTAAGAGGTGTATAAGCTATGGTGTGTCCCTAAATCCAAAATAGTGTGTGTTTGGAGTTTCTAAAGGGAAAAATTTAGGCCATGTAATATCAGAAAATGGGATATCCATAGACCCTGATAGATTTGAAGCCATCTTGAAATTGAAAATGCCAGGAAGTAAAAAGGAGATGAGATCCTTCTTCAGAAGGATCATTGTTGTGAGAAAATTTATAACAGGGTTTGCAAAAATTGTCAAACCTCTTAACGAAATGATGAGAAAAGATGTAAAAGTAGAATGGAGCAACAAGGCTAAATCTACTTTCTTGTAGATTAAACAGTCAATATTTGAGGCACTAGTCTTGACCAGCCCAGATTATCTAAAGCCCTTCTATATATATATTCCTTTGCATCTGACCATTCATGTGCAACTATTTTAACACAACGGAGAGGTGAAGGAGATGAAAGGCCTATTGCTTTCATGAGCTCTCCATTAAAAAGTGTAAAAGTAAGGTATCTACCCCTCGATAAGTAGGCCTTTGCATTGGTGAGAGCAGTAAAAAAATTTAGGCATTACATTCTTAGGAGCTAGGTTATTGCCATAGTTCCTGATCCAACTGTCAAGTCTCTCCTTATGTAGAGTGAATTCAAGGAGAGAAGAGGAAAATGGACGACTATTTTATAGGAATTTTATTTATAAATTCATCCAATGAAGCTCATCCAAGGATAGGTTTTATCAAAGGCTATGGTGGATGTTGACAAGAGTATCACTTGCCAGCAGTATATAGTGCAATCATTCACTAAGGATCCATGGTACACAGATTTGATCTTCTTCCTCCTCAATAATAGATGGCCACAGGGAATGAATGCTACTCAAAGGAGAGCACTGAGGATGAAGAGTTATCATTACATGCTCAAAGGAGGATTCTTATACAAAAGAAATTATGAAGGAGTTTACCTAAGCTATTTGGATCAGCAAGAAGCCAAACATGCTATGGCTGAATTTCATGGTAAACATGGCATAGGGAATGGATCTGCAGATTCGTTGGCCCATCAAATTCTTAGATCAGGCTATTATTGGCCCCACGTGTTCAGGGATGCACATCAACATGTCAGAACATGTCACACCTTCTAGACCTCTACACCCAAGGAGTGTAATCTTGCAATGCCTTTACAACTGGTCTACGAGGTAAGACCATTTGCCTAATGGGCACTAGATTTTGTAGGGGTAATTAATCCAAACTCTTCTATAGTTCATAAGTTCATCTTGACAACAACTAACTACTGTACGTGTTGGATTGAGGCTCAGTCCTACAAAAACAACACCACAGAGGTGGTTATCAAATTTCTCAATGAAAGCATCATAACCAGGTTTGGAGTACCCTTTTCCTTGGTATGTGACAATGACCCTACTTTCTCATTTGTTGAGTTCATACAATGGTCCTATGAACATAATTTTTTTTAAAGTACTCATATAATTACTACCCTTAGGGAAATGGTGTAGCAGAGTCTACCAACAAGAGCCTATTGGAAGTGATAAATAAATTGTTAGAGAACAATCCTAGGGACTAGAACACCTAGTTGATATTTTCCTTACAGGCAGATCAAACTCAGATTAAAGTAGCTCTAGGAAATTCCTCATTTAAGTTAGTCTATGGCCAAGAGTTGGTCTTCCCCATAAATTTGCAGTTCCTTGTTCTCAGGTTTATGCAGGAATTTTATTCAAAGGATGATTGGATTAAGGTAAGGCTAAATAATATTTTAAACATGGAAGAATAGAGAGACACTACTTTACAGTAGTTATTTAAACAATAGGTTGTCATCAAACATTGGTTTGACAAAAGAGCCAAAATAAAGGCTTTTAAGATATTAGATCTTGTGTTGTTGTGGGATAAAGCTAAAGAGAAAAAGGGAGACCACTAGAAGTTTGATAGACTCCGGTTGGGTCCATATCAAATAGTTGAGATCTTGGGTAAGAATGATTTTTGATTGACCACCCTAATAGGAGAACCTGTACCATTGCCTGTCAATGGTCAGTTTCTCAAGCATTACTTTGGCCCATGAGGGTTTGATTTTCTGAATTGGTTGTATTATTTTTAATTAGTTGTTTTGTTGTTTTGGGTGTTCTATTTCCTTGTTTGTTTGTTCTTTTTCTTTTGTTTCTTTTTGTTGTTTTGTTTTTATTTTGTCTTGGTTTTTGGGGACCTTCATTTATTTCCATTTTGAAATAGAGGGGTTGTTATTTAAAGTATGTTGCAGGTACTAGGAGAGAAATTTATTTAGGTATTTTTAGGAATATCTATTGAAATATTTCGTTTTAAACTTATGTCTTGTGGTCATTTAAACATTGGTTTGAAAAGTTATTAAGAATAAGGTACATTGTATATAATCTCATGAACTATGATTGAATTTTTTCACAAAATAGATAAAACATCTGCCTGTGTAAAGTGCCTATTCATCTCATGGTGATTGTATCTCTAATTCAAGTGAAAATTTTGATTCCCAAAACTGACATAAGGTCCACTATAGTTCTCAACCCATATTTCAGATCAATTATGTTTGACTATTGAGAAAAGTTAATAAAGAATTTTCACAAGTGAAGCTTGTAAAAGAAAGAGAAAAGAAAACTATGGAAAGGAAAGGAAAACTCAATATCAAATGGGTGATTCAAGTATCTATATTGGGGCTATGGAAACTTGTCTGGCAGTAGAAAAATGCTTTGAAAGAACTAGAGGTATCTTCGTCAGGGCTATGGACGCCTATCTGGCAGTGGAGCAATACCCATAATTTTATTGCATGATAGTTGAAGGACTCAACTTACGTAGCTTGGATCTTAGGTGTAGTTGTTTAGGGGTGGAGAAAGTTCTTATGAAGAAAGATGCACCATATATGCACACACTCAAATTCAAAGTACTTCATGTTGATATACATCTAAGATTCCAGCTCAACCTTACTCAACATATTTGATCCTACTTAAGTTAGCATGCTTCATAAACTAGGGGTTCTAGGTGACTGAATTCTTCAGTATCTTGAAAATGGGTAAACCATTTTCCCAGTCGAGTTGCAATTTGTTATGCCTTGCATAACCACCTCATTATTATTTTGGAACAAAAATGGGTCCCCCTTTGTTTTTTTTTTTGTCCTTGGTGTCTTGTTTGGGTCTTAGGAGTTATTCATTTTTCTCCCAAGTCTTTATTTCTTTTGGTCTGTTGGAAGTGGAGTCAGAATAAAAAATGGACTTAGAACATTTTACAAAGTTCCAAGTCTGGATTCAATCCCCGTTCTAGTTCCTCCTTTCTTCCTTGTTCTTTTTCATTGTCTTTTGGTTGGTCTCACACTCTCAGGTCTATTTATCCTCTAAGTTGTTTCTTGTTTTCCTTGTGTTTTGTTTTTTCCTGAGCGGAAGCAGAACTGGAGTTGGAAGTAAACTTGGAACTTTGTAAAATTTCTAGATTTTTCTGTCATGTCCCAATTCTGAATTCACTTGTTTGCTTTGTGTTGTCATTTTTGTTTTTGTTTGGGCCAGGTCTAGGTTTTGTCTCGGTCCTACTTCCATTCACTTTGTTGTTCTTGTCTCGGTTTTTGTTCCTTTTCCAGGATTAGAACTAGAATTGAAACTGAAATTGGAACTTTGTAAAAAGTTCCAGTTCTGGCTTTGGTCCTGCTTCTGCCCTTGTTCTGCTTCGTTGTCTTTTTTTTCAAAATGACCAGAACCAAGTTCAGAGTTAGGTAAGAGACTTGTTAAACGTTCTTTATTTTGTCTCAGATCTAGGTCCGCATCCACCCTGGCTTTGGTGTTCACAGAAGTTAACTATTCGTTTGTGTTGCTTGCTCTACCTCTGACCTACCACATTTATTACGGTAATTGCAGCCTCCTCACACATGGGAACTGATTTTAAAATCTTAATTGTGTTTAACTGGCTCATTATCTTTGTTATCTAAGTCATTTTAGCAAACCAAAGCCAGGAAAACTTTGAGACAAGTGATTTGATTGCGGAGGCATGTTGGTGAGTGAATCTTTTTCAAGTTTCAGTCTTTCCTTGTGGGCGTTTCAAGGTAGAGTTTATTTTCTCTTCTTTTCCCATTATGCTTTGTCATTTCATTTTTTTGTTCTTTCTCATCATATTTTGGCCTATTCGTAGGACATTTTTCTATGCATCTTCGCTCGTTTCTTGGTATCTTTTCAGTTTGTTTTTTTTCCTTTTCTATTTTCTATTTTCTTTTCTTTCTTTATGTTTGGTTTGTTTTTCATTTTTTTGTCACCTCTATGGCAAGTGTGTTTTGTCATGCCCTAGTTTCTGACTAGGGTTTCGTTTGGTTGGGTCTTCTGTGTGTTAAATGCATTTGGATTTGTTTGGAAACCCCTTTGATTTTTCTTTCTTGTTGATTCTATGATTTCCATGTTGGGTTTGTAATGGTCTAATTTTCTGAGTTGACGCATTGTGCAAACTAGGGTTTGCTCGACAACCTTTACAAAATATTCAGCCCTAGGTTTAAAAATTGGTCTTTATGCGGTTAAGGGGTTAGGTTAAGCCCCTCTATTTGGATTTCCTTGTAAACCCATGTGACCCATGTCCTTAAATTCATGTGACCACATCTTCAAGAAAACTGCTTCATTTTTAATCTTAAAATTGGTGAAAGTGGACTCAAGAATGAACTCATCCCATGGATGTTTGCATTGGAGTTCATTCTCAAAATAATCCTACTTCTGGTCATTGTTAATTTTGGTCTTTACACTTTCCCTTTGGCGAAGTCGGAGCTAGAGTGGAACTCAAACTTGGAACTAGCAATTAGTTTCGAGTTCCATTTCCGTTCTGATCCTGATTCCAGTCTTGTCATGTTTCTGGTCTTGATCCAATTTAGTGTTTGAATGGTTCCATGTTCCTTATTCTTCTCTGACTCTGCTTCTGATGAGTTTGAAATTTGGCTAAGTATGAAAGTTGTCCTGAGGAAGTAGAGAAAGATATTGGTTGATGTGTTGATTTTTATACTTTTTTTTCATCTAATACAGGGGTTTATTGCAAAGATTAGGAGATGTCAGGAGAATTTTAAGAGGCTTCCCAAAGGAGCCAACCTGCAGAAACTTCAAGGTGAGGAGCTAAGCCAAAGAAGATCAAGGTGGAGTAGCTCCCTTACACCTTGAGATACAAACATAGGGAAGCTACTCTCACAACTAGCAAGGTAGATTTTGATTGGGTAGACATCACTAATACCAACTTGGGTCCATTTAGTTATGAGGAGTTTCTCTTGCAAACATTTGGTGAAGAGGTAACAAGGGGTACATAGAAAATTGTCTAGTCTGAATTGGCACATGTCTCCATCTTTCCCCTATCAGGCTAGTGTCCTGAATTGATAATGATTGTAGCCAAAGCATACAATCCTGCCACCAACCAATGTGTGTATTTTCAAGGAAATTTTATTATTGACTTAACACCACAAATGATTAGATTTATGTTCAATGCACCTGTTCCACAAAATCCCAGGTAGCTCAATGAAGCAGAAGCCCTCAAATTATATAGTGATAAGAAGGAGACTAACAAAAATCATATGAACAAGAGTTGTATGAGAGTTGAGAAAAAGTCTCTGGCTAAGCTTCCTGACTAGCCTAAACCGGCAGAATTCTACAAGGAGATTGGAGGCATAATAATGATGCTCTATAGGGTGTTTGGGAAGAGGGATGCTTCCTAGTTCAAGGAATTGATGTTTCTATTTATTCAAACTATCCTAGATGGTAGGAAATAGTTTGATTGGCCTATGATTGTGTCAGATTGCATACATAATCAAATTCTTAGAGTGAGAGATACCAAGAGTTTCTTCATGACCTCTTATGTGATTTATGCCATAGCCAGAAGGGGGATCTTTCCTAGACTGAATGTAGTAGGAATATTGGGAGAGGCCTAAGGATAGAACAATGTGTGGGATCATTATGATCAACTCACCTTGCAAACCTCTAAGTCACATTACAAAAGGGTTAATGATGCATTTTTGTATATTATCATTGACTGGCTAACAGGAGATGCTAGTTATAGACTAAGCAAAGATGCCATGGCCTTTATTACAAAGTGGGAACATTGGTATATCCAGTATCCCAAATTTACTTATTTTAGGCTAACTGGTTTTGATGGCCACCCCCATCTACTGCCTAGGTGTTGTAGCAACAAGATTGTCTTGATGGAGTTCATCTATCAAGCTATAGCAGTCAACCTTAATTTTTCCAATAAACACAAGAGTGGTTACCAAAAAATCACCATGAAGTTGGGTGAATATAGTTGTGCACACAATATCGAAGCTAAGGCAATTTGTGATGAGTTAATGTACTTGAAGTTGGGTTTGTACACTTCGAGGAAACATTTTGATCCTAAACGTAAGATGCAGGCGCTCCTTCCTACTGTCTTTGACAAACACTTCAATCTATTGGAGGACTTTTGGATGGATTTACAAGATAGATATAATCTCAGAAGGAGAAACTATGAAAGATTGACTATCCCACTCATGGTTGAGTATGTGATAAAGGAAGACATACCTGAGACATTATCATATGATGGGGTAACTTTGGATCCCCAATATGAGGCTGAAAATGTACGAACTAGGGACCTTGATCTAGTGGATTGGACTGTAGAAGAGTCCATCGATGTAAAGCAGATTACAAGGTTGGTATTGCATAGGAGCATTCAATGGGTTATCATGAGGATTAAGGTGCTAGAGGCTTAGACCTCCAAGAAGAGGAAGGCAATAGGTACCACTCAAGGGTACAAAAGGAAAAAGAGAAGAATGGCTCCTAAGGAGCTTCTAGAGTTCTTTCCTCCTAATTCTGGAGAGGAAATTCAAATTCCTACTCAAGATCCTCCTAACGAACATGGGCAAGAGGTTGCAACAAAACCACATGCTTCAACATCTCTTGCAAGGGAAACATCAACTCAACCCCTTATCACAAAGAAGCCAAGTGGAGAAATGCCTATGGGGACTCTTCACAAAGAAGCTAAGTTATTGAAGGATAAGGATCCTGAAATAGAAACTCATGACATAGAGATAGATTCTAAGGCTACCCCATCCGACAAAGAGACTCATGTGGTGGAATCGCTAGATGTGACTAAGGATGCAAGGATTGAACATATCTTATCTAAATAAGACCAATGGCAGTTGTTTGAGGACACCAAAAGGGAAGAAGATGCCAAGGCACAAGCTGAGGCACTGGCTAAACAAAAGGAGATTGATGCTAAGGCACAATATGATGCATTCAAGTAGCAAGAGTTGCAAGCTCAAGCCAAGGCTAATGAATTGGCCAAGCACCAGTAGTAAAGAGAAAAGGAGCTCAAAATTAAGGAGGAAATGGACAAATTTCCTATGTTGTAGAAGATTCATGATCCAGAGGAGGAAAAGGCTACTCAAAGAAGAGAAAAAGAAGCTCTTGAGGCTAAATTTAAGTCTATTGAGGCAACACATAGAAGTAGAGAAGAGAAAGAATGCCTAGAAAGAGAAAGGGAGGCTAAATAACTTGCTCTACATGAACAAAAGTCTAAGGAGGGATGGGACTATGTCAAGGAACTAGAAAAACAGAGGGACTAGATGTATGAGGAGAGGAGGTTGGAAGATGAGTGCTTGAAAAAGGAATTGGAAGCCAAAAGGTTGCAGGAGAAAAATGATAAAGAAGAGATTGAAAGGCTTGCACAGGAAGATGCATAAAGAGAATAACAAAATGTGCAAGAGGTTGACTCTCAACCTAGGGCCACCATATTGCAACCTTTATCTTCTGCTACTATTTCCTCTTCTTCAACACAAGTGGTCACTACTCCTACTACTCCTACATGCTTGAAACTAGATTTGGAGAGGAAGCAGATAGTTCAACCTCAGCCTCTCAATTGGGATGAAATGATGAAGGAGATTGAGAAGTAAAGACCCAAAAAGAAGGCCAAAGTTCTTCACTCCACCAAGCTTACAGATACAGGGGAAATCATTGTTGAATGTGCAATTCTAGTCGTTAATAAAGATAAGGATGGCATGCAAGTAACTAATAACCAATTAGGTACTATGAATTTGGGGAGACCTATAAGGAACCAACAAATGAATTTCATTGATATTGTAGCCTCCTCGACCAAATCCAGGATGATTAAAGATAAGAAAAATAAAGATAAGCTTAAAGCTCAATTGGATTAGTTGTACAAGTTCTTAAATGATGTCTCCACCCTAGTCTCTCAACAAGGTACTACTCCAGAAACCCCAGTCCTATTGAGAAAAAAGGAAGTTAATGATCTAGTGTAGATGAGGAGTAAGGTGGGGATGCTTGACATATGGATTGACAGACTCAATCAGGAAGTTCGTGAAGTGTTGGCTGATAGTTTCAAAGTTCATGAAGTAGCTCTTGAGTTGGTAGGGAATATGAACTAACATGTTGAAGACCTAGAAAAGAAATATGAAGAGTATGAAGAATATGTTAAGAATCTTAAGAACATTAGCAAAGTGCCCAAGTCAACTCTCTTGGAGCAGTCAATTCTTGAAGAAGATAATGCAGATTTTATTGAGAATACTATGACCATAATAAGATTCAAATCCAAGTTCATTTATGAGCCTAAGAATGAGGTTCAAGAAGCAAGCAAAGACTTGAATGAGAATATTGATGAATTGGAGGTAGTAGTTGTTATTCTGGTCGACGTGGACATCCCAGTCAAAGAGGGTCTTCCTTTAGACAAGTTGAGGGAGAAGTGGAGTAGTAGATTTGAAGAAGTAATGAAAAAAAGAGATGATGGAGAAGATTTGTTATTGGATAGATTCATGGACATCAGGGAAGAGGTAAAAGTTATTAGAAGGAAATTAATCAAATTAAAGGATATGTAGGAATTTTCTTTAGTAGAGTTAAAGAGGATCAAATTTGAGGAAAATTGGTTAGATGGTCCTGATTTGGATATCCTTCAACAAGTGTTCTCTAGTTATGATGATTATATCCTTGACCAAGCAACGCATGAGTGAGCTAGCAACAAAACACTCTCCTCTTGACACAACACCCTCTCTTCTCCTATTTTGCAGAATTTTAACACAAGCTTGAGTCTAGTACCCATCCACTAGTTCGATTTTCTTCCTTTGGTGTCAAAATTTTGTACAACAAAGCAATCAACCTTGGAACTAGATATCAACAGTCCAGTTCCTTCATGCAGTCCTGGTTCCTTAATTTGTGGATATGAGTTTTTGATTGAGAGAAACTTATGCATGATATGTCTATATGTACTTTTTGGATTCATTTTGTAAAGGTCAACTAATTGAAGAAAGATTAGCCACCCGATACTAGTAGATAGGAATCATAGTCTTAGGATTTCATGAATTGTTAGTAGATACTTTGAAAGTTCAGTTGAACTTGGATACATTTTATAGTTTACATGTTGCTAAGTTTGGACCTCTTTGATAAGATTAATGAATCATAATCAATCCATATGTGGGTGAGTTGTTGTTCCTAAATGTTTTCTATTTGATGCGAGTCAATAGAGGAAACCGGATTCAAGATTATCTCATTGAATTATCTGTGAATGAAATTGTTGTTATGTCTATTTGATCTGTGTTTTAATGATGAGTGAATGATTTGTTTTGAATCTTAAATTAAAGGTTTTAGTGAATGGTTGTGATTGTTGAATTGACACTATGAATGCATGTAGTGGTGTATATTATTCTATGGATTGCATCATGTCATGGTGGATAGATAAAGAAACACTCATTATTTATGTGCATGTCTAGATATTAAGAAGTTTTATTCATATTCTACTATTTTAAAGCTTTGATCTATATTTTTATATTTAATCAAACCCAACCCCCAACATAGGTTAGTTTATCTAATGTAGTTTTGTTCCCTATTACTAGCAGAGGCCCCTTGAACATTACAATTACATTAACCATTGAGCAAGATCAGCACGGTTGAGAACCAACTACCAGGACCTTGGGAGCTAGATTACTATATGTTATCTTTCTTTCTTAGGAGATATAGAATAGAAATATTATATTTAATGTTGTTGTGTTGTTTTGACCATCAATAGGTACCTGTTCATCCAGTTCTCAAAGTTTACATATATAAGAATAAATGGTTTCTCTAAAAGACCCTATAAGCTACCCTAGTACCCTAATGACTGGATGTTCATATTGGAGGTCTCCACCCAACTATAGAATGGCCACACTCTACTAAGTGAAAAACATTGGGTAGAGATCTCATATTCCCTCACTTTTAAACAAGAAATGTATGCTATCCTTGCTGCTTAGTGTGTGGATTATTTAGAGAAGGAGATAGTAGAGTACCACTTGGATCTCCACACAACTTGACCAAGAATGGATCCATATGGGAAACTAAAGAAGATGGTTGGAAGGTAGTATGCTCACCTACCCTACATTGAATACTTCTAGGCCAACTACTAGGATGACAAGGAAGTGCATGTGAGGCATTATATGCAAATGACAACCCAATTTGTGTGGTCAATCATCATGTTCTCGGTTCCCAACGAAATTGTAGAGGAGGACACCCTTATTGATGAAAGATTTGATGTTGTGGCCAACATATCGCTGCCACTAATAGATTGGGATGAAGAAGAGGTCAATGACCTCGATATTGTAATGTGGGCAATGTAGAATAGAACAAGACAATGGGTAGATGCCCAAATTTCCCAGCTTAAGGTGTAGGGAGCCATGTTGACATATGGTGAGCTCAAAAATGAGCTTGAAAGTGAAATAGATAGTGGAGTAGTTGCAGCCCCAACAAAAGAGACACTTAATTCTCCTTTGACAGCAAGTTCAAGCAAAAGGAAGGATGTGTCTGAATTTCAACCCAAGCCGAAGGTCTATACACAAAAGGCCAAGGAGTGAAAATAATCAAAGAAGGTGAATAAATCAAGCAGATTCAGTGAAATTCCAACTATTGAGGGGGATCTGCAACATGAAGGAGAAGAAGAGTCCAAGCATCCACAATCACCACCTTCTACCTTTGCTCCTGCCATCACCACTGCCAATGCTAGTCCTCCACCTCTTGCATCTCAGGCACTTCCTATTTCCTCTCTGCCCACTATGGAAATTCCAATTTTCCTTGCTTCCACCTCACCAATGGCCCTAATTGTGTTGTTGGACTCCTCCTCGGCCACAACATCCCTGCTATCATTTTCCTCACTACCCCCTCCATTTCCTAGTCTCTCTACCACAATGCCTTCAATAGCCACCGCTAATATTCCTCCTCTTACCTTACCAAAAGCCTTCGCCAAATATATGCAAGGGATACCCACTAAGATCTCTAGGGTAATATTGAATACCATTGTTCAAGTTGTGATGGCTCAGATTGCTGCTAGCCTACCTACTCCTCCTCTACCTACAAAGCCACCAAAAATGGAGGCTACTATGCAGATATTAAAAGAAATGGAGAAATGCCAAAGGGAGGCTGCCAAAGGAATAATGGAAGAGCCCGAAGATCCTTTTAAGGATGATTACTTTGAACACTCGAAGATTAGAATGAGTATGAGCATGGATAAAGTGGCGACCAATGAGGAAAATTCACACTGTTTAGAGGACACTGAATCCCTCAATTCCAAGTACATAATAGAAACATTAGATCAAGAGCTTGAAAAGGAGATGTCCCAACATCTCAAGGATATAGGAGAAGAGGTTGAATCTAAGAAGCAACCTTCTGAGGAGAAAGGTTACATTGATGTCAATGTGGAGATACTTGAAGAGCCTCCACTAATCGAGCAAGACAAAGGCCCCATTCAAGAAGAAGAGGTACCTCCTGAAGGAGAGAAAGGAGGGAAAGAAGAAGAAAAGGAAGAAGAGGCACCAAACAAGAGCCCAAAATTAGAGCATCATGTAGGGCTCGAAAAAGAAGAAGAAAGAGTGCCTTAGAAAGAAAGTGTTGCTAAGGAGAACATATCCTCTACTAAGTTGGACACAAAGAAGACTATACATATTTAGAACTCTAATGAAGAAGAGGAAATAAATGAATGAGAAGCCCTTGGCCATGAGGAGAAAAAACTTTAGCATGTCCAGAGAGAGGAAGGTGATCATGAATCACCAAAGGGGGAAACTCAAATGCCCAACTAGATGGAGAAGTAGTTGCAAAAGAAGACCTCTACTCTCATTGATCCCAAGACAAAACTCAATGCTATATTGGCCAGAGCATAAATAAATACAAAAAAAGAGAAGAGACCAAGAGTCCATTCCCACATCATAGTTGATGCCTCAAGATCAAGGACAGTGTAGATTGTTATCCGAGTGATAAACAAATGAGAAGGGATTACCTATAATGTTTCCACCATCAACTTGGGACATGCCACAAGAGAACATAAAATTGATGAAATCCAAGGGTTAGTGGCTGCAATCATGCAACAAATGAACAAGGATCAGTCCTCTAAGGAGGAACTGAAGGCACGAGTGGTCGACCTCACTACATATATTCAACAATGGACATCTCTGGAGGAAGAAGCTCAATCAACATCTTTTGCGCCCCCACTTCTCTCCCAAGAATAACTCATCAGGATGGAGAAAATGAAGAATTGGACCAAAGCTACTATAGATTGGTTCTAACAAGTACTTTACAATGGTGACATGGGTATAGGTCATGTTGCTTGAATGACCAACAATTTTCAAAATGTGTAGAAGAAGCTAGAGGGAACATAAAAGATATGCCACTGGTTCACTGAGCTATACAAGATCACCTATCCTAATCTCAAAGCTATTCTCAAAATGCCCTAGAAGACATCAGAGAAAGAACTGGCCCTCGCAAAAGATGATCACTGGCTCATGGAAACATGGAAAATTGGCCTAGATCATAGGAGGGAAGTCCTAGAAATAGTGTTGCATGAGGTTGAACTTTACCTCAAATGGGCTATAGAGTACATAATAGATATTGAGGACTACCTCAAGGTGATGAAAAACTAGGATATGTGTACCTTAGAGTTAGATCTATAGAAGATCAGGCCTTTCTTCCATAAGAAGATGGCAAAAGTGGCAAAAAATTCATTAACAATGGATTTCATGGATTTTGTTGCGAGGGAAATCACTCAGTTCAAGTAGATAATCAAGGACATGCTGAGATGCACAACACACTAGGAACAAATCACTAATAGGTTTAACAGGCTGAACTTCCAAGTTCTTCAATCCAACATCATGGAATGGGACAAGCTTCAGGTGCTAATTGGAAAATTCATGGAATAGGCCACTCTTAAAAAAGTGAAGGAAAACTAGAGATAGATGATGAGTTTCTAATAGTTTGGCTGGAAAAAGAAGGCAGCCACAAGAAGATAAAACTGCTATAGTGTCAGAGCCACTAGAGGATGAGATAGGAATGAGACAAAAAGGTATTAATATATTTTTGGGGTAGGTGAAACCCTAATGTAAAATTAATCTTGGCCACACAATGAGAGTAAATTCTAGCCATTCATTTCACTTTTGGAAAACTATAAATAAGGGTCTCCTCTCATTTTCAAAGAGAGAGTTGAGTTGTTTTAAAGAAATGCTGCAGAAATTTCAATAGAATTTCATTGCTATGGTGGATTCTTGTGTTTCTCACATGTTGCATGATTCATCTTCTCAAAGTTCATTGATTTGGATACATTTAGTTTGCTATTTTAAGTAATTTCAGTAGCTTTTAGTAGTTTAGTTAATGTTATTCATTGATGTTGAAGAATGCTATTGTGTTGATGCTTTCCATGTTCATGTTTTTTTTTGTTTATTGATGATAAACAACAGTGTAAAGATAGTCTAAACATTAACTTATTACTGCACTTAAGATTCATCTTTTATTCATGCTTCATGGTGAATGAACAACTGAAAAATTTGTAGACCTTAGAAGATAGCACTAGTTTCATGAGAATGCATGTTTTTTGGTTAAATGGAACTCAATTTTAGAAAGGTTGTCCACTATAGCATCCTCCATTGTCATTTTTCATTAGTAGTTGCAGGTCTAGGATCTCTTATCTCCCTTTTCCCTTTTGACCTTTCTTTGATGTAGTAGTTAAGGAAAAGTTCCAAAATCATTGCAAAGCTAAATCTAAAGTTGAACATGGAGTTTTAGACTATTTTTTTAAACTTGTAGCAATTGTACCTCACTTCAGAATTTCATAAACTACATTTGAAGACCCAATTCAATTCCAACTTAGCAATTTTCCAGGCCCCTTATGATTACCAACAAATCACATTAATCAACTGAATTATTCCAAGCATTGTCATGACCTGTGAACCCAAGAGACCTTGGGGTAATTTTCAGCAACTTTTTTTTAGGAAGTTTCCTTTCAAGAGAGGTAGTACACTTGTGCGTTGCCTATGTTGAGAAGGTGCAAAAACACCCATCAACAATTACATTCATAGATTACCCCTTGCATGAGCTTTTCAACTTGGTGTCCTATTGCTAATACTATAGTGAGACAAAGTTTTAGACTCATGTCATCTTATGATATCATAACTATCGTGGATCTTGGGTTATTTATCTCTTTCACTACTAGTGTTGACACTAGTTCACTAGGTACAGACTATACTTTTGGCAACTCATTACCTTCAAGTAGTGTGAAAAATGTTGAAATAATGGTTGCTAGTATTCCACAAGAAAAAATAATCCAAACTCATGAAGACTTAGCAAATCTACAAAATCAAATAAGTACTGAATACATTTTAGCAACCACTATCTCTATCATAGATAACATACATGGCATGATTAAAAGTGAAGAAAGAGTTGATCTAGTGAATAAAATATTTCAGATTTTGGTGAAATGCCTTACCTCAACCACTAGTTGAGCTTTACCTTCAAAAAATGTCCAAATTCAAGGAGGAACCCAAATTCCTCCTCCCACAACCATTGCCTCTATTCCTACCTACACCAACCCTCAAGTTACAAAAATGATGCAACCTACAACTAATGTCATTCCTAACTTGGTTATTTCCACTAGTATTCCTAGTACCTTTGTGGCATCACATGTTATATCTCCTACCACTTTACCTCCCATAAGCATTCAATTCACTTGTCCCTTGAACACATATACACCTCCACCTTATTCACCTTCATCTAAAAATGCAAACAATTATTTCGTTATAAGCCAACTTTTGCAAACCGTTTCATCCCTTCAAAATAAATTTTCCACCATAAGCCAAAATTAGCATGGTCAACCTACATACTATGTCAAAGGCCACCCTTTATCCTTTGATATATTGAGAACATTGATGACAAAAGGTATATAGGTGCCTAGATTAGAGAAATATGGGGGGAAGGGATATCCTTCTAACCATGTTTCTTCTTATACCACCTTATGTAGTGACTTTATTGTTGAGGATAAATTATTGGCTAAGCTTTTCCCTAGATCCTTGAAGGATACTACCTTAGAATGGGTTTGCTTATTACCAAACAACATAATTCATTCATTAAATGAACTTGTTGAGGCATTTATAAACCATTTCCAAGTCCATATGACTCCTAAGATGACCTTTGTTGATTTTATGAGATGTAAGAGAAAAGATGATGAAAATATTACTAACTTTATTTCACATTACCAATTGCTTTGTTCCCAAATTGACATAAAGATTCATGACACTCACCTTCAAAAAATGTTCATTGAGAACTTGTAAACTAACATACAAGATAATACAAGATAATATTACAATGATGAAGTTTCCCTCCTTCGTACACTTGTGTACTACCCTTCATGATTACCAAAACTTGGTTAGTAGTCATGACACAAAATCCACCTTTGGCCATCTTCAGAAGTCTAAATTCGCAAAACAAAACAATTATCAACCTTTTAGAAAACATAATAAAGGCTTATTGTGTAGTTTTTTGCACACATGCCCCGTTGAAAGCAGGGACCCTCTTTTTCTTTTTCTCTTGTTGATTTCACCCTTTGATTCTAGGGATTTGCATTGCCTTGGCATGAGCTTAAACGTTTATCCTGCTTGCCTAGGCATTTTCCCTAAGTTGCATATTGAAAATCTTAAGTTTTGGGCCAAGTTCGGGTTTTTACCCAAGTTCGGGATTTTCCGCCATGTTCGGATTTTCCCGGATTGTACTCGAAGTCTGGCTCAACTTTTTTCACACTGTAGTTCAGAGAATTTTGGCCTTCACGGAATTCTGCTTGGGCCAGATTTTTCTAGAATTTCGTCTTATCATCGATTTTCCGAATATGGTTATTTTTTAGGTTTATGCCATTATGATTTATCATTTGCATCCTCTTGGGTTGGGATATTTTATCCTAGCATATTTGGCGTGTTGTGGCATACTGAATTTGTGAATTATTGATCTGGTTGTGATTCCCTTGGCGTTTTCATCGTTGTTGCTTGCTTGGACATTTGAATTTGTTGTTTTTCTTTGCTGGAGTCAACTGGCATTTTATTCATGGTATGTGATATTGCTTTATTTATGGTTTCCCAAGTAAGTTATGAGTTTGTTCGATCATTTTCATCTAGAGATAGCTTACTTGTGGGCCATTATCTGTGTCACGAGCTTGCTCTATGTGCTAATGGTTAAAAATTTAGGGTTTCATGCCTAGGGCGTCGCCATTGCATCTTAATTTTCTTTCAAATGAACCTAGAATTCAAAGAAGATCTGTAGGAGGTTCAGGTTAAGCTGGTTTCATGCCCAGGCTCCTCAAATTTGTGATCTTTGATCAATTTGAGTAAGATCATGTTAGATTGCCGATATTCAGGTTTTCTGTCAACCTCGAATTTTCCTGTGCTGGCGGATTTTCCTGACTTTCTGTTTGCTCCCAATTTTCCTGAATTTCACAATTTTCCAGAGTTTTGCATGCTTCACGGATTTCTACTCCCTCCGGATTTTCTGAAAGTCCTTCATTCCTTTTTTTTTCTAAAATCTCCAAGCTATCACTTCATTTGCGGAAATTCTTCTTGTGCGGATTTCTCCAGAATTTGGTGGAAAATGAAGAATTGTGAGATATCATGATTTGTTAACGAATGACTATGCATTTTATGTATAATTTGAGCTATCTTAAGATCTCTCATGTTGTTTCTTAGTTGATAATGTTCAAATTATGATACTTATGGGTGTTTTCATGTTGTTTCCCCTGGAATCTGCCTGGCCTGGATTTCCTCGAAATTCCTTTCTGGCCTAGATTCAATGGTTGGCTTGAAATCCTGAATTGTGTAGATTACGCTTTAACGATGTTTCTGAGTTGATTTCGATCTTTGTTCAGATTTATTTGGATGATGAATATATTATTGATGTTGGGTTAACCTTAATCTTTATGTTATAATGGGTATTAATGGTGGTTTTTGTTGAGTGCAGGCTGAATTTGACTGGGTCATCAAGGAAATTCTAGAGATGAAGTTTAAACTATAAAGAAATTCAAGTTACTTCCCCTTGGCCCACTTGGAGAGGTGCGCTCAGGATAAGAATGGAAGGAAGTAGTTAATACAGGGTTGCATTGAAACTTGTGCATTGGTTTGAATTGCATTGAAGATCCCAAGCCGACCTGGATGAGTTCTTGCATTTAATGCATATTTATCCTATTTTGAATTCTCCTTGGGCTGACCTATTTTATGGCCATTTATTATTGTAAACATTAGTTGGGCCGACTTATTTTTGGCTATTTTTATGATTGTAAACCCTTTCTAGGCTGGCATGCTTTGGAGATTACTATAAATTGGGCATTTTGCCTCATTTGTAAGATATACATAGATAGAGATAATTTTGCTACAAAAGAGAGAATTAGGTAGTAGAGCAGAGTTAGAAGTTAGTCAATTTCTAAGCAAGTGTTGTAACAGAACATTGGAATTGTTTTTGAAATTTGGTGATTCAATACAATTGAAGACATTGTGATTTTTTGGTGATCTCTTTTGTGTTGAATTATCTTGCATGGTTCTTATGATTCTATCTTTCAAATTGATCAAGGTTATTAGATATATGTTAGATTTAGATTTAGATCTGATTCAATCATGTTTATGATTTGATGCTTGAAGTGTTTACAACAATCGCTGGTCCATACTTTTTGTAGCTAGTTGATTGTTAGTTGCTTTGCAAAGTTAGCCTGGACCTTTATATTCATTATGCCTAGTTCAATTGTGGAGATTTATTCATTTCAATTGCAATTGGGTTGTCTTGGATGAATGTTCATGATCTAAAAATATTTAACACCTTAGAAGATTGCACTGTTTCTATGAACTTGCAGGTTCATCTAGGTTAAGAAGGAATTAGTTTATGAGGGATTGGTCCATTTCAAGTATTTCATCATTTGCATTGTTAATCTTAAGAGTAGTTAAATTTAGGAATCTCTCTGAAACCCTAATATTTTGTTATTTCTTTCATCATTTGGGTTAGATTTAGGATTGAAGTATCATTACATTGCCAGATCTGATTCAATATTTTCTTGTAGTAATGTCCCTTTGTGATTACCAACATTTTCACATTTATCACTGAGTTGTTTATGCATTGTCAAGACCTGACATTAGAGACCTTGGGGTTATCTCTTGAGGCTTGTTGATAGAGATTTACCTTTCAAGAGAGATAGGATATTATATCTTGTCTGAGTTGTTGTTGTACAAAAAACATCATCAACAAATTGGCGCTAGAAGGAGGGCCTGAATAAGCTAAGCTGGATCGATTTATGTCTGCTATCTCTCCTGAAAGATTTAGAAGAAGAACTAGATCTACTCCAGGAGAGGAGGAATTTCAAGAATTACCAGTACCTACTAGGTCAAGAAGGACCAGCAGAAGGGGAGAATCATCATCCACCCAACCACCTCCATGATCTCCATCATTCTCATCTTCATCAAGTTCATCTTCATCTGAGGCTGAGGACATTCCCATCCAACAACCTCAGCCAACCATAAATCAACTATTACCACCCCCACCTCCACCCATGGCTTTCCTAGCTAATAACCCATCTCCATAGAGTTTTGCTAATTACAATGTCATGCCCAAGAACCCTGAGCACTTTTGCTCAAAGTTCCATGTTAATGATCCCAATAGAACTGATGTTCAGAAAACATCATCAATAAGGCTTTCTTCGACCAAATCCCCCTCAACAAAAAAATCAAAATGTTGATGCTCAAGTAGTTGCTATAAGGAGGACAACTCCTTTCACATTTGGCGATCTGGCTAGGAAATTCACTCTCTTACCCAATACCCTCCATAACATAATTTCACAACTTGTAGAATATAAAATTATCACCTTGCCTCCCATTAAAACTCTCAATCCTAATAAGCATTTAACTTTGAACTTTAGATTGAATTCTTATTGCCATTATCACCAAAAAAATGGACATGACACAAAACATTGTAAGCGTCTTAAACATCTTGTGCAAGACCTCATTGATTTTGGTCATCTTTCAATTGATGGTGTTAATGATCAAGGAAATAAGTTTATTGCCCCTCCCAACCAAAACTTTCAAATATTTACTAACTCTTTGGAAAAACATAATATTTCATTTGTCAAATCTAGCGTAACTTCAAAAAATGATGTGATGAATTTGGACATTTATGATGACAACATGGATACTATTGAACAAGATCCCATGGATACTAGTCCTATGGATATGGATACTATTAAAAAGGGTTTAATTGTGTTGATCGAAACTCAACCTCGTAAGGGCTGAACTAAAAAGCCTCTTGACATTACTTTCTCATCTATGGATATTATTTGAAATGCACCCGATGGTCCTCTTTACATAGTCAAATGAATCAATGATAAGCCAACTAATGGGATATTAATTGATCCTATCTATGGAGAGAATGTGATCACCAAAGAATTATTACTTTTGCATGAACTCTATCAAGAAACATATGATAAACTGAAAGCATGGATAAGTATGCATAATGGTTTCACTTTCCCTACAATGGGATTGATCACCCTTCCCTTACAAATAGGACTAAAAAAATTAGATGTCTAATTCTTCATCATCTCAACGTCTGACCAATTTCATGTGAAGCTTGTTAACGATGGTTATGCTCCATGAAGGCCATCTTGTTAGTTGTGCATAATTGCTTAAGGTTTCCATTTGACAATGGAATTTTCACTATACACCATAGTGGATTTAATCCTTTGTCTTCCCAAGGGAACTTTTCATTAGATTTATTTTGGCCTAAGCCTATGGAACCTATTAAACCTCAAGAAGAATTCTTTTTCAAATCCTATCAAAATTTTAAAGGAAATGCATACAAAAACTATCCCTTACAAACATGCCTCAACCTATGACTAAGCCTAATATCCTTGAAAATAAAAATAATCCCATCAAACCTCCTAAAATAAAAAAAATTACAAACCTAAAGAGAAATTGGTTGAACAACCTTCCATGGTTCCTTCCATTCCTCCCCTTAGGGAAGAAAAGAAACCTATGGTTGATAAATATACTCCTACACAAATGCAACTTGAAAATTGAACTAAAAGAAATAGAAATGCTATAGAATGTAGGCATATATGTTGTGCCCTTACTCAAAGGTTAAACGAAGAAAACAACAAAGAAAATAAAAACACAAACTTGACTGAAGCAATACACGATGAGTCTCCCCCTTCACTAAAAAAAAAGGATGCTATACTACAATAGGATCCAAATCCCTCTTTAGACATTATTATTTGACCTCCTGTTGTGATTAATTTGGATGATGATGATGAGGTTGCTAAAATTAACAAGGAGGTGTATAATGAATTGAATACATAGTTTTCCTCTTCTATGAGCTTAAACAATAATTCTCCTAAGAAGAGTGTTGAACATGGTGATGACCCTAGTTTGTCTTTTTCTATTGTCCCTTTAGATAGTTCTCCACCTTCTATATATGGTGAACATGATTGGGATACATATGAATTTCTAATAGGTTGATTTGCATGTACCTTACTAGTCTTTTGCATTGTTTCTTTTTCTTTTGTGTGATTGCATGTGTGTAATGTGATACCTTGTGCTATTCTATTCAATGTTTCTCTCTCTTTGTGAAATTCCTAAGTTGTAAATCTTTTATTTTTTCATTTTTCTTGTGTTTTCCTTATGGGGATGATTAAAGGCATTGAGACATTCATGTCTCTTACATGTTGAACCAAAATATTTGTCTTTATCTTTCCTTTGTATTGTGTTTTCCTTTTAGGGATGATGCAAGGTGTCGATACATTCATTTCTCTTCCATGTTGACCCAAAATATTTTTTTGGTCTTTCCTTTTCTTGTGTTTTCCTTTTGGGGATGATACAAGGCATCGAGACATTCATGTCTCTTCCATGTTTACCTAAAATAATTTTTCTTTTTCCTCACTCTCTTTGTGTCATTCTTCTAGTTCTATGAGTATTTGTGGAATGTTGATAGTTCTGAGCTCTCTAAAAACATTGTAACAAGAACATACTAACCCCAAATCCATGGATCCCTCATGTGTTTGAAGTTTTATTTTGGGGGAAACCCTCTCTTTCCTTTTGCATAACGTAGCTTTATTTGGAAACATATGACTTGGAATAGGGATTTCCAAATAAGCTCTCATGTCCTCTTCGTTAGAATTTATCACTTGCTACTTTAAAGTAATTTCTCACAACATGGTGTTTAGAAATTTCTTTAAAGTGGGGGCATACATTGGAATTATTGTTTTTATATTTATCATGTTTCATGGTGTAGTCTTCTTATTTCATGTGATGTTTCTTTCACTTTATGGTGACATCAAGTGTGATGTTCCTCAGGAGCGTGATCACTCTTAGCATATTAAATTCCTCTTAGTAGCTTGATGTGACACACTACATCCCCTAAGTTGTGAATCTTCTATTATTTGATTGGTCCTCTCTTGGAGACATTATGCACAATGTCCCCTAGGCTAATACCTTACATGAACTAAAAAAATATCCTTTGAACACACCTTACATTTTAATTTAGGTTATATGGCCACCTTGCATAATACACTTTGCTTTCCTGTGGAGCCATCATGTTTGTTCATGAGTATCAAGCATATACAACTTTAATTTCCTCATAAAGCTCAAATTTCATTATTGTGTGGCACCTTATAAAAGTTATCAAGAGATATAGCTTTGGTCTGGTTGAATGGGAAGCCAAACATATGCATTACTTTACCATAGCCACTTGCTTGTGTGTGTGAGTGCATACCGGCCACATGCATATGTGTCTCACCTCTTTGGATACTCACCTAGCGGACATCTTAACATTCCATTGCCTCAAAAAGAGCATGCATTTTTGGAAAAACAACTTAGATCTGACCCACATCATGATGGAAAAAATCATCGAAGCTTGATCCACCTCCCTTTTCTATTTTGTGTTCCTTTTATTTATGTCTTTGATAGTGCATTCTTGTACTTTTTTGTTTCTCCTTACATCATTTTCATGTTTGTTCTTTTGTGCCTATGTTGGTTTTCCATAGGATTTTGATCTTGGGGGATTGTGCAACGTTCTTGGTCCTTGTCCTATCTTACTAGAATTGGTACATTTTGATCCCTCTTGATGTGTATTTCATCTACTTTAGTGTGAGTTTGAAGCAAGTTCCTCCTCTCACTAAATTGGGGGCTAAATGTAGTGTAGAAAAATGTATCTCTTTACATTTTCTCACTTGTTTGGACCCTTGTAAACTAAATGAACTTAATTGTGCCTTATATAGGCTATTTTAAAGTGTTTTTTCACACTTTCACACTAATCTAGGGTTTCATAAATAAATTGGACTTCTTTAATCTTTATTTTTCCTTATTTTACATCCACAAGCCTTAATTAATGGAACTTTCCAAGGATAATCCTGAAACATATGTAATGACCAATCATAAATTAATGTTTTTGGATTGTATGGTGAAGATTTTAGTGATCTAGGACTCATATGCCACCTTGGGCTTATGGGTCACACCTAAGTTTTAGGGCCCCGATTTGGATTTCACATCAATCTAAGAATTTCTTGAAAAATGTCTCCTAAAGCCTAGCCTAATATGACTCATACACCACTTCTGGTGTATGAGTACCATGTGGCTTAAACCTAAATTAAATTCAAATTATTGGTGGTGTTTTATTCTCCTAGATCTAATGTCTACTTATAGTTTTGTAATTTTGAGGAATTATGAATAAACAAGTATAAATACAAGGTCATTTCACTCATTTCCACCTAATACTTTCATGAGAGCATTCCAAATAGCAAATCAAAGTTCATAAGAGCCTTCAAGAGAATTCAAGAGTTTACAAGAGCATTCAAAAGCTTATTATTAAGTGTTTTAGAGAATTATTCAAGTATCAATTATCATGTCAAAGTCATCATGCATCATGTTTGTTTTTGAGCTAACATTTGTGTTGTAGGGTTTCATGATTCAAGCAAGCATTTAATTCAAGAACTACAAAATTCAAGAAAGATTCAAGATCTACATCCATTGGATCCATCTCATACATGTTTACAACACTTTATTTTTATGGTTTAGTGAGTTGCAACATATCATTTTTTTCATTCATCATTCATCCTTTTGATTTGATTTCATTACAAGTTTTGATTACCAAAATGGGGCTTGACCAAGGAAAACCCCTTTCTACTAATAAAACAAAAAAATTCCCTCTCTTTAGTGTGTGATTTGTAGATCTAGGTTGAAGAAAAATTGAAGATAAATATTGGAGAAAGGTTTTCAAAGTTTCACAGTTGTCAAAGTTGTCACCTTGTTTAGGAGATCATTAAAAGGCATCTACAGAGCAGAATTTAACAATTCAGATCCAAAAATTAGGTTGAGAAGCAAAGTAGAGGATAAAGAGTAGATTCAGATCTTAATCCTCTAAAAACTATAAGAATGAGTAATACACCACAAGTGGCATATGAGTCCCAATATAGGTCACTTTCCACATTTCTGAAGATCCATACTTACCATCATCAAATTCATGTTTCAGCCCAGAAACCCTAATCTAGAACTAATACACCTAGCCTGGCATATGAGTCCTAGTGTTCCCTAAATTTAGTAGTTCTAGCATTTCAAGTCTTCATTCAAGCTACTATAGGCTTCCAGGTGCACCTCTCTTATTTCTCAACTTTCTTTTATGTTTTGCATTCATTTCTAGGTCATTTGTTAAAGTTTTACACATCATTACATTTTGACATTAGGTCTTTCATGTTAACTTTTTTTTTTCTAATCCCTAGCTTGGTGGTGAACCCATTTTTAGTCTTTAATCATACCCTAGGAAAACCTTTAGTAGATCTACTTCCTTCATTCCATTTGTAGATTGAGATCTTTAGGGTTTCCTTGAGAGAAACTAAGTGAAATAGGTTTAGGTCCTAAACCATAGTGCTCCATTTTCCAAAAGATTTAGAGAACACCATATTTCTTAGGTTTCAATATATTTCCAAATGAAGCTACATCATGAAAAGGGGTTTCCCCCAAAATGAAATCCCAAAATCACATAAGGGATCCACAGATTTGGGGTCAGCATGTCTTTGCTTCAATGTTGCTAGAGTGCTTGAAAATGCCATCATTCCCCAAATACTCATGGAATAGGAAGAATGACACATAGAGAGTGAAAAAAATAAATCTTTTGGGTTAAAATGGAAGAAACCTAAATGTCTTGATGCCTTGCATCATCCTGAAAAGGAAAACTAAAGTGAAAGGAAAGATAAAAGTTTATGACATATAGAAGAATGTAGATACAAATATAGGAATGTCACAAAAAGAGAGCTACATCAAACAAAAGGGTACGAGGAGATCACATTGCACACATGCAATAACACACATAACATGAAAAAATAAACAAATACAAGACTATTAAGGTACATGCAATTCAACCTATAGCAGGCCGTTCACATGCCAATCTTGTTCATCATATGCAAAAGGTGGAAAACTAACCAAAGGGACAACAACAAGTGCCAAACTAGGGGAAGCATCAAGTTCAACACTCTTCTTAGGATAATTATAATTTAAGCTCATAAAGGAGTAAAACAATGTATTCAACTCATTATGCACTTCCTTATAAATCTTAACAATCTCATTATCGTCATCTAAGTTAATCACAATGGGAGGTTGAATGATAATATCCAAAGAAGGGGCTAGTTCCTATTGTGGTTGTGATATAGGATCTTTTTGTTGTGGAAAGGAGGGAGACTCATCATGTATTTCTTCACTTAAATTTGGATGTTGATTATTCTTGTTTCTTTCTTTGTTTAACCTTTGAGCAATAGCACGTCATCTATGCCTACATTCTCTAGCATTTTTGTTTCTTTTCGTACAATTTTCAAGTTATGTATGTGTAGGATTAGGTTTATCAACCATAGGTTTATTTTATTCCCTAAGGGGAGGAATAAAAGGAACCATAGGAGGTTGTTCAATTAATTTCTCTTTATCTTTGTAAACTTGTTTTATCTTAGGAGGCATGATGGGATATTTTTGGTTGTCTCTTGCTCTTTTGTAGGAAATAGGAAAAGGATTTGTCTTTGGTTGGTTTTGGTTACTTGGAAGGTCTTTTGGTTCAATCATATTTTTTTCAAGGATAGAAGGCTCAATCATGGGTTGAGGCATGTTTCGAAGGGATAGTTCTGCTATGTGTTTTTCCTTAAACTTTTGATAGGATTTGAAAATGAAATCTTCACGATATTTTATAGTTTCAACCAAAATAAATCTAATGAAAAATTCCCATGGGAAGACATAGGATTAAAGACACTATGGTGCACAATAAAGATTTCATTTCCAAAAGGAAACTTTAAACATTTATGCATAGCCGACCAAATGGCTTCCGTGGAGCATAGCCATGGATAACCAAGCTTCACATGGAATTGATCCAATGTCTTGATGATGGAGAACTAGACATCTAATTGTTTCGGTCAAACTTTTAAAGGAATGATGATCGAACCAATCATAGGGAAAGAAAAACCATTATGTGTTTTTATCCATGCTTTATGTTTATCATATGTATCTTGATAGAGTTAGTGAGCAAGTAATAATTCTTCAGTGATCACATTCTCTCCATAGAGATGATCAATTAATATCCCATTAGTGGGCTTGTCATTGATTTGGCCAATGAAGTAAAAAGGATCATTAGGTGCATTTTTTATTATGTCTTTTGATGAGAAAGCAATGTCAATATTTATTTTAGTTTGGCCCTTAAAAGTTAGAATTTTAATCAATCCAATCATACTATCCATAATAATTTGTTCCTTAGTATCCATGTTGTCATCATCTATGTCAACATTCATCACATCATTCTTAGTTTCACAAGCTTTGACAAATGAATTATTATGATTTGGCATGGGGTTGATAAATATTTGCATGTTTTGGTTAGTAGGAGCAATGGAATTATTACCTTGATCATTGGCATCTCCAATTTGAATATGATTAGAATCAATGAGGTCTTGCACAAGATGTTTAAGACACAATGTTTCGTATCATGTCCATTTTGTCAATGAAAATGACAATAGGAGTTTGATCTAAAGTTTAGAGGAAATGGATTATTAGGATCAAGAGTTCTAACAAGAGGTAAGGAAATAAAGTTCTTCTCTAGAAGTTGTAACATGGTGTTATGGAGGTGAAACCTTAGAAATAGTGTTCCACCTTTTGGGAGATGGAACTAAAGGGGATTAGGGTTCCTCTTCCTATTTCACTTATGTTTCATTAAAGGAAACCAATATCGCTCTACCAATTGGCTTGATTGAGGGAGGGGTTAGATGGTTGAGATGGTTTCCTAGGGTGTGATTAAATAATAAAGGGATTTCACCACCAAGAAAAGGCTTGGAAAGAAGGAGATGCAAATGATATACAAACCTAACTATGCAACCTAAGATATGAAACTAAAAATTAGAATAATGAACCAAGAAAGGATAGAGAATCACTTGAAGAACTAAAGATGCCTAAAATAAGGTCTTCACTCCCAAAATTATGAATTTTAATACACATTGGGACTCATATTCTAGTTTAGTCCTAGTTTAAGGTTTCTAGGCAGAAACTAGAGTG
Source organism: Sequoia sempervirens (assembly GCA_007258455.2). Lineage (NCBI taxonomy): Eukaryota > Viridiplantae > Streptophyta > Pinopsida > Cupressales > Cupressaceae > Sequoia > Sequoia sempervirens. The sequence goes on along the minus strand of VDFB02047230.1, from coordinate 55,278,183 downwards.
TCACAATGACAAGTTTGAATCCTCCAAAATCTAGAAAAAGTGTTATACCAGGACTCATACACCACAAGTAGTGATTTAGTCTCATTATGCTTTTTTGGAAATTCAAGATCTGAAATTTTTTCTTCTATCTCTACTCCTCCTTCCTAACTTTGTTTCTAGATCTAAACCTACTAAAAACCTATAAAATAGAATATTGTATTAATTTTCTAATGGGGGCTTTTCCTTGGTAAAACCCATAGTTCAATAATTAAACCTTGAAAGAGATAATAGATCTTGAATGCAAATCTATATGAGAGTCTTAATCTTAAATGAATCCTAAGACTAGGAGATTTAAAGTTCAATGAAACCCTACTCTAATGTGCTAGAATAGGATGCTTGAATGAACATAAAAAAGATGACTTACTTTAGGAGATCTTTGGTCATCCTAATAAGCTACAATGATTCATGTAGCTTCCTTTAGGTAGAAAGTAGAATGATAATGGAGGGGTATGTGCAGGATCATCATGGAAAAAATAGGCCCTTAAGTGGCAAAAAAAATAAAAAAATCAAAGTTAGGCAACTTGACATAAAAATTTGAATAAGTTAGCTATATTATTTCAAATATATGTAACAATAGAATCTGAAGAAAATTGAATGTAGTTTCTAAACTACTAGGTTTGCTTAAAAAAAAAAAACACTATTTGGTGAAAATTTGAAATTTCAATGTAGTGGTACTTAAATTTTAGGGAAAAAATAAGAAGTAGGTGTCTGTTTGACCACCCTAACGACAATAAAATGATAATATTTTTTTATAAGATTTTAGATATAAGTAGAGGACTCATACCCCGATGTGATGCATATTTTTTATAGTTTTTTCCAAGTAAATAATTAATTATAAATTTTTTATTACAACATTTTTAAAAATATAAAAACTCGTATGTCTGACCACCTTAACTTGGTCAAAACTTCATGAAATTAAAATTTTCTTTTTTTAATCCTATATTATGTGAAGCATAGAATGTGACACATGTTTTGGATTCAAAAAATGTGATGTTGTTTGAAAGCTATAAATGTTTTTCAATCAGCATATCAATCAGGACTTTAGTCCTAATTTGAATAGAAAATAAATAATAATTACTTATTAAATTCTAAGTAAAGCATAATTTATATTGGTGGAAAGTTGATAATATCCTTTAAAAACCCTTTTTCATTTCATCAATTTTGGGTTAAAAAATAGTTGTCAGCCACATAACCATCATATTGCCACTTTTTGGCCCATCATGATCCTGCACATACCCGGAGGATGGAATCACTTAGGAAACAAGTCATTAGGCTTCCTTTGATAGCTATTTGCATCTCCCCAACCTAGAATCCATCATGATTCTCCTTAGGCAACCATCATCAATCCTTGATAATCTTAGATATTGAATGAAAGTGAGCTTGAAGAATAGAAAAAACACTATAATGCTGCTCCAACACTTCAATTGTAATTGCTCCTTATTCTTGAATGCTTGAAAATATCTCTTAAATGTTGTTGCATGAAAGTTCTAGGATTTCTTAGATTTTGAATTTCTTTTTCTCTCTCTAGGTGAAATAATGATTTGAAACCTTGTTTATATAGGAACTTCATATAATTTATCATTTATTAGATCCCAAATGTCTATATTAGCCAAAAATTTGAATTAGAAACCTTAATTTCCTACTCAAACCCTAAAAAGGGGCCACACGAGACTCATACACCCAAAGTGGCATATGGATCCCACCTAGCGAGACTCATACACCCAAGGTGGTGTATGGGTCCCACCTAGGGGAACCCATATGCCCAAGGTAGCATATGAGTCCCACCCAAGCTTTTGAGGGTGAGAAAATGTCAGGGTGTTAGAAAATTAAATGCCTTTATTGATTTTATCAGGATTTCAATTGAAATAAGCCTAAGTGGTATCTGAAATAAAAGGTCTTAGGAGCCTATTAATGATGATTTAAAGTGTCTGAATCTAAAGGTACTAAAATAGGTCCTAAGTGTGAAATTGTACCATCTCCAAGAAGGGAGTAAAAATTTCTACACTATAGGAGGGTATTAGGTAAGGGAACAAACTATCTTTTCGACTCCCCAAATGTAAAAGGATTTTTCTTCTTTATAGTAACCACTTGGGTATCAACATGTTGGGTTGGTTGAGGGGGATTTAGTTGAATAAATCCTTTATTTTATTTCCTAAAAGTTTGGTATTTGTTTTAATTTGTGCATTTAGAATTCTTAGGATGGCTAGAGGTGGGTTTTGTTCACGACTACTAATCCAGTTTTCATAATCATGAAGGGAAGTACACAAGTGTATGAAGTAAGGAAATTTCACCATTCCAAGCTTATCTTGTAACTTGTTTTGTAAGTTCTCAATGAATATTCATTGAAGGTGATGGAAACCCTAAAAAAAATTTGGATTCCATTTTCAATTTTGCAAATACTTGGCATGGACCCTTGTTTTTGCCTATGGTTATGGTCCTTATCACTATTTGAGAGTTTTGTGTGGCCTAAGTCCCTCACAATTAACCTTTAAGTCCAAAAAACCCTTATCCATTATAATTTCGCATTGACCCAATGTTCCTAGTATCGAGTCATCTAAGTTGCCTCTTATGCCATTCAATTCATTGTGTTCATCGGCCCCCCCTGGGTTTAGTTTTTCCAATCACAAAGTTCCTTTTCATTTTTCAAAATTTTACTATGGTCGGGCTTGATTTTCCTTTTAATGACTTAAGTCTTAAATCCCCATTCATAAGGGTCAAGTTCCTGTGAGCCTAGAGGTGGCCCCCTTTTTAAATTAACTTTTGTGACATGTGCAGAATTAGGTTTTCACGCTGGCCATCAGATCATCAAGGGTTGATCACCACCATTCCCTATGCCCCCATGCTATTTTATGCCTTATTATTTTATTCACACAGGTTGGTGACTTTAGCCATGTGTCTGGTACTTTGATGGGCCTAATATCCTTGATGAAAATAGTTGGCGCCACTTGAAGAAGATCAACAATAGTTATCAAGCGATGTGGCCACATCTTGACCACTCCCCGCATGCTTGTGTTTCTTTATTTCACATTACTTTAAACACACGGGCTAACAGGTGATGGCCACTCTCACATCTATTAGTGGGACCAATGTTTCCAAAAGGCCAACAAACCTAGCTTTGACAAAGATCAATGATGGACACTGCAACACGTGTCTTCATTGGGATCATTCCTTGCACGACCGTCCATCTTGTGCATTAAGGAAAGATGATCACACATGCTAGTGGGTAAGGTAAAATCTATCACTTTTGTGGGACCCACCAGGCCTTGAAGACGATGATTGCTTCATAAGGGAGGAATATTGACGGTCGATGGAAGGTGAAATGGTCTAATCCTGAGTACTCCTCGCCATCCCATGAGAGCCCTGCTTGTGTCCCATATTTTGCAATAGGAGAGTAGGCATGTGCCATTTGGATTGTTTCAAAGGCTCAAATTGATCCATATGGAGATAAGGTGTTGGTAAAAAATTGGTTGAGACTACTCTAAGATAAAAATAGTGCTAAATTAGAACTGACTATTGGGAAATCATGTGAAATTTGGGAAATATTTTTATGGCCATCAAATTTATCAGATTCTAGTACATTTGGGAAGGTGAAATTGAAGGTAGGGTACAAACTAATATTTTGAAGATAAATAATGATCACTCTCTGCTATCTTATTGTGATCAATTGCAAGAAAATTAATTCCCACAAGCAAGGGGGTAAATGTGACATGACATGTTTGGTTAGACATTAAGCATGTGGTTAATATGCAAACTAAGTGGATTATCATATCACTTGAGTTTTCTGATTATGGAGAAGTATCAAACACATTCTTTTAATCTTGTCATAATTAATCATCCTAATTGATTATCCGTTGATTCACTTCAAATTATGATCGATGGTTGAGATTCAAAATTAGGGTAATTGATAATCGGTGTCCTCACAAAATATTTCTTGGAAAATTAATGCAAACACTCTCCTTTTTATCTATTTAATGTTGATCACTTGCTTGATTATTCTCACCATTTTATTGTTCATGAGAATTAAGATTTTGAAAGTAAGTGCGAATTTGAACTTGTTATTTTTGAGTTGGGTGGTGTCTTTTTTCTGAGAAAATTTGATAAGTTATTAATTAGGGAAAGGGTAAGGTAAATGTGAATATCAACTTGGTCCATAGGTCTAAGAGACTCAACCCTCTTGAGTCTCAGGATGATTCTCCTCAAAGTGAATGGGATATGCCTAAAATCCTTGTGACTCCAAAGAAGAAAGAAAAATCCATCAAGAAGTCTACATGGGGTGTTCTGAAATGTGCCTATCATCTAAGAGGTCGAATTGTCTCAAAGGAATTAGCCAAAGGAAAGGAGAAGAAAATTGATAGGATAGAGAGGGAAGTTGTAAGAAGGAATAGGTATCATCGGGCTTATATGGGACGTCATCATTCTCCCATTGAAGTCTAAGATAACTCTTCTGATAGTGGAGATGAGACTAATTCAGGTTACCATCAATATATCATTGCCATGAATGATTTGGTTGATTCTAAAGATGAGGTGGTGATGGCTACTCCACTTTTAATAAGGACCCCGAGCAGGCATACCTACTTTTCTGCTGACAAGGAAAAGTAGTACCCTATTCTTTCTCTGATCTAGTGCTCAATTTTTGGTCCTTTGTGTTAACTTTCTTTCTTTGGTTGGTGTGTTGTGATATGGGTTTTTTTTTATTTATGCCTTTGATGTTGATGGTGACATTTCTCGATTTAGTGGGAACATTGCATGTTTTTGGTGTTGCGATAGTGACATTTTTTAAAGACTGGTGGGTCTTCCCTAACTAACGATGTTTTGGAGTTTTTCTTTTGCTCTCCCCTAACTTACAAATGTTTCTTTTTGTAGCTGATTGGGGAATATTCTCACTTTCTAGTGAAATTCATTTTGGAATGAAAGTGAAATGTAAGTGTAATTAAACTTGATGCTTGTTGCTCCCTTATCTTATAAAAGGGATTTCAAGGCTACAAAAGGAGGTCAATAGGTAGTTTACCTTGAAGAGGTTATACACCAAAAAGAATGGAAACTAAACTTTCTAGTTATATGATTTTTAGGATAAAGTCATTCAATATGTATATGGTAATATGATAACAAGGAAAATACATATATAAAAATAGTATAAAGTTTCTACTTATTACTCTCCTATGTATAGGTAATACAAACTATGAATAATATAATCAATGGTTATCTTATTTATCTATGTTGATTCCCAATGGATTTGTTCTATTCTTGCTTATCATTTCAATGAATGTTGTAAATTCCTTAATATAACAATGGGTCTGAAATAATTCATGTACAAGGATGTTAGTAAGAAGTGAATTGTGGAAACAATAAGTGGGGATATTGAAATGCAATATTTTCAAGGCTTTGGGTTCTGTCAGATATAAGATTGTTGTCTAGAAATATGGGTATTAAGTTTGAATCCATACCAATAATTTAGTATTGGTCTAGCAAGGTAATTATACTAGAGTTTGTGGTAATTAATTCAACAACTAATCACAAAAATAAAATCAACTTACTTGTAAAACTTTTCTTGGTGTGTGTAAATCTTAAGGAATTATATTTTCTCTTGTTTAAGTTAGTCACTCTCTTGAAGGTTAGCCAAATCTTAAGGCATGGTGTCTATTAAACACTTAAGGAGATTCATCTATTTATTCAGTGTTTGATACCTAGACACACTGGTATATGTAAACACAATGTTTAGGATTACCCTCCTAGGTCTAACAAAGCCCAAAGTGAAGAAGTGAAGGCCTATAAAACTTTAACTTAAGTGCTGGCCAATCCTTACCCCTATTGATAATTAAATTCTGGCAAGTTCGCAGGTATGTGGTAAGAATAATTTTTGTTCTTAAAAACTAACCAATAGAAATGGTGACTTCGTTGGGGAACTATTATTGAAAACCTTTGTAGTAGGTCATTTTTCCTTGATAGAGTCATGGAGGTTCTAAATTAAAGTTCTCACTAAAAGTGGGCAGCAACTCCGAAGAACTTTGTACGAGTGGAAATTGTTTGAGGAAAAGGAAGCTTAAAGTTAAATCGGTTGGTGAAAGAAACTTCATATTTATTGAAGTTTGGTCCTCTATAAAGAAGGTGGTGACTCTATGCAAGAACTTGACAAAGCACAATTTAGAATATCTACAAATATATTCAAGTATTTTACCCTATTTTGATTTGCATGAAGAAATAAATTTCTATGAAATCCATTTTTAAGAGATGTGGAAGAAATACTTTGTTCCCTATTAAGTGAATTGAGTACTAGATAAGGGAATAGTGGTGGTTATTTTACATACTTCTAAGGTGAAACTTGTATTATCTAAGATGAGATGGAAGAAGTATGCTTATTTCTAAAATTTTCCTTTTAAAAGAACTTTAAGGCATGAGTATATTTGAGTTGTGCATCTTTATAGTCATGATGAGTTAGTTTCTCATTTACCATAGGGTTGATGTTTGAAGATTGATTTAAGATACAAGAGAAATGTATCATTCCCCTGTATTTCCTAGGAGAATGTCAAATAAGTAGGCCAGAAGTGCAACTCTTATCTTGCTCACAAAGGAAATCCTCTATTGAGAGATATAAGGCATTATGTTTTGGAGGAATTAAAGGCTTCCCTAATAAGATTCTTGATGATATTAGGAAACTTTTACCAAAATTTATCGGGAAAAATTCCAAGTTAGCTTGCAAACACCTAAATGCATTCATAGATTTGATGGGAGATTTTGAGATAAATCATGAGGATGTTGTCATGAAGTTGTTTTCTCAGTCATTAAAAGAGGATGACAGAGATTGGTACTCATATTTACCAATATGTTCTATAGATTCATGGGATGCTTTTAAAATAACATTTGTGGAACAATTTGGTGAAATTATCAGGCCAAATGACATAAGAAGAAGATTTAGGGAAATCCAACAAGATGAAGAAGAGTTGGTTCCTTCTTTTGATTTGTAGTAAAAGATATTCCTAAGTATTTAAGACCTAGTAATGTAGAATGTTTAATTGTATACCTAGGTTATTTTGACAATAAAATGAGTTATTTGATAAGGAATAAGGAACCTACAACATTGCAATAGGCATATAATATTGCTATGGATATTGAAAACACTATGATGTACTAAATGATGAAAGGATATATGGCTGCAAGTGTTTGTTGTCTAGATACAAATCATAAAGATGAGATAAATAAGGATGAAACAAATGAACAATGTGATGACATTTCTGATATCTCATTTTGTTCATTCTCACAACATATTGATCATGAACCAACTCAGAATAATTTTCAATAGTGTTTAGACGAGGGAAATCACGATTTGTTAAATATTCAGAGGTTGTTTGGCATAAAGAGGTATAAAGAGGAATCGTCATATGAGTTTTTAGGAAGATTTTTGGATTCCTTATTAAAAATTCCTAAGAGATCACAGCCTAAAGATTCAATATGTATAGACATATTTTGTGACATTTATGAGCCAGGCCTTAGTACCTTACCCAAGGACTTAAAACCTAAGGATTTTGATCAGATAATTGATTGGATTAGAGTTTCCAAGGAAGCCAAACATGACTATGAAGAAAAAATGAGGTCTCAAAATAGCAAGAGTGCTAACCTTATTGACAAAGATCAAGATTTTTCCCAAAGAATGGATAAGGATTTTTTTGAAGATGAATGCCTACATAATAGTATGAATGATTATATTGTCATACTTGCAAACACTGATGATGTACTTTTAAAGGTTGATGACCAAGATAGTGAAGATGAAAATCCTAGTTACTTTCATGAGAAATGTAAAGCTTTTGTGAGGAAAGCTTGAGGGTTCCCTTTGTGCCTAGAGAATATTACTATGTCAATACTAATAAATTTTTTCCCTCAGTGGTAGATAAACAGATTGTGTGTGATGGATCCTTGCAATGCAATTCAACTATTATAGGATTAGAGCTTCCTAATAATATTTTTGGTGATTATTTTGAAGACAAAATAGTCTATACTCAATATCTAGAGCTTGGTTTTAATGATAGAATTGGTGGTGATAGTCAACAGGCTCTTGTTTCTGACTATTTACATTAAATAGAAGTAGGATGTATAGATTTTATGGAAGAAATGGACATGATTGTGTTTGACTAAAGTCCTACTAAAGAAGGATGTGAACAGATCAAGTAGACTTGGTGGAACAAAAGCTATGTTCATGTTTCTAGCATTCCTACAAATATGAGTCAGTATAATTTTCATTTAAAGGTACATTTGAATACCCTACTACGGATCATATCAATTTTGAATTAGTTGATCCATCCTTTGAAACATTTTGTTTCAATTTGAAAAATGATGACTAGAAAAAAGAATCAAAGTATGATAGTGATCCTAAAACATAAACTCTTTTTGATGTTTGGGATGATATGAATGATGCCCTCTATGGGAAGGATCTTTCCTTGAGAAAAAGTAAAAGTACCGTGGAATATAAGAAGTTGATCTTTTAGGAAGATGAAACATTGGGAAGCATAATTGGTTTATATTGCTCTGATAAATATGAACATAAGCTTGAGCATGAGCCTATATATGAATGTTTCTTGTTCAGTACATAAAATGAATATGATATTTTCCCTTGTATTGATAATGGGCAAACAAATTATGAATTTTTCCTTTTTCCTATCATGTTAGATGAGCATTTGGTGGAGTATAGTTGTAGGTTAAGTTAGATAAAGTACTCCATTAGCCATGTGTTTTAGTTAATGATTGACCACAGTTAACAACTAGACATAAAAAGGAGTAACAATGATAAGTTCACAATGGATAGGTCCAGTGACAAAGGCATGATTAAGGGATGGGAAATTCATGAGAACATTTTCATAATAAAGTTTTGGGAAACCCAGTGGAAAATAAATTTTTTGATAGAGGAAAGTATGAGACCAAAGTTTAGTGGGTATGGGATACTAAGAAAAATTGAAACCTGGTTAAATTGCAAGGTTCATATTGATAACTTGTACCTTAGATGAAGGTTTCAAACAAGTATAGATTAAATCTCTTAGTTTAGGTCTATGACCTATGTAAAAATTGTATATATGTTGTTGGTTGTCCTGGTTTTCATTTTTTGTGTTTGGTCTGCTTCACCTATGATTCTGGGATGTCACCATGTCTGCAAGAGGCATAAGTCCCCAATTGGAGCCAGTGATGGATCCCATCAAAAAATTCTCTATATTCCATTTTAAATTTTGTAAATACATGGCTTGGACCCTCATTTTGGCCTGTGGTTATGTTCCTTATCACTATTTTAGGGTTTTTTGCTGCATAAATCCCTCACAATTAACCTTTGAGTCCAAAAAACCCTTATCCATTCTAATTTCGCATTGACTTGATGTTCTTGGCATCTGGTCATTTAAGTTGCCTCTTATGCCATTCAAGTCGTTGTGTTCACTGACCCCTAGGTTTAGTTTTTGTAGTCACCAAGTGTCTTTTCATTGTTCAAAATTTTACTATGGTCATGCTCGATTTTACTTTTAATGACTTAAGTATTAAATCCCCATTCCTAAGGGTCAAGTTCTCGCGAGCCTAGAGGTGGCACCCTTTTTAAATTAACTTTTGCAGCATGTGCAAAATTAGGTTTTCACGTTGTCCATTCGATCGTCAAGGGTTGATCACCATTGTTCCCCGCACCCCTATGTTGTTTTATTCCTTATTTTCATACGGGATGGCAGGCTTCAGCCATGTGTTTGGTACTTTGGTGGGTCTAATATCCTTGATGAAAGTAGTTGACACTACTTGAAGATTATCAATGATAGTTATCAAGTGACGTGGCCACATCTTGACCACTCCCTGTGTGCCCGTGTTGGTTTATTTCACATTATTTTAAATACATAGGCTAGCAGGTGATGGTAACATGTCACATCTGGTTGTGGGACCAATGTTTCCAAAAGGCCAATGGACCTAGCTTCGAAAAGGATCAATGAGGGACACAACAACATGTATCTTCATTGTGACCATTCCCCACGCGCTCATCTGTCTTGTGCATTAAGGAAAGATGATCACACGGGCTAGCGGGTAAGGTGAAATCTGTCACTTTTGTGGGAACCACTAGGCTTTGAATATGGTGATTGCTTCATAAGGGAGGAATATTGACAACCAATGGTGGTGACGTGGATCAATCCTAACCTCTCCCTACCATCCCATGAGATCGCTACTTGTGTCCCATATTTTGCAACGAGCAAGTGGGCATGTGCCACTTGGAATGTTTTAAAGGATTATATTGATCCATATGGAGATAAGGTGATGATAAAATATTTTTCAAGACTACTCTAAGATAAAAATGGTGCTAAATTAGAACTGATTCTTGGGCACTCATGTGAAATTTGGGAAATATTTTTTGTGGCCATCAAATTTGTTAGATGTTGGTACATGTGGGAAGGTGAAGTTGAAGTAAGGTATGGTATGAGATGATATTCTGAAGATAAATCATGATTTCTCCCTGCTATCTTACTATGATCAATTGTAAGAAAATTAATTCCCACGGGCAAGTGAGTAAATGTGACACAACAGGTTTGGTTAGACATTAAGCATGTGGTTAATATGAAAACTAAGTGGATGATTATCTCACTTGAGTTTTTTGATTATGGAGAATTATCAAACACATGATTTTAATCTTGTCATAATTAATCATCCTGATCGATTATTCGTTGATTCACTTCAAGGTATGATCGATGATTGAGGTTCAAAATTAGGGTAAATGATGGATGGCATCATCACATAAGCTTTTTTGGAAAATTGATGCAGGCACTCTCCTATGGTTCTATTTGATGCTGATCACTTGCTTAATTATTCTCCCCATTTGATTGTTTGAGAGAATCAAGAGTCTGAAAGTAAGTGTGAATTTGAGCTTGTTATTTCTAAGTTGGTTGGTGTCTTTTTTCTGAGAAAAATTGATAAGTTATTAAGTAGGAAAATGGGTAAGGTAACTGTGAATATCATCCCAGTCCGTAGGTCTAAGAGAGTCAACCCTCTTGAGTCTTAGGATGATTCTCCTCAAAGTGAACATGATATTCCTAAAATCATTGCAACTCCAAAGAAAGAAAAAGTTGTCAAGAAGTCTGCACGAAGTGTTCTCAAACATGCCTATCATCTAAGAAGCCTAATTTTCTTAGAGGAATTATCCAAAGGAAAGGAGAAGAAAATTGATAGGCTAGAGAGGGGACCTAGAAGAAGGAATATGTATCATCAGGCTTATATGGGACATCATCATTCTCCCATTGAAGTCTCGGATAACTCTTTTGACAATGGAGACAAGACTGATTCAGGTTATTATTGGTATCTCATAGCCATGACTGATTTTGTTGATTCTAAAGATGAGGTGGTGAGAGATACTCCATTGATGTAGTCAGGGAAGGTCCTACAATCAACAAAGCACAATTTAAACCTACAATCACAATTTCCAAATCACAAACTCATCAAAATCTTTCCATTTCTTCAAATCCACTCTTTTCCCTTATAGCATTGGGAAACCACTCAATCGGGTGTAACCTCACAATTGATTTCTTATAGACCATGAACTGACCTATTTCAGGAACCCATTTTGACACACAACATATCAAAAAATCACCAATGACTCCTTTGTAACAATTTTCTCAAAACAGGGTTTTTTCGCCTTTTAAGCCTCCAATTAGGTCTCTTTTCCAAAGAGACTACCCTCGAAACTTATCCAAAACTCATGAAACCTTTAGGGAAGCATGTAAAACCTATCAAAACCTAAGATTCCATCTTTAATTTCTAGAAACTTATTCAACAAAACACCTAATTCCAAAATCCTCCTTTTTACCCACAAAACCTAGGGCTTATTGGAAATCACCCATCCAATGCTCACAAAAACTTATAAATACTTCAAGAAGGTCCAACATGGCCTGTAAAATCTCAAAATAACAAGAAATCTTTCTACCTCAACTCAAAACTTAATTTGACACACCAAACCCACCTCTTTTCATATGGAAAACACAAAATTACATCCTAGGGCTTCATGCCCAACACCTTTCTAGACCTCCCCTGATCTCACTCACCATTCTCACACCATACCCTAATAAATTATACCCATTCCAAAGAAAAAAAGTTTAGAGAGAAGGTGGAATGGGTTCAAAACATGTTTGAAACTCACAAACCCTCAAATACCCCATTTTCTGGCCGATCTGAGAAATGTAGAGATTAAATGCACAAAATTTAATGTGAAACCTCCAAAATGGGATCAAATGAAAGAAGAAACAATATAATTTACAAAAAACAACAATTAGAATCAATGGAGCACTGTACAAACTGTACAATCACAACAAGTTATGGAAAATACAGTAAATTTTAGGAAAAATTGAGTTTTATTGCTTAAATATTCTTTCCAATTACAAAATCAACCTTCTCAATGAGGTTTATATCTCCTTTATACTTTTTCCACCTAAAACCAACTCCTTCAATCTCCTAAAATAAAATTTTCAAATATTTGACCATTGGTCTTCTAAGAAAAGACAAAATTTACCACTTTTTAACAATGACAACATTTAAATTTTGACAACTTTTTCAGTTTTTGCACTTTTGCAACTCTAATCACCTAATCCCATAAAATGACTCAAAAATGACAACTTACATCATAAAATGGTCTCATAGACCTTATTTTAGAAAAAAATCTCTCAAAATCTATAAACTAGACCTAATAACCTTGAATGGAAAAAACCCTTTAAATGGTGCCCCTACACCATACACCCCACTTTAAAAAATTTCCAAGTCTCTTGGAAAGGATGTCATAATTTATCCACCCTTTTACTCTTTAGATCTTTGTCCTTCTTGGTTGTCTTCAATAGGTACTTGGTGATATTGTTTCTCATTTCCTTTAAGATCATTGATCTTTCCTTCACTTGTTCCTTGCTCCAACTGTGTGTACTATTCTATGGGGTGTTTTTCCATTATTCTATCATCAAATACTGATGTCTCTCCTTCTTTTACATCTGTACTCTTACCTCCTTCAACTTCCATCGTCTTCCTCTATTCCTCATGCTTTATCCACTGTCCATCAGCCCTCTCAACTGCAACTTTATCACTTTCAAACTCAAAAACTTCTATACCATCAGTCTTAACTATCTCTATCAAATCTGCACTTACCTTGTCCACTGTCCTCTTTCCTACTATCTTACCAATTTCATCAACCAATTTTTTATCTTCCTTTTATTGTATTTTTACTTCCTTCCTTGTTATAGGGCACTTTACTATCCCCACCATGATGCTATCACCTTTTCCTTGCATCTCACATTCACTCTTTGTTGTACTGACTTGAGTCACCATTCCATTTTCCTTTTTCTTCCATACAAAATAATTTTTTATTCCATCAAATTGCAAATAAAATTTACCTTTCTTTTCTACTATCCTATCTTTGTCATGCTTTATACTAGCTTCCAACTCTTTATCCTTACCTTCATCAATAGTAATAAATTCCTTTCTCCCTAACACAATAATCTCACCTTGTTCTTTTGTCTCCTCAACCAATGGGGTTAGAATGAACTCTCTTCCCTCCTTTTCAATTATGTAAGTATTTTTTCTTCTATTATACAAGCCTGACCTATCAAACTACCAAGGCCTTCCTAAAAATATACGGTAACAATTCATGGGTAATATATCACAAAGGACTTCATCTCTATACTATATAATCTAAAACTCAACTATTGCTTGTTCACTCACCACCAAAGACTGATTATCACTAACCCATGAAACCTTATATGGACTTTCTCTAGGTACTCTTTACCAATGCAACTTATCCACCATCTCACTAGACACAATGTTATTAGTGTAACCTAAATCAACAATCACTTTGAATACCTTATTTTTACATCAACAAGCTATCCTAAACAATGCCCTTCTTTGAAGCAACTCTCTCTTCTTTGTAGTCTTCAAAACTTGTTTCTTCATCAACATCTCTCCAACTTTAGTAGTAGCAACCAATCTATTTGAGCTTGAACTACTTTCAGCTTCATCTTCATGAACAATTTGTGCTCTCCTATCAGGTTTCTTTTCTTCTCCACTTGAAGTTGAACCAATCTTCTCAATGCACTTCCAAGCAAGATGACCATATTCTTGGCAATGATAACATCTACTTGAAAAAGTGTTAGAATTTCTTCCACCTCCAAATATTCCCCTTGTACTTCTAAATCCACCTATAAAATATGTACCTTGCTCATCTCTTAAGTTTCTTTTCTTGGAGCAGAGAAAGATCCTCTTCCTCTCATGGTGCTACCTCTTTCTCTCACTATTTTCTCTTTACTTTATCTTCAGCCTTCAATGCCATTTGATAACATTCCTCCATGCTCCTAGGATTTCTCAAAGCTGACTCACCTTGTATATTCATTCTCAAGCCACCCAAGTACCTAGATATCTTCTCATCTTCATTTTCACTATGGTTAGATCTGATACTCAATATATAAAATTCTTCAGTGTATGCCTTTACATCCATTTCCTTTTTCCTTAAACTTTGCAATCTCTTAAACATTTAAATTGAATAATCTAAAGGGAGAAACTTTCCTTTTAACTTTTCTACCATCTTGTCCCATGCCACAATTTTGGAATTACCTTGCTTCCTTCTTTCTAATTGTAGATAATCCCACCATACAAGTGCATGACCTTTTAACTTTTTTTTTGCAATCTTGACTCTCTGTTGCTCAAGAATCTCTTCACATTCAAAATAGTTGTCTAAAGAAGATATCCAATCTAACAATTCCTCTTCATTCAAATTTCCACCAAACTTTTGCACATCTATTTCAACCTTGTACTTGTCACCTTTTACTACCTTTAACAACTTGTCCATTCTCTAATCTTCTAGATCAAGTTCTTCAACATCTTCAAACTCTTCACCATCTTCCTCCTCCGATTCACTACTTTCAACTGCTTCTCTTCTCTTATTGGTTTCTAAGGATTCCAATATCTCTTTCAGTTCTCTGATCTCTCTTATTTACTGACTCTTCAATTCATTCATCTCCTTTGTTGTATTCTTTCCTTTTGGAGGTGTCTTCACAATCTTGCCTCTTCACCTTCCAAGCTTTCTTTCACAATCTTCAAATTTCTTCGACAAAAACCTAGTACCTTTTCTCTCATACCACTTTGATGCAATCAAGGGAGGTCCTACAATCAACAAAGCACAATTCCAACTTGCAATCACAATTTCCAAATCACAAACTCATCAAAATCTAAACATTTCTTCAAATCCACTCTTTTTCCTTGTAGCATTGGGAACCACTCAATCAGGTGTAACCTCACAATGGATTTCTTCTAGACCATTAAATGACCTATTTCAAGAACCCATTTTGACACACAACAACATATCAATAAATCACTAATGACTCCTTTGTAACAATTTTCTCAAAACATGGTTTTTTTTGCATTTTAAGCCTCTAATTAGGTCTCTTTTCCAAAGAGACTACCCTAAAAAATTATCCAAAACTCATGAAACCTTGTGGGAAGAGCTTACCACCTATCAAAACCTAATATTCCACCTTTATTTGCTAGAAATTTATTCAGAAAAACACCTAATTCCAAAACCCTCCTTTTTACTCACAAAACCTAGGGCTTATTGGAAATCACCCATCCAATGCTCACACAAACTTATAACTACTTCAAGCAGGTCTAACATGGCCTATAAAAACTCAAAAAAAAAAGAAACCTTGCTGCCCCAACTCAAAACTTAATTTGACACATCAAACCCATTTCTTTCATATGGAAAACACATAATTCCATCCTAGGGCTTCATGCCCAACACCTTTCTAGACCTCCCCTACTCTCACTCACCATTCTCACACCTTCCCCTAATAAATTATACCCATTCCACTGAGAAATAGTTCAAACATAATGTGGAATGAGTTTAAAACATGTTTGAAACTCACAAACCCTCAAATACCCTATTTTCTAGCCAGTCTAAGAAATGTAGAGATTAAATGCACAAAATTTAATGTGAAACCTCCAAAATGGGATAAAATGAAATAATAAATAATCTAATTTATAAACCACCACAAATTAGAATCAATGGAGAACTGTATGGACAATACAATCACAGTAAGTTCTAGAAAATACAGTAAATTTTAAGAAAAACTAAGTTTTATTGCTTAAATCTTTTTTCCAATTACAAAATCAACATTCTTAGCGAGGTTTTTATCTCCTTTATAATTTTTCCACCTAAAACCAACTCCTTCAACTACCTAAAATACAAAGGTGGTTTTTATCTAAGGGGGTTTGATCTAAGGTGATTTGATCAAACCCTCTTCAATTGGAATCCTTAAAATGGATATTTTTAAGGCTTAAATCATTATATTTTCTAAAAATATGTGATTTCAGCTAAAATTCATTCCTCTCAAGAATTGTAAACCACTATTATGACAGCACCTTTATTTATGCCTTTGATGTTGATGGTGACATTTCTCAGTTCAGTGGGAACATTGCATGTTTTTGGTGCTGTGACAATGACACTTTTTGAAGACTAGTGGGTCTTCCCTAACTAACAGATTTTTGGAGCTTTTCTTTTGCTCTCCCCTGACTTACAAATGATTGTTTTGCAACTGATTGGGGAATATTCTTACTTTCTGGTGAAATTCATTTTTGAATGAAAGTTAAATGTAAGTGTATTTCAACATGATGCTTGTTGCTCCCTTGTCTTATAAAAGGGATTTCAATGTTGAATTACGAAAGGAGGTCAGTAGGTAGTTTACCCTGAAGAGGTTATACATAGAAAACAATGGACACTAAAATTTCTAGTAATATGTTTTTTAGGATAAAGTTAGACAATATGTATAGAGTTTTATGATAACAAGGACAATACATAGAGTAAAATAGTTTCTACATATTACTCTGCTATGCACAGGATATAAAGACTATGAATAATATATAATCAATGGTTGTCTTATTTATCTTTGTTGATTCCCAATGGATGTGTTCTATGCTTGCTTATCATTTCAATGAATGTATGTAAATGCTTGAATATAACGGGCATGTACAGGATCATCATGGAAAAAACAAGCCCTTAAGTGGCAAAAACTTCAGAAAAATTAGAGTTAGGAAACTTGATGTAAAAATTTGAATAAGTTATCTATATTATTTCAAAAATATGTAAGAATAGAATCTGTAGCAAATTGAATATAGTTTCTAAACTACTAGGTTTATTTTAAAAAAAAAATCTATTTGGTGAAAATATGAAATTTCAATGTAGTAGTACTTAAATTTCAGGCAAAAAATAAGCAGTAGGTGTCTGTCTGACCACCCTAACCACAATAAAATGATAATATTTTTTTATAAGATTTTAGATATAAGTAGAGGACTCATGTCTGGATGTGATGCATATTTTTTTGTAATTTTTTTCCAAGTAAAAAATTAATTATGAATTTTTTATTACAAATTTTAAAAAATATTTTAAAACTTGTATGTCTGACCACCTTAACTTGGTCAAAATTTCATGAAATTCAACTCTCTTTTTTTAATCCTATAGTATGCGAATTATAGAATGTGATGCATGTTTTGGATTCAAAAAATTTGATACCGTTTGAAAGCTATAGATGTTTTTCAATCAGCCTATCAATCAGGACTTTAGTCGTAATTCAAATAGAAAATGAATAATAATTATTTATTAAATTCAAAGTAAAGCATAATTTATATTGGTGGAAAGTTGAGAATCTCCTTTAAAAACCCTTTTCGTTTCATCAATTTTGGGTAACAAAAAAGTCGTTAGCCACATACCCTACACATACCCATCATATCGCCACTTTTTGGCCCATCATGATCCTGCACATACCCTAACAATGGTTCTGAAATAATTGATGTACAAGGATGTTAGTAAGAAGTGAATTGTGGAAACAATAAGTGGGGGTATTGTAATGCAATATTTTCAAGGCTTTGGGTATTTTCAGATATAAAATTAATTTCTAGCCATATGGGTATTAAGTTTGACTCTGTCTCAAGAATTTAGCACTAGTTTAGAAAGGTAATTATACTAGAGTGTGTGGTAATTAGTTCAACAAATGATCACAAAAATACAATCAACTTGCTTCTAAAAATCTTTTTGGGTGTGTGTAAATCTTAATGAATTATATTTTCTCTTGCTTAAGTTAGACACTGCCTCAAAGGTCAGCCAAACCTTAAGGCATGGTGTCTATTAAATACTTAAGGAGATTCATCCATTTATTCTTTGCTTGATACCTAGACACACTGGTATATGTAAACACAATGTTCAGGATTACCCTCTTGGGTCTAATAGAGCCCAAAGTGAAGAAGTGAAGGCGTAAAAAACCTTAACTTAAGTCTTGTTCAATCCTTACCCTTATTGATAATTGAATTCTAGAAATTTCATAGGTATGTGGTAAAAATGAGTTTGGTTCTTAAAAAATAACCAACAAAAGGTGAGGATCAAGAATCTTTATGTTGATTTTGGAATAAAGCAATTGGTAGCATGAAATGAAGTCAGTAACCTTTTCATCATCCTTTTTCTTACATCTCATAAAATTAGCTAATGTCATCTTAGGAGTCCTGTGCACTTGAAAATGGTTGATAAAGGCCTTAACAATTTTATTGAATGAATGAATTGAGTTATTTGGTAATGAGGAAAACCATTCTAAAGTAGTATCATTCAAGGACATAGGGAAAAGCTTAGCCAAGAGCTTATCTTTAAGGATGAAATCACTGCATAAGTTGATGTAAGTGGAAATATGGTTAGAAGGATCTCCTTTCCCTCCATATTTCTCAAATGTAGGAAATTTTATACCTTGTGGTATCAACGTTCTTAATATCTTGAGGGATAAGAGATTTCCTTTCACATAGTATGAAGGTTGGCCATTTTGATTTTGGTTTGTGGTGGAAATTTATCGTTGAAGGGATGAAACATTTTGTAAGAGTTGGTTAAGGATGATGTCATTGGTTGTGTTTTGGGATGGACTTGAATATGTTGGAGGTGTATATATGTTTGAGGGGGAAGTGAATGGAATACTTATGGAAGGTAAAGTGGTAAGAGATATGATGTGAGATGCCTCAAAGGTACAAGGATTACTAGTGGAAATACCCAAGGTAGCAATGATATTACTATTAGGTTGTGTTGTTGTGGTAACTTCAGGGTTAGTGTAGGTAGGAATAGAGGCAATAGTTGTAGGAGGGGGAATTTGGGTTCCTCCTTGACTTTGAGTATTATTCAAAGTTTGAGCATAGCTATTCATTGAGCTAAGATGTTTTTCAAAAATCTAAGCTAAATTACATGCAATCTCTATTAATTTTTCACTTTCAATCATTTGGTGTATGTTATTTATGGTAGAAATAGCATTGTTGGAAATGTTTTCAATACTCACTAGGTTTTGCAGGTTTTCCAATTCTTCATCGATTTGGATTATGTTTTCTTGAGGGACACTAGCAACTATTTTTTTAACACTTGTCATACTACTTGAAGGAAAGAGTTATCAAGGGTATGGTCCATACCTAGTGAAGTAGGATCAACATTATGAGTGAAAGAGATAGATAACCCAAGATCCATGATGAATTTTTTATGAAAAGATGACATGAGTCTTGAACTACATATCACTATAGTATTAGTAATAGGACATTGAAAAGAAGAAAATTGTGTCAGTTCTCTTTTGCTTCTAGGGTTTTGGACCTAAAAGGAGAGAGACAATTTTATTACTCTTTACTCAAGAACAAACCCTTGAGATTTCAATGCAAAGGAGATTGAAATATGGAAAGGGAATATTCTAGGGATTGAATATGTCTAATAATGGGTTCACCACCAAGTGTAAACTTGGAAAATACAATGAATTGGAAAACATAATGTGATATGCAAACAAATGTTAAATGACCTAAAAAGATGAACAAATTGTAATGAAAAGCTATGAAAATGAAAGTGTGCAACTTGAAAGTTGAAGAAGGCAGACTAGAGGTTTGGATCACTGAATAATATGTTGTTGAAGTTGACTAGGACTCATACGCTAGGCTGGGTCAATCAGTCGATTTTTCGATAAAATGCTCCAGAACAAGTTTCAGCCAAAAGGGTACCTAGATCTGCAAAAACAATTTTCAATCCTATACAGTGGGACTCATTTTCCAATAGTGGAAAATTAGTACACTTTTTTTTTGAGAAATTCTAAACTAGATTATGTGCCTCTCAGTCTACTTTGCTCTTTTTGACCAGTTTTTGGATCTAAAACTACAAAATACCACCTATAGGTCTCCTCCAAGCTTCTCCAAGGCTTGATGAAAACTTTGGAAACTTTGGGTATTGGACAACTTTTCTACAACTTTTCTTCTTGGAAAATCTAAAACCTATCCCTACAAATCACACACAAGAAGAGGGAAAAATGTTGTTGCAGTTATTGAATAGGGGTTTGCCTTGGTCAAACTACTTGTTGGTAATTAAACCTTGAAATAGAATGAAATAAGAAAAGAGAGTGATGAATGAACAAAAGGTAATGTTGTAACTCAAAAAACCCTAGCAAGAAGGTGGTGCAATCATGTAAGTGATGACTCCAATAAATGTAGACTTGGAATATTGCCTGATGTTGATATATCATGAATGAAGCACTTGCTTGAAACAAAAACCCTACATCACAATTTTTATCTCTAAAACAACATGATGCAAGAAATATTTGACATGATGATTGATACTTCAAGATTCTCTTGAATGCTTGATAATTTTCCCTTGAAATTCCTTGAATGCTCTTTTTGTAAATGTCTAAATTCTCTCATGAACTTACTAAGTGATCTCTTGAATTCTAGGTCAAAATATGAGGAAAGAACTTTGTATTTAAACTTAATCATGCAAGAATTCTTGAAATTACAACACTACAAGCCAAAATTAGATCTAGGAGAATAAAAAAATACCAAAAATTTGAATTAAATTTGAATTTTGGTCACACGGGACTCATTTTTTCCAAGGTGGTGAATGAGTCCCATCACACATAATGTATGGGACCAAAAATTAAAAGTGTCTAGAAATGTGTGAAACCTGCATCGAGGCCCAAAAGACCTGGGTCAAACTCATTCACCCAAGGTGGCAAATGAGTCCCAAACACTAAATCTAGGCCACACAAGTCAAAAACACCTAAATTATGATTGGTTACTGATTGATTTTGAGATTATCCTCAAAAAGATGCAATAAATGAGGCTTGTGGATACAAAATAAGACCAATTAAAGCATAAGAAAGAATAATTGTTAATGAAAATCCTAGAGGAATGTGAAAGTGTGTTACAACACTTTAAAAAACTCCAAATAAGGAAAGATTAAGATTAATTATGATTAAAATTATGTTTAGTTAATTGATAAAACCTTAGAAAAGTGTGAGAGTGTGCTTCAACACCACAACAGTTTTGCAAGGCATCCTTAAATTCCATTAGTTCACAGGGGCCCAAGATCTAATGTGAATGTGTTATCCACATTACAACACTAAATCAAGGAAACATTAAGCAAAAATCCACAAGGAGGACCCAAACAAGTGCAAAAATATCACAAGACCCATTTTTTGACACTACATTCAACCCCCACTTTAGTGAGAGGATGAACCTACTTCAAACTCACACTAAAGTAGAAAAACATGCACCAAGAGGGGTTCCAATGAACCAATGCTAGCAAGATGGGACAAAAATGATCAAGAGGAGTGATCAAACCCCTAAGATCAAGATCCCATGGAAAACCAACATAAGCACAAAGGAACACACATGAAAATGATATAAATAACAATGAAAAGGCCAATCATACACTTCCAAAGATGAAAAAGAGAAATAAAAGAAATAAAAGAATTGAATCAAGCTTCAACCATTTTTCCATGTCGATGTGGATAAGTTCTAGGCTATTTGTCTAAAAAACACATACTCACTCTTAAGCGATGGTACTCCTAGCTATCCTCTAGGTGAGAAGTCCTAAAAGGTGAGAAACATGCACTCATGGTTGGTATGCACTCACACACACGCAAGTGGCTATGGGGAAAGTCATGCCTCAGATTGGTCTTCCTGCTCAACCATACCAAAGTTATACCTCCTAATAAATTTAATATGGTGCCACACAGAAATAATTTTCAAGATTCATGAGACAAGAAAAACTTTGTATGCTTGGAGCTCATGAAAAAACATGATGGCACTACAGGAATGAAAGATGTATTATTGAAGGTGGCCATATAACAACAAATGTAAAATGCAACATGCAAAGAATGTTCAAAGGAGACTTGCTTAGTTCATGTGAGATCACTAACTTAGGGAGAATTGTCCCTAATGTCTCCAAGAGAGGACCAATCAAAGTGATGTAGGAGCATCTTAGGTTTCAAGCAATCTTGCATCAACCAAAAATATCTGTATTCATGTTTTCTTGCATTTCAGTAGTTATCTATTAGGATCCAATCTCAATATTTCATATTGCATTGTACCAAATTATAACATTAGAGATTGCAGAGTAGCATATATGATCTTCATTGCAACATCTACATCATATCCAAAATTCAAGTGTTTTGTAGATTCCAGCA
The DNA here is from genome assembly GCA_007258455.2 of Sequoia sempervirens. Classification (NCBI taxonomy): domain Eukaryota; kingdom Viridiplantae; phylum Streptophyta; class Pinopsida; order Cupressales; family Cupressaceae; genus Sequoia; species Sequoia sempervirens. Next base: position 55,255,669 of record VDFB02047230.1, on the reverse strand, counting down.
TGAAGTTATCACTAACAAAACATCAACAGTATTTGGATAGAGAGCATTCACTAACCAGTCTTCGCTTTTCAAGTGTGCAAACCTATCTCATGACTTGCAAAGATTATGAGACCTTTCCATAAGGATGCACATTCATTGAGGAACCTTAGTTCCAATCTGCATCATGTCTATCCAAATATCAAAAGGGAATCATATTTTTGGTTGACCTTCACACATTTCATCAACTTCTTGGTTTGAGACCTCTTGAGGTTGATGTAGACCCTTTCTAGAGCTAGGAATTAGAATATATAGGCATCATGTAGTTGCAGTAGGAAAGGATTCAAGTAGAAGGATAGAAGTGATAGATAAGGGCTTTGACCTGCATTGTATTTTTGGGCTTAATGCCATATCATTTTGTAATTTTGTAAGATAGAAGGTAGGGCATGTTGCCAGTGAATAATTGATCATCCTCTATATTTTCATGTGTGATTTTTATTCCAATTATTTTAGTTTCCATTATGTTTACTCTTGCTGCAAGGTTGGATAGTCCTATTCTTGGACCCTCCATCCTTTACTAAAACAAGTGGTATGAAAGCAAGGTTAAGGACCTTTGGGAGATTAGAGCGAGTTTTTGAACATTGGGAGAGTGAAGGTGGACATATCACCAACTTGAGGCAGTTGCATCAGAGAGATTTTGTGAATTTGAGTAAGGCATTTCATAAGATCTTTGTGTGGAGAGATCGCTAACTTAAGGAAACATGCTTGTGTTTGTCAACATATTACCAACTATGAGGCAGTTGAGACCCTATAGCCAAATCGCCAACTTGAGGCAGTTGCACTAGATCCTAGGAAGAAATGCTGCCAAGGAGAATTCATACTACTATTAATGTTGTTGAAAAGATGGATGAGATGATGGAAATTATGTGAATGATGAAAGTGAGATTGGATGGTGTTGAAGAAGACATAATAAAATGTTTAAACCCTAGACTGAATGATGAAAGTGATGATGATGAAGTTCAAGCTACAAATCTAACTGAAGAGACCATTGAAGAGGAATTGGATTAGATGGAGATGTTGAAGACTATTTCAAAAATTGGAAAGTGACCTAGAATGGAGATTTTGAACTATATCGATAACTAAAACTTTAGGAGTTAATTGATTGGATAAATGACATTGAGGAATACTTTGAATATAAAGAAATTGAAGATCTCAAGAAAGTGAAATTTTCAAAGAATAAGCTAAAAGGACATGCTACAATATGGTGGAAGGAAGTTCAATTGGAAAGAAATAGAAAAGTTAAAGAGAATATTGTGAAATGGGATAGAATGGTGACAAAATTGAAGAACCTATTTATACTTGTGGACTATGAGTTGGAGTTGTTGAAGATATTGTAAAAATTAAGACAAAAGGAAAAGATTGCAAAGGAATACAATGAGGAATTTCATAAGATCATCATCGGGAGTGGACATAGTGAAGCAAGCAAGGAGAAAGTGGGAAGATATATCAATGGGTTGAGGATGATCATTCAGGAAGAGTTGAGTCTGGTAAGGATGAATTTGGTAGAGGAAACATACCGGTTTGCATTAAAGTTGGAGGACAAGCTAAAAAAAAGACATGAGTAAAGGTAGAGAGGAAGAGGAGGTAGATTTCATAGGGGAATGTCACATTCCAGATGAGAGAAGCAATATGCAAAGAAAAACAAGGAAAAATATTTTTACCTCAAGGAAGAAAGGGATACCAATTCATACCAGAAGGGGAGAGATGACATGAATTCTTACCTCCACAATGGAGGAGGATGCAATTCTTACTGCAATGATGGATACTAGAGATATGAGAAAGGATATGATAAGAGAAATTTTAGAGGAAACTATTATAAGTGCAGAGGTGAAGGACATAAAGCATTTAAGTGTCACCAAGAAGGAAAAAGGAATGAAAATCATGCAAGGACCATATATGTGAAGGAAGAACTAGTGAAATCACTGAGTTCTAGAGGGAGTCCTAAGAAGGGAGAGTCATTGTTCATGAGGAAAGTGCTAATCCAAGAGAAAGAAGTACATAAGGAAGCACCACAAAGGAAAAGTTTGTTTCGAGCTAGATACAAAGTAGGAGGTAAGTGTTGCAAAGTTACCATTGATAGTGGTAGCATAGATAACCTAGTTTTTGAGGAAATGGTGAAAAAGTTGAATTTGGAAAGGAGAAAGCATTTTAAACCTTATAGGATAGCCTGGATTCAAGATGAGCACAAGATACTAGTAAGTGAGAAATTTCTAGTGAAATTCAAGATAGGATCATATCATGATGAAGTGCTATGTGATATGCCAACAGATGTATGCCATATGTTTTTGGGTAGACCTTGGTAGTATGATAAGAAGGCTATACATGATGGAAGAAAGAATACTTACACCATAACATCCAATGGAAACAGAATCACCTTGACACCATTAGAGGATGAACCTGAAAGTGAAGTATGTGGTACAATTAGAATTAATTTGGTAGATGGAAGGAAATTTTTGGATGGATTGAGACATGCAAACATGTGTTTTTATTTGATTCCAAGGAAGTACGAAGACTTAGATGCAGAGAAAACCATAGGAGATGAAGAATCACCATAGAAGGAAGTCACTGAACTAATAATAGAGTACGAAGATCTTGTATCAGAAAATGTGCTAGAATGATTACCACCAATCCGAAGTATTATTCATCATATAGATCTTATCCCAGGAGCCAGTTTTCTAAACAAAGTTTCACACTAGATGACACCAGCATAGAATGTGGAGTTGAACAGATAGATACATGAACTATTGAAGAAAGGATTGACTAGAGAAAGTATGAGCCCATGTGTGGTACTAGTTTTACTTACACCTAAGAGAGATGGAGAATGGAGGATATGTATGGATTCAAGAGTTATCAATAAGATCATAGTAAAGTATAGATTCCCATTGCCTATGATGGATGACATTATGTATAGTCTAAGTGGAGCAAAGTATTTCACCAAGATAGATCTAAAGAGTGGATACCATCAAATCAAGATCAAAGAGGGAAATGAAAGGAAGAATACTTTCAAGAAAAATGAGGGATTGTATGAGTGGTTGGTCATGCCATTTGGACTAACTAATGCACCTAGTACATTTATGGGGCTGATGAATGAAGTCTTGAAGAAATTCTTGGGTGATTTTTTCATTGTTTATCTAGATGATATCTTTATTTTTAGTAAGACTAAGGAGGAACATTTGGAGCATATCAGACAAGTGTTTTAGAGGCTAAGAGAAGAGAAGTTGTTGATAAACATCAAGAAGTGTAGTTTTTTGAAGAAGGAACTAGTATATTTGGGATTTGTGATATCTGCGAAAGGATTGAAGATGGACCCTGAGAAGGTTAGAGCAATAGTTGAATGGCCTACACTTGTGAACGTTGGAGAAGTAAGATAATTTCATGGACTACCAAAATTTTACTAGAAGTCCATCAAAAATTTTAGTTGTATTTGTATACCTATGACAAAAACAATGAGGGGTGACTGGAAGGAATTCAAGTGGACATTTGGAGCACAAAGGAGTTTTGAGTGTTTAAAGTAAAAGGTGACAAAACAACCTATGTTGGTGCTACCAAACTTTGATAAGGTATTCCAAGAATATTGTGATGCTATTGGAAGTGCAATAGGAGTTGTGTTAAGTCAGGAAGGGAGACCAGTAGTCTACTTCAATGAGAAATTGAATGATTCCAGAAGGAGATATTTAGTTTATGATCAAGAATTCTATGCAATAATATAGGCCTTGAAGAAGTGGAGACATGACTTGTTACCTAAGGAGTTTGTGTTGTATACAAATCATCAAGCTTTGCAATATTTGAATAGTCAAGGGAAGTTGAACTAGAGACACATGAGATGAGTAGAATTCTTGCAAAGTTACATATTTGTGTTGAAGCACTAGAGTGGGAATTCAAACAAGGTTGTAGATGCATTGAGGAGAAGGATTTTGTTACGAAGATGAGAATTGAAATATTAGGTTTTGAGGAACTGAAGCACATGGCTGAGGATGACATTGACTTTGTGGAGGCATGGAAGGCTTGCAAGGAACCTGTGGAGATGAATAGAAGTAGATGGTTGGATTATTTCATTCAAGAAGGTATGTTGTTCAAGAATAATCAGTTATGTATCCCTAGGAGTTCTATGCGAGAGAATATGATCAAGGAAAAGCATTGGGGAGGATTAGCAGGACATTTTGGAATTGATAAGACCGTATCATTGGTGAGTGAGAACTATTTTTTGCCACAACCATATAAGGATGTCAGGAAGTATGTTGAAAGTTGTAGGATTTGTCAAGTTGTAAAAGTAAGCAGTTAGAACACTAGAAAGTATACACCACTGATAGTACTAGAGAGACCATGGGAGGACATTAGCATGGATTTTGTATTGGGATTACCTAAGACATCGAGAGGATTTGATTCTATATTTGTGGTTATGGATAGATTTTCTAAGATGGCGCATTTCATACCTTGTAAGAAGACTAGTGATGCAATACATGTTGCAGACCTATTTTTCAAGGAGGTTGTGAGATTACATGGAATACCAAAGAGTATAGTATCAAACAAAGACACTAGACTCATTGTATATTTTTGGAAGACATTGTGGAAGAAGATGAAGAAATATCTGAAGTATAGTTCAACATTTCACCCATAGATAGATGGATAGACAAAAGTGATAAATAGGAGTTTTGGAAACTTGTTGAGGTGTTTAACTGAATGTAAAGTAGGAAATTGGGACTTGATACTACCACAAGTAGAATTTGCATACAACAATTCAATAAACTATAGCACAAGGAGGAAACCATTTGAAATTGTGATAGAACAACAACCCGAAGGAGTAGTAGAATTAAGGGATATCAGTATGTAGAATAAAAGGAGGTAGAGGTGGAGGAATTTATAGGATTCATGGAAACAATGCATAATCAAGTCAAGGAGCATTTGGAGAAGATGAACAATGCCTACAAGGAGATAGTAGATATGAAGAGAAGACATAAGGAGTTTGCAATAGGGGAGGAAGTAATGGTATATCTAAGAAAAGAGAGATTTCCAGTTGGGACATACAACAAGTTGAAGATGAAGAAGTTTGGACCTTGTAAGATCATCAGGTAGCTTGACTCTGGAAACACATATGAAGTGGAACTACCAAAGGAATTTGGCATATCACCTATATTCAACATTGTAGACCTATACCAATATCATGAAGGAGAGTCACTAGAGGAAAGAGAAGTTGGTTTGTGAGACTAGATAACACATCATCTGAAGGAAATTGAGGATATTTTAGATAGTATAATCATCTTTAGTACCAGAGGAAAGTAGTACAAGGAATATCTAGTCAGATGAAAAGGAAGACCAGAGGAAGATTCATCATGCATTTCTCAGGTTGAGGTGGAGCACATTGGTTTTCCTCTAGCCCCAAGAAAGTGAGAGGCTCACTTTTCTTCAACCTCAGGTTTTTGATGCAAGAACATCCCAAGTTTCAAGCAATCTTCCATCAACCAAAATTATTTGTATTCATGTTTTCTTCCATTTCAATAGTTATTTTTTAGGACCTAGTCTCAATATTTCAGACCACATTGTACCGCATTGTAACAAAATATCTCACAAAGTAGGATATATGATCTTCATTGCAACATCTACATCACATCTATAATTCAAGTGTTTTGGAGATTCCAACATGAATTTATCACTATCAAAACATCAATTGTATTTGGATAGAGATCATTCACCGACGAGTCTTGACTTTTCAAGTGTCCAAGCCTATCCCATGTCTTGCAGAGATTAGGAGACCTTTCCATAAGGATACACATTCATCGAGGAACCTTAGTTTTGATCCAAATCATGTTTGTCCAAAGACCAAAAGAGAATCATATGTTTGGCTGACCTTCATACGTTTCATAAACTTCGGGGTTTGAAACCTTTTGAGGCTGATGCAAACCCTTTCTAGAGCTAGGAATTAGTATATATAGGCATCATGTAGTTGCATTAGGCAAGAAATAAAGTAGAAGGATAAAAGTGATAGATAAGGGCATTGACCCGCATTGTATTTTTGGGCTTAATGCCATATCATTCTATAATTATCTAAGCTCGAAGGCTGGCCATGTTGCCAATGAATAATTGATCATCATCTATATTTCCATGTGTGATTTTTATTCTAATTCTTTGAGTTTATCTTGTGTTTACTCTTGATGCAAGGTTGGGCAGTCCTATTCCTGGACCCTGCATCCTTGACTACACCACAAAGAATAGAAAATTTGCAACTTAGGGGATGCAGTGGTTTGCATCAAGCCACTAAGAGGAATGCAGTATGCTAAGAGAGATCATGCTACTAAAGGAAATTACATCCAATTTCATCCACAAAGTGACAAGCACATCATATGAACGAAGAGAACTACACTAAGAATGAGGAAAAGGAAAATGCAAAAGAATAATACCAATGTATTCCCCCACTTTAAAGGAATTTCTAAACACCATATTGTGAGCAACTAATTTAAAGTGGCACATGAAAAATGAAAAAAAGAAAGAATACATGAGAGCCAACTTGGAAATCCCTATGTGCAGTCATATGTTTCCAAGTAAAGTTGTGTCATGTAAGAGAAAAAGAAAAGAGAGGGGTTTCCCCCAAAATGAAAACACCACACATAAGGGATCTATGGATTTACGATTAGTATGTTCTTTGCTACAATGTTTTTTAGAGAGCTTGGAACTATCATTGTCCCCCAAATACACATAGAACTAGAAGAATGACATAAAGAGAGAAAAAACAAAGAAAAACCTTTTGGGTCAACATGGAAGATACATAGGGTGTCTCGATGCCTTGCATCATCCCTAAAAGGAAAACACAAGACAAATGAAAAAGAAAAGAAAATCCTTTTGGGTCAACATGGAAGAGACAGGGTATCTCGATGCCTTGTGTCATCCCTAAAATGAAAACACAAGACAAGAGAAAATGAAAAGGAAAAAGAAAATGAAAAGCCTTTTGGGTCAACATGGAAGAGACATAGGGTGTCTCGATGCCTTGCGTCATCCCCAAAAGGAAAAGACTAGAAAAAGTTAAAGATAAAATGTGAAAGAGATGCACGACATAGAGAAGAATGAAGGTACAAATAGAGGAATGGCACAAAGAGAGAGAATATAAAAAAAAATATCATGGGGGATCACATTACACACATGCAATTACACAAAAGAAAATGAAAAAGAAAATGCAAAAGACTAGTAAGGAAAATGTGAATCAACCTATGAGCAAGTCATCCACCTCCCAATCATGTTTTGTGTATACTGAAGGTAGGCAACTAGCTAAAGGGACAAGGGCAAGTGCTAAACTAGGAGAAGCACCAGGTTAAACACTCTTTATAGGAGATTTGTCATTTAAGCTCATGGAAGAGGAAAATCGTGTATTTAGTTCATTATGTGCCTCTTCATCAATTTTAGCAATATTGTCATCATCATCTAGGTTAACCACAATAGGAGGTCCAATGATAATGTCCACTGAAGATTTCAACTCTTGTTGTGGTTTTGGTATTAGGTCATTTTGTTTCAGTTGGGGAGAGGGGTCATCATGTATTGCTTTAGTCAAGTTTGGATCTTGATTTTTTTGTTTAATTCTTCATGTAACTTGTGAGCAAGGGCACAAAATCTACGCCTACACTCTCTGGAACCTCTATTTATTTTGGTTTTATTTTCAAGTTGTGTTTGTGTAGGAGTGGGTTGATTAACTGTAGGTTTCTTTTTTTCCACAAGGGTAGGAACATAAGGAACCACAAGAGGTTGTTCAACCACTTTCTCTTTGACTTTGTAAACTTGTTTTAATCTAGGAGGTGTGACGAGGTTGTTTTCATTGTCTCTTGGTTATTTGTAGGATGCAGGGGAAGTCTTTGTTTTAGGTTTGTCTTGGTTGTTTGGGTCTTGTTTAGGTTCAAGCATGGTTTTGTTAAGGATAGGAGGTTCGGAAGTGGATGAGGACATGTTTCAGAGAGATAGTATTTCTATCTTCTTGGCCTTGAACTTTTGATAGGACAAGAAAAATAAATCATCTTGAGGCTTTATAGGTTCCATGGGCTCGGGCCAAAAGGCATCTAGGGAAAATTTTCCTTTAGATGACAAAGGGTTAAAGCTGCTATGGTGGACAGTGAATATTTCATTATCAAAGGGAAACTTTAAGCATTTATGCACAACCGAAGGGACAACTTTCATGGAGCGAGTCCATGGGTGGCCTAGCTTGACACAAAATTGGTCTAACTATGGGATGATAGAGAATGTGACATCCAATGTTTTTGGTCCTATTTTCAATGGTAAGGAGATCGATCCTATTGTAGGGAACAAAAAACCATTATGCACCTCAATCCATGCTTTCAATTTATCATATTCATCTTGATAGAGTTCATGAAAAAAGTAGAAATTTATCGGTGATCACATTCTCTCCAAAGGAGGGATTTATTAGTATCCCATTAGTGGGCTTATCATAGATACAACTGGCTATGTAGAGAGGACCATCAAGAAAATGTTTAAGTGTATCCTTAGAGGAGAAAGTAATGTTAATAGGTCTCTTAGGGGTATGTGCAGGATCATCATGGAAAAAAAAAACCCTTAAGTGGCGAAAAATTCAAAATAATCAGAGTTAGACAACTTGACGTAAAAATTTGAATAAGTAATCTATATTATTTCAAAAATATGTAAGAATGGAATTTGTAGAAAATTGAATGTAGTTTCTAAACTACTAGGTTTATTTAAAAAAATAAAAATAAAATCTATTTGGTGAAAATTTGAAATTTCAATGCAGTAGCATTTAAATTTGAGGGAAAAAATAAGAAGTAGGTGTTCGTCTGACCTAACCATAGTAAAATCATAATTTTTTTTATAAGATTTTAGATATAAGTAGAGGACTCATGTACTAATGTGATGCATATTTTTTTGTAATTTTTTTCCAAGTAAATAATTTATTATGATTTTTTTATTAAAATTTTTAGAAAATATAAAAACATGTATGTCTAACCACCTTAACCTGGTTAAAACTTCAAGAAATTCAATTTTCTTTTTTAATCCAGCTATGTGCAGGATCATTATGGGCCAAAAAGTGGCGATATGATGGGTATGTATAGGGCATGTGGTTGACGACCTTTTTTTAACCCAAAATTGATGAAACAAAAAGGGTTTTTAAAGAAGATTCTCAGCTTTCCACCAATATAAATTATGCTTTACTTTGAATTTAATAAATAATTATTATTAATTTTCTATTTGAATTATGACTAAAGTCTTGATTGATAGGCTGATTGAAAAAATCTATAGTTTTCAAATGGTATCACATTTTTGAATCTGAAACATGTTTCACATTATATGCTTTTATACTATAGGATTAAAAAAGAAAAATGAATTTCATGAAGTTTTGACCAAGTTAAGGTGGTCCACATGAGTTTTTATATTTTTTTAAATTTGTAATAAAAATTCATAATTAATTATTTACTTGGGAAAAATTACAAAAAATATGCATCACATTGGGACATGAGTCCTCTAATTATATCTAAACTATTATTAAAAAAATATTATCATTTTATTGTGGTTAAGGTGGTCAGATGACACCTACTTCTTATTTTTTCCCTAAAATTTAGTATTGCATTGAAATTTCAAATTTTCACCAAATAGATTTAAAAAAACCTAGTGGTTTAGAAACTACATTCAATTTGCTACAGATTATATTTTTACATATTTTTGAAATAATATAGATAACTTATTCAATTTTTACATCAAGTTACCTAACTCTGATTTTTCTGAATTTTTTGCCACTTAAGGGCTTGTTTTCTCCATGATGATCCTGCACATACCCATCCTATAATGCGAAGCATAGAATGTGACACATGTTTTGGATTCAAAAAATGTGATACTGTTTGAAATCTATAGATGTTTTTCAATAATCCTATGAATCAAGACTTTAGTCGTAAGGGTATGTGCAAGATCATCATGGAAAAATAGGCCCTTAAGTGGCAAAAAATCAAAAAATTAGAGTTAGGCAACTTGACGTAAAAATTTGAATAAGTTATATGTTATTTCAAAAATATGTAAGAATAGAATTTGTAGAAAATTGAATTTAGTTTCTAAACTACTAGGTTTGTTAAAAAAAAATTATTTGGTGAAAATTTGAAATTTCAATGCAGAGTACTTTCAATTTTAGGAAAAAACAAGAAGTAGGAAAGTCTAACCACCCTAACCATAATAAAATGATAATATTTTTTCATAATATTTTAGATATAAGTAGAGGACTCATGTCCCGATGTGATGCATATTTTTTTGTAATTTTTTTCCAAGTAATTAATTATGAATTTTTATTACAACTTAAAAAAAAAAAAATCGTATGTTTAACCACTTTAACTTGGTCAAAACTTCATGAAATTCAATTTTTTTTTTTAATCCTATATTATGCGAAGCATAGAATGTGACGCATGTTTTCTATTCAAAAATGTGACACCGTTTGAAAGCTATAGATGTTTTTCAATCGGTCTATCAATGGAATTTCATCGTAATTTGAATAGAAAATGAATAATAATTACTTATTAAATTCAAAGTAAAGCATAATACATATTGGTGGAAATCTAGGAATCTCCTTTAAAAACCCTTTTCATTTCATCAATTTTGGGTATAAAAAAATTCGACCACATACCCATCATATTGCCACTTTTTGGCCCATCATGATCCTGCACATACCGTAATTCAAATAGAAAATGAATAATTTAATTATTTATTAAATTGAAAGTAAAGCATAATTTATATTGGTTCGAAGCTGAGAATCTCCTTTAAAAACCCTTTTCGTTTCATCAATTTTGGGTAAAAAAAAGTCATCAAACACATACCCATCATATCGCCATTTTTTCGCCCATCATGATCCTGCACATACCCTTAGGTTGGCCCTTACAAGGGATGAAATCTATCATCCCTACCATTTTATTCATAGGATTAATGTTGATAGCATTATTTATAACAAAATCAATGTTTTCATCATCTGTATCAATATTCATCACATCATTCTTTGTAGTTTCACTGGCTTTGACAAATGAAATATTATGTTTGGTCATTAGGTTGGTAAAAATTTGCAAGTTTTGGTTAGGAGGGGCCACAAAATTATTGCCTTGATTGCTAACTTCTCTAATGGATAGATGACCAAAATCAATGAGGTCTTGCATGAGATGTTTAAGATGCTTCCAATGTTTCATGTCATGTCCATTTTTTCAATGATATTGGCAATAAGCTTTTGATTTAAAGCTTGAGGGTAAAGGCTTATTAGGGTTGAGTGTTTTGACAGGTGCAAGGTAATCATTTATTGTTCTAAAAGTTGGGACATTGTGTTATGAAGGGTATTAGGCAAGGGAGTAAATTGTCTTTTCGAATCGCCATAACTAAAGGGCACCTTGTCTTTGACAAGAGATACTTGGTTGTTGACATTTTGTGTTGTTTGTTGAGGGGGGTTGAATTGAAGGAACCCTTTATTTTGTTTTCTAAAATGTTGGGAATTGTTTTGGTTTGCAGGTTCAGATCCCTCAATTTGGCTAGAGGTGGACTTTGTATCTCGACTACTAACCAAATTTTGATAATCATGGAGGGTAGTGCACAGGTGCATGAAGGATGGGAATTTAATCATGGTCAACTTGTATTGAATCTTAGTTTGCAAGTTTTCTATAAAAATGTTTTGAAGGTGTGGGCCAGGGACCTTGAAATTGATTTAGGAATAGAGTGATTGATAGCATGAGATAAAATCAGTTATCTTTTCATCCTCTTTTTTCTTGCATCTCATCAAATTTTCCAAGTTCATCTTGGGAGTCATATGCACTTGGAAATGGTTTAAAAATGCCTCAACAAGTTCATTAAATGAATGAATTGAGTTGTTCAATAAAGAAGAGAACCATTCCAAGGTAGTTTCTTTCAAGGACCTATGAAAAAGTTTTTCCAACAATTTATCATGAAGAATAAAGTCACTACATAAGGCAGTGTAGGCATTGACATGGTTAGATGGATCTCCATTCCCTCCATATTTCTAAAATCTAGGCACCTCTACACCTTGTGGCATCGGTGTTTGCAATATCTCCAAGGAAAATGGACTACTTTTGACATAATATATGGGTGGGCCATTTTGATTTTGGTTGATGGTGGAAATTTTATTTTGAAGGGAGGAAATGGTTTGGAAAAGTTGTATTATGAGAGGATCATTTCTTGTGTTATGAGATGGAAGTGAGAGTGGGGATGGAGTGTATGTGGTTATAGGAAAATTCAATGGAATGATTATAGGTGGTAATGTAGGAGATATAACTTGCAATTCCACATAGGAACTAGGGATGCTAGTAGGAATACCCAGGGAAGGAATCACATTAATAACTTGTTGCATTGTTGTTGTGACCTGGGGAGTGGTATTGGTAGGTATTGAGGCTATTGCTGTGGGAGGAGGAATTTTAGTTCTTCCTTGTCTTGTAACATTGCTTATGGGTAAAGGACAACTAGTGGTTTCAAGAAGATGGTTTCCAAAGATTTTAACTACTTTTTTCATGAGGTCAAGGCCATCGTCCCTTTCAAGCATGTGGTGAATGTTTTCTATTGTAGGAATTGCAGTAGTTGAAATTTTTTCAAGGCTTATTTGATGTAGGTTTGCTAGGCCCTCATGAATGTAAATTATGCTTTCTTGTGGGATGCTATCATTCCTTGGTTCATCTTGCATGCTATATGAAGGCTAAGAGTTGCTAAGGGTGTTATCCATGCCTAGTGTACTTGAGTCAATACTAGGAGTGGAAGCTCTAGATAGCCCAAGATCCACAACAATTATGCTATCATGAGATGACATGAGTCTCAAACTTCTTCTCACTATGTTATTAGCAATAGGACATCAAACATTCATACAAAGGCTAATAAATGTGGGGTGAATGCAAATGCAATGTAAACTAATAAGAATGAAATTTGTATAACTGAAATTATGGAAAGTAAAATGGAAATACAAAAATAGAAAATAGAAACTCAGAAAATGAACTATAAATGCCAAAAAATGCAATGAGAAATATGCAATGGCACTAATTCGCCCAAGGTGGCGAATGAGTCCAAGTACTAATTTTTTTGAATTTTTGAATTGTATTTTATGCCTTTTATGTTTTCTAGTGCAAATCTAAGATGCAAATGTAGAATTTTACTAATTTTCAATGAATTTAAGTGCAAAAATGCAAGCTAAATGAACTTTTCACTAATGCAAATTTTTAAACCATAGAATGCAAATTAACTAATGAAAAATTCAATGCAATGTTAAATCTAGGATATAAATGCACTCCAAATTAGAATTATGATGTTCTATATGTAGGTTCACAAAAATGAAAAGAAGAAAAGTGTGTGTGTTCTCTTTCACTTCTAAGGTTTTGGACCTAAAAGGAGAGATGCAATTTTCTTACTCTTCACACAAGAACAAGCCCTTGAGATTTCAATGAAAAGGAGATTTAAATCTAGCAAAGGGACTATTCTAGGGATTGAATGATGTCTAATAAGGGGTTCACCACCAAGTGTATGTTGGCTTTCAGTTGTTTATTGTGATTGTTTTTCCTTGATGACAAAACTAGTTTTGGTGACACATTTATATGATCAGGTTGGTTCACATGGTTCATGGCTAGCACATGATGTTTATAGTTGGTTCACATGGTGATTCACATGGTTCATGGCATGCACTTTCAAATATCAGGTATATGGCATGGTTATCTAGGTATATATGACTTATTATCATTACAAGTCTCAGGTATATTCAAGTTGATCACTTTTAGATTGTGATATATTCAACCTAATCTTTTGCAAGTTGTCTTCATATGATATATGAATGACACATTTCATGTTTGCACAAAGATATCCAAGTTAATGAAAGGTATAGGAATGTAGATTACAAGTTTTAAACTTGTATATATATTATCTTCATTGATATTTAGTGTGAAAATATTTTTCTTCGTGGTTTACAATGTTTTGAGCAACTTGAATAGTCACATTGTATGTGACATCGACATTAGAGAAGTTTTTGTTTTGAATAAGAAGCTTTGAATGTCGGTATCTTAAAGGTTTTGTACGGTGGTAATAAGGTATTGATATTGTTTTCCATAATTATTTGAGCCTAATGTTTATATTGAGTTGTATGAGACACAACATACATGTGACTTCACTTCACTCTTTAGTTGATTGGTGACTTGGCATCGACAGTGAATGATTGATTATGAAGTGGAATAAATGTGTTGGCATTTGTGGCTGAAGACTTGTCATTGGATTCAAAAGCATTATGATGGTTTATTAATTATTGTGTTTTTCTTTGTATCAAACTTCAAAACATTATTATGATCGTTAAAGTCTTCAACAGACTTGAAAAAGAATAGGGCAATATCATTTTGATTATGTGAAGGGTTTGGAACCCTAGCCTCAATGAGGATGTTTTGTTTTTAGTTGTAAATCTTTGTTCTTCTTTGGATGACACTAGAGGAGTTAACTGAGTTTGTTGTAAGCTTGGACAATAGGTTATGAGCTAGCAAGAGCTTGATAGTTGATAAGGAAGTGACAATGGCTCTTTCAACTAGGCAGTTGTGGTTGGATTCAATGATCTTTCTCTAGTATTTGTTTGATTTCTTTACTGCATAATCAGGTATTACTTTTGTTTCTTGAAGAAAGTGAGAAAAGGTAGTTAATGTTTCTTAAGGCTCGAATCATAACTGAAAAGTTTTTTTAATTTGTATTAAATGATCTGTATTTGAGATTAAGAAGAGTTTACTAGGGTAATGAAGTGATTTCATTATTGTTATAATCTTTGTTAAATCATTGATTAAGAGTTTGTTTAAAAATTAGAAAAGGAAAATAAGACCTATGAGTTGTAACTGAAATGTTTAATTTTAAAGGGTTGTTCTTTTGAAACCCTAACTCAAGATTGTTCTTACAGTTACAAAAATTGTCTGCAGAGATGCTTATGCATTCATTTAATAAGGTTTTTTGGAATTTTCTCTAGAGGATCTGCAAGAAAGGAAAAATAAAATGATATCAAACTTCAAACATTGTATTGATTTGAAAAATATTTTGATTCTATGATTATTGTATAAAAGAAGATGTCATTTTCATACAACATTCTTCAATGTGCTCATTAAAAATATTCATGGTCTACTGTTGAGATTCTAGGACTGCATTTTCACTTTTAGAGTTTTAATAACACACTATAATTGATTAAACATTGTATTTTTGTGGAGTTGGTGCTCTTGAATTGTGAAGAGTTAGTGCTCTAAGTAAATAAATAGAGATTTTTCAAGTGGTTTTTATTCCCAAAGAGGGTTTTCCACTCAAGACATATAATGTGTCATGTGATGATTCTTGGTGTGATTGTTTTTCATGTCTGTCTAATTTTCATAAGTTATCAAATGCATTAATGTCTATAATCAGTTCTTATTTCTGCAATGTTAATGTGATCTGCTATTACAAGTATGTTCACAGACATATGTTGCAAACTAGTTTAAAATCTTTGTTTAACCAAACATGTTTTGCATGCTGTGATGAAAAGGATTTAGTCTATCACATCACATGCTCATTCATTGATTCATTGTTCAAGATTGTTATGTTTCAATCTGTCATAATGTAGTAAAGCTTCTTGTTGTCTCAATACTTATCATATGTTGGTCTTAAAGAGATTCTTGATGATGTTGGTCATTATGTACATAGTCTTATGATTTTCATCTATTTTTTTGTCATGCTCTGATTGTTAAACCATGTCAATCAGATCTTTTGTAATTGAAAGATATTTCATACAAGTTATATTGACATGAGTTGTCTAAATTAACTAAGTTAATTCTTGTTTATCTCTTTTCATGAATGCTCTCAAAGTGATTATTGCCCTATCATCAATAGAAAGGATATCTAAACCCAAAATTTCTTTTTCAAAGCTTAAAAGGTTTAAAATTTTAGGTATGTCTATTAGACACTTATTCAGCCCCCCCTCTCAGTTTCTATCCATACTCCAACAAGTGGTATCAGAGCCATACCCTTACATAATTCTAACCAACTTAGGGTTTCCTGATCATGGAGTATTTATTATGGCTAAGTGAAAATGAAACAAAGGTCAAAATAAAACCACTAGTGTCAAGAAAAAAGTTGATCAACCAACCCCTGTCAAGTCTAGTGAAGTTTTTTCTCAAGAATTACCCCTGCCAATTGATACTAAAAGTGATCTTGTAGTTGGAGAAGAAGAAGGCCACTTAGTAAGTGACTTTGAACAATAATTTGGTGAAAAATAATGTGAAGGTGATGAGTTTGAGGTTGATTTGGAGGGGAACTGCTTGCTGCCTTAGATGAACTTAAAATTCTTAAATGAGAAAATCAGGAACCTAAGGTACAACTTTAAAAGAGTATTGATACTAATAAGGTATTAAACCAAAACTATGGTAAATATGAAAAGATTATTGAATTTATTAAAGCTAAAATGGTTGATAGAAAAAGGACTGAAGAGGGATTGGAATTCAAGTTAAAAAACAAGGATGAATTATGCAATAAACTAGAAAATGAGGTTGCTTCATTAAATAAATGTTCAAATAATGATTCCTTTTTAAAAGAACCAACTCTTAAAGATGATGTGATTATAAGGACCAAAAAAATGAAATTGAAGAATGTAAGAGGATAGCAGATGTTGTAAGGTCTGATTTGGAGGTTAAAAGATTGAATGTATAAAACTTGAAGAAGTAGTTGCATTAAGGAAAGAGCTTGAAAGTGTCAAGGTTCAATTAGGTAAAAATCATAAATTTGATCATAGTACTAATCTATTGAATGAGATTATTGGAAAACAAAAGAATTCTAAGGATCCTATAGGAGTGGGATATGAGGTTGGAAAAATCTCTACAAAAGAATCTAAACATGAGACAATGTTTGCTACTATAGATGGAAAGAGGTTTATAGTCAAGAAAACACCAAGAATGAAGGTTGATATTGGTCACCATATTGTTGTTGTTCAAATAGAAGATAAATGTGTTGATGAAAGGAAAAAAAGACCATCAATACCTCCATTTATCAGGTATAACTACTCTCAATTTTAGGGCTATTGCTATTGTTGTCATGCTTATGGTCATAGAGAAAGAAATTGTACAAGAAATTGTAGGAGGTATGGAAGATATGATCATAGATGTTTTGGAATGTCAAGAAAGTATGAATCCTTTACTCCTCAAATTGGTTATAATATGACATGCTTTATGTGTCATAAACTTGGGAATAAGACACAACATTGTAGGAGTAAGTTGAAGGCCTCATTTAAAAATAACAATGTAGATGCATTGACCAAGAAAAAGAAAGGGCCCATACAGGTTTGGAGGAGAAAACAAGACCTAGGAAATGAAAATACTAAACTAGTGCATAATGCACAAAAGGGATCAACTGTTGCCTAAAAGGTTCGCATGAGGTAAGGGGGAGTTGGTTATTGTATTACTCTTCAACTCCTTAGAGAAATTTTGAAGGTGTGTAGAATAATGCTTGTATTACAGTGATAGTTCTCTATGATGTTGCAAACATTGCTAACTTTAATGATGGATTAAGTTGATTTACAATATAAATTTTTGTGTTATAGAGAACATGAGACAAACTTTATACATATGCAAACCTTTGAGTGATGGTGTGCAGTCTTTATGGGTGAATGATTGTTTGAGCAGAAAACTTATCTCTTTGTATTGTTTTTCAGTAATCAAGGTGTGAGCTATATGTTTTATGGATTTGATGACTTCAAGTGAGCCTTTATATCTGAAATAGTGTGGAGACTATAAAATATTTGTGCATCTATGATCTTGAACATTTCACAAGTTGTTGTAATAGTGATGGGCTCTTACAAAGGGAAAAACATATGTTTAGGACTGTCATGTGATTTCTATGTCATTGTTTTACAATGTGAGCATTTGTTTTTGTTGACAATTTGTATCTTGTACACGTAGTATCTTGAACTAAGAATGATGGGCATGGTCATAGTGAACAAACAAGGACTATGATGTCTTGAAAGAAAAAAAAACATAACAAGTAGTGGTGGTATTTGTTTGAGTGATATCAATAAAATCATTCTTGTCTCTCAATATAAGATGTCTAAGCATTGTGATCTCTTGATGTGAATACCATTCTATCTCTATTTTTCTTCTTTTAGAGTGTCTTAACTTTCAATGAATACATAATACATCAAGCCTCAATACATGGATGTTTGACAAATACCATTGTTTGGACATATCATGATACATTTATAACTATTGTTGATTCTGGAAGTTTATTTTTGTAGTCATTTGATTAACAGGTTTTTGAATGAAAATGACTCTTCTTTGACATAATCTCTACTTGATAACAGTGGTATTGATATTCAAAGTAAGTGTTTTCTATTGCTTATATGTGGCATATTAAATTTCCAATGTTCTTGCAAAATGAAGAAATTGATGAAAGTTCAAGAATTGATTCTTTCAATCACAATGTTTTATGGTAGTTGAAGAGGATAGTGCCTTACAGTGCCTTATTTCTTCAATGGATTTGTGCTATAGTATTTTGGATGACAATATTATATATTTTTGTGCTTTATATCAGAAAATTGTTACATGAGAAATTCAAAAGAAGTTGTTTCATGCTATAGGATGTTCTTCTGATAGATGTTCTTCATATAAAGAGTCTATGATACATGTTATCTATGCTTGGAGTCATGTATTCATGATAGAAGTGACAAGGGGTTGCAGACTTAATAATGTGATTGGCGGCATAACATTGCATTCTTGGACAATGATCTTACTTAGTTTCATAGTGTTATCTTGACAAATTTTAGTTGCAAATATTCGGTTCCATGAGTATGATCGCAAAAAGATCTAGTGTTAGTGGCATATGATTCTTGTGATTATCACTTTCATGATAGTTGTAGGAACTTGTTGTATGGAGTTGCATTATGGAATATAACAGACTTGATAGTTGTATAGAGACTTGTATGCAGGTCTTATGAGGAATGTGTGGTGCATATTTGACTGCTATATGTCATTTTGTGGTGTTAAGGATGAAAGGTGCTTCTGTGGTTACAAGAGGTACAAGGTATTTCTAGTGCAAAGGTTAGATAAGGTGAATATACTTCATTCAGATAAAGTGATAGTCACATTTTACTGGTGATCTCTATTCGTACTTGCCATTAAAGTATGGTTGATAAGAGGGAAATACTTTATGCTAATAGTGGTTTGGACAATACTCTCTTACATGACACATATGGAGATTTGAATATATTGACTCATGGGTGAGTTTGCAAGTGACAAGATTGATTAATATTCCTGCTAGTGTTTCAGTGATATGCCATTTTTTGTATGAAACTTGCTTCAGGGGAGTTTCATTGCTTAAGTAAGGGATAGGCCACAACTTTTCTATCTTGAAAATGATACAAGGATAATTATTTGCAAGTGTAATGATTTGATTGTATTCTTCTTATTTTGGCAGCATGGTACTCTCTTGTTACAAAGATAAGTGTTTGAAGTTGCAATTTGAGTCTGCTCTTTCACATTAATGTCTTGTTTACTTTGTTATCTCAATTAGGGGGAGAAGCTCATAATACTTTTGATGTTGTCATAGTTGATGCCCTGGAACATGGTTATTCATACTAGTAACATTGTTTATACAATTGGTATTCAGTGCAAACAAGTTATCTGATTACTATGGATGAAAGATGTTGTGTTTGTTCATGTGATTAACACAAGGAGATATATGACACATAGTTATTTGGTTATGGCTGAAGTAATGATATGTTGATAGTCTTTGATTCTTGATTTCTCCTTTCAGATGGTTACTGTGTTGGTTGGTTTTAGTTGTTTATAAATTCATGGAATCTCACATTTTCCTCTTTCATTCCTTGTCATTAAGGAAAAAATGGGGAGAGATGATATGTGCTTTTCCATCAAGGACAAACGGGGAGTTTGTTGGATTTCAGTTGTTTATTGTGGTTGTTTGTCCTTAATGAAAAAACTAGTTTTGGTGACACATTTATATGATTAGGTTGGTTAACATGGTTCATGGTTGGCACATGATGTTTACAGTTGGTTCACATGGTGATTCACATGGTTCATGGCATGCACTTTCAAATTTCAAGTATATGGCATGGTTATCTAGGTATATATGACTTATTATCATTACAAGTCTTAGGTATATTCAAGTTGATCACTTTTAGATTGTGATATATTCAACCTAATATTTTGCAAGTTGTCTTGATATGATATATGAATGACACGTTTCATGTTTGCACAAAGATATCCAAGTTTATGAAAGGTATAGGAATGTAGATTACAAGTTTTAAACTTGTATATATATTATCTTCATTGATATTTAGTGTGAAAATATTTTTCTTCATGGTTTACAATGTTTTGAGCAACTTGAATAGTCACATTGTATGTGACATCGACATTAGAGAAGTTTTTGTTTTGAATAAGAAGCTTTGAATGTCGGTATCTTAAAGGTTTTGTATGGTGGTAATAAGGTATTGATATTGTTTTCCATAATTATTTGATCCTAATTTTTATATCGAGTTGTATGAGACACAACATACATGTGACTTCACTTCACTCTTTAGTTGATTGGTGACTTGGCATCGACAATGAATGATTGATTATGAAGTGGAATAAATGTGTCGGCATTTGTGGCTAAAGACTTGTCATCGGATTCAAAAGCATTATGGTGGTTTATTAATTATTGTGTTTTTCTTTGTATCAGACTTCAAAACATTATTATTATTGTTAAAGTCTTCAACATACTTGAAAAAGAATAGGAAAATATCATTTTGATTATGTGAAGTGTTTGGAACCCTAGCCTCAATGAGGATGTTTTGTTTTCAGTTGTAAATCTTTGTTCTTCTTTGGATGACACTAGAGGAGTTAACCGAGTTTTTTGTAAGCTTGGACAGAAGATTATGAGCTAGCATGAGCTTGATAGTTGATAAGGAAGTGACAATGGCTCTTTTAGCTAGGCAGTTGTGGTTGGCTTCAATGATCTTTCTATCATATTTTTTTGATTTCTTTACTGCATAATCAGGTATTACTTTTGTTGCTTGAAGAAAGTGAGAAAACACAGTTAATGTTTCTTAAGGCTTGAATCATAACTAAAATTTTGTTTTATTTCTATTAAATGATCTGTATTTGAGATTAAGAAGAGTTTAATAGGGTAATGAACTAATTTTGTTATAGTTGTAATCTATGTTAAATCATGGATTAAGAATTTGTTTAAAAATTAGAAAAGGAAAAGAAGACCTATGGGCTGTAACTAAAATGTTTCATTTTAAAGGGTTTTTCTAGGGTTGTTCTTTTGAAACCCTAACTTGAGATTGTTCTTACAGTTACAAAAATTGTTTGTAGAGATGCTTATGCATTTATTTAAGAAGGGTTTTCAGAATTTTCTCTAGAGGATCCACAAGAAAGGAAAAAGAAAATGATATGAGACTTCAAACATTGTATTGCTTTGAAAAATATTTTGATTCTCAGATTATTGTATAAGAGAAGATGTCATTTTCATACAAAATTATTCAATGTGCCTATTGAAAATCTTCATGGTCTACTGTTGAGATTCTAGGACTGCATTTGCACTTTTAGAGTTTTAATAGCACAGTATAATTAGAGTTTTAATAGCACAGTATAATTGATTAAACATTGTATTTTCGTGGAGTTGGTGCTCCTGAATTGGCGCTCCCTAAAAGTAAAGGAGTTGGTGCTCCTGAATTGTGAAGAGTTGGTGCTCTAAGTAAATAAATAGAGATTTTTCGAGTGGTTTTTATTCCCCAAGAGGGTTTTCCACTCAGGAAATATAATGTGTTATGTGATGAGTCTTGGTGTGATTGTTTTTCATGTCTATCTAATTTTCATAAGTTATCAGATGCATTAATGTATATAATCAGTTCTTATTTCTACAATGTTAATGTGATCTGCTATTACAAGTATGTTGAAAGTCATATGTTGCAAATGGGTTTAAAGTCTCTATTTAACCAAACATGTTTTGCATGTTGTGATGAAAAGCATTTAGTCTATCACATCACATGTTCATTCATTGATTCATTGTTCAAGATTATTATGTTCCAATCTATTATAATGTACTAAAGCTTCTTGTTTTCTCAATACTTATCATATGTTGGTCTTAAAGAGATTCAATGATGTTGGTCATCATGTACACAATCTTATGATTTGCATTTATTTTGTCATCATGCTCTAATTGTTAAACCATGTCAATCACATCTTTTGTAATTGCAAGATATTTCATACAAGTTATATTGACATGAGTTGTCTAAATGAACTGAGTTAATTCTTGTTTATCTCTTTTTCATGAATGCTCTCAAAGTGTTTATTGCCCTATTATCAATAGAAAGGATATTTGAACCAAAATGGTCTTTGTCAAATCTTAGAAGGTTTAAAATTTTAGGTATGTCTATCTAACACTGATTCACCCCCCCTCTCAGTGTTTGTCCATACCCCAACAATGTAAACTTGGAAAGCATAATGTGATATGCAAACAAACACTAAATGACCTAAAAACATGAACAAACTATAATGAAAAGCTATGAAACTGAAAGTGTGCACTTGTAAAGTTGAAGAAGGTAGAATGGAGGTATGTATCACTGAAAAATCTATTGTTGAATTTGACTAGGACTCATATGCCAAGCTGGGTGAATCAAACCAGTTTCTGGGAAAATACTCCATAACAAGTTTCAGCCAAAAGGGTATCTAGCTCTATAAAAATAGTTTTAGGCATGTATGGGGGGACACATTTGCCAATAGTAGTGAATCAATCCACTTCTATTTTTTTAGAAATTCTAAACTAGATTCTATGCCTCTCGGTCTACTTTGCTCTTTTTAGCTTGTTTTTGGATCCAACACTGCAAAATACCACCTGTAGGTCTTCTGCAAGCTTCTCCAAGGCTTGATGACAACTTTGGAAGCTTTAGGGATTTGAAAAAATTTCTCCAAGTTTTCTTCTTGGAAAATTTGTAACCTATCCATGCAAATCACACACAAGAAGAGGGAAAAATGTTGTGGGGGATAATGAATAGGGGTTTTCCTTGGTCAAGTTCTCCTTGTTGGTAATTAAACCTTGAAATAGAATGAAACATGAAAAGAGGATGATGAATGAAAAAAAGATAATGTTGCAACTTGCCAAACCATAGTAATAAGGTGCTGCAAACATGTAAGTGACGGCTCCAATAGATGTAGACTTGGAATCTTTTTTGATGTTGATAGATCTTGAATGAAGCACCTGCTTGAAACACAAACCCTACATCAAAATTGTTAGCTCTAAAACAACATGATGCAAGGAATATTTGACATAATGATTGATGCTTGAAGATGCTCTTGAATTCTTGATAATCTACCCTTGAAATTCCATGAATGCTCATGTGAATTCCTAAATGCTCTTTTGAACTTACTAAGTGATCTCTTGAATGCTATGTCAAAATATGAGTGAAACAACCTTGTATTTATACTTAATTATGCAATAATTCTCGAAATTACAACACTACAAACTGACATCATATCTAGGAGAATAAAATCCCATCCAAAATTTGAATTAAATTTGAATTTTGGCCACATGGGACTCATTCACCCAAGGTGGTGAATGAGACCTATCACACATAATGTATGGGACTAAAAATCAAAAGTGTGTAGAAATGTGTGAAATTTGCATCAGGGCCAAAAGGATCTAGGTGGGACACATTCGGCCAAGGTGGTGAATGAGTCCTAGATACTAAATCTAGGCCACACAAACTAGGAACACTTGAATTATGATTGCTTACTAATTGGTGTTGGGATTATCCTCGAAAAGATGTAATAAATGAGGCTTATGGATGTAAAATAGGGTTAATTAAAGCATATGAAAGCCCAATTATTAATGACAAGCCTAGATGAATGTGAAAGTTTGTTACAACACTTTACAACACTCCAAATAATGAAAGATTAAGATTAATTATGATTAAAATTATGTTTAGTTAATTGATAAAACCCTAGAAAAGTGTGAGAGTGTGTTATAACACTTCACAACACTTTTGAAAGGAATCATTAAATTTCATTAGTTCACAAGGGCCCAATATCTAATGTGAATGTGCTATCCACATTACAACACTAAATCAAGGCAACATTAAGCCAAAATCCACAAGGAGGACCCAAACAAGTGCAAAAGTGTCACAAGACCCATTTTTTGACACTAAAAACACCAAGTTGTAAGGATTGTGCAAAGGAAATTCAATGAATGCAAGATAAATTCAATGAACATAAGATAAATGATATGATTTAATTCCAATTCTTATATTTATGAATGCACTTGAAATGAAACCAAATTAAGGTAGATCTAATGAAATGAATGAAACATAAAATCAACAAATTGAAATAGAGATCTGATAACAAGCAGAAACATAGAAATGAAGTTTTTAATGTTGTAAAATATAGATGTAGACCTAATATTGGAATAATTTACCCAGATGGGTGAATGAGTCCTAATTAGGATTTCTAGAAGGTTCAGATACTGAGAAACAAACAACACAAAATTCCCAAAAATCTGGAAAAACAACCTGGAGAGGGACTAAATCACCCAGATGGGCGAATGAGTCTAAGATTAGGGTTTTTTAATGAATTTAGCAAATTTTGAGTTGATTTTAAAGTTTCTAAGTTTTATTTTGACTTTACTATTTTCAATGATAGATTTCAAGTGAAATTTAATGATGCAAGATGAAAGAATGCAACCTATATGCACTTTTTCACTAATGCAAGACTTTTCCACCAATGCAAGATTTAGAAGTCCTAAATGAAATTCAACTAATGCAAATATAATGAAAATTTAATGCAATCTAAATGTAGGACTTTAATATTCTCCAAATAAAAATTCAAGTGTCCAAAGGTTGGGTTCACCAAAATGAACAAATGGGAAATAGGGATGTCCCACCTTTTAGGAGATGAAACAACTTTGAGGACCTATTTCACTCTCAAGTTCACTAGGAAACCAAGATCCCTCAACCAAGTGGCTCAATTGAGGGAAGGAGAAATACAAGGGGGTTTCCTTAGGTGTGACTAAATAGGGGTTCACCATTAAAATGAAGCGTCAAAGGATAAATGCAAAGTATAATGCACTAAACCCTAGAAAACTGAAACATGAAATCAAATTACTAAACATAAAAGTACCCAGAGGGTAGGAGATTTATAAACAAGATATAAAACCCTCAAATTTTTTATTTCTAAAATGAACTGGGACTCATACACTAGGCTAGGCAATTTAGTCCTACTACATGAATCTAGGCAAGATCTAGAATCTTCTGCTGGTAAATCGGGATCTACAAAAGACTGCTAAAAAGAGGTATACTAGGACTCATATGTTCCTAGAGGGAATATTTAGTCCTAGTATTAGGGTTTGGCTAAAAAAATTGTAGCCTCTAGTGATCTTCTATAGCTTTCATCTTGTCTGATCTCAAAGTCCAAAAGTCTAAACTCTGGTCTATAGGCGAGTTTCTATGAAGATGACAACTTTTTGACAACCTTGACAACGTCTTTCAATCTTGTAATTTTGTCTTCAAAGGATCTTCAATCTTCAATTCACCTAAATATACAATCACACATTAAGAGGGAAAAAAATTTGTTGTGTTAGGGAATAGGGTTTTACCTTGGTGAAACCCCATTTTAGTAGTTAAACCTTGAAATGAAATTAAATATCATGAAGCAATGATGAATGAAAAAATGCTATTTTGCAACTCACCAAACCCTTGAAATGAAGGTTGCAAACTCCTGTGAAATGGATCGAATGGATGTGGATCTTGCTTTTTGATTGAATGCTTGAAACTTTATGCTAAATTATTGTTTGAATCGCAAAAACCTACATCACAAATGTTAGCTCAAAAAGACACAAGATGCATGAAGACTTTGACATGATGCTTTAATCTTGAATGTAACTCCAAAATACTTGATAATAAACTCTTGAATTATCTTTAATGCTTTTGAATTCTCTTGATCTCATAAACTTGCCTTAGGAATGCAATCTTGAAAATATTAGGTGAAATTATGTGAAATAAACTTGTATTTATACTTGTTTATGCAAAATTTCTTGAAATTGTAATACTACAAGCTGCCATAAGATCTAGGATAATAAAATCCCACTGGAAGATTTTGATTCAAAATAGGTCCTGGTTAAAGTTGGAATCATATGTTAGTTGGGGCATATGAGTCTGAATGTCTTAAACATGAGACACAAAATCCAAAAAAGTGTCTTGTTCAATTCAATGTTTAAAATCAGGCCTCAAGGCCTAAGTGTGACCCATATACCCAAGGTGGCATATGAGTCCCATATCACTAGATCTAGAACACACAACCTCAAACATTGAATCATGATTTGTAATTTATTAAATATCGCAATTATCCACAGAAAGGTAAATTAAATAAGGCTTGTGGATGCAAAATAGGATGAAATAAGGTATAAAGAAGCCAAATTTTAACAAGGAGGGCCCAAACAAGTGTGAAAATGTAAAGGGATACATTTTCCTACACTTCACATACTCATTAAAAATAACCTTCCATTTTGTTGCTTCCACAATTGAGGCTACCCAAAAAAAATAGTGTCATCAACAAATTGTTGGTGGGATGTTGGGGCTAGAGTAGAAATAACATTTTGGGGTATGTGAAGGATCATGATGGGCCAAAAAGTGGTGATATGATGGGTATGTGTAGGGTATGTGGCTAATGACTTTTTTTTTTTACCCAAAATTGATGAAACAAAAAGGGTTTGTAAAGGAGATTCTCAGCTTTCCACCAATATAAATTATGTTTTACTTTGAATTTAATAAATAATTATTATTCATTTTCTATTTGAATTACGACTAAAGTCCTAATTGATAGGCTGATTGAAAAACATCTATACTTTTCAAACGGTATCACATTTTTTGAATCCAAAACATGTGCCACATTTTATGCTTCTCATACTATAGAATTAAAAAAAAATGAATTTCATGAATTTTTGACCAAGTTAAGGTGGTTAGACATACGAGTTTTTATATTTTTTAAAATTTGTAATAAAAAATCATAATTAATTATTTACTTGGAAAACAATTACAAAAAATATGCATCACATGGGACATGAGTCCTCTACTTATATCTAAAATATTATAAAAAAATATTATCATTTTATTGTGGTTAGGGTGGTTAGACAAGCACCTACTTTTTATTTTTTCCTGAAATTTAAGTACTCTTGCATTGAAATTTCAAATTTTTAGCAAATGGTTTTTTATATAAAAACCTAGTAGTTTAGAAAATACATTCAATTTGCTACAAATTCTATTCTTACATATTTTTGAAATAATATAGATAACTTATTCAAATTTTTATTTAAAGTTTCCTAACTCTATTTTTTCTGAATTTTTCACCACTTAAGGGCCTAATCTTTCTATGATGATCTTACACATACCCTTTGATACCCTACAAATGTCCCCTATTAAGATTATTTTTCTAGATTTCAACCAATGACTTCAAAAACTATTATGAAGAGGTAAGGAGAAAGGTAGTTTCCTTGTCATAGCCCCTTCCCATAGTGGAACTTGAACAAAAAGGAAATAGGGGTTCCACCTTTTAGGAGATGGAATTAGACCTATTTCACACTTCAATTCATTAAGAAACTAGATCCCTCAACCAAGTGAATCGATTGAGGAGTGGCTAGTGGATTCCTTAGATAATTAGATGGGGGTTCACCATTAAATGAAGCTTCAAAAGGGAGAAATGCAAAAACTTATGCAAACTCACTATGAAGCCTAGAAAATTGAAAGCATGAAATCAAACTGATAAACTAAATAGAACATAAAAGTACTTGGATGAATTGAGATGCTAAGACAAGATATGAAAACTATGAAAATTGTTGTTAGGGTTTTCCCTAAGACTAATAGGCTAGGTAGGGCGTATGTGTCATCCTCTAGGATTTTCAGGGTAAAATATTGAATTCTTCTATCAATTGTCAAGATCTACTGAATGGTGAGCAAAACCCATCTCAAGACTAATACGCCAAGTTGGGTGATTTAGTCCACCTATAGGTTTTTTTGAGTATCTATTTGAGTCCTTTGAACCCAAATCCAACATTATTGAATGCTATCAAAAGGTTGTATTAGGGACTAAATCACCAGGTTGGGAAAATGAGTCCAATTCACCTAAATCTATAAAACACACATCACAAGAGAGATAAAAATGTTGTTTTGTTAGAGGATGGGGGTTTTCCTTGGTCAAACCCCATTTTGGTAATTAAACCTTGAAATGAAATGAAATAGAATGAAGGAATGATGAAGAAATGCAATGTTGCAACTCACCAAACCCTTGAAATGAAGGTTGCAAACTTGTGTGAAATGGCTAGCATGAATGTGGATCTTGACTCTTGATTGAATGCTTAAAGATTTGTCTTGAATGCTTGCTTGAATCATGAAACCTACATCACAAATGTTAGCTCACAAACACACATGATGCATGAATAATTTTACATGACATCTGCTTCAATCTTGAATATTGCTCCAAATGCTTGATAACTTGCTTTTGAATGATCTTGATCTCATAAAATTGGTAGGATACTTGGATACTTGAAAGCTCTAGGTATTAGATAAAAACTAGTAGGTGAAATAATGATTTGTAACCTTAGTTTTATGGGCATCCTATCTAATTTACCATTTATTAGATCCAAAATGCCAAAATTTATAAAATTTAAATTAAAAACCTTGATTTCTTGCTCAAAACCCTAAAAAGGCTGCAAATGAGAATAATACAACAAGGGTGGTGTATAGGCCCCACCTAGGTGGAATAATATGCCCAGGGTGGCATATTAGTCCCACCCTAAGTTTTTGGGGTGAGAGAATGTCGGGGGGTTAGAATATTAAATGCATTTATTGAATTTGTTATGATTTCAATTGAAATAAGCCTTGGGATACACAATAAAGCATCTTAGGGGCCTATTAATGATGATTTAGAGGACATGCATGCAAGAGGGCTAAAATAGGTCCAAGAAAGGTCTAAAATTGTACTATCTCCAAGAAGGGAGTACAATTTTTGACACTACAAAATTAGTTTTTAGGAACCCCATTCAAAAGAAAATAATAGATGGTGGAAGAAACACACTGCTTAATGAGCGTCAAAAACTTCCCACAAAATCCAAAATTTTCTAAGACAACAAAAAGGAAACTCCAAGAGATGTTGTCATAAGCTTTAGAGACGTCCAATTTAAGAACCATACCTGAGTTCTTTGAGTGCTCCATTGAGTGAAATAGTTTATGGGAAACAATGACCATGCCTAAAATCTACCTTGTAGTCACAAAACCCTTCTAATTTCTTGAAATAAGTGTATCCAATATTGGCTTCAACCTATTAACCATGATTTTTGAAAAGATTTTATAAACAATGTTACAAAGGCTAATAGGGTGGTACTTTAACATAGAAGAATCTTCTTTCTTAGGAACCGAACCATCAATTTTGTAGTTCTATTTGCTTCTCTTGCACTCTTAGGGTCCTTCACCTAAAAGGAGAGAAATAGAATGCTAAAATTGTGATGGCTCACTCAAATAAAGGATTGTATGATGTAATTATGACTAAATGCAATGATGTGAATGCAACTAAGTGATGAAATTGACTGATTATGAATGCTAAAATAATGTAATATGCAATGTTTGAAAGCACATTGTGATATGCATAAAATGAAATAGAAATGAAAACTAAGGGTATGTGTAGGATCATCATGGAAAAAATAGGCCTTTAAGTGGCAAAAAATTTAGAAAAATCAGAGTTAGGACTTCACGTAAAAGTTTGAATATGTTATCTATATTATTTCAAAAATATGTAAGAATAGAATCTGTACCAAATTAAATGTAGTTTTTAAACTACTAGGTTTATTTTGTTTTTAAAAAATTGTTTGGTGAAAATTTGAAATTTCAATGCAGTAGTTCTTAAATTTAAGGGAAAAAATAAGAATTTGGTGTCTGTCTGACCACCCTAACCACAATAAAATGATAATATTTTTTTTATAAGATTTTATATATAAGTAGAGGACTTATGTCCTAATGTGCTGGATATTTTTTATAATTTTTTTCCAAGTAAATAATTAATTATGAATTTTTATTACAACTTTTAAAAAATATAAAAACTTGTATGTTTGACCAACCTTAACTTGGTCAAAACTTCAAGAAACTCACTTTTTTTAATCCTATAGTATGTGAAGCATAGAATGTGACACATGTTTTGGATTCAAAAATGTGATATTGTTTGAAAGCTATAGAGGTTTTTCAATCAACCTATCAATTAGGACTTTAATCATAATTCAAATAGAAAATAAATAATAATTATTTATTAAATTCAAAGTAAAGCATAATTTATATTGGTGGAAAGCTGAGAATCTCCTTTAAAAACCCTTTTCGTTTCATCAATTTTGGGTAAAAAAATTTCGTTAGCCACATACCCATCATATCGCCACTTTTTGACCCATCATGATCCTGTACATACCCCTAATGTAAACAGAATTTAACAAGGACTAACAAAGTGCACTTAAGAATTGGTTGCTAAATCTGGAATGTTCTGAAAACTTGTAGAAATTACTGTAAATCACTAGTGGGACTCATTTGCCACTGATGGAGAATCAATCCTTGGTAAAAGCACCTGAAACTGCTTTTCGACTGTTGGGAACTGGATTATGACAAAATCACCTTTTTCAGCCTTTAGGTGGGACTCATTCGCTACTGATGACAAATCAGTACTCCTCCAGAATTCTTCAAATTCAAAGGTCAATTTTGTAGATCTAGGCACTTGTCTTTTTATCGGGTTGATAGAGTCAAATTTGTAGAAAACAGACTGTAGGTTGTCTCCAAGCTTGAAATAGGGTTTAGTTGACTTGAAACACTTTGTTGACTTGTTGACCACCTTTCAACACCTATTTTCTTGACAAATATGCATACAAAAGTCTACAAACACACATGCAAAAGGGGGAAAATGGTTAAGGGTTAGAGTATAAACAAGATGAAAATGTCCTAAACTCACCACAGCCTTATTGAAGAAGTTTTAAGATATGCCAATGGTTGCTCCAAGATGCTTGATTACTGCTTGATTGAATGATGCAAAGTGCTTGAATGCTTAAGTGTATGAGATGATTAAGTGAATGTGATGAATGGGGGTTAAAATGGATATAAAAACACTTATTTATACACACTTATGCCCTAATAACCCAATAATGCAACATCACAAGCTGACATAAGGTATTTTTGAATAAAAAACAAAAAGAAATTTTGAATTATTTTGAATTTGGAGCCAAGAGGGACTCATTCGCCACCCATGACGAATGGGTACCACCTTAGGCTTGTAAAATGGTGTCAAAAATTAACTTGAATTTAATGTTGTTTGTCAGGTTTACATTAAAAAATACACAATTAAGTCTTATGAGTGCATAAAGGGTTCAAATAAAGCATAAGAAAGGTGTAAATAGTGAAAAAAAAGCCTAGAAAAGCGTGAAATCTTGTTACAATACTTTACAACACTTTAGAATAGGACTTGATAAGTGATGAAAAGGTGATTTTTAGATGAATTATAATTAGAAGAATCTAGAAAAGTGTAGAAATGTGTTACAACACTTCACAACACCTTCACAAGATATCATAATTTGAATATTTAGGACCTAATGTGAATGTAGAAGTTACATTGCAACATTAAATCAAAGAAAAATAGACCAAGCATCATGAGAGAAAGACCTAAAAGACCATGAAAATGTCAATGATCCATTTTTCTATGGTACAGGAACAAGGACAATATGTTAGAGTTATCATGCATTAGCTAATAATTAATTAATCTTTAATTGACTATTAGTCTAATTTATTCTCACACACTTTAACTAAACTTAGGAATTCTTTATTAGTTGAGCTTATATTAGGTCATTATGTCACATGTCATGCGATGTTGAAACTTGTCATGATCTAATCCCTTTCTCATTTATGGTTTTTCTCTTATAAACATTCAACCCTTAGTGTAAATATTACTCAGATATTATTCATGAGAAATTTCATGGCTTTCATATCTTCTTGAAAGCTTCTTCTGTAACTTTTCCTTGTTGATGAATATAACAATTCTTGTTTACAGATCTCTTGTGTGGAAGGTGTCTTTGTTTCTTGTTTGATCCAGTGGCTCGTGGTTTTGTGCTTCTTTCACAATTCTAACATGGTATCAGAGCGTGGATTCAGTGAACCCCTTCTCGATTTATGAGGTTTTTTTCTTCAACAAGGGTTGTAGGCTTCATATATGAATCCCCTTTGCTTTCTTTGCAAATTTTGGAGATGGGAATTTTTTGAAGCATTTTTGTGTGAAAAGGACCCCGTCGTTGGATCCAGAGCTATCGAGAAAGTCAAATTTGGATTTTGTTTCGCTTGATATCACTTCCATTTATCAGATTTGTGAGGGTTTGAAGAAAGGGTTTTTTGCTAGATCTAGGGGGTGCCTAATTTTTCAGAGCATTTTGAGTTGAAACAGACATCCCATTGCGCTCAGAAGGCCCAAAAACCCCTATTTCCATATATAATTTGTCAATTTTGGAACAGGTCACCCCAAGACAAAAAAAATTTACCTTGCAGGGGTCGTACAACCTCTGCACTCATTATGGGATAATTTTTTGTAAAAAAAAATCATTATTTTTTTCTGAAAAAGAAAATTGAACAATTTTTTAAATGTAAAAAAAAATTGTGTTTTTCAAAAAGCTTTAAAAAAAAATTTAAAAGCTTTTTCGCAATTTTTTTTTGGTTTTAAAAAGTCAAAAAGGAAGAGCAGGTACGTACCTGCATAGCGTACTGTGTAGGTACAAACCTGCACAAGCCTTGTGTAGGTGTACCTATGTCCAAGGCTTACATTTGATGGTCGACCTTGCCTATCAACAAATTTTTTAATGACAATTATCTATTCAAATGTGCCCTTAAAACATTATGATATACCTTAGTGTAAGTAAAATTATATATAAATCAAATATATATATATCATTATAATTATGTAAATTTTGACAGTCTATCCAAAATCTCTCCTTTCATCTGATACAATCTTCTTAAAATTTTGATTGTATTTTACGACAAAAATCTCTAAATACGGTTTTGCAGCCATCAAATTTAAGCCCTGCTTGTGTCCTATGGGGTTCTCCCATACATTTTTTAATTTTTTTTTATTACAAAAAGTTTTATTTATTTATTTTTCTTAAATAAAATAATACATTTAATTTTTTTTATATATGTTTTTAAATATATATATATATATATAAGGGTTTTAATTCTTTTTCTTTTTAAAATAAAAAGAAACAAAAAAAAATTATTTAAAAAAATGTAATAGTTTTTTTGGCATTTTTTAGCTTTAAAAAAATAGTTAAATTTTGAATTTTTTTTGCAAAATAAAAGCATTGTAGTTGGAAATTTTTTTCTAGTATCACTATATTTGGTGGGCCTCTATTTATGGAGATGTTTTTTGACAAATTTGTCGAAGCTCATTTTTGCCCTTGCTCAACCCCTCTCTGTTGGGCTTTTCCGTTTTGCACCTCAACTTCCAGAGGCCATATCTCAGCCATATGGTGGTCTTTTCGCGTGCAATTTTTTTTAAAATGGGGTGAAATTTCATGCTCTTTGTAGTGGTGTAGGTATTTTCTAGTTTTGATTTATTTTTTTCTAGAATTTTGTTTTATCAATGTTGTAGTTGTTCAGTTCTTGTTTTGGAAACTTTGACGAGCCATATCTTCTGCATCTAGACACATTTTTGGGTGTCATTTTTTTTTAAAGTGCATTTTTTTTCATGTACTTCATCATGGTGCTACCATTTTCCTCATTTTCTATAAAAGAATTATATTTTTGATGTTGTCTTTTTTGGATATTATGGGCTCATGTTGCATGTATTTATGATTTTGTAAATGCACTGAGATAAAGTTCCTTTGTATTGCACATGTATTATGGGATCTTGCACATCACTTTGTGCTTTATTGTACTCACACTATGTTATAAAGTGTCATGGGGGTTGATGTTTTCCTTTGTTTTCCTTCATACCTTTCTCATGCATATGTGAATTTTGTTTTCCCATCCTTTATATCTACTTGTACTTTCATGACTGCACCTTCAGATGTTCTTGGTTTCTCTTCATGCACTACTTCCAGGCATTAAGTTTCAGTGTACCTGTCATACCTCTCCCTTGTCAGCATTATGGGGGTAGGGGGGTTTCTAGTGTTGGTGTTATTGCTTCCTTGGTTTTGCATTAGAGTGAGCTATGTATACAATATGTGTTCCTATGTACTAGGCAGATGCAACAGCTGGTTACCCATGAATTTTAGTGAGATGGAGCACTTACCATATGGACACTCTTGCATTCCTATTTCTGGAAACGATCTTCCATTTTCTGATGATCAATTCTTCAGAATTTTGGTACCTTTTCCATCTGTATCTTTGAGTACTAGGTGTTTTCCTTTGTTTTCCATTTTATTCAACTGGTGTCATTAGGGGAACTCATGCTGATTCTTGTCTTCTTGATCCTGATCATTATATGTTTGCAGGGGTTATTCTTTCGGCATTTCAATAGTCTTTCTTCGACAGTGTTTGTAGCTTCTTCATGCTTTTGGATGTTCCTTTGTTCGTATCTTTTGGGACAACCTTTCCTTGTGTGGAGGCTTCTTTAGTCCTTCACTTGGCTTTCATCTCTTTTTGGAGTAGAGTTTTTCCCATGAGGTTTTCTCTATTTCTCCACATTATAGTGATCTTCTGTATGTACATGGGTACCTTACTTGGCCTTGTTTTTCATGACCCATCTTGC
Organism: Sequoia sempervirens; assembly: GCA_007258455.2. Lineage (NCBI taxonomy): Eukaryota > Viridiplantae > Streptophyta > Pinopsida > Cupressales > Cupressaceae > Sequoia > Sequoia sempervirens. The sequence goes on along the minus strand of VDFB02047230.1, from coordinate 55,220,903 downwards.
ATTCTTGTTAGGGTTTTTAGCTACTCCCTAAGTTCATCTTAAGGGGGGTGGTAGAGTTATCATGCATTAGCTAATAATTAATTAATCTTTAATTGATTATTAGTCTAATTTATTCTCACACACTTTAGCTAAACTTAGGAATGCTTTATTAGTTGAGCTTATATTAGATCATTATGTCACATCTCATGTGATGTTGACACTTTTCATGATCTAATCCCTTTCTCATTTAGGGCTTTGCTCTTATAATCATTCAACCCTTATTGTAAATATTACTCAGATATTATTCGCAAGAAATATCACGACTTTCATTTCTTCTTGAAAGCTTCTTCTATAACTTTTTATTGATGAATATAACAATTCTTGTTTTCAGATCTCTTGCATGGAAGGTGTCTTTTTTTGTTGTTTGATCTTGTGGCTCGTGTTTTTGTGCTTGTTTCATAATTCTAATACAATATGGGTAGAGTTAATTTGGAAAAGAAGTCCACTTGATCTAAAAAAATCTCTAGCAGCTAGAAGGAGGTCAGGAGAAATGGTTTCCGAAAACTTTTGAAAAAAAATCATATAGAAAACCATCCTATCTAGGGGCTTTAAAGGCACCAAAAGAAAAAAATATATATTTGACCTCTTCTAGAGAAACCTTATTTTCTAGAGTCTTAAGATATTCCTAATTCACCTTCCTCAAGGTAACCTCAAGTAAAGAGTCCAACAAAGAAGGAGGGGGTGCTAGAAGACAACCATCATTAGTGAAGAATGAAATACCCTCAATCATTAAGTGCTATTCCTTGGTGAGAAGAACAAAATCATTCCTAACAAGAGAGTACATCCTATTCCTCCTCCTCTGTTTAAGTGTGTATTTGTGGAAGAATTTATTATTTTTATCACCTTCTTGTAGCCATTGCACTTTGGATTTTTGTTTCTAGAAAAAATCCTCTTTCCTTGCTAGATCAAACCATTCCTTTCTTAACTCTTTCTCCTTGACCGAGGATTCTTCGTTAATGGGCCCCAATTCCAACATCTCTTGGATTTCCTTTAGATTAGAGATGATATTTTTCTTAGTTGCAAAAATATTCCCAAATGATTCTATTTCACTATTGAACATTATGTCATATTCCTTTTAGCTTCTAAGCCATACAAAACATGTGCGTTCCATGACAAGGCATGTTCCATCAATGCTTGATAAGATCATTAAAGTTAGGGTGTAGATTCCACATTATTTCATATTTGAAGGGGTAAAGGCCAAGCTTTCTCATATCCTCCCAATTAAAAACTAGGGCACTATGGTTAGAGGTTGATATAGGAAGGGAAATCAATTGTAATCTAGCTAAGATATCCTAGTCACCTGAAATTAAAACTCTATCTAACTTGACTTGGATATGGTCTTGACCGTGATGTCTATTTGACCATGTGAATTTAGAGGCCAAGATGTAAAAATTCAAGAGGCCTTAGGAAAAAATAAAATTGGTAAATTCCGGCATACTATTAGAGAAGTCTTCAAGTCCTCCAAGTTTATCTGAAGGGTAGAGGGGGGTTTTAAAATCCCTAGCAAGCATCCACTTCACATTTTGGTTGTTAGACAACAACCCCGACAAAGAATCCAAAAGAAGTTTCCTAGCAAGTCTAGTGTTTGGGGCATAGACATTAACAGGGTTCCATTTAGCACCCATCCTTTCATCTTCTAGGACAACTTCAAGATAGATATGATTAATAAATCCTTCTTGACTTGACAACCTATTAGGATTACAAAGGGTAGCAATGCCTCCAAATGGACCATTAGCTTCAATGACACAAAATATAGCCCTTAGAAAAACCTTTTTAACCATCTTCTCAAAACCTTATTTCTTCATTTTAGTTTCCTAGATTAAAAAAATATCAATCTTTAGATCTATTATGGTGCACTTTAAGATGTGTTATTTTTAAGAGGACTATTAAGTCCTCTAATGTTCCAGGAAAAAAAATTCATGACCACCAAAAAAAGCTAGAAAACCTTTTCCTGGCCAAGGTGAGAAATCTCCCTGCTCAATTCTTTGATTTATTACAATTGGTGAGGCCCTACAAGGTCCTCTATTTATCTAAGGAAATCTCTCTATGTGCTTCCTTAGTTCTACAATCCTTATTATTTTTTCTACCCACTTTTGGTTTGTTTCCCACATCCACTTTCTTCTTTTTCTTAGATTTATCACTCACCCGACTCCTCGAATCATCATTAACCTCACTGTTCAAAGATGGAGGAGGGACTAGCTCTATGAACCCCAAAATTTCCAATGATTCTTGAATTTTCAATTGCAAAGACTCATGAGGAATATAGTATTCTTTTGTCAAAGAAACACAAAGTTTTAGGCCTTTATCTTAATTCTATCTAATAATTGATAATAAAGAGGGGCCATCCACTACATGGTCAACCTTTGAGGCATCATGAGCCACCTTAAGGGGTGGGGAGGAACCACCCATCAAGAGAGAAATATCCTCCATAGCCGTATTTTTTTCTAAAATGACCCCACCGAGGGGAGCAACATCAAACCCTTTAGGTAACAAGGTAGAATTCTAAAAAAAAATGGACTTACTCTGCTCTTTATTGGGAACATGGGAGAAAGAGATAGAAACCATATTATCCTTTTGGCGAGGCTATTTCTTAAAAAAATATTAGGATGTCCAAACTTTTGATACATTTGACAAAACGGCCTTACATTCTCATATTCTAGGACTTGAATCTAGGAGCCAAACATGGACTTCAAAGTGATAGAAGAGGGAAGGACATTGTTAATAGTGACATTCACACAAATTCTAGAAAATACCAATCTAGACCATTGGTAGGTAAATTTATCCACAAGTAGACTACCAAAGGTGTTAGCTATCCCTTGAAACACCTTAAAGTTCTAGAACTCAAGTGGTAACCTAGGAGCCTAACCCAAGTAGGGGCTATAGAAGCCAGATCAGTAGACAGGTCTAAACCTGGCTTCCATTTATACAAAGCCAAACATTTCTTAAATTTTTTGTCAAACACACAAGGACCCCCCATAAGGACAAAGATAAAATCCTCCTACTTATTAAAACTAAAGAGAAATATGCCATTTTCATGGCACTCACATAGACTTCACCTTTGGGATTCTAAACTAAAATAGACCATTTACATACTTGGTCAATGTTGGGTCTAAAGGAAAAAAATTTCCCTACAAGCAACACCTAGAGGTTTGCAACCGATTCATCCATTATTTCATCTAGAATAGAGATTTCTAGACCATTCATAACACAACACTCCTTATATTTAAAAGTGGAGAAAAGAGCCCACTATGAGACAAAGATTTTCCCAACTAGTTTTGTTGGATAAGACACCAAATTCCCTTTTGGAAAAGTAGAACCATCTGAAGTTTGAAGGCAATCCCACCACGATAGATTTTGAATCCAAGGTACTAGCTGCATGGGAAAAAATTGTGTCACTTGACAAAGGGGACAAAGGTTTGGAAAGGGACACTAGCTTGGGCCCCCCACTTAGTAACACCACGGCTAGTCCAAGAGAGCAGGAAATTTGAAATCAAAAAGCACGGAAAGCAACCAGAGAATTTATTTTTTCTTATTCAATGTTGACCCATTGCAAGATTTTCATTTATATACATATTTAACATTCATACAGTAATATTTTTTGCACTTTAAAAAATAGACTATTTAATTTATTGCTATTTTTTACCTAATTTCAACTTCTAACAATTTTATCATAGACTATGGTGGTATATAGAATGCTACAAAAATCACAAATTGATTTCAACATTAAGGTGTCAAATAGTACTACTTTCTACTAAATTCATCTAATAACAATAGTATTAACACATCTAGGTAGGTTAGCTAATATATACTCATTTGCATTTTATTTCTCTACCCAAACATCATGATCTTTCTAGACTACATCAATATGAAAATGTCTCTTAAGAGTCCTAAAATAAAATAAGTATCAAAATTTGATGCAAAATTGCTTGAAATTCATGAAACATATGAAATTTATTTGAACCTATGAGTTGAATTCATGTAAAAATATACCATTTATACATTTATTATTACTGAACCATAGATTTTTGGGTGTGAGGTCTATAGGCTACTCTTGCACTCTTAGGATCTTTCACCTAAAAGGAGAGAGATAAACCCCACCAAAATCTAGGTATTTCACTCAAATTAGGAGATGTATGACATAATTAAGGATAAAAGAGATGATCTAAATGAAACTAAATAAAATAATTGATTGATTAAGAATGCAAAACCTAAGAAATATGCAATGTTTGAAAACAAAATGTGATATACAAACATGAACTAAAATATGAACAAATGCAAAATAGAAATGAAAGAGGGTTGAACAGAATGCACCTAGGAGTTTGATGAAGAATATGGAGTGTTCTAAATGCTAACAGAGATAAGTGAAAATCATTAGTGGGACTCATTCGCCATTGATGGTGAATCAATCGAACTACTGGAAAAAAATCCTGGAAACTAGTTTATGAGTGTTAGGATCTAGAACATGACAAAATATAGTTTTCTAGCCTTAAGGTGGTACTCATTCTCCACTGATGCAAAATTAGTCCTCTCCTAGAATCCTGTGAAATCAAGGACCGATTTTGTAGCCCCAGATCTGCACTTGTCTCTTTTTTGGGTTGATGGAGTCAAATCTATAGAAAATGAATTGTTGGTTGTCTCCAAGCTTGAAATAGGTTTGATTTGACTTGAAACAATTTGTTGACTTCTTGACCACCTTTCAATGCCTAATTTCTTAAAAAAACTGCATACACAAGTCTGCAAACACACATGCAAAAGGGGAAAAATGGTTAAGGGTTAGGTTATAGGGATTTTCTTTGGTCAGATCCCACTTTGGCAATCAAACCCTTAATGAAGAAATGAAATGAAATGAACAAGGAACAATGAATAAACAACATGCAAATGTCCTAAACTAACCACAACAATGTTGAAGAAATCTAAAGATATGTCAATGGCTACTTCAAGATACTTGATTGATGCTTGATTGAATGATGCAAAGTGCTTGAATGATAATTGATGAATTTAAATTAACTTGATGATTGAATGATTGTAGGAGATGTAGAATGAGGATAAAAACACTTATTTATACACACTTGTGCCTTAGTAACCCAATGATACCTCATCATAGGCCAACATAAGGTAATTTTGAATAAAAACCCGAAAGATAATTTGAAATATTTTGAATTTGGATCTATGAGGGACTCATTCGCCACCCATGGTCAATGGGTCCCACCTTGGACTTAAAAGTGGGTGTCAGGAATTAAGTTTCATTTAATGTTATTTGTTGGGTTTACATTAAAAAATACACTTAATTAAGCCTTATAAGGGCATAAAGGGGTCAAATAAAGCATAAGAAAGGTGTAAATAGTGAAATTAAGCCTAGAAAATTATGAAATCTCATTACCAGACTTTACAACATTTCAAAATAGGACTTGATAAGTGATGAAAAGGTGATTTTTAGGTGAATTGTAATGAAAGAAGTCTAGAAAAGTGCAAAAATGTGGTACAACACTTCGCAACACCTTCACAAGATGCCTTAATTTGAATGTTTAAGACCTAATGTGAATGTAGAAGTCACATTGAAACATTAAATTAAAGAAAAATAGGTCAAGCATCATGAGAGAAAGACCTAAAAGACCATGAAAATGTCCAAGAGTCATTTTTCTATGGTACATATAGCCACCACTTTAGTGAGAGGATGAACTTGCTTCAAAATCACACTAAAGTAGCCACACACATTGAGAAGAGGGTCCAAAATGCACTCATGCTAGCAAGATGGAATAACAATTATCAAGAGGGATGATCAAGGGCCTAGGATGAAGATCCCAAGGAAAACTAAATGTAAGAACAAAGGAACACATGATGTGAAGAGAAGGGAGAATTGGATTAAGCTTCAATCGTCCATCCAACTAGTTGTGGATTAGATCTAGGACATTTGTTAGAAAAAGAGAATGCATACTTACTCTGGGGTGACATAACTCATTGTAGTCTGCAGGGTGAGAAGGCCCAAAAGGTGAGAAACATACACTAGTTGGTATGCACTCACAAACACAAAGATGGCTATGGGGAAAGTCGTGCCACTAAATGGGATTCCCGCTCAACCATATCAAATTTATACCTCCTGATAACTTTAACAAGGTGCCACAAAGGGAAAGTGTCGGTTTGTGCTTCATGAGACAAGAAAAGCTTCATATTCTTAGGACTCATGAACAAAGAGGATAGGTACCATAGGCATGCAAGCTGCATTATGCAAGGTTGAAAAGATGTAAAATGTAAAATGTTTAAAGAAGTCTTGTTAAGTTCATGCTAGGTCTGTCACTTAGGGAACATTGTGTCTAATGTCTCCAAGAGAGGACCAATCAAAGAATAAATTATTCACAACTTACGGGATGTAGTGTGTTGCATCAGACCACTAAGAGGAATGCAATATGCTAAGAGAGATCACACTTATGAAGGACATCACACCCAATGTCATCCACAAAGTGACAAACACATAGTATGAAGTGACAAGGCTACACTAAGAACCAAGAATGCAAATGAATAATTCCAATATATGCCCCCCACTTTAAAGGAATTTCTACGCACTATTCTATGAGAAATTACTTTAAAGTAGCAAAGGAAAAATGTAAAAAGAAAACAAGACATGAGAGCCAACTTGGAAAGCCCTTTTCTGAGTAAGGCAACTTCATGTAAACAAAAGAGAAAACAAAAGAAAGAGAGTTTCCCCCAGAAAGGAACACACCAAACACATAAGGGGTCTATGGATTTTGGGTTAGTATGTTCGTTGCTAAATTATTTTGATTTTAAAGAGCTCGAAACTGTCATCATTCCCCAAAGCACATAGAACTAGAAGAATGACACAATGAGAGTGAAAACAAAAGAAAAATAAAGTCTGTTTTGGGTCAACATGGAAGAGACATTGGCATCTCAATGCTTTGCATCGTCCCTAACAGGAAAACACAAGAGAAAACAAAACAAAAAGGAAAATGAAAAAGAAAAAGCTTTTGGGTCAACATGGAGACATTTCAGTCTCAATGCCTTGCATCATCGTCAAAAGGAAAACACAAAATAAAAATGCAAAAAAGGAAAAGGACCTTTTGGGTTAACATGGAAGAGACATAGGGAATCTCTACGCTTTGCGTCATCCCCAATAGGAAAATGTACAAAACAAAAGACAAAAATAAAAAGGACCTTTTGGGTCAACATGGAAGAGACATAAGGCATCTCTACATTTTGACTCATCCCCAAAAGGAAAACACAAAACAAAAGACAAAAAGAAAAATCGATGTATGACATATAGAAGAATAGAAGTACAAATAGAAGATGTGTACAAAGAGAGAGAGAACATCAAACACATAGCATGGGGGATCACATTACACACACATAATCAAAGAAAGAAAAATGACTAGTAGTGCAAATGCAAGTCACACATCAAACAAGTCATCCACCTCCCAATCTCAGTTAGGATAAGCGGAAGGTGAACAACACAACTAAGGGATAAAGGAAAATGCATTACTAGGACAAGGGTAACAACTTCTTGCCCCCACTGAGTGTAGGGAAAGAATGAGCCGAGGTGGGTGATGGGAAAGGATCATGCAATAGTGAGAATATAAATTCTACAATTATGGCATGAGGAGAGGAGTTTTATTTTTAAGGGATGATGGGGTAGCAATTAGTATTAGTGAAGTGATACTTATCCTGTATGTCCTTTAATGTCCGACATTATTTGGTTCGATGTCCAAGAATATGATGATATTTGCAATATGGTATGTTAGAATCGTTAGGATAGATGACCGACCTATTCATAGGTGGTAAAAGTATAAGGCCTTTGCTTAAAAGCAGTTGAAGTCTCCTTTCACATTCAGGTGGAGGATGAGTATGAAACTTGAGTTTTTGCAATTTATAAGGTCTTTTTCGTTTGCTAGACTCTCCTTTTTCATGAATGGAAGGATGAAGAGGACCCATGGGGATCCTAGCATCCTTGTTTTTGGAATCAAGTAATGATTGTTCATGGGGAAGGAGAATGTTGACGTGAGGAGGAGACTCAAAGATCACTGTACCATCATCGTGAAGTCTCCAATATTGGAAAGGAGGCTTATCGACATGAGGAGGATCTTGATATCCTAGTCATGTTGTGTTTTCTTATGTTGGTCTTTGTTCAAGAAGTTGATGGATGTTATGCTCATTTTTAGTGTCACACCCATGTTTGCTTATGATAGTAAAACCTTTTCCACATGTTTCCTCAAGGTTGATTGATGTGTTTGTAACTTAGTTATAATAAAATGGTTGAGGATGTGTTTGTTGAGAGGAACTAGGTCCACTTGATGGAGGGATCTTAGGTCCTTCATTGATTTTGGGATGTAAGTATGCAAAGTGATCAGGAGGTGCAACAGTAGGAAGATCTTGTGGCTTCATGGATGGGTAAAAGGTGGCATTGGCTTCAAGGTTATCAAGACATTCATTTAAGAACTTGTTCATGAAATAATCATCTTCTCCAATGATGTCTGCATCATGAGGAGGGGAATCATGAGGAGTTGAAGGAGCATATTGAAGCTTTAGGTCATTAGGATCACAACCAAAGGCACAATTGGACATGTCTACTAAGGATTTCAATGAATTCCAAAACTTATTAAAAGAAAAAGCCATGATGACAATGTATGAAAGTAAGCTAAGATGCAAGAACTAGAAAAAAATAGAGAATCTAGAAAGAAAAATAGAAAGAAACTACAAAAAATTGTAATGCACAAGAAATACCTAGAAAATTCCTAAAAATGTTGTTCAGAATGTGCAGGTGGACTGATTCACCCAGGGTGGCGAATGAGTCCTAGTGTGAATTTTTTTTTGTGTTTTTCAAAAAGTTTAAAATGATTCTAATGCTTTTCATATGCCAATTAAGTATGCAAATGAAGATGTTCAGTTTTTGAATAATATGATATGCAAAAATGAAGTCTAAATGAGGCTTTCACTAATGCAAGATGAGAAACCCTAGGATGCAAAAACAAAACAAGACCTAATTGAATGCTGATGAAAATGAAATCTAGGATGCAAGATACAATTGAAATCAGAAAGATAAAATGCTCAATATGTAGGTTCACCAAAATGAACCATATATTTTTGGGCATGAGGTTTATAGGCTACTCTTTCACTCTTAGGATATTTCACCTAAAAGGAGAGGGATAAACCCCACTAAAATCTAGGTGGTTCACTCAAATTAGGAAATGTATGATGTAATTAAGGCTAAAAGAGATGATTTAAATGCAACTAAATGAACTAATTGACTGATTATGAATGCAAAACCTAAGAAATATGCAATGTTTGAAAACACAATGTGATATGAAAACATGAACTAAAATATCAAAAAATGCAAAACGAAAAATGGAAGAGGGATAAATAGAGTGCACCTAGGAGTTTGATGAATAATCTGGAGTGTTCTTAATACTAATAGAGATCATTGAAAATCACCAGTGGGATTCATTCGCCACTGATGGCAAATCACTCTAGCTACTAGCAAAAAGTCCTAGAAACTAGTTTTTGAGTGTCAAGATTTGAAATATAAAAAAATATAGTTTTCCAACCTTAAGGTGGGACTCATTCACCACTAATTGTAAATAATTCCTCTCCTAGAATTTTTTGAAATCAAGGACCAATTTTGTAGCTCCAGATCTGCACTTGTCTTTTTGTCGGGTTGATGGAGTCAAATCTGCAGAAAACAGACTATAGGTTGTCTCCAAGCTTGAAATAGGTTTTATTTGACTTGAAACACTTTGTTGAATTCTTGACCACCTTTCAACACCTAATTTCTTGACAAATTTGCATACACAAGTCTGCAAACACACATGGAAAAGCGGAAAATGGTTAAGGGTTAGGTTATAGGAATTTTCCTTGGTCAAATCCCACTTTGGTAATCAAACCCTTAATGAAGAAATGAAATGAAATGAATAAGGAATGATGAATACACAACATGAAAATGTCCTAAACTCACAACAACCTTGTTGAAGAAATTTGAAGATATGTCAATGGCTACTCCAAGATACTTGATTGATGCTTGATTGAATGATGCAAAGTGCTTGAATGCTAATTGATGAATGCAAATGAACTTGATAATTGAATGATTGTAGGAGATGTAAAATGAGGTGAAAAACACTTATTTATACACACTTGTGGCTTATACCCAATGATACCTCATTACAGGCTGGCATAAGGTAATTTTGAATAAAAGCCTGAAAGAAAATTTGAAATATTTTGAATTTGGAGCCAAGAGGGACTCATTCACCACCCATGGAAAATGGGTCCAACCTTGGACTTGAAAGTGGGTGTTGGGAATTAAGTTGCATTTAATGTTATTTGTTGGGTTTACATTCAAAAATACACTTAATTAAGCCTTATAATGGCATAAAGGGGTCAAATAAAGCATAAGAAAGGTGTAAATAGTGAAATCAAGCCTAGAAAAGCATGAAATATTGTTACAAGACTTTACAACACTTCAAAATAGAACTTGATAAGTGATGAAGAGGTGATTTGTAATGAAAATATTCTAGAAAAGTGTAGAAATGTGTTATAACGCTTCACAACACCTTCACAAGACACCTTAATTTAATGTTTAAGACCTAATGTGAATGCAGAAGTCACATTGCAACATTAAATCAAAGCAAAACAGGTCAAGCATCATGAGAGAAAGACCCAAAAGACCATGAAAATGTCTAAGAGCCATTTTTCTATGGTACAATTACATTTGAAATAAAATATGTATATATAGTAAAAAATAGAGATATATAATTTTCTCGATTATAGAAATAAATGAATGTAAGAAATATTTTATAAGCATCTAAAATATACCTTCCTAGCTTAAAATGATATAATACTTTAAATTAAATTGTGAAAAATGACATTGGATATAAGTTAAAGTGTGTGATAACTTTGATAAAAGTGGAATATAACATTGTATGCAAGTCAAAAATTACAATCAATTAAATCACATTTCATCATTTTTTAAGAATGTCAAAAATATCATTTTGTGAAATTTTTGATTAAAGATGAAAATTAAAATTACAGAAGAAATGAAAAATAACACATTGGGTCCAAAACTAAAACATTCTAGTGGTAGTAGTGGACAAACGTAAGATTGTAATAATTCTTCACTAAATAAAAATAACTTAAGACTAGTACTTATTGGTATATTTTAGGTAGATGTATCTATGATATCTACAAGAACTTTAATTTTATAAATATTATGTTTAAATATATTATGATTGTGTTTTAGTTTTTATATACTTAGTTGCAACATGAAACTTGTATATTGTTACTATTGTACAATACCAAATTAACTTTATGATGCTACATTTTCTATTATATGCATCTCCACTATACTATGTAATACCTCTTAATTAAATAAAATAATTAAATTTTGATGTCTATTGGCATGTTTAAGATAAATATATTGAGGATGTCAAAACTAATTTTATTTTATTTTAATATATATTGATTTTATTTTGATTTAACTTTCTACATAGAATTTTTTATGTAATTTAAAACTTTATTTTTTCTATTACAACATGTCACATTCTTCTATTTATTAATATTTTAACTTAAAAAGATAAAGAAAAAAATAATATCTAAGTTTAAAATAAATTCAATAATTTAATTTATATAAACTTCAACCCCAAATTTATTCAACTAATGATATTTTCATTAAAATCTAAGAAAATTCCCTTGTATGGAGTTCAAAGTCTAGAATTTTTTTTTTAATAAAATTTGAATTAGTTTTATTATGACTTTTTAGTTTACTACATGTAAGTTATTATAATGAAACATGAGAATGATAATAAACTAAAATATATATGACAAGTTAGAGGAAAGGATTTTCTCAAAGAGGTATACTTTTTCTAATTATTAAAAAAAAAAAAAAAAAAAGTTACATATTATACAAATATGATATTTTAAGTAAATTTAACTTTTAAGAATTATTAAAAAATAAATATTCATTATTTTTTTTTCATGCACTAGATTTTCAACTTATTTAAGTCAAAAATTAATTTAAAAACTAAATTATTATTGTTTTTTTAATTTTTCAATGTCATATCAACCTCATTTAAAAAATATTTAATATTATTGTCTTAAAATTTTAAAACACTATATCAAACTAAATTTTTAAAAAGTATTAAAATTATAAATATAAACTACATTAAGAGTTCTCCATGTCATTAGTTTATACTATTTTAAAATTGAAAACACACTCCACTATTAAGAAGTTCAAGTACAAAAATATGTTTTCCCATTTTCTTAATAAAAGTGTGACATGGTTGTCGAATTTTATCCTTTGTCTTATCTTGAGTGTAGGAGTTATGTGGTACTTGGTCTTTCTAACTATAATTTTTTTGCTAGCCTTAGTAGATAATTATAGCATTTTGCATGTCTTGTTTTACATTCATTTTACTAAATATGTGAAATCTTTATTCTAGTTTAACATCTTCTTTTGATTTTTTAGTGTCTATTAAAAGATATATAATAGTTCTAATCCTAAAACCAATATCTATCTAGGATTACTTCATTCTTGTGATCCTATATAGTAAGAAATTTAATCTAGTTTATAGAGTGATAGTATGTAGTTGGTTGACAATCTAAAGGTATGAAGAATAGTTCTAAATAAAATACCTTATAGGATAGTGCTGTACCCTTCCCCTTGACTATTATTAACTATGTGCTACCTAGCCCTAACTAACAATGTTGAGTGTTGAAGTTACAAACCTTAATACACTAGAAATGTAGAGGAAATTAGGGTAGTTGATTACTTGTACCCTTTATATGTTATTTTAAGCCATGGTATTACCATGGTTGATTGAAAACACCTTATTTTGGTCTAAGCATATTTTTATAATTTCTATGACTCTCCCATATTTGGGGGCTAGTATTCATTAAAAAACATATGGGAATGAAAAATCAGTTAGGATTATAGTAGAGAATTAAAAAAATTATCTTCCTCCTTGGTTGAGGATGATGAGATAATCATGAGAGATGTATATTTGAGGAGGTTGTAGATGATAGAGAACATAGGTTTTATTTTTTTATTTTATTGACCTTCATGGGATTACACTTATAGTTTTGATGGCTTGGAACCTTTTTCTTGAATTAGATTGTAATGTCTCGTTCTTGGGCTACACACTTCTAACAAGTGGTAACTAATATTTTGGTGATAAAACTATAATTTGATACTAAATCATATTATATTTTTGAATTTTGTTATTTTGTGAAGTGCTTGTTGTTGTTGTGAATTCACTATGTGTCTAGCTATGTGAATTAGATATCTTTCACTAGGTGCCTAATACTAAACTACATAACAATCTAAGTGAGTGAATCCGAAAAGTTAAAAAGCTCCTAATATGTAATGAATACCAAGTTTTGAAGTGCTCTAAATAACCTTTGAAGACACTTAGCTACCTTCTAGTCACTTTGATGAGAATCCTAATCGAAACAAGAGACAAGATTAATTGCAAAGTAAATATTACGTTGATTGTATGTTAGATGCAAAATGCCTACCAATACAAATAGTACATTGCAAGACCATTAACACATACTTTAAAAGGTAGAAAAATAGACTCACAATCAATCATTACCAAAATTAATAATTTAAAACAAATTAAAAAAGAAATCATTTAAAAAAAAAATTGAATGAACCTAAATTACTATTCGAAAAACCTTATTTTCCATTTCAGTTCCTAACGATTATTAAATATCGTAATCTATACCAACTCTAATTTCTATGGCAATGTTTGTATATTTACGTAATAAATTATTATAATCTTTTCTAGTCTAATTAGTTTATTAGCATAGACTTACTCGTAAGACTGTTTCATTATCTGAACGGGTATATAATTTAAACGAATTTAAAAAGGCAGATGAAACTATGAATATTTATTTAAAAAACACTAGATGAAACGGTTAGAGTTGACCGCGGGAATAATGACAAAAGAGTTGAGCATCTTTAGAGACGTCTTCGATGAGCTTTCTTTATTTATGCCTTCGCGTTTCTTCCACGCGGTTTCCCCGACCGATCATATTCGCGTTCCTCACATGACTCCCGAGATTATCTCCGCTTACGTATTCCATGAACTCAATACAAAACCACATTTAAAAACCACGTTTACAAGCATACGGTGGAGAAGTTAAACAATAAACCCTAGAGCACGGTAGGTTAAGCAAATATAAACAATTAAATTCCAATAATTCCTTGGTGGAATGGAGAGTATTATATTACGTATTATTAGATAGAATTTTAAAACTATATTATAAATAGTAATAGGATTAAGATATATTATTTAGTTTTGTGATTAAAGGATAAGTGTGAATTGATAAAGATAGTGAAATGCGAATATTTTTATTTGTCATATGTTGGATCAAGTTTGTTCTTTCATATCTAAGTTGTGTCTACGATTTTGTTTTGTACTTATACATTTAATTTCTACATTTAATATTGTGTAGTTTCATAAAACAATAGACATCTAAAAAGTAACTCTTATTTGCACACTCTCAAGGACTTTTGTCAAATTAACGGCATTTAAAAAAGCCTTAATATAGTAGACTCTAGACATGGAAATGAATTTTAGAATGATTCCTAGGTAGTTCACATCCACTAGATTCTTTGCTAGTTCAAATGTGAAAGATTGAGCTCTTGAACATATTTGTATTCAGATATGTGTGCATGATTTAGTGTCTCCTCTTTTGACTTATGTATTTGACCATGAATAATGAACACAAATGTGTGTCTAAATTTATGCATGGACATAACACCAAATCACAAATGCTTGTGCATTTTTAAATTGAGACCAAAATGTAAAGGGGGAGTTAGTCAACTAAATGATTCTTTACATTTAGTATGGTCAATATTGTTGTTTGAAGATGACATTATTCATGCAAACACAAACTAGATTAGAAAGTTAAATTAGATCAATACCTCATAAAATTAAATTATGGATTAAGGTGAGATTGATAATCAAAATCAAGCATATGAACTACTTAAATTGGGAATCTAAAATTACATACATATAATAATAAAATTAAATATAAGATACAAACTTGACATTACACAATAATACACCAATTACAAACATATCACAAAAATAAACACAAAAATTCAAATGAAGAGTTACATAAAAAATACTCTTTCACCATTACAACAATTTAAAAGAACTAAGAAAACAAATGTAAAGATTAATGATATCAAGTTTCCACAATCCATCTTGTTGTTTAAATATTAATTTTGGATTTGATTGTGTTAGTGTTTTTTCATCAACATTTCGAATCACACTTCATAATCCATTTTCTTCTCCTTCAACAACTCTCTATCATCCTCATGATGGATCACAGAATGTGATTCAAAACATTGATGAAAAAACATCTACTCAATCAAATCCAAAAATAATATTTAAACAAACATAAAGATGTGAATGCATATTAAAAACAAAATCATATATAAAGTTTAGAATTGATTTGATACATAATAACAAAAATATAAATACATTGTTAGTAGAACCTTCCTTAAATATTTGTTTCCCCTACACAATTTTTCAACATCTATTTAATACTTTAAATAACATTGACCATATTAATTAATTGAAATTTAAAATCATGTTATATTATATTCTAAATTTCAATTGATTAAATAAATAGACATTCATTATATAATTCCCGAGTTTCTCTCACCTTACACAGTTCCGTGAGCCTCAAGTAACAAGTTTAATCGCTATATATTCCCGGACTCTCTCCCCCTACAACTCATCTTTAGTTTCTCTGCATTTCTCCGTCTGTATTGTTCAGTCGAGTTAGGTTTCCATGGCTTCCACTTCCACTACCGCTCGTCAATCAGAGATTGAGTTTGCATATGCTTTTGATGAAATTGCTTCGGCATCCGCATCTGCATCTGCATCATTCTCATTAGAAACAAAAAGGCTGCCCTGCTGTGTATTTTTAATCATCGGGGACCCGATGTGAAAAAGACGCTGGCCACAGCTATCTACGATGCCCTCTATTCCACCGGTATCGGGGTTTTTCTTGATTGCAAAGAGCTTCAGTTGGGGGACTTCTTGCCTGTAGCTCTTGAAGAAGCAATGCGTAGTGCTTCCCTTCATGTAGCAATTTTCTCTCCCACATATGCGCAATCGGCGTGGTGTCTTGCAGAGCTATCCTTTATGCTCAAAACTGGCGCACCTATTATTCCTGTTTTCTATGGTGTTCAGCCCACCGATCTTCGATGGGTGGAGAAAGGAATGTATGCCGATGCCTTTTCTATGCATCAAGAAAAGGGCAGATACAGTACAGAAAAGATCAAGGAGTGGAAGAAGGCCCTCCGGAAGGTCTCATATTACAAGGGCGAAGTCATCAATAACAATGAGTAAGCAACAATCAATCTTATCATGCTTTCACCTTTTTATGTAATATTTCATTTTTTATATTTAATCTTGATATAATCATCACCTATCAAATTTAGTTGATTTGAGTAAATTTACAATATTTTTTACAGCGTGTCAAATTATGATATTGTTATTAGGATTCAATCGAGTAGTTTTCCCAATCAAACTCATTGACCCATGTTTCATGAATAGTGGTTCACAAGAATCCATCTCTCATGATAATGAATGGTCCACTTAGCACTCATTGCATCTAGGTGACCTCTTAGGAAGGCTCAATGCTTCACCTCTATGACCATCACCTAGATGCAATGAATGCTAAGTGGACCATTCGTTATCATGAGAGATGGTTCTTGTGAACCACTACTCATGAAAAACGGGTCAATGTGTTTGACTCAAAAAATTACATGGTTGAATCTTGATAACAATATCACAACATAAATATTGATTATTAATTTTGCAAAATTTATTTAAAATATAATATTTTTAATATATATATATATATTTTAATATTTTTAAATCATTTTTTTAATATTTATAGTCTATTTTATTAACTGTTTTATATAAAAAATGTTATTTTACAATTTAATTATGTTTCTTTTATTTTTTAATATCATATATTTACATGCGTGCAGCATGGAGCAAGAGAAGTTAAAGAATATTGTGAATCATGTATTGAAAGAAATTGAAGTGGTGCCACTAATTGTAGAAAAACATCCTATGGGTCTTGATGAAGTTGTGAAAGATTTTGAAAAAACTGTATGTGAATATGGGATGCCTCAAATTGTGGGAATTTGGGGCATGGGAGGTTCTGGTAAAACAACTCTTGCAAAAGAATTATACAACCAGAAACGCTCATATGTAGATGGTTCAAGTTTTGTTTTTGATATTAGAGATGCTGCGTCAAAAAAGGAATTACATAAAAAACAAAAATATTTACTGAAAGACCTTGGTGTCAAAAACATACCACCTTTTGATAATATAGAAAAAGGCAAGGAGATCCTTTCAAACCGTTTAAGATCTAGTCGTGTACTTATCATTTTGGATGATGTAGACCACATAGATCAACTAGATGCTCTTTTGCCAATAAAGGATAACCTTGCATTAGGGAGTTTAATCATTGTTACAACACGAGAACGAGAAGTTCTTACATATTGGAACATCTCTTCCATTTATAAAATGAAAACAATGAGTTATTTTTATGCCAAGCAACTTTTTTGTTGGCATGCATTTTTACAACCCTTTCCAAAATTAGGATTTGAGAAATTGGTTGAAAATTTCACAAAGGCTTGTAATGGGCTACCTCTCTCTTTGAAGGTAGTTGGAGGTCAACTTTATTATTACTCTAACAAAGATTTATGGGAAGATCTATTATTAAAAATTTCTAAAATATTGCCTAAAGATATCAAAAATAGATTGAGAGTGAGCTATGATTCTTTAGATGAAGAAGAGAAACAAATATTCTTGGATGTAGCTTGCTTTTTTATTAGAGAAGACCACATGAAAACTATTGCAATTTGGGAGGGATCGGGTTGGAGTGGTTTACATAGTTGGGAGAGGCTTGTAAATAAATGTTTTGTTGATCTCGACAATAACAATCGAATAAGAATGCATGACCACTTAAGAGATTTAGGAAGGGAAATTGCAAATACTCAACTACCCTACCGTCTATGGTCTAGAGATCAGATTATGGTGATTCAGAAACAAGAGGAGGTGAGTTTGACATCTTTTTCTTTATATTGTTACAAATCATGGCATAAAAACTTCATTTACTTGTCTACTTATGTGTTTAACCTCCCATTTTAAGCTTTTTGCTTTTGCATTTTTAAATCAGGAAAAAATCCAAATCCGAGGAATGATCTTGAATGCAGCAAATAATGGTGTGCATGAATATCCTAGTTTCCTCTTAAATACAAGAAGACCTTTCCTCCTTGAATTTAAAATATTTGTGGTTAAGGGGAACTATAGGGACAACTTACCCATTTCTGAATTTTCAACAAATTTAGCATGGCTCAGCTGTACTGCAATTGCTGATAGAAATCTTCCCTTGAAAATGGAAAATTTAAGAGTTCTAGAATTACACGAATCCAGGCAGTTAGTAGGCTTGTGGAAGGATGGGCTGGAAGTAAGTACCTTTGCACTGCAGTTCATTCTAATGTATATTTTTAAATAAATATCATTGTTTTATTCTTTTCACTGAAACTATATTAAAAATCGGTGGCAGGCTCCAATGCAGTTAAGAGTGTTGATTATTTCTGATTGCCCTGTATTGGGAAGAATTCCAAAGTCCATAGAACGTGCCAAGAATTTGAAACGGATGTCCCTGTATGGATGCAAGAACGTGAAGGGTCTACCAGAGGAATTTTGCAGTCTTCAATCGCTAGAGCATCTGCAGTTAAAGCAATGTGAAAAGCTATCATCACTGCCTGGCTGCTTTGGCAAATTGGTAAACCTTCGACATCTAGATTTGAGTTATTCATATAAACTGAGAAGGTTGCCCGATTCTTTTAAGAAGATGAAGTTGCTACAACATCTGAATTTAAGTTGGTGTTATAGGCTTGCCTTATTGCCAGACATCCTGGAGAACATGACAAAGCTCGAGTATTTGAATTTTTCAAATTGCTACAAGTTGAGAAAGTTGCCTACTCACCTCACGAAGCAGGCCGCCTTGAGGGAGTTGTATTCAGAGAAAAGCTACATAAGGGAGCTCCCAATGGACATCGGTCAACTGAGCAAGTTGAGAGTGATGAAGATTGGTTCACATTTCAAAATCCGATCTTTACCGGAGTCTATTGGGAGTCTCAATCATTTAGAGCATTTGGCATTTGACTCCCTAAGTGTGATGTCTTTACCAATATCATTCACGCAACTGACTAATCTTCAGACTCTGGAAATTAGCAGTTGTCCATTCAGCAAATTGGATTGCGGGCGGGGGCAATTGAATTGGTTGTCCAAGGTAGATATATGCAAAGTAGAAGTGTCTATGATTTCAATTTCTGAAGAATGTTGTCCCCGGCTTGTGACTCCCGCACTTGGGCATATTAAGCAGTTGAGGAGGATCGACCCCCTACCGACAACAGTGGAGAAAATAAAAGTCATTAACTGTCCAAACTTGGGCAAGCTTCCAAGTTTCTCTGCATTAGCTTCTCTAAAAGTATTTGAACTACGAGCTCTGTACAATATTGAGAAGTTAGAAGGTCTACAACACTGTACATCATTGGAGAATCTGATAATAGTGGACTGTCCGAAGTTGAATATGCTTCCAAGTTTTGCAAAATTGGGTTCTCTGAAAGTATTTGAACTGAGAAAGGGCAACAAAGTGGACAAGATAGAAGGTTTACAGCACTGCTCAGCAATGGAACAGCTGGTGGTAGAAAATACTTCCTGGGAGATGCCAGGCATAGAGAGTTTGGAGCAGATGGAAAGATTGAGAACACTGCAACTCGTCGCAAAGAAGAGAGCGGCACTTGAGCCTTGCATGCCGAAGACAGAGGTAATAATTGTGATTAGAAATAAAAAGTTTTAATTATTTTCATCATGAATGTGTTTTTTTTATATGTTACTTTCATTTTTGTGCAGACGCGGAAATGGCCCAGAGAAATAGTAATATGCACAAAGGCAGTCCCTGGTGCAGAATCACTTCTAAAATCTTCGACCTTTCACAATCTCTCTGCCCTCCACTCCTTTGCGAACAGGAAAATCCACTTCTCTGACTCTCTGCGTACTGCCATCTTACCTTTCTTGGAGCTAAAAGTGCGAGGAAATAGTTTCCCCATCGACAACGCCGCAATGCTATGTTTAGTTATAAATTGCGTATCTCCACGCATGGAATTGGTTATAATGGAGGATGATCCGATTTATAAAATTGAGGAAGATCCAACTTATAAAAGGGAGGATGATTGTATTTACAGAAGCGTGGATGATCCAATTGGTAATGTATGTTCAACTGAGATTGAAAAGGGTAAATGGATATGGATAGGTGTTTTCAGACAATGTTCTACATTCCTCGCTGCACCTATACATCGCATAGCTGAAAGAAGAAACGATGGTTTGTTTGGAAAACTAAACCGTCAACACAGTGAAGTGGAGAAAGGATTGCTTGTGACAGGGGACGAAAATAACATAATGGAGTCTTTCTACCAAATATTAGCACTTCTCGGAGATTAATATTGCTATGAAACAAGGGCCCAGTCCCTCTCAAACGGTATATTGGTGTATTGTTACTATGGTTTTCATGGGTTTAAAACATCTTTTAATTAGTTTTGCAAAACTAAATGAATTTATTTATTTATTTATTAAATATAAAAATAATTCATAATAAATATTGAGATATGGGAATATATCATGCAATCTATTAGTTCTTTTTGTTGTAGACCTCCTACATTTTAAAACTAATAGTCAAATTAATAAGATAATAAGATATATTTTTAAGATATAATTAGACTTAGACTAGATCTTCAATAGATATGGTCTTAAACAATCTCAATGTGTAACAATAAATTCCACAAGCAACATATAAGAAGCATACAAATATTTTATGAATATAAGAAAAGTCTATCAATTATAAGATAATAGAAAATATTTGTATTGATAACTATCATTAAAATACTAACATCAATGTTCTCCGATATTTGATGGAGTGCTCGGGCGGGAAAGGAAGTGGACGAAGCAGTTTAAGTTCTACGCAGGCGGGAGAGGAAGATTCAAACGAAGAAGATGATGACGGCGGGAGGAATCTTGCTGCTGGGGTCTGCCCTGTTCGTGGTGGGCTGGCTTCAGGGTTTTCTGGTGGGGAGAGGAAGGCTTTGGTTGTCTGCCGGTCCCTTTCTCTCTCTCTGAGGCTGGCTGGGCGTCCGTGGGAAGCTTGGACCGTGGTTGAGGGTAGTTCTGCTCCTGGGGTCGGTTCTCTTAAGGTGGTTCATGCGCCTTCTTCCGAGGGGTGGTCTCTTTCTCCTCTCTGGTGGATGGACCTTCCTCCTCTGTTTGTGTCAGCGGTTTATAGATGGGTCGACTTCTTTTTTAATCTTGGACCCCTGCCTTCTTTTGATCTTCTTTTATTGCTTGGCAATTTGGAAGCTTCCTGTTTTTCTGTGGGACTATGTGGTGGATGGCATTGCCCTGACTGGGTGAGCTTCAAAACTGTGTATTTTAGGGCTTTTTTTGCCATCGTTTGCTCTCAGTCCGAGTCACAGAAATCTGGTAGTTTCTCAGCTCCTCTTTGGCCCCTGTTTTCATCTGGTTTCCTATTACTGTGTGGGGGTGTTGTTGTTGGTGTTTTTTCTGTAGGGTTTGCTTATCTGAGGGCTGATTTGTTTGCCTCTGATTTTGCTATGTCCCTTTGGCAGGAAAATGTTGGTTTTGTTGTTTCTTGTCTCTCCTTGTTCCCTAAAGCATTTTTTGTTTTTCTGGGAGAGGTGTGTCTGCCTTGGAGTCCTTCGGGGCCTCTTTGGGGTGTTTTCTTTTTTAGAACAAGGTCTGTGTTTCTCTTTTTACTATTTGTGACCTATGGGTATTGTTGCAGTGGGGGTATTTTTGTCCCTCACCTTCTCGGTTCCATGGCTTTGCTTTTCAGGTCTCTTTTGGCACATCCTTGGGTTTTTCTGGTCTTTCCTATGGAGGTGGTCCTATCTTCTATTGAGGGGGAGATGGTGGAGGCCGGAAGTGACTTTTCTCCTATTGAGGTGGAGTGGGATGCTGCTAGTTGTGCTTGGAAAGGCTGTTGGGGGGCTATTGAAGCCCTGTTTTATGGTGGCTGGGTTTTTATGTGGACCTACATGCCATGTTATTGTCTTTATCTTCTATGGAGGTGGAGATTTTGATCAGGAGGCAGATCTTTGTGTTATTCAATCCCAAGGTTTTTGAATGTTGCAGCTATGAGAAGTTTGGAGTTCTTTCCTTTAGAGGTGGAGAGAATATATATCTTTTAAAGGATATTGCTGGTGCTCTGTGCTCCTATGTTTACCTGTCCTTTAAAGATGAAAGGAGTGGGTTGCTGGACTCTGCTACTTCGGCTGGTGGAGCTTTCATGATTTGTATTGTGAAAAGTTGCACGTTTGGGTTTAAGGTCCCTGTCAAAACCTTGTGTTATGGGCTGTTGGTCTTGTTTATAACTATTGAGTGTAATGGGTTGTTGGTCCCGTCAAAACCAATGATGCCAAGATTTATGTGATTTCTTGGTTGTTTTTCTGGGCAACCTGCTGGCTTGTGGCAGGTTGCAGGAGTTTTTTCATCCCTGGTGAGCTACTGGATGTTTCTGTTTCTATCTTTGAGCAGCCTATTCTCCTTGGAGTGGGCTTCAGGTCCACTTAAGACTTGATGGTTTCGGGTCCATTCAAAACCTGTTTTTCCTTTTTCAAAAACTATCATTAAAATACTTCTTACTAATCATTAGAAAAGGAGTTTCATCCTTGCTCTTAGTGTAAATAATATAAATAATACAATATTTTAGACTACAAAATAAAAAAGGGTGAATTCTTGGGCTATAGATTTCATTTTCTTGTCAAAATACAAATTTTATGTTGTTTGACATCACTTCCAAGAATACCTAGTATGTAGATCTCTTCAAGCTCTACAATACAAAAAATGAGCTCCAATGGTCTATTGGATTAAAATTTAAAACCTATAGAAGTTGGCTCTCTCATATTGAAAATATAAGGATGTAGGTGACATGTATGAGTTGTAAAAGGGAGTTATACTTAATCACCATTTATGATGCTTGTTATGAGGTAAAGGGTATGGTAATAGCCATGGATGTATGAATTACATTATAGAAATAATTACTCATAGGATGATATGGGGAGAGTATGAGCCATAGGTTGGGAAGGAGGAATATTGTAGGACACTTGAATGTATTGTGTAACACTACCACCGTGATTATGTGGGTAGAAGTGTGAGATGAAAATGGGACAATAGAGGGGATGGATGTAGTAGAATAATGTATGGAATAAGGGGTATAGTTAGGAGGTAATCCATATTCAAAGGACTAAGCTAAAGGGAAATGTAGGACAAATGTATTGGAGGTAAGATCTACACTAGTGGTAATGAAAATGGTCATGACACTGGTAGAGGTGATGATAGGTTAAAAAGAGGAATATAAATGGGAGGATAGACCATTACAAGGGGTTAATAGAGAGATAAGATAATGTAAGATATATTTGGCACAAGGGAAACCTTCTAACATCCTATAAAAGATAGTTGTTAATTAATGAGGAATATCAACTTTAATAAATATGTTAATTAGCACTTGTCTTGTAAGTGTTATATTTTTCTTATTCAATTGAGCTCCATGACCATAGATTTTTATCTTCCAATTTTCTTTTAACATGATTATTTAAATCATTTTTAGAAAGAGTGGCCATAGTAGGATTTAAATGAGCACTCCTTCTTAAAGGAAGATTAGGATTGAGAGTAGCTTTGGAAATAAATAATGCACAATGGGAATGAATAATAGACAAATAAAATATTTTCTTGGTCTCAATTAGTCCCACAATATATATATATATATATATATATATATATATATATATATATATATATATATATATATATATATATATATATATATATATATATATATATATATATATATATATATATATATATATATATCATATCATATAAAAATAATTTATATTATTATCATTAAGTGTATTATCTATAGAAATGTTATCATACATGCCTCAACATTATCCATATGATTAGGAAATCAAAATGTATAAATACCTAGTTGCCTACATTTAGGAGCAATAAAAGGAATTCCATTATTATTGACTTCTTCCACATGGATCATGTTGTTGTTTATGGCGTATTGTTCATTATATATTAGATTGATGCATCATGGTGTAGTATGCCAATTGGATTTGAAAGTTATAAAATTCTTATTCATTATATCTTCTAGTAAGAGGCTTATTTGGATCCAATAAATGTACTAGAGGAAGAGTAATCAAATTATAACTTAAGAAAATTTGAAGAACATCATGCAATAGTTGGTGCAGCTTAGTAACTTCCTTAAAATGGTTTGTTTGGAGGAAGAAAAAGTGGAAATGACAAGTTGATAGCCATTTTCTTCAACATTCTTGTCCTTTTTAAATAGTATGAAGAAGTATTTATAGT
Organism: Sequoia sempervirens; assembly: GCA_007258455.2. Taxonomy (NCBI): domain Eukaryota; kingdom Viridiplantae; phylum Streptophyta; class Pinopsida; order Cupressales; family Cupressaceae; genus Sequoia; species Sequoia sempervirens. The sequence continues at coordinate 55,196,376 of VDFB02047230.1, read as the reverse complement.
TGAGTATCCATATTTAAATACACTTCTTTATAATAACTTAAATTCAATAGTTTGTACATGTGCACATAGATCCATAAAAGATGCAAAGATATTAATAACTATAATATCAACAACTAGCTTGAGTAATCTCTTAATAAAGATATTTTATAATTTAAGATCATGTATGGGAGTAAGCAGTCAAGAGCACACAGATTGGAACCTTGTGATGTAATAATTAATGAACTAATATTTTTCTTGTACACTTAGATAAATTATAAAAGATAGTTCTCTTAGTTTCATACAGTCTCAATTATTTTAAAAAACCTTTTCCAAATTACCATATATATGAATAGACTTATATGGTCTTGAAAAGAATCCTTTGACAACATAATCCTTCAAATTATTAAAAAAATTAACCAATAGTCCATATTGATATAATAAATACATACGTTTAATAATTAAAGATATCAAATACATATTTGGATCACCTTTTTCATTTCATCACAAATCTTGTAAATAAAATATGTGTAAAAACAAAACATATGACAATAATATATAACTATCATCCTTAAATTGATCATCATAATGCACTTTTGTCCTACACTCACTTTTTTTATCTACTTCAATAAGTTTCATGCACAAAATAAGTCTGAGTACTGTTGATTGTCAAAAGTAACACATCAATGTTAAAACATAATATCTCTGCTCTATCTCTCCTAAAAAAGACAAATGATCTAAAACTACCTATCTTCCAAGGTCTCTGTAGTTGGTTCTCAACTGTGTTGTTATCATTTAGTGGTCCATGCAACCATAATATTCAAGGGGTCTACTGGTAAATGAGAACAAACTAGATAATACAAAGTAATTTAACATTGGGGATTTAAATAAACAACAAAGGATAGAGCAAGGCTTGGGAAAAAAAACATGAACATAGATTTCTTTTAATTTAGACATGTAATTCTTATGATGATCACTTTTCCTAATCAACTAAAACTATAGAACAACATGACAATTTATTAAATAATCCATGCCATTGCATCCATTCACAATGCAGATTTAGAGCATACAACCATTCATCATCACTTTTTTTAAACCTTTTCAATAACAAAATACCACAAGCTCAATACAAGAATTAAAAAATAACAAATATCAAGAAATATCATCCACATATAATGCAATAAAATAGTTTCAAATTTGGAGTCTTCTATTGATTTTCATCAAATAAGAAACATTTATGCCAACAAGATGCACTGGCATACAAATGACCGTTGTTTATCAACATCATCGTTAAACTAACAAACTTTTTGAAATAAAACTACATACATTAAAATTGTAAAGGTGTTTGATTATCTTGTGTAAAAGTTGTAAAAATTGTAAACTGTATCTAATCTCTCTAGGTAGCCAATCTGACTTCAATCAGCCAACCCTTACAATGAGGAGAGAATTCTAAATTATAGAAAAAATTAGCATCAATCTCTCCTATCAAAAATCAAGACCCACAATCTGGGGCCCAAATCCACAATTATAGGGATGCCCAATTAACTCCAAGTGTTCTCTCTATTGAAGCTGTAGGAGCTGAAAAAAGGTATGCCACATGCTTCTTCAACCAAAATGTGACTGTAACATCATGAAAACAAGAAAGATCAAAGCAAACAAAAAATTGCAATAAACTCAAATGTAAACTAAGTTAAACAACAAAGAACAATGGAAATAGCTAAAATGTAAATAAACAAAACCATCTCACCAAATATCTACACAATTCCATGCATGACCTCGATTGTCCTTCTCCATTTCACCATTTCAGTATAATTTCCCTCAGTTTTCTCTGTGCAAGTATAGCCTATGATAGTGACTTAGAAAAATATCGAAGATTAAACAGTTGATTGCTTCCAAAAGTCATAAGATTTCTGGAGGAGTGAAAATGATGAAGATAAATCCAATTTATAGAAAACAGGGTTTTCGAATTACAGGCTCAGATCGAAAGATAGATGGATGATTCAGATTAAAAGATTCAACATGCATTGAGATGAGTGTCAGTAGTGACATGAGTGATAAAGCATAAAAGGCAGAGATTAAGATTAAATAATAATTTAGTCTTTAGTTGAAAGTATTAAAAAATTAGAAGAATAAAGATTGCATGTAAAGGATAAAGATGGAATAGAGGAAACGATCTATTCGAACATATGACTAAATTAATTAATTAAACAAAGTTATTTAATTAATATAATTTTTCATGTAGAAGAATTAAAACTAGATAATTAACTGGTTAAAACAGAGAGTCTACTTGTTAGAGATAATCAGACATTAAATCAAGAGATAATTGATTGATTTAATTAAATCTTGACTTAAGTGGTAAATGAATAATTAGATAAGTAAGTGATTGTCCAATTATAGAAGAATATGCCAAGAATAATTATTTTTATGAATTAAATGATTATTTAATTCAACATTCAAAATTTGAGGATTAAATTAAATAAGTTAAGTTTTATTTAATTGACTAGAGAAAAGGTTTAAAGAATAATTAAATAATTAAAGTGTTTATTTAATTATAGTCAAAAATGTGATAAGGATAAATTTAATAATAATTTATTTAATTTAAGAAAGGGGATTAAGTTAGTTAGAGATGTAATTAAATAAAGAATATTATTTAATTAATCAGGATTGAATAAAAGTAATTATGAATTAATTAATAATATAGAGGAATAAAGGTTAAAATGACTTAATTACATAATTAAATTTATTTAATTAATAGATGAAAAAGGACTTTAGACCATAATTAAATAATTAACATTATTTAATTATGACAATGAAGGTATGAATTATGAAGAAATTGAAGTTGCAGGCTTAGACCAATTTTTAGTGTCTACATTTTGCCCCTCTTTGATATAATGTCATTTCGGTGTTGTGTCAAAGAAAAGTAGTCAAAACATGCCCCAGTCGTGCCCCAGTGTGAAATAGGTAAGGTATGACCCCTTGGGAAAAATGACAATTTTTTGAAAAATTCCAAAAATTTTGGAAATTGTCCCAATTAGTAAATTTGATGGCCAAAAGTTTAATGGTGGTGAAAGAAATTAGTTTCAACAAAGTTTGATAGGTGAAAAGGTCATTAGAAGTTGGTAAAAAGTGGGCCCAAAGTACACAAGGTTTGAAAAATTCCCTCCAAAAACCCTAGGTATAAATAGAAATAGGGTGGATTTTCATTTAATTTGCACCCCTCAAGTTTGGAAATTGTGATTTTTGCTCTGGAGCTCCCTACAAACATGTCACTAGTTCCCTACATCAAGCATCATGGATATTGGATTTAGACCTTCATATGACCAGTAGACGTGGGACCCATGGTATGTAGTAAAAAAACCATCTTTTTAAATTTTCATTTTCATGCATTTTTGGGAATTTAATGCTTTATTTTCACGTGTCACTTTTTAAATCAACACAAATGCATATGACTGCGGAATGACGCATTTGTAAAAACACGTATAGGGTTGCGTAGTCATTTAGATTAAATGATCACGTTTGAAATTTTATGCACCACATTTGTACTTTTGCAATGCATTTGTTAGGAGCGGTCTAACACATGTTAGTTTTTGCATCTCATGTGTGTTTCTACTATGCATTTGCATGGTTGAATGGCTAGTTTATTTTGCACCACATTTGTAAAAAAATGACGCATATGCATGAATGATTGGGCGTGGTTTATGTTTTGATGCATTTGCATAATTGAAACACATTTGCATTATTAAATGACACATTTGAGGTTTTGAGACACATTTGCAAATTTGAATGATGCATTTGAGATTTTGTAATGCATTTGATTTAAAGTGACACATTTTTCTATTAAGAAATTTTGAAATTTTAGGCTATAAAAATTTGCTTGTTTTCTGACACAAGATATGAATTATGCCATTGCAGGTTGTGTTGGATCTGATTTACACCCAAGAGTCGAGGCCATTGAATTTTGTGTTTCAAGATCAGTTGTGGAGCGGCGAGAAATGGTTCCTATGACACCTCTGTTTGCATCATGTTACTTTCGTGCCCCCTATTCAGGCAAACTGAGGTTTGTTGACTACACTCTATGACTGTTGGCATTTTGAGATGTCTTCTTTTCATCTGCCTACAGGAGAGGCTAGTGTTACCTTAGAGGATGTTTATAGGATTTTGAGGTTTCCTATTAGGGGTGCGAGAGTCATGTATGATACCAAGAGGGGTTTTAGTGAGATGTGTCAATATTATCCGCATGATGATATTAGGTAGCTAGGCATAGATCACTATGAGATTAGATGACATGTCTTGGCTAATAGATCTGATTAGATAGATTGCTTGTTATGTACATTGATTGGGGGGATAGTTCTACGTAACCATCAAGGTCATGGATTTCCTATGGGATGGGGTGAGATGTTAGTAGGTATGTTGGAGAGATAGGTCGTGTATGCATGGGGCCCCTTGTTTGCTTGCTATGCTATATTTTCATTTACATGATATAGCCTATAGATAGGTGTAGTCGATGAGTTGTGGTACCACTTTGCTCATGATAGGGCATGGGAGCACATTGTTGTGTTTTTCCCACTTGTTATAGCCGAGTTAGATCATGGAGCTCCTTATGCATTTTGATATGTGGGGACAAATACCTAAACACATATAGGAGACATAGGGTACTATAGACATGATATTGATACTATGGTGCAGTTCATCTGGAGACCTTACATGGATTTCACACAATGGTCAGATGAGAATTGACACCTGACCTTCTGCAGACAGACACAATACTTGATTGGGAGGACTATTTCTCATGTACATATCATTGAGAGACATCTACCAGATAGGGTTTTGAGATATTTTTCTGAGGTTTAGGATGAGCTGTCGGGCTAAGCTAAGTTTGATCATTCTTCTAGGGAGGTTCCTCTATGAGGGCCATAGATTCTTGTTGCGACAACTAAGGCCAATATAGATGCATTATAGCCCATGCAGTGGGGATGGAGGGACAGAGCAGTAGATCCTGGGATGATGGTTGCTTATGATACTTGGTGGGAAGATCACAATCCAATTCCATTTACAGATCCAGATTAGGATGAACCTATTGAGAGACGAGGGACAAGACCTCATGGAAGACGTGGTGGTAGAGGTAGAGGTCACAATGGCAGAGGTGGAATAAGTAGGAGGGGTGGTGGCAGTGATGGGAGAGGAGGAGGTGGGAGGGGAGGACAATGGGGTCGGCAAGGTGATAGAGGCCAAGGCCCAAAACTATCACCTATCCATGAGGAGGAGGGGGAGGGAGAGGATGTACCCATGCTGGAGGCTATTGGAGGAGAGGGGGATGTTAGTGGTGGGGCTAGTGGAGAGGAGCATGCAGCAGAGGAGGATATTGGAGGGGAGCATGCTGAGGAGAAGGTTGTTGGAGGGGAGGAGGATATAGATGCCCTTGGTATGCTTGTAGGATACTAGGATGATGATGAGGATGAGTAGGAGATGAGAGATGAGGAGAGGGAGCTATGAGACAGGATCATGGAGGATTGGGATATGGAGGTGGGGGATCAGCCATAATAGGAGGATACATGTCCTATCGATCAACGAGTAGTTGATTTATAGGCGAGAGTAGAGTCCTTGGAGGAGATAGTCAAATCATTGATAGCAGAGAGGGACTCTATACAGATGGAGAGAGACAAAGCATACTTTGACAGAGATCAGGCAGTAGCTCAAAGATAGAAGATTGAGCAGATATTTGTAGAGTTTATAGCTCTTTGCACTATGCTTTCACTCATGAGTTAGTCAGAGCTGGTGAGAGGGAGATATATTACAGGGACTTATTTGAGCAAGAGGTTCCTCCTGAGAGATGGGATCCTAGCTATTCACAGGAACACAACAACAGGTCACAGAGTAGAACACACAACATGACTCAAAGCATAGAGGGGGTCGTAGGACCTCATAGATCAAGACCCTATGATAGGCCTTCATCTGCACAACGATCATCAACATCTCTCCGTCAGTCACCTCCACATTCTCCGCATGAGAGTACTGGGAGTTTTGAATAGGGACATGTTCTGATATTTATTTATAGACATTGTATTTTGATTATAGAGCCTGCGAGCTCCATTTTGAGAGATACATTAGGACATTGTGATGTGACACTTTTTGAGCGATATATACATATATATATGATTTTGGCGACAATTTATATGATATGTAGCTCTTACATGATTATGTTGTGTTCTATTTATACGCGTGTGTTCTATATGATATGCATATGTTATGGATGATAATGTTTACATTATGATGTTGATGTACCCTATGGTGTGATATTGATTCTATATGATGATGTATGCATTTACTTTTATCATATTTATAAATGTCATGTATGAATTTATGATTATCAAATGTAATGTGATATATGTCTTTACAATTCCATGTGAATGATATAAAGTTGATGATGGTGGATGCAATATGATGTATGTATTTACAATGCTATGTACATGTATGTTTTGTGATAAAATTCTATAGAAATGATGATGATTAATGGATGATGTCATAGATTCCTAAATGATATGGATGCCGATATTTTGTGTTTTCAAATGCAACATATATGTATGATATTTACATGATGTTTCTAACATGAATGCATATGTAGGATGCTTTTATATTTTTGTGTCACAGGACTACGTCATAATGCAAAAAAGAAAAGAAGTTAGTGTGAAAAAGATGAATAATAAAGACATGGATGTTAGTATTAGCAATCTTCGATGTTTTTTTCCGAAACACAATAGTCCTTGCATTAAATCATCATTGGGTGGTAACTAATACAAATGGAGACAAACACCATGATATGAGATAGATCAAGGTGTGCAAGGTCATCCATTTGCTAAAAATAGACAGTCGTAGACAAGGAATGTCCTAACTCATACTAGGGGCACAGTTGCCCCAGTATTTTGGCCAAGACAAACCATAGACAACAAACAAATAAAAGATGGGTCATGAGACATCACCGCTCCTCTAAATCCTTCATGGTACATCCTCAAGGAAGCTAGTAACATGACTGAAAAACAAAGCCAAAATATAGTCGACAAACAATAGTCAAAGAAAAGAGAGTCATGATACATCATTGCTTCTCTAAATCCTTCATACGACATCCTCAAGAAAGCTAGTAATGGGACTCAAAGATCAAATAAAATGAAAAGATAAGATAAATAAACCACAAAGTCAACATCCAATAAAAATATTTGGGTATGTACAAGATCAAGATGGGCCAAAAAGTGGCAATATGATGGGTATGTGGTTGACGAATTTTTTTTTACCAAAAATTGATGAAATGAAAAGGGTTTTTAAAGGAGATTCTCGGATTTCCACCAATATAAATTATGCTTTACTTTGAATTTAATAAGTAATTATTATTCATTTTCTATTTGAATGCGATTAAAGTCCACGATTGATAGGATGATTGAAAAACATCTATAGCTTTTAAAAGGTATCACATTTTGAATCAAAACATTTGTCACATTCTGATTATACTATAGGATTAAAAATAAAAATTAAGTTTCATGAAGTTTGACCAAGTTAGGTGGTTAGGACATATCGTTTTACTATATATTCTAAAAGTTGTAATAAAAATTACTTAATTAACTATTATTTACTTGGAAAAATTACGAAAAATATGCATCACATTTGGGACATGAGTCCTCTACTTATATCTAAAATCTTATAAAAATTATTATTATTTTATTGTGGTTAGGGTGGTTAGGATAAACACTTTCCTTTTTTTCCTAAATTTAATTACTACTGCATTGAAATTTCAAATTTTTACCAAATAGATTTTGTTTTTCTTTAAACAAACCTAGTAGTTTAGAAACTACATTCAATTTTCTATAGATTTTATTCTTACATGTTTTTTAAATAATATAGATAAATTATTCAAATTTTTATGTCAAGTTGCCTAACTCTAATTTTTCTCAAATTTTTGCCACTTAAGAGCCCATTTTTTGCATGATGATCCTACAGATACCCATTTTCCAAAAATTAATCTATTTGTTATTTAATTGTCTAGAGCATTGATAAGATGATTGCTTGATAAAGCCTAGTTTCAAGAATGACACATACCGTATAAGACATTGAGTCTAATTCAATCACGTGGCTATCTGTATAAGGAATGACTAATCCTGGTTTCAAAAATACATGTATCGTATAAGATGTTGAGTCTGGTTTCGATCATGTGACAACCTGTATAAGGCTATGATGATTGTTGGATAGTGTCTGTATTCAGGAAAGACTCATCATGTATAAGACATAGGTTGATTGTTTTGATGATGTCTATTTTCAGGAAGGAGACACCCTGTAGCAGACATAAGTTGATTTGTTTTGGTTGTTTCTTTGGAAATTTGTTGGATTTTGACTTGGTGAACTTGTTGACTTGTTCATCTTGTTGATGTGTGACTTGATGTGATGTGCTGACAATTGTTTGTGCTTGATGATGAACCCTAAAGGACTGACCTAGTGCGGCCACAGGGGCTCATCGATTGATGGCCTTTCCTATGTTATACACACATAGACCTCGTAGTTTGACTAGACTTTGACTGACAAGACTAATTGAAAAAGATTTGATTTATTTATAAATATAAGACATGTGTGATAGTGAATGTTGCGAACCCTAATGGACTGACCTAGTGCAACCTTAGGGGCTCATTGATTGATGGCCTTACCTATTTTATACACACAAAGACCTCGTAGTTCGACACAACCAATGGCCTTGTCTTATAGACAAATGGATTGAGTAATGATTTAATACAGAAAAACCTAAAAGGGATGACTTAAATGCCTCAAGGGCACATCAGCAGATGGTCTTTCCTACATCTAGTCATAGAGGTAACATAGTTCGAAAATGATATAGATTGACTAGTGTGACTAACTCTGACTCTATTTTTTGGATTTTTGACAAATTCTTATTTTTTTGTCTTTTTAAAGTTTTTTGGATTTTTTGGATTTTTTTCAAGACATTTTGTAATTTTTTTGGATTTTTTCAAGACATTTTGTAATGGTTTTCAGATTTTTTAGGACATTTTCTGATGTTTTTAGATTTTCTAAATGGTTTTACACCCTCAGAACAACCAATGTAAGAACCAAATGATGTAAGTGAAGTTCCTGGCCCTAGTCGGGTATAAGACCAATTTATTATGAATAGGAAGGAAGGTGGATGTGAAGTGTGCTCGATGTCAATCATTCCAAGTTATGGAAAGGACAACCATTTATTATGAGTGGTATGTACAAGTGATGGATGAGGAAGATAGGTAATATGTACAAGGAAGTCAAATTGGAATGATGGTATACAAAGGAGAAAAGTTGACCACACATGGCACTTGTTTGCCAGGTTTTCACCATGGTACTTATCCAAAGCAGCACTGAAGTGGTTTTCACTATTGGATGACTTATTTCTCTTTACTATTTTCCTAATTTTTTCAATTTTTTTGATGTTACCAAACGCCTATTTTCTAGGTTTTCACCTAGGTAATGATTTTTTTATAATTTTTATAATTTTTTTGTATTTTTGATGATTAAGACAAGGCTCTCAAAAGCTATGCATAGAATTTCTTTAGATGGAGGTTGTTGATAGGTATTGATAATGGTTCTCATTCAAAAGTAGAGACTTGATACACTCTTGATCCAAAGGCTTATGTAACAATGTAGGGTCTTAACCAGTTTGGTTCAAACTTTCCTAGTTTCTCTCTTTCTACTTGATTCTTTGGATTTTCCATTAAGACTAGGTCACCAATATCAAAATTTTGTTTCAAGACCTTGTTATAGCTACGAAGAAGATGGTTTTGATATGCTTGGAGATGATCTAATGAATTTTGTCTTCATTCATCTAGGAACTCTATCTCATGTAGTCTTGAAACATGGTACTCTTCATTGTCAATATACCCTTTCAAAGATACCCTTAGGGAAGGAATCTCAACCTTAATAGGAAAGATGGCCTCAGAATTGAATACAAAGGAATATGGAGTAGTGCTAATAGGAGTATAGATGCTTGTGTGGTAAGCCCATAAGGTAGGGTGAAGCTATAGATACCAATCGCGACTAGCATCATTGACAGTCATTTTGAGGATTCTGATGATTGTTTTATTACATGCCTTAGCTTGGTCATTACCTTGTGGGTAATATGGGGTGGAAAAGTGATGTTGGATATGGAATTCTTTGCAAACATGACAGACTTCTTGGTTGTTGAATGGATGACCATTATCTGTGATTCTGGACTGAGGAACACCATGCCAACAAATGATATAGTTAAGGATAAACTTAGAAATCTATGTGCCAGTAATATAGGTCATAAGAATAGCTTCAATCCACTTGGTAAAGTACTCAGTCATAGTAATAATGAACTTATGGCCATTGAAGGACATAGGATGTATCTTACCTATGATATTGAGTCCCCATTGGGAAAAGGACCATGGTGACGTTATTGGACAGAGCTCCTGTGTTGGTGCATGTATCAAGTCTCTATGTACCTGACATTGTTGACATTTCTTGACAAAGACATATGAGTCTTTTTCCATTGTATGCCAATAATAACCCAGTCTCATAATCTTTTTGGCTAAGGTAGGACCACTAGAATGGGATCCACATATACCCTCATGTACCCCACGCAAGGTTTCTTGTGCTTCTTTAGTATCGATACATCTTAATAGGGTATTGTCTAAGGCACGTCTATAAAGGGTATCTTCGATGATGGTATACTTGGCTGACTTACAAATAAACGTCCTACGTTGGTTGTTGGAAAGGTCACAGGGTAGGATTTTGGCATGGAGGTAGTCATATATGTCCTTATACCATGGGGAATTGGGACCAACAATTTCACACACCATCTCCAAATCTGGGATGTTATAGGCAAAGACCAGAAGTTGTTCTACCAAAAACTCAAATTTAGGCACATTGCTAGGTATGTCCAAGAGTGAAGCAATAGTTTCCATGGCATCTATTACCCTGTTTAGAATGTGAGGTATTTGATGAAAGTAAACCTTGTAAAATTACCCTTTGAAACAATTTTCCATGCGTTTGTAGGGAGAAAGCTTTTCATCCTTGGTTTCATAGTCATCATTAACTTGTCGAATTACTAGCTGAGAATCACCATAAACTTGTAGGTGCTTAATATTCCATTTGATTTCCATGCATAGTCTCATCACAAGAGCCTCATATTCTACTATGTTATTAGTACATGGAAAAGTAATCCTGAATGACTTGGGAATAGTATTACCATATGGTGTGATAACCATTATACCAACCCCTAAACTATGATTTGTGTGGAACCCATCAAAGTATAACTTCCATGTCATTCCCATGTCAAGAGTGAAGATGAAATCATCAGGAAAATATGAAACTAGAGGATGATCTTCTTTTATCGGTGTGTTGGCCAATTGATCAGTAATGACTTGCCCTTTTATAAAATTTCTTTCTACATATTGGATATCATATTCACTGAGTACCATTACCCATTTGGCTAGTCATCTTGTTAATGTTGCTTTGCTAAAGAGATATTTCAAAGGATATATCTTTGTGACCAACCGCATTTGGTGGTTTAACATGTAGTGCCTAATTTTTTGAGTAGCAAATACTATTGCAAGATAGGAACGTTCAATGGTACTATAATTTAGCTCATAACCTACCAAAGTGTGGCTGATATAGTATACTTCCCTTTCATGACCCTCATTGTCGCTCTATGCAAGCAAGGCTCCTAGAGCTAATGTGGTTTCTGAAATGTAGAGAATCAATGGTTATCCATCAACAGGTGGCATTAATACTAGTGGAGTGAGTAGGTAATCCTTGATCAATTGAAAAGCTTCTTGGCAATTAGTTGTCCATACAAATGGTACTCCTTTTTTTAGTAGATGTTGAAAGGGATGTGTCTTATCTGCTAACTGCACTATGAATCTTTTGATAGACTATAGTCTCCCTTGTAGTGTCCTTAGTTGACTGAGATTAGCTGGTGGAGGCATGTTGATTATAGCTTTCACTTTTGTTGGGTCCACTTCAATGGCTCATCTAGAAAATGATGTATCCTAGAAGTTTCCCTAATTTCATGCCAAGTACACATTTCTTTGGATTTAGCCTCACTTTGTATTCTTCTATTCTTTAAAAAATATTATCTAAAACCTATAAATGATCAACGCTTTTCAATGATTTAGCTATCAGATCATCCACATAGTCCTCCATGAGAGTATGTATGAGGTCATGAAAAATAGTTGTCATGGAACATTAATAGGTTGCTCCAACATTTTTAAGTCCAAAGGGAATGAAATTCCAACAATAAGTTCCCCATGGACAAGTGAAAGTTGTCTTAGGTTGGTCTTCAGTTGCTATTCTAATATGATTTTATCCTGAAAATCCATCCATAAGGGATAACATTTCATATCATGTTGTTAAGTCCACAATCATGTCTATATCCGACAGAGGAAAGTCATCTTTAGGGAATGCTTTGTTTATATCTCTAAAGTCTGTATAGATGTAGATGACCCCTATTGGTTTTGTCACTAGTACAAGATTGTAAATCTAATCAACATAGTCAATTGATATAATAAAGCCGACATACAATAGTTTCTTTAGTTCAACCTTGACTAGTAAAGCAATTTGTGGGTGCATTTTTCTTAACTTCTGCTTCATGGGTTTAGCACTTGGTTGTAGTGGTAGATGATGTAATACAATTTTAGGATCTATTCCAGGCATGTCAACGTATGACCATGCAAAGTTGATCATTCTTTGCACAAAGAAGTTGTGAAATTCAGGTTGCTCTGTTTCTGTCAAGGATGTTGCAAAGTAGACTAGTCAGGGATTCTCTTTAGTGCCTATATTGATTCCCACTATTTCTTCAACTAACATGGGTTAATTTTCCTAAGCAATGGGGAGAATGTTCAAACCTCCATCCTTAGGTGCCTTAGAGAGGTTTTCACCTTCGGGTGCATCCTTATTTTTTTCTTTTTCATTGTCTAAAGGTGCCTTTCAATTTTCACCTAGGGACTCGTCATTTTTATTTTTGTCATTGTTTTTATTATTTTTGTGACTAGAGGGTTGAATAGATTCCCCAAAATATACCATGTTATCCAAGTCTATGATAAATCTAGCCTTATGATCACCACTAGGTATACCTTCTTGTAGTCCTAGAGGAATTCAACGATTGCTTTGTCATTCTCAAAAATATCTAAGACGAGGGTGTCTTGTTGATCCCAATCAATAAGCTAGGGGTATAATAAAGGCATGTAATCATCGAAAGTATGAAAGTACAAAGGAGTCAGGGAAAAGGTTGAGTTGTTGACATAGCCACAAAAGTTTCTTACCATATCCTCTTTACTCTTTTGCTTGGACCTAGGTGGATTCTAAGGTGGGCCTATTGCCAAAGTTTGGTTATCCAAAATGGATTTTTCAGGTTCCCAAGAGGCAGGATCAAGAGATTCCCAATAGTAATGTTTAAACCATTCCTCTTTTATCAAAGTCTTTGGTGGACAAGAATTCAATGGATTTGACGAGGATTTCAACATTTGGTCAAGTTATCTAGATAGTTTATCAAGGTTCATGGAAGAGGTGGAGGATAGGGAATCCCACTCATATTCATTAGAGTTAGGGGAATCACAATAGGGTTAGTCATATGGCTCATTGCATATCTCAATAACTTTAGAAGCACTTAATTCCTCTAGTAAAGGTGATGTGGTGCTAGAAATGCCTATATGAAGCAGTTGAAACCCAAGCCCTAGGCCTTTCGACCACTTAGAAATGATGATAGGTTAAATCCTCCCATTCTAATGTAAACCTAACCCACTATTTCCATCATATACTTTACTTTGCATTATGGTAAAACCTTTTCCATATTGTTCTATGGGTATCTAAGCAGGTGGAGGAGGTTCTTCATTGTCTTCTTTGTATAACTAGGAGGTCACATCTTCTTCATTTATTGCTTCCTTAGTTCCCCCCATTTTTTGAAAGTCAATGTGGGAGGGACATGTATAGTGACCACTGATTGTCTCCTATCTATTGTTGGTAAACCATATGACTTTGGAGGAACCAAACTGCTAACACAATAAGATGCCTTCATGTGAAATTCTCCACAGCCCTTATCTTGGATTTTGACCTTAGGAGTGGTAGTTGGTAATGAGGAAGGGGAAATTTTCGAAAGAGTAGATGGATTGACATACCAGGATGAATTGGATGATGAAGCTTCTTGGTTTACACACACCTGGTGGTGGGGTATTTCTCGTAGGTTAGTGCAATATTGGAAAGGGTCTAGGTCACCATCTATTGTAATCTCAGTGCCATTGTAGGGGAATTTAAGACATCGATGGTATGTGGAAGGAACTTCCTTCATAGCATGTATCTAGGGTCGGCCTAGCAAAAGGTTATATGGAAGGACGAGATCCAAGACTTGGAAATTGGTATCCAGAATAGTAGGACCAATTCTAATGGGAAGTGTTACAATTCCTTTAGATTTTCATTCTTTGTCATCATATTCCTTGATGACTATTCTCTTAGTAGCATCCACACATGCCTCTGAGAAGCCTAACACCTTAACCAAATTCAAGGTACAAATATTCAACCCTACTCCTTCGTCTACCAAGACTCATCTAAATTTTGTTTTATGAACAAGAAATTCTAGGTGTAAAGGGTCATTATGATTTGTCTTTTCAGTTGCATAATCTTGTTCGGAGAAGGTATCATGATGATTTTTGGTTAGGTAACCTACCATCTCTTGGAAATAATTGACATCAAGGTCATTGGGGGCAGTCATTCTTTGTAAAGCTTTGTCTAAAATAGACCGGTGTTTAGGTGAGATGCACAACAATTCTAAGATAGAGATTTGCGCTGGGGTCTTCCCCAACTGATCAAGTAAGTTATATTGAGCCTTGGAAGTCTGTGTTGATTGTTGTGTTGGAAATAGCTAAAACGTAAATAAATAGAACCATCTCACTAAATATCTACACAATTCCATGCAAGAACTTGATTGTCCTTCTCCATTTCGCCGTTGTAGTATAATTTCCCTCATATTTCTATGTGAAACTATAGCCTATGATAGTGATTCAGCAAAATATCAAAGATTAAACAGTTGATTGCTTCCAAAATTCATATGATTTCGGGAGTAAAAATGATGAAGATCAAGCCAATTTATAGAAAACGGGGTTTTCAAATGACATGCTCATATTGAAAGATAGATGGATGATTTAGATTAAAAGATTCAACATGAATTGAGATTAGTGTCAATAGCGATATGAGTGATAAAGCATAAAAGGTAGAGATTAAGATTAAATAATAATTTAATCTTTAGTTGAAAGTATTTGAAAATTAGAAGAATAAAGATTGCATGTAAAGGATAAAGATGGAATAGAGGAAATGATCTATTTGAATGAATGAATGAATTAATTAATTAAATAAATTTATTTAATTAATATAAGTTTGCATGAAAAAGAATTAAAAACTAAATAACTAACTAGTTAAGACAAAGAGTCTAGTTTTCAAAGAAAATCAGACATTAAATCAAGAGATAACTGATTGATTTAATTAAATCTTGACTTAAGTGGTAAACGAATAATTAGATAAGTGATTATCCAATTATAGAAGAATATGCCAAGAATAATTATTTTTATGAACTAAATGATTATTTAATTCAACATTTGAAATTTGAGGATTAAATTAAATAAATTGATTTATTTAATTGACTAGAGAAAAGGTTTAAAGAATAATTAAATAATTAAAGTGTTTATTTAATTATATTCAAAAGTGTGATAACGATAAATTAAATAATAATTTATTTAATTTAAGAAAGGGGATAAAGTCAATTAGCGACATAATTAAATAAAGAATATTTATTTAATTAATCAGAATTGAATAAAGATAATTATGAATTAATTAAATAATTAAAGTTATATAATTAATAGAGGAATAAAGGTTAAAATGACCTAATTAAATAATTAAAGTTATTTAATTAATAGATGAGAAAGGACTTTAGAAAATAATTAAATAATTAACATTATTTAATTATGACAATGAAGGTACGAATTATAAAGAAGTTGAAGTCGCAAGCCTTGACCAATTTCTAGTGTCTACAATGACTGTGAGTTCCAACCTATCCTTTGTTGATCACCATGCTTTCTCTCTAAATCACCAAAACTAATCTGGAGTCGTCCATCTCCTCAAAAATTGTCACAAAAGTGCTATTGTCCAAAAAGGTACCTAAAACAGTTTCCTTTACTTGTCACCCTCATGAGGAATCTCATGATACTCATCATAATTCCAAAAAATCTATTTCAATGTATCATCATCAAGTCCATCGACCCAATCAACTTTAAATTTTGAGTCTTCAAATTTCTTCTCCACTGCAACAACAATTTCCCTCAGCTAACCGATGTCTATGATTTCCCACCTCATGTCACATCTAATGTCCAACAACCTATCCATGAGTGTTGACTAACTAGTATCTCCTTCTTTCATGATTTTATCAAGTCTCACCTCTCAATCATCTTTTATTTCTCCCAATGATTCAAGTCTCAAATCCAGAGGTAAACTTTTATCAATTAGTTTTACAATAATATCCTCAAAGATTCCTGCTTGTTCCCATATCTCATGAATTCACTTGAGCATAGTTATTATTTGTTCAATGAGATTCTGTATTTTAAAAAAAGACACATTAATATCCTTTTAAATATATTCAAGGCTCTCATCACCCAAAATCTGTGAATGGACCAACTCTTCAATATAAATTTTAGCAATCACCTTCAGCTTTCCCAAGTACTCCCTGAGCTTTTCTTCCTCTTCCCACCATTTCCTTATATATTCTTCTACTGTTTTAACCAAAGCAAGGCTTGCATAATAGTGTTTAAAACCTTCATCTAGATGCTTATCCATGTCAGCCTTGAAAACTTTGAACCAATTGTCAAACCAAGTGTTTTTTTTCATTTCACTCAACCCATCCACCTCCTTGTGGCTCATCAAAATAGGGGTCTTTGATGGTTTCAGATACTTAGAAGTGGATCATGTAATTAACTCTGTAAAAAAATATTTCATTTTTCCAACTTGAGCCTTAAGCCCATCTTTAGCTTGCTTATCCTTGATTAACCTAAGTGACTTGGTGGTGGTGGAAACAATATCAATCAAGTTTATCTATTGATTTCTTGTATGTTTTCCCAGGTTGACAATGCTTATCTAATAATATTCAACCTTAAATTCTCTATCATCCTTATCAACAATAGGGGTAGCAATTTTTGCTATCAAATCTCCCTCATCAGTCAACTTTGTGGAATGCACAACATGAGGTTTCTTTCTTGATTTTAATTTGTCAATCTCCACTACCATCATATCCCATGTCACAAGTTGAGCTTTCACTTGTTTTCTCTTTTCTAGATTTAGCTTGAGCCAAGTGGGAGCAGCCAGCTAAGTAGTCACTTGTTGAACACTAGGAGGTGTTAAGGATACAGGTGTAGAAGAAATTACCTCAACTGTTTGCTGAGAAGAAGTATTTTGTTGATCCTCTTGCTCTTTCTGTAACTATTCATGCTCTAGTCTCTCATTTTGGGCTCTAATCTCTTCTATCTTCTTCATTTCTTTCTCTTTCCATGTAGCCTCCTCCTCATCTTTCAACCTCTATTCCAACTCTTTTACACGAAGTTCTCCCTTTGTAGCTTTTTCTTGTTCAACTTTCTCCTTTTGTTCCAATTTTAGTGCAAGAGCCTCTTCTTCATCTTTCTTCATTTCCTGAACAACTTCCTTTTTTTAGGCTAGCTCTTCTATTTTCTTCCTTTTATCTTCTTCTTCTTAAGTCAACTATTCAATAGCTAGTCTTTGGGAACTTTCCACTATTTCATCCCGCTCTTTTTCCTTCAAAACTTCATTCATTTCCAATTCCTCCTCATATAGGCTGCCAATCTCAAACCTAGTTTCTTATTCTCCAAGTTCTTCAACTCTTTCTAGGTATTCCTCCCATTCTTCCCTTTCTCCTTCCTAAGATGGAGTTCTTTCAGAGTCTGAAGGAGGTGAATCTATTAGATTAATCATGGGAGGTATCTCATCTTCAATAGTTGTTATTCCTAAAGTTGATGGTAGAGTAGGAGTGGCATCTCAATTTGTGAAGGGACAACAGATAGAACTTATTCAATAACTTCTTCTCTAGGATATACAATAGCCAAAGGTGTGGCACCAAGACCTGAAACAAACCTAGCAATAGTTGCCTCATAAGTGACTTTAGCTTTCTACAAAGTTTCATCAATTTATTTCAACAAAAAATATTCTTCTATTAGGGGAGCCTTTTCCATAGTTTCCTCTTTTGTTACAACACCTTTCCTCAATCTCTTTATTGTTTTGTCTTAGTGGAAGAAGTAGGTTCATTGCTACAACCTCTTTTCTTTGAATCCTTAACTCTTAGTTGCTTTAACTGAAGCTCGATCCATTTCAAACTTCTTTCCACCAGTACCTATGATATTTTAATAGTCTTAGTTTCCTCCTTTTCCATCCAATTGATGGGCTCGAAATCCTTAGTGGCTACATATCCATTTCAAATTGGGAATCAAGTGTGATCCCATCATTAGTAGTGCCTTCCAGAATATCCATTTTAACCTCAAAATATCTCATATGGGGAATCGTTAATCTTTTATACCCCCTTTTTCTCACTTCAAATTGATCTTGAAGGTTGGCTGAAAATTCCTCAAGAAGTGGATGATGATGGGGAAATTGAGAAGCATACAACCCATACATTTTTCTCCTTGGATCAAATAATTTCCTATAAGTATGCTATTGGAAATTTAGGGATTGAAATTCTTCTATTTCTTTTTTAGCTACTATTGAAGAAGAACAAGAATAAAACCCCAATTGCATTGGGAAAGAATGGAAAAAAGTCTTATGTTGTGTAGAAAACTTGGCATTTATGTCCACGGCCTTATGAGCAAACTCCATCACTACCCATCTATCACCACAACATCTTGGTAGTTTGAAAGGGTGACCATCATAGCTAAACAATCTAAAATAGGTGGACTTGGGGTATTGAATAAACCAATATCCCCACTCTCTGATGAATTCTATAGCATCTTGTGATAATCTAAAACCAATGTCACCTGTGAGCTGATTAATAATAACATACAAAAATGCATTGTTGACTCTTTTGAAATGTTTCTCTACCTTCTTCAGCTCTAGTTGGTCATAATATTCCCAGACCTTCTTCTGATCTAGACAATTATCCATAGACCCTTCTATATTCAACCCAAGAAACTATCACATCCTTGTAGCACAATAAATGACATATGAAGACATATAAAATGTCTTGGTTTCTGTTAATTTTAGGAGTTGATCATGAATATTATCAGAAATAATCTGGCCCCAATCTAAGAATTTATTTCCATCTAGAATTAGTTGAATGGATGGAAACATCCAGTGTTCAAAGACACGGGAGTTTTGTTTTCCAAATACTTTGGACAACAATGTGATCATATACCCTATATCCTCATAAAATTTTGACCTTTTGGGATTAGTTGGAAACTTCTTTAGTGACTTCTTCTCTATCTTAAGCCACCATTTGTTGATATTTTTTTTGTTCCCTTACGCATCCTTTTCCTAGAGTTGAAGTGCCTTAGGCTCATTCATAATATTGAGATTGGAATAAGGAGGAGGGTTAGAAACATGTATGATCATTGTTTGGGTTAAATCAATTATTACATTTCCCTATGCATCAATGCATTGCCTTTGAGTAGGATTGTATGCTTGTGCAGTAGTCAAGATAAATTCGGGACATTGCAAAATAGTGGGAAAACTAGCTACATGAGCTAACCCAGACTCTACAATCCTCTTTTCCCTCGAGGTATCATCCTCTGAAAGGAATCTATGTGAAACTAGTCCAAATCAATGTGCCTCACAAGTGTATCTATGGTATTCATAACATTAGACTCAAACTTAGATGGTATTGGGTTCCCTTGGAACTTATAATTCATTGTTAGAGGCACTTGTTCTAGCTTCAACCTCTTGGCCTTTGTTCCCTTTGATGTTCCTGTAGTAGGAACTTTCTCCTCTATGTCATACATTTATTAATTATCTTGCACTACTGACAATTATTAGATAAAGAAAAGACATGTGAAAAGCAATTTTAACAAAGAAATTCAATCAACATTAATTCAAGCTAAATTCCTATCCAACAAGTTAATTGAGCAACTTCTAGTTTTGGGTTTAGGACAAGACCAAGAAATTGGCCATTTAAAGCATAAAACTGAACTTTGTCAAAAGTTGGGATTGGGTTGTGACTCGACACCTATATCCAATTCAATGTTCAATTTTGAGACAAGAAAAAACACACAAGGGAGAAAAGTAGAAGTTGAGATTGGGATAAAAATAGGAACTTACACCTTGAAGGATGCAAGGTAATAGTTCCTATCTAAAACCCAACTCCAAAACACAAAGAAAAAGACAAGGAAAAGTGCAGGGATCAGGATTGGAACATGGATAGAAACTTATACTTTGGAAAGTAACAAGTGTCAGTGCCGGTGTGAAACCTGAACCTGCACAATGAAGGAAAACCATGACTTAGGAGAAAAAGAAACAATTACTAAGACCCGAACAAGAACACCAAGGACAAAAGAAATAGAAAGGGGAGCCCATTTTGACCAAAACAAAATGGAGTGGTTATGCAAGGATTAACAATTGGCCACTCAACTGTGAAAATGGCTTACCCATTTTCAAGATACTGAAGAATTTAGTCATCTAGAACCTTTGGTTTATGAAAGTTTTAACTCAAGCATGATCAATTATAGTAAACAAGGTTGAGCTAGAATCTCAAATGTAAATCAACAATAACAACTTTGAATCTAAGTGTGTGCATGCATGGTGCATCTCTTTCCCTAAAAACTCCACCTACCCTTGAACAACTGTATTAAGATCCAAGCTATGTGAGTTGAGCCATTTTAACTATCATGCAATGATATCCCGAGCATGTCTTAGCTACCAGCTAGGTGTCTATAGTCCCAATGAAGATACCTCTAGTTCTCTCAAAGAATTTTTCTATTGTCATCTAGGAATTCATAGCCCTGATAGAGATGCTTGAATTACCCTTATCATATTGAGTTTTCCATCTTTATGTTTTTCTTTTCTTTTCTTTTTGAATGGAATTTACTTAGATAAATTATTTTCTTATATTTCATCAATACTTAGATGTAATAACCTGAAATTAGGGTTGAGAACTATGATGAACCTCATGATAGTGTTAAGGACTCATATTTTTCACCTGAATCATTAATACAGTCACCCTAAAACAAATAAGCCATTACGGAAATATATGATTCTATCTAGTATGTGACAGATTTAATTGTGGTTTATGAGATCACTTACAATAAACCTATTTGTTCCTAACCTTTTATACTATTATTAAAATGGACATAAAACATAAATTGTCTTGAAACGAAAGAGCTCGACAACATACCTAAAAATACGTAAAATAATTTCTCTATCATAGTACCATTATTATACTTTGAATAACTACCCCTTCACTCCAAAATGGAGAAAATGAAGGTCCCTAGAATAAAAAGAAAAAGGAAAATTAAAAAAAATAACAATAACAAAAACAAAAAATAAAGGAAGCACAATAAACAAACAAATAGACCATAAAATGAGAAAACAACTAATTGCATTTATACAATTAGATGGATGATCAGACCTTCATGGGCCAAAATAATGTTTGAGAAACTGGCCATTGACATGCAATGGGAGAGGTTCTCTTCTCAAAGTGCTTACCTGGAAGGAATTATCACCAAGGATTTCAGTGATCATCTGATATGGACTCAACAAAAGTCATTCAAAATTTTTGTGATCACCCTTCCTTTATGTGGATTTGTCCCATAACAACACAAGGTATGATATTTTGAAGGCTTTAATTTTGGCTCTTTTATCTAACTAGCATTTGACAACAACTTGATGTTTAGAAAACTACTACAAATTAGCATCTCTTTGTTCTTCCACATTGAGTAAACTAGTTAATCAAATCTCTATCCTATCATATTTAGAGTAAAAATATTGCATAAATCGGAGGACATGTATCTTTAGATGGATATGAAAGACTGGGTCTTGGCTATAGAATAACTTAAATGGTGAGTTTCCTAAGGCGACTTTTATTCTAGTCCTATCTGCTTATAAGGTAAATCTTAGATGTGTGTGCCAATCCCTAGGATTACTTTCTAGCAACTTATTAATTACCTCCAATAGATTTTTATTAGTAGACTCTACTATTCCATTACCCTATGGATAGTAATTAGAAGAGTATTTCAACAAAATTTTATGTTCATACACCCATTGAATAAATTATGCAGAAGAAATGACAGGGCCATTATCATATTCTAGGGAAAATGTGATGCAGAGTAGGGAAGATAAGTTCAACACAACCTTAATCAAACATTTTTTCCAATCCTAGAACATAACTTGGTGGGTTTCCCTCACAATCCTTCAATTCCTCTAGTAGTACTTCAAATAGGTGTTTTCCAACATAACTCTTAGGGAAAACCTAACATCCCAAATAGGAACACTGTTATATATACCCTTTATGCCATTTGACAACATATCCAATTTGTAGATGGGGTCACTATTGTTCTAACCCCTCTATTGTTTGTCGTTCATGACAAAGTCACAAATGGTGCTATGGTATTTACAGGTCCTCTTATACTTACATTGAATAATTGATGCACCTTATTGATGGAATTCATGATATGTTGGTCATGATTCAGAGGTTACAGAATCTTGATGCTACTTCACTTTTAGATATTCATTTGAGATGTTTATGATGATTCAAGTTTTTCATGTTGATATTACTCATGTGGCTTCAGGTTCAGATGTTTGAATTCAATATATCTTTAGATGGTTATGGTTGCTAACAGTGTGATAAAGAATTATTACAGGTCATTCAAGATGATAATGCAACAGGTTCAGGATATTCAGTATGACAGGTATATTATTTCAATTGATATTTGGTTTGGCATCTATATCATCTTGGCATCTTTCTATCTTCATGGTATCAATGGTTATGACTTGTTGATTGATAAATATGGCTTCAAGAATTATGGTATTATCACTATGACCTATCTTAATAAAATTCTTTTTCAAAGGTCATCTATTTTAAAGGCATATAGGAATCGTCATCTAAAATGAAGTAAACCCTATTGGGTTTCCTTAAGAATTCTCTTGAGGTGATATTATTCCTATTGATCTCTAAATTTATTGACTTTGTGTAAAGTCTTGTGAAAGTAATGTCTAGCATATTATGGTGGGAATTCGATAGCCTTCTTATATCATTATCTTAGTCGGCATTTTTGAAAACTTGGACATGGCACAATGTTTAATGTGTATCGATTACTTTGCTTTTAACTTTGAGTAAAGGCATTTGGAAATAACCTTTGGCAGCAACCATTACTTTTATTTCAATAGCTGGTGATGTGGCAATTATCATGTGCTCGACATCCATTGTGAAAGGCTTTGACTGCGGACTTCAAGCATTATTATAGTTTCAAATGAATCGACAACAATGATGCAATAATCAAGATCATTATTGTGACGGCATATTTGGTAAAAGGTTTTTGATAGCAGATTTAAAATCATTATGATGTTTTTTTAAAAAGTATTTGAAATAGCTTTTTGCAGACTTGAAATTTAATTATGATATTGAAAAGTCATCGAATGACTTGGTGAAAGAATAGGGAAAATGACTTTGCATTTTAATTGTGAATAGGGTTTGGAACCCTAACCGCCGCCATGGATCCTTTGTAATTGATAATTCACAGTGTTTTAGTTGGCTGTAATGGCATTATCAGGGAGAAATTCACAGTGTTTAAGCATGATGAGTATGGCTGATTTGTTTCATGATTTTCTTTGGCTGAAAGCTTGAATATAGAAGGATATTCGATGGCGTTACTCAGTTGGGTTGGGGTATGTGTAGGATCATGATAGGCCAAAAAGTGGCAATATGATGCGTATTGTGGCTGATGACTTTTTTTTTACCCAAAATTGATGAAATGAAAAGGGTTTTTAAAAGATATTCTTAGCTTCCCACCAATATAAATTATGCTTTACTTTGAATTTAACAAGTAATTATTATTCATTTTCTATTCAAATTATGACTAAAGTCCTGATTGATAGACTGATTGAAAAACATCTTTAGATTTCAAATGGTATCACATTTTTTGAATCCAAAACATATGTCACATTCTATGCTTTGCATACTATAGGATTAAAAAAAGAAAAATTGAATTTCATGAAGTTTTGACTAAGTTAAGGTGGTCAGACATACAAGTTTTTTATATTTTTTAATAGTTGTAATAAAAAAATCATAATTAATTATTTACTTGGAAAAACATTACAAAAAAATATGCATCACATTAGGACATGAGTCCTCTACTTATATGTAAAATCTTATAAAAAAATATTATCATTTTATTGTAGTCAGGGAGGTCAGACATACACCTACTTATTTTTTCCTTGAAATTTAAGTATTACTGCATTGAAATTTCAAATTTTACCAAATAAATTTCTTTTTTAAAAAAAAAAACCTAGTAGTTTAGAAACTACATTCAATTTGCTACATATTCTATTCTTACATATTTTTGAAATAATATAGATAACTTATTCAAATTTTTACATCAAGTTGCCTAACTTTGATTTTTCTTATTTTTTTGCCACTTAAGGGCCTATTTTTTCCATGATGATCCTGCACATACTCGTTGGTAAATACTTCATTATAGTTTCATCATGCATTTCTTTTTCAGCTTCATGCACATACATGTATTATCTATTTCATTTGGAAATCGGCTTTATGGCAATTTTTGTTTCATTCTGCTGAAATGATGAAAAGATTTGGTGGGTTCAGATAGGATATCATGCATTTCATTTCTATTTCTTCTTGCAATATGGGTTTGTGAGTTTCAGTTGATGGGAAGTCATGCATTTTGTGAAATTTGTCACTATCTTTGTGGATTCAAAATGGACTTATTTCATACATTACAGAAATTGATGGTAATCTACGTATGGTGTTTTTGAAAGAGGAAAATTATATTACTTGTTCATATTTCTATACTTTTAGATCTAGGTTTTGGTAATTTCTTGCAGTTTGAAAAGGGAACATTACTTGAAATATTTTGGTCTGCTTTTTGAAATGGCCTTCTATACAGGCATTACATAAGACTTTCTCCATCTGTTGATCATCATTCTACTAGTTCAGTTTTCTAAAAACAACATGAGGGTTTCAGATTGTATGATATTCTTTAAATTAGAAATAATGTTCTTGATATATATATAGTTACAGTTTTTCGTCACTGTGGCTGGATGATGTGATTCTATGATGTTATTACATGTAGTTGTATAAAAAATGAAATGTTGAAAAAGCTCTATTATTAAAAATTGAAAACATGTTACAAAGCATTGATGTAAACCTTATTTATTTAATATTTTTAGGATTCATTGTGTTGAATCTTTAGGGTATTAGATAGAGAGGTATGAGTGAGCTTATCTGAGAAACAGAGAGATCCTCTATATTATTGTAATTCTAAAATCTAAGTAAGGGGTTGGTGCTCCTTGAGTTGGCGCTCAGAAATTAGCCTGTAAGGCATTGTTAATAGTGGTTTTTGAAGATTAAGCCAGTAATGAAGTTTAGGAGTACTTTTTCTACCCCAGGAGGGTTTTCCACTCGGAAAATCCTTTGTCTTATGGTCTCTTTTTTTTGATGTCATAATGCTTCTTGATTGTGATAATTTTGTGAGTGATAGTTTTTATCATTCTGAACATTATTGAATGTTAGTTCCTTCATCTCTGCAAATATTTATTTTAAATGTCTTGCATAAGTCATTGTTGAAGTGTCTAATTCAAAAGGAAGCATAAAATTACTCATTTGATTCATAGCTCAAGAATTGTTATAATTTTCTAAAGGTGTTTCTTATCTCAATACCTTTCTTGTGTCATTTAGTTGCACTATTATTGTAGTGTCTTATAAAGATGCATTCAAATCAGTTGTTTAAGAAGTGAATCAATAATGTTGACCTTCATTTGCACAGTCTTATGAGTTGCACCTACATTTTCATCATGCTTTGATTGTTAATCAATGCCAGTCACAATTGTTTTGGAAAATGTAAGATATCTCACTCAGATCATATTTGCATAAGTTGTTTAATGGACTGAGTTAATGTTGTCATATCTTTATTTACCCCTTTCCATGAATGCTCTCAAGGTGATCACTTTTCTCTGTTGTCATTAAAAAAGAAATCATATTTAAAATTCTTTGTCGAAGTTTAGAAAAAGGTTCATACATTGATTCACCCCCCCTCTCAGTGTTTGTCGATAACTCTAACAATCACTTGTAATGAAGCCCTGAACTTTGGATTTCTCTCACTTAATTTAGGCCTAATTATTTGACTTGGCTAGGTAGCAATAGGTTTTTCTTAACTCCAAGCTTTGAATCTTCTCTCCAAGGCCTTAACATGCCATATGGGGTCTAAATAATCAATTTCCAACCACTAGAACAACAATAGCTTTCCCACAAAACCCTAAGTCTATTGAACTCTTAAGCCTAATACATGATGATATTAGGCTAGGGTAGCAACAAAACTTGCACCCAACTCCATCCCTTGATCCTACAACATTGAGAAAGAAAAATACACCCTACCTACATCCATTCCACTGAGTTTTGAGGCCTTTTCACTAGTGGAATGGAAAGAAAACCATTTTTTTTAACCCAAGCTCACCCTACCTAGGGTTTCATGCCAATTATAGTAAATTTTCTCTAATTCACTCCAAACTTAATGAAAATAGATGAAATCCAATGACACAGATAGAAGATTCAAGACATTATCAATTCCAATTAGTTTTAGATCATTCCTAGGCCATACTAAACTATGTACGGGTCAAACCAAAATAGTGGTTTACAAATTTTATGAGGAAGGAAATTTTATTTTTCTTCCTCTCCCCATACTCAATGGGTTCGGTCGAACTCTATGGTTCGGCTGAACCACCTTTTATGTTCGACTGAACCCTAAAACACAAACAAAAAATATATATATTTTAAGGGGTTTGGTCGAACATGGGTTCGACTGAACCCCCTCAAATAAGGCATAAAAAAATAATCTGAAATTGTCACTGTCTTTTTTTCGCTTTTTCTGCTTTCCCTGTGCTCTGTGCGTGGGGCAAACGACGAACATGAACATCAAACGGTGAACGGAAAACTCGAATTCATCTCTCTGGTGAATGGAAAACTCGACTTCATCTCTCCATAGTTCATCAACCCAACTTGCATATCTCACAGGTTTGTCAAATTCGAATTTCATAGACTTCAAAATGTGTTTTTTTATTAAAATTCTAAACCCTAAATGCAATTTTTTTCAAATTTGTTGATTTGAAATTGCATTTTTTTGAAATTTTCTAAAGCCTTTTCAACATACACTATTTCTATGATACATTTCCTGTCAAAAAATTAGCATGCCCTGTCTATGCTTCCACATTTTGCATACATTTCTACCAGGGCACCTCCAATTTATTTGAGGCATTCTATCAAATAGTTCATGGTAATTTTTGATGGAGTATGATAGAAATAGTGTTTATATTGTATGCACCCTATATCAAACAATTCATTAACAAATTTATTTGAGGCATTATATCAAACAGTTCATGGTAATTTTTGATGGAGTATGATAGAAATAATGTTTCCATTGTATGCACCCTATATCAAATAGTTCATTAACAAATTTATTTGAGGCATTATATCAAAAACACTATTTCTATCATACTCTGTCAAAAACACTATTGGAAATTTATTTGAGGCATTATATCAAATAGTTCATTAACAAATTTATTTGAGACATTATATCAAACAGTTCATGATATAAAGTTTAGGGTGCATACAATGGAAAATTGGATAAAATTATTCATATTTTTCCTTTGAGTCTTATGACATTACTGGGTTATCCACAATAGTGGTTTACAATTTTGGCCAAATTGGACACTAAAATATTTTTTTCTAACTAAATCTTCACTTTCGAGCACCTATAGCGGCTAAACTGTGAGGAATTTGAAGATGATGCAAACTAGAGTTTTGTGATATTTTTTCTGTACATTATAAATATATTTTTTCAAAATTTTTGGAATTAGATTGCACCTCTTTTTCCATCTCCCTCGAAAACTAGTTTTTTTCAGAAAACATCATTTTTAAGGAGTGATGCTCACTGTATAACGCATAAATTTTTTTCCATGAAGGATAAAATTCTAATTCTCTCAAATTTAGATTTGTAACTCCAATAGATAGTGCTTCCACTTGGTTAGATAGTTTTTTATTGAATATTTTTTCCTTAATCAAGTTTCGAAGTCAAACCAATTACAATTCAAACATAGGTGGATCGTAGGGTATGTGCAGGATCATGATGGGCCAAAAAGTGGCAATATGATGGGTATGTGGCTAACGACTTTTATTATACCCAAAATTGATGAAATAAAAAGGGGTTTTAAAGGATATTATCAACTTTCCACCAATATAAATTATGTTTTACTTTGAATTTAATAAGTAATTATTATTCATTTTCTATTCAAATTACGATTAAAGTCCTAATTGATAGGCCGATTGAAAAATTCTATAGCTTTCAAACGGTATCACATTTTTTGAATTCAAAACATGCATCACATTCTATGCTTCTCATATTATAGGATTAAACAAAGAAAAATTGAATTTCATGAATTTTTGACCAAGTTAAGGTGGTCAGATATACGAGTTTTTATATTTTTTAAAATTTGTAATAAAAATTCATAATTAATTATTTACTTGGAAAAAAATTACAAAAAATATGCATCACATCGGGACAGAGTCCTATACTTATATATAAAATATTATAAAAAAATATTATTATTTTATTGTGGTTAGGGTGGTCAGACAAACACCTACTTATTTTTTCCCTGAAATTTAAGTACTAATGCATTGAAATTTTAAATTTTCACTAAATAGATTTTTTCTTTTTCTTTTAACAAACCTAGTAGTTTAGAAACTAAATTCAATTTTCTATAGATTCTATTCTTACTTATTTTTAAAATAATATAGATAACTTATTCAAATTTTTATGTCAAGTAGCCTAATTCTATTTTGTCTGAATTTTTTGCCACTTAAGGGCCTATTTTTTCCATGATGATCCTATACATACCATGTATACCATGTAATTTTTTTTGTATGTATCAAAATTCATTTTTTTCTTTTTGGTTGGATCAAGGACTTCAATATCTGATGCATTCATATTTTTCAAAAAAATTGATAATCTTCTATTTTTCCACATGTGCAAAACAGAGAGCTTTTTTTTGGTGAAAAATCTACATTCACAAGAAATAAAAAATAAATATAATAATTAAATTAAATTTATTTAAAATTATACTTTTTGGGAAAATTATAATAAGGACTAAATACTTACAAAAAAATAAATTAAATGAATTCATTTGATCCCCCAAAATGTAAATCAAAAGTGGTTTTTTATCAACATTTTGATAGGTGTAAAGGAGACTTCGTGATAAGTATGGTTTAAAACTAGCAGGGTTCTATCCAAGGGGGTTTGATCTAAGGTAGTTTTATCAAACCCTCTTCATTTGGAATGATTTAAATGGAACTTTTAAAGTCTTAAATCATTATATTTTGTAGAAATATGTGATTTTAGCAAAAATTAGAATCTCCCAAAAATTGTAAACGAGCTTTGTGGGATCACCCTACTCCAAAAATGGTTGGTGAACTAAATGTATGAATCACATTATGGTTCTTAGATCATGATCTTCACATTATATATATTTTACATAATGGTTCATCTTATTATGTTTTACAATTTATATACATTTTACATCATGCTTTCAAATTTTATAAATAAAAATTCTTGAAGCTAATTAAGGCTTTGAGTTGGGAAACTTTAATATTATTGCTCACTCTTAATCTATAAAAAATTGAATTAATTGAATTATTTTTGGTTCAATAAGGTATTTGGGAATGGTGGATTGAATAATTAGGGCTTTACAATGGTTTTTTCATGAGTGGGTATGGATAATTTGTTACATGGTTTCAACTTAATTTTTTGTTTTGTGAAATTTGGATTGGTCTTTGTTTTTAATTAATTGAATAAATTTAGAGGAAAGAAACTAGATTGTTTGAATGAAATGTATAATAAAATATTTCTATTAGGATTAGAAGGAATGAAGGTATTATTAAATTTTCTATTTTACAACTCAAAAGAGAATAAAGAAAAGGGTGTGCCTTGTTTGTTGTTAATTTTTATTTAGTAAAAGTGAATGAGAACCATTCAAATGAAAATAAACCTCCATTACAAAAGTCTTAGGATGTCTAAATCCTAGAATGAATTCCTCATGTTTCCTCCTAAATGGGTGTTTTATTTTTTAATAGAGTTCATGCATGAATTAGCCCCTATATCTAGAGATCCCTATCAAACAAACACTTCATATTTGCATGAATTAAAGGATTGAACCTAAATGACATTTTAAAGAAAGGATTTATATGTTCTAGTGTCTTGTCATGGGATGCTCCAACTATTTTTATGAAAAAGAAAGATAAGACACTTTTCCAAGTTGTCTTGATTATGTATGTTCAATAAATAAACAATTAACATTAATATCCACCACCTAAAATAGATGACTTATTTTACTAATTGAGAGGGGTGGCCATATTTTAAAAAATAGGTCTAATATTCAATTACAATTAGCAAAGAATAAAGGAGGAATACATTCATAAAACTACATTTAGAACTAGGTATAGGACATCAAAATTATATGTTTGAGGAAATGCATATAAGATAGCCATATACAAAATAGTACAAAAGAAAGAGAAAAAATGTAAAGAATGCATGCTTGTAATCTATACTTGAGAGCATTAAAATTTTGAAATTAAACATAAAGAATAATAGGATTTATAAATTAAATACATGAGGCTATTTTATAATACCAAAAAAGACTATTTTAATGTTTAAATTATTTATATTTTAATTTTAGGGTAAATACTTTTGGTTGAATTTATGAATTAGAAATAGAAATTTTGAAAGGGCCCCACCCTTTTACAAAGACCAATAAAGAGACAAAAAATGATCAATCATATTGGCATGGAACAACAACAAGAAAAATATAGTTGTAAGTTAGAAAAATAACATCCAATTAGAAATAATCCACCAATAGTGGCAATGTATCTAAAAAAGAGGGTCATTTTCCAAAAAAACATTAGTAGATCTATCATTTCACAACTTGAATCCAAAATTCTTCAAAGAACTATATCTTATTGTGAACCTTATCCTTTTCCATGAATTCAAACCTAGTTTAGGTTTGTAATGGAGTTTTCATCTTTAGTTTCCAAACTTGAGACCAAAGGGAATAAAGGGTTCCTATAATCTTCTAAACTTGAACCTTCTTCATATTTTTAAATTATTAGAAGAAATGCCAAGAGGTGAATGTTGCAATTCAAGAGAATGGTAGAGGCTATAGACATCCAAATTTGATCACGCCCATATGATCAAATTTACCTCTTTATTCATCAATTCGGTTAATATTAATTTATTTAATTAATATTACACTCCCACATAGGATTCTTAAAGTATTTAATTTAAACAATTAAACACTTTATCCGGTACCTTTCTCCTCTCTAAATTAAATAAATACACCAATTTATTTAATTTAGTCATTTTAATCATTTTGAATTAAAATCAATTTAAAATTCTTCTTTTCTCTCTCCTTGTCACATCCTCCATAATCCATTTCTAATTTGAATTAATTTAATTAATTCATATTTAGGGTGTGCATCCTCTTAATCAAGGATTAATGTCACATCCTCCTACATTTGCCACTTGTCTCTAATCTTCCATTAATTATCATAATCAAGTATTTACACAACTTTAATCAAAGTCATTATCCAGTTTTAGCACCACCTTTTAGTCAATCTTTCCATTTGCCTTTCTAGGCATTGACCCTCTTTCCCATGTGAATTTTTAATTCACTTTTATTCATCCTAGGTCTCTCTCCTCCCCATGTGAATTTTTAATTCACCTTTTATCTTTCCAAGGCTTCTAGAATATTTGAATTGTCACCTCATGCACATGTGACCAATTCCCACCTTTTAGGAGACCCTCTTTTATCCATTAGATTCTCCTATGAATGTGAATTTTTAATTCACATTTATTTCTCCAACCTCTTTCTTTTTTCCCATGGAGATTTTTTTGAGAAATTCTAAAATTCTTCAAGTATCATTTTCACTCCCACTTGGGGATAAGAAGTTCCTTTTTAAGGAAATCTTCTCACTTCCCAAGGTACTTAGAAGGTACTTGTCCTTCCTCCACATCATGTACCTCCCTTCCACATCACCTACACATCATCGTACCTTTATCCACTTCACATTTCATATGTCAAAATGTGAGGGCTTGTGAGTCCTCAAATCACCTTAGCCCTTCATCTTGACTTTGTTGGATAAATCCCAACCATTGAATTCTCTAGAAAATTCAAGTTTCTCTATAAACACCCCATCCTCTAAGGCATTTGGGGAGACTTAGCCATTTTCCATTAAATGTTTCCATTTTGTGCACTCATCTAGCTATCAATTTTATCCATTTACATTTTCCTTCAAACACATAGTCAAATCCTTCATTTAGCCACATCAAGAGCCATCAAGGAGCATACAAAGCACATCAAAATCAAGAGCCAACCAAGGAGTTTCAGTTGCAAAAGGGAGGTATATCTATTTAGCATCATTTAACACTTCTCTTTGCATTTACAAATTTCTTAGGCTAATCTTGAGGTGTTTCCTTATGTTTTTCTATTGCATTTTAGTTGCTTAGAATAGGTTAGACATTTTGATATCACATTTTTGGCATGCCCGATGGGACCCACAAGCGGGTTCCTATATTTCACGTTTGTTGTTGTTAAGTTTTTTGTAGGAATACGTCGCAGAAGGGCGACTACGCCCTCCTGGTTACCGCAGAAGGGTGACTGCGTCACTGATTTTCCGCAGAAGGGTGACTGCGCTCCTGATTTACTGCAGAAGGGCGACTGCACCCCTTGATTTTTTGTAGAAGGGCGACTATGCCCTCTGGGCTGAAATTTTTGTGCTAACACTTTTCTGCAGAAGGGCGTCTCTGCCCCCTGGCTCCAAATTTTTTGTGCTAACACTTTTCTACAAAAGGGCGATTACGCCCCCTGGCTCCAAAATTTCTGTCCTAACACTTTTCTATAGAAGGGCGACTACGCCCCCTAGCTCCAAAGTTTTATAGCTAACACTTTACTACAGAAGGGGGACTACGCCCCCTGGCTCCAAAATTTTTGTGCTAACACTTTTCTACATAAGGGCGACTATGCCCCCAGGCTTCAAAATTTATGTGCTAACACTTTTCTATAGAAGGGCGACTACGCCCCCTGGGTTAAAATTTTTGTGCTAACACTTTTCCGCAGAAGGGCAACTATGCCCCTGGTTTTCCATAGAAGGGCGACTGGGCCCCTGATTTTCTGCAGAAGGGCGACTGCACCCCTGATTTTTCGCAGAAGGGTGTTTACGCCCCTAATTTTTTGTAGAAGGGCGACTGCACCCCTGATTTTCTGCAAAAGGGTGATTACGCCCCTGATTTTCCATAGAAGGGTGACTACACCCCTGATTTTCCGCAGAAGGGCGACTGTGCCCCTTGGTTTACTGCAGAAGGGCGACTACGTCCCCTAGTCACCGTAAAGCAACACATTTTGGAAGGTAAAACTGTCATTTTAGCTTCAGTTTGTGCTATTTTTTAGGTACTAACCCCCCAACACTATTTCTTGCAACAATATTAGTGTTTTTGCTAACTTTTTGCAGCATATTCTTATGAAGTTGATGAAGAAAGTAGGATAAAACATCTAACATTTGCTTGCAGGGCTATCTGTTCACTCAGACTTTTTAAACTTTCCCTGCTGTTTTCGTTAATCTAAGAACATAGTTTAATTAGGCGGAGTAATATCCATTGCTTGTTGTGTCTATCTTTTTTTGTTACCCAAAGGGAGCATTAGCTTGTTTTCGCTTTCCCCTTGCACTTCGTGTGAGCATGGGGAGTAGTTGGAAACAATTAGTGCTTTCTTTCTAGTGGGACTTACTTAGGGATTTCATCACCCCAAGGGACGATTCCAACCACATGTACCGGTGGGGTATATAAAGGGGGGAGAGTGAAAGTTGTACCCCAATCTAGTCGCGTCATAATTGGCGGAGCGTTGAAGCTAGGGTGATACCTAGATAGACATGAAGAGTTGGTCTGAGCCCTTCAGTATCTCGCTGGGGTTCCCGACTCATGCTTGTGATGGGCTGGTGTTCACGGTTGTGCCTCACATACCGAGAGTATATTGAGGACTCCCTAGACACCTTGTGCATCCTAGATTAAGACCATGTTGGCCAATACCCCTAACACTAATCATAGGATTGTATTTTCTTGAAAGTGTCTTCTTGTGAGAAACCAGTAAACTTTTTGATGAATTGACCTTGTTATTGTCATTTAAAGTCCTTGCCATAGTCATTTTCATCAAACCACGCCCCTGATTTTCTGCAGAAGGGTGACTGCGCCCCTAATTTTTTGCAGAAGGGTGACTGCACTCCTATTTTTCTATAGAAGGGCGACTGCACCCCTGATTTTCCACAGAAGGGTGACTGTGCCCCTATTTTACCATAGAAGGGCGACTGCGCCCCCTGATTTACTGCAGAGGGGCGAATTTGCCCTCCTGAACACCCGAAATCGCCCCATTTGGATCTGTTTAGCCTCTAAACCATCATTTAATTATTCCCAACCATTACCTCATCATCCCAAGCCTCCGTTTTTGTCATTCTAAGCCTCCAAAAACCTCCACTTGATCAGTTTAAACCTCCATCTTATCCTTCCAAACCTTTGTTTAACCATTCTAAATCCCCATTCATTCTCCACAATCATCTTTAATCCATCCACTCATTTTAAATTTCCCCATAATCCATTCAAAATTCCATACCATCATCTAGTGAACATCAAGATTTTATCATTTACATCACCAAACCCATATCTCATAAACACCACCCATAATCAAACCGCCTTAACCTTGTGTTACAAAGTGGTTACCCAAATTGACCATAGCACTTGAATTTGATTATTAGTTGTTAACTTCGACCCCAAATCAATTTATGTCCATCTTGAGGTAAATTCAGTGTCGTAACTTATCATCCTTGGCCCAAATCAATCCATTTCTATCTTGAGGTGGATTCGGTGTCGTAATCATCCACTTAATCAATCAATGCTCTAGGTCACTAAAGGTAAATTTATTTGATTAAACTCAAGGGCCCTCAAATCTTTCATCATCCAATCATACCCATCTAATCATCCAAATCTATCAAACCCAATCGTTTAGTCAAATCATCCAATTACCTAATCAATCAAATCACATTCGTTCAATCACCACAATCCTATCCAATTCAATCTATCCAATCAAAATCCAATCCAATCCAATCTATCCAATCAAAATCTGATCCAATCAAAATCCAATCCAATCCAATCTATCCAATCAAAGTCCAATCCAATCCAATCTATCCACACAAGATCTAATCTAAATCCAAACCCCCCTCTCATCTCATCAAAATCGGATCTCATCCAATCACAATCGAATCATTCGTCAAAGACATCTTTATAATCCACCCATAACACACTTGCATTCCCGTTCAAACTAGGTCACAACTTAAGAAACAAATGGCACAACAACAAGGTCAAAATTCCCAAGGAAACATGACTCAAGACCTTAACAACAATACAAATCCCACCAATGGTGCAAATATTGTTCGAGATCCTAACAACATCCCCCAAGATCCTCATAATGGTACTTCATCGCACTCCAACACCGAAAATCAGAACAACTCACCACACGGTGAAGAGAGTATGGCTAATCAACTCGAACTCACGCTTGAAGAACATTTTAGTAATCCCGCCAATGTACAAATAACTGACCGTCTGTTTGAAAAACATGGGGAAGAAATTTTGGCCCACCTAATTGAGAAGGGTATCAAACCTCCCTCGGGTGTTGACTTATCCAAATATAGGAGCTCCACACCTAACGTACCCCACGATTCACAAAATGCACCAGAGGATTCATACATCCCCAATGTTCCTCCAATTGAGGGTTGGCATCAACCTGAATTTGGCAATGCTGTTCTTTACCATGTTAACCACCCCCCACATGCTCCAATCTCAGTTATGGGCGGTCCTCAAGTGTCTGATCCCAATAATCCTTTCGCCTATGGTATGCCACAAAATGTTCCACAACCTATGCTGTTAATGCTAACAACACCACCTCTTTCGAATCAACCTACCGTCAACATTGGGGGCACCCCCTTTACCGCATTGCTTCCACCTCCTGGAGCCGCAAATCAACCATGACTTTCATATGCATCTCAACAGCTTCATCAATCCAACCTTCCACCTTAATTACCTCTGCAAGCCATGTCCCAACCGAATGTTCTAGTTGCTACCCAACAACCTCCTTTACAAAACACCTCTACGTTATCTCAACCACCTCATCAGCAATGACCCCTCCATAATGCTTTGGTTTCTTCTCAACAACCACCATACCAATCACAAGGAAATCCATCCCGACCTGTCGTTCAAACCATATCCCCATTCCTCGCATCCATTTTACATCCGAAAACTCAACCACAACACAACACCCCATCTCAGACCACACAACAGTTGACATCACAACAACCTCCTCAGCACTATTACTATCATAATTAGCAGCAATTTCATCAACAACCACCTTATGTGGCCTCCCAACAATCACAACAGTACTTTCAACACCCACAAATCAATCTGCAACATCCCGCCCAAGCTCCTTAGCAACCTACCTGACACTTCTATCAAACAAATCCGTACTATACCCCACAACAACAACCCCCGTACCAACAAAATCCCCCAGCTTACCAACAAGGTGTGTCATCATCCAACTATCAAAATTTGTATTTCAACAATCCGACGCTCTCTCAGCAAGATCCTTTATCATCCTATCATCAATATCCCCCCAACCCGCCACCGGTCAACTCGGATCTATTGGAAATCAGAGCTGCTCTGAAGGATCTTCAAGCCGGGGCTAGCAAATAATCGTTCAAATTCGAAGACATATGCCCATATCCATTTGATCCCTCCATCCCACTAATCCCATTTCCTAAACATTTTGAAATGCCAAAGTTTGACAAATACAAGGGAAACAAAGACCCTAAGGCTCACTTGCAGGAATTTTACTCCCAGTGTCAAGAGGTCATGTACAATGACAACTATCTCTTGTGCATATTCCCACGAAGCTTGACAAGCCACGCCCTGGATTGGTTCATGACCCTCGAAAAAGGGTCCATAAAAACTTTTGCAGACCTGTCAAAAAAATTTGTCTCCTATTTTTCCTTCAATTTGGAGGACATGGACACCTTAGATCTCCTCAAAGAGAAACAACATGAGGGGTAAACCTTTACTAGCTACCTCCAAAGGTGGCGTGCACTAGCAAGCTGAATGAAGATCCCTCTGAAAGAAAAAGACATGGTCACTCTTTTTGTGGAAAACTCTCATCCCAACATGGCTCATAATTTTAGGTTACATTGTGTCACCATTTTCATGGAAATAGTGGAAAAGGGACCCATCCTTGAACATGCCCTTGTTGCCAAGGGACACATCAAAATACATAGTCATGACAAAGAAAGGTCATTCAATGACAAGCCACGTTTTTGGAACAAGAACAGGAACGCAGTAAATGATGATGTCACTAATACTAAACATGTCCAAGTGGCTAATAAATCCTAGAGACAACCACCATCTGTACCTAATGCCATATCGGTGCCATAGGGGGCACCTCGCCCGTCTCAACAGTTGAATCAGAACAACTAGGGAAACACTAAATGTCAATATGCTCAATTGGGAGAACCCCTGAGTGTTGTCTTCAATAATTTGTTACAAATCAATTATCCAATCACGTATCCTATCACCAAGCCACTTGACGAATCCAAGGCCAAGCCCGCATGGTTTAGGGAAAATGAATATTGCGAGTTTCATAAAATCAAAGGACACTCTTTGAATAAATGTCAGGGCCTAAAAAACTATGTCCAAGATCTCATTGATCGAGGTGATATCAAGGTTGACCCCAATCAAGCTTCGTCATCCAATGCTCAATTGCAGATATATCAAAATTCCTTTCCAAACCATAATCAAGGCCCAAGCACATCTAACAGTAACCCCCAAGAAAACAACACAAATAACGTGAGCTATAAGAATGTACCCCTCAATTACGAGGGTGTCATTCATTACATTGATCAGGTAGAACCACGTGTATCCATGATACATGTTAAAGCCAAAGACCCTCAATGTGCTATTACTACACGACAAGCCCACATCACCGTCCCTACGACCTCCACACCCACTCAATCAACTCTTGTAAGCTCTCAGTACGACATCCTTGATCACTTAGGGAAGACCCCTGCTCATATCTCCATTCTGGATTTACTTAAGTCTTCCCCTGTACACCAATAAATCCTCAACAGAGCCCTACAGGAAACCCATGTACCTAATGACATTGATCCTACACAATTCCAAGCTTTGGTAGGACACCTAGCTTTATCTCACCAACTGCACTTTAGTCAAAATGACATGCCAAACATCGATGTCAATCATAATCGCCCCTTGCATATCGAAGTTGTGGTTGCTCGTCATAAAATAAAAAGGGTCTTGGTAGATAATGGCTCTGCCCTCAATTTGTGTACTCTAAAATTTATAAAACAGGTGGGGTATACTCAAGTAGATTTAAGTAATCAGATCATCACAATCAAGGCCTGTGATAATGCAGAAAGGAATTCAGAAGGAATTATCAGTCTTCCTATCCAAGTGGGACCTGTGGTTCAGTACATTACCTATCATGTCCTTGATCTGGACTTGCCATATAATCTCCTCCTTGGTCGCCCTTGGCTCCATACTATGCAAGTCATCCCCTCCACGTACCATTAGTGCCTAAATTTCCCTATATATGGACAAGAAGTCACCATCTATGCTGACCCCCAACCATTTGAATATTGCCGCGCTTTAGAAGTGTCCTTCCCCCATTTACATTATTATCCCGGGGTCGAAATGGGGGCACCCCAGTCATCATTTTCTAATCCACCATCCACCATGATAACCACTCCATCCTCCACCATTGATCCTACAATCACAAAAGTCCAGATCGTTGACAAAAGGTGTGGTGAATACGAAATGCATACTGCTCTGAATGTAGCAACCATGCCACCGTCACCACAGGAGTATGGTCAACCTTCACACGCTACTCCAAATGAAGACAAGACTGTCACCTTCAGTGGTAAAAACATCCCTACCACCACTTTCAGATCCCCTAGTGTCAAAATAGATGCACCAGAAGAGGATATAAGCCAATGGGTCTACCAAGAAGAACCTCAACCGGATCCTCCTCTAAGGGAATATTTTCAGGAAGCATATCCGTGGTCAGCTAAGTTTGCAGAAAAGTATAACTACCAAGGTAGAGGCCTAGGTAAAGAAGAACAGGGGCGGTTGCAACCTATTGATACATCAAAGCTGCCGAAGAACATAGGCATCGGATACGATAAAAAGAAAAAAAGGACCTGCAACATCGTCTAATACCTCCAATAGTGTTGCCATGGACAATGGCTCATTGGAAGACATACCCGAGGAGGAATCCATCATACATGCATACGATGACATCGATCACACCGACCTATCATCCATGTTCGAATGCCTATCCATTTGCACCATTACCCTATCCCTTCGCTACCCTGAGCTCATTGATTGGGACCTGCATACTGGCACACCTGTCAATATGTCTGCGGATACATATGTCAACCTCATGGTATTTGGGGAGGATGAACACTCCAGTTGCAAAAATAAGAACAAGAAAAATAAAAAATGGCCAGCTAGTGAAAACCACCCTAAGGCACTCCCTGACCTTGAAAAAGTAAAAATAAAGGATGCATCCGATGGCGAAAACCTCAAAGAGGCACTGGAGGATGGAGATGTTCATCTGCCCCTTGTAGGAACTCAATTCTCTACATGATCATCCATCCTAATTGAAGAGACTCGAGAAGTTAATCTGGGTACTGCTGAAAATCCTAAGATCACCTATGTAGCTAAGTCACTCTCAGAGCAAGAGTATCTAATCATTGTGCAACTACTCCAAGATGGAATCATTAACTTTTCTTCGTCATATTCAGACATGCTGGGCTTAGACCCCGCCTTAGTGGTTTATCATTTAGACGTTCGCCCAGATGCCAAGCCTGTCAAACAAAAGCTCTGCAAGATGCATCTGCAGGTCGTATTATTAGTCAAGAAGGAATTGGAAGAGTTACTAGAAGCGGGTTTTATCAGACCAATTGACTACTCTGAGTGGATCTCCAATATGGTACCAGTGGCCAAACCAAATGGAGACATTCGGATCTACACAGACTTCAGAGATCTTAACAAGGCCTGCCCAAAAGACGATTTCCCTCTGCCTAACATTGACATGTTGGTTGACCTCATAGCAGGGCATGAGATGTTATCCCTTATGGATGGCTTCTCTGGTTATAACCAGATTCAAATTGCACCTAAGGACCAACACAAGACTGCTTTCACAACACCTTGGGGTACTTTCTGTTACAATGTTATGCCATTTGGTCTTAAAAATGCAGGGGCAACATATCAGAGGGCAATGATGGTCATCTTCCATGACCTTATCCATATCATCATGGAGGATTATGTCGATGAATTGTTAGGGAAATCTACAACACGAGTGGAACATCCTACCGTCCTGAAGAAGATCTTTGAATAGTTAGATCATTACAAGTTGCAGCTAAATCCAAAAAAGTGCGTCTTCGGGGTTACGTCAGGAAAATTGTTGGGGTTTATAGTCTCCCGAAGGGGTATTGAAGTTGATCCCGCCAAAGTAAAGGCTATTCTGGACATGCCACCTCCACACAATTTGAAGCAGTTAAGAAGCCTCTAGGGGAAGATGTAGTCCATCCATCGGTTCATAGCCTAGCTAGCAGATAAGTGTCAGCCATTCACTCATCTTCTGAAGAAAGATTCCACCTTCCGATGGAACCAACAGTGTCAGAAGGATTTCGATAAAATCAAGGAATATTTAACTCATCCACCGATCTTGATGCCACCTATTCCAGGAAAACCCCTCCTACTTTACATCTCTGCCACTTCAGTCGTGCTGGGGGAATTGTTGGCACAACATGATGAGTCATTCAAAGAGAAGGAAATCTACTACATCAGTCGAACATTGGTCGGCTATGAATTAAACTACTCCCCCATGGAAAAGGCCTACCTTGTGCTAGTATTCAGCACACAGAAACTCTGTCATTACATGCTCAGCCATCCAGTCAAATTAATCACTAAAATTGATCCCCTGAAGTATTTTTTATCTAGAACCACTCTAACTGGCCGCATGGCCAAATGGGTCATGCTCCTAAGCGAATTTGACATAGAGTATGTAGAGTGAAAAGCCATAAAAGGACAGGTCATAGCTGATCAATTGGCTAAGGCACCATTAGTAGATGCCTACCCGCTAGACACTGAATTCCCAGATGAAGAATTCTACACAGTTACAGAAATACTAGCTTGGACGCTATATTTTGATGGCTCATACACTCATAATGAATCAGGAGCAAGAATTTTATTAATTAACCCTCAAGGTGACTACATCCCAAAATTGTTCAGGATAGCATTCCCATGTACCAACAACATCACAAAGTATGAAGCCTTCCTCACCAGCCTCCGAATTGCAAAATAGTGGCATATAACTCACCTAAAAGTCTTGGGTGATTCATTATTAGTCGTCAAACAAGTTAATGATGAATTCCTCACAAAAGATGATAAACTATTACCCTATAAGCACATGGTGGATGATTTCAAGAAATATTTCACCTTCATACAGTTTGACCAAATTCCTCGGGTATAGAATAAAGCGGCAGATGCAATGGCCACTATCGGCTCCTTAATTGACATGCCTAAAGATCAGACAAAATGTGAGTTCCTTGTGGAACAACTTTTAATCCCAGCATATAATATCCCTGAGATTGACATGGTGTGTGACATTGTAGGTCCCACTTCCCCATGGTACCAGGACATATACACCTACTTCCATGATAATATTATACCCCCAGACCTTACACACAATCAACGCAAATCCTTCGTTCATCGTTCTTCTCAATACATTATCGTCGGTGATACGCTTTATCGTCGCAGGTATGATGGAATCCTCGTTAGATGTCTAAATGAGACTGAAGCCCACACTGCACTAACGAAAGTACATAGTGGTGTTTGTGGAGCCCATTCAAATGGTATGGCTTTGGCCAAACGAATTCTTCGAGCTGGATATTATTGGCCTACACTAGAGCATGATGCTTGTGAATTTGTGAAGAAATTCCTTCCCTGCCAACAACATGTAGATTTAATTCATGCTCCAGCACAGGATCTTCAGCCCCTCCTAGCACCATGGCCATTCTGTCAATGGGGTTTTGACTTGATTGGAAAGATTTACCCACCATCATCTGATGGCCATACATTCATAATTACCGCCACTGAATACTTCACTAAGTGAGTGGAAGTAATACCACTCTCACAAATCACCGGTATCCAAATCTCAAAATTTATCCTTTACCATATTCTCTGCAGATATGGTATCCCATCCACCATCCTCTCTAATAACGGAAAAACCTTTAAAAACCAAGCCATGAAACACATTTGCGACACCTTTCATATCCAGCATCATTGGTCAATGCCTTATTACCCCCAGGGTAATGGTCAGGCAGAAGCAAACAACAAGACCCTTATCCGCATCCTCAAAAAGGTTGTCAATAACACTGGACGAGATTGGCACCTCCATATTCATCCTGCCCTCTAGGCATATCGCACATCCATCCACACCTCGATAGGCGCCACCCCCTATTCTTTAGTATATGGTGCTGAAGCTATCTTTCCAATTGAAGTTGAGCTCCCATCACTGAGGATTTCTCTGAAGAATCTTATCAGCGAAGAGGATGCTCGTGTTGCATGTCTTGCACAACTGGAATTGTTGGATGAACAAAGAATCAAGGCCTATGATCATCTGCAAGCATACCAAAACTACCTCAAACATAATTACAATAAAAAGGTTCATCCGCGACAATTCCAGGTTGGTGAGCTCGTTCTTAAGGAAAACCAGCACACTCAACAGG
Source organism: Sequoia sempervirens (assembly GCA_007258455.2). NCBI lineage: Eukaryota > Viridiplantae > Streptophyta > Pinopsida > Cupressales > Cupressaceae > Sequoia > Sequoia sempervirens. Next base: position 55,153,220 of record VDFB02047230.1, on the reverse strand, counting down.
ATCGTGATAAAAAGAGAAAATTTGAGGCAAACTGGTTAGGGCCTTATATCATAGCCGCCAAATATGGATCTAGGGCATACAAGTTGACTACTCTTGGAGGAGAGCTCCTCGAAGACCCCATCAATATCATGCATCTAAAGAAGTTCTACACCAAAATCTACTCGATAACCCTACCTAATCAGGAAAAAATCAAATAAAAAACTAAAAAAAAAAAAAATCCAAAAAAATAGTAAAAAGAAATAAATCTGTCCTATGGTGAAAACCACCTCTTGGTGGCACCTTGGATAAGTATGGATGGTGAAAACCTGGTAACAGGCGTCATCCGTAGAGGGCTTAATCATTATCTACCTGACATCCTAATTATTTTATGCTTTCATCCGCACTATCGTCCTCGCCCACCTCATCCTCGGCCGCTTCGTATATATTGATTGAGCATTGGACGAGCCATCTAGCCTATCCCCCATCCTGAGCTTTTCAGTATCCCACTTTGAGCTCATGTCATGCATTCTCTTTGTCGGTTGGTCTGTTTCATCATATAGGATCATCCATTGTGTCGGTCTCCATCTAGATCTCATCCTATCACATCACTTGTCGAACTACATTGCCCCTGCGCTGTCATGTAGGCAACGCTGATCATTTGATCTGCCCCCAGGGTATTCTGACCATCACATGTTGGTCGTCTATCATCTGCCTTCATTATCCGCTTTCCGCTTTACCCATAGTCTTTTCATGAACTATGAGGGCTCTGCGCTTTCACGTAGGCAAGGCTAATCTCTGATCGGCCCCCGAGCCTCTAGGTCTGTAGGATGTGTCAGTCTGTGTCCTTATTTGCCTTGTTGTCCTCAAATAAATCCTAATATTATTGAAAGATTCAGTTAATGAAAAATATTCGGCATCAAACTGGGTCATTCTAGTTTAGTATCCATCATCGGTCTCAACAGGATGCATCCTTCCTAGCAGACCTCATCAATCCCATCCATCCCCTTGATCCTATGGCAAAGGACGTTTTGTAATTAATTGTGATCTTTTGATTTTATTTGTCATTTAAAGCTCACTATCAACACTTGTCAGGGTCACCTTGATCCATCATATCATGGTGTGCTTTGACTCGTCCACATAGGGGCTTATCTTAGTCATTTCTTTGTTGATGTCTTCTTGGTTGTCCCACGTAGCACCCACCAAGATCCCTGGGGTCTTTTATTATGTTGGGGCATCCTTGTGTGTTTGTGGTTATCCCAATACCTGGCCCGACCAAGGTCATCATGCCCTTGGGGTATTGGGGTAGCCTTTATGTTTGTTGTGTTTGTTTCATGCATTGGATGCCAACTCGCCTTGGTCTTATATGACAGGGTATTCAATATTTTATGCTATAACAAAAATTAGTGCTCCAAAGATGGAAAATCATAGTAGGATTGCATCTCATCATCCATTGCATTGCATTCACCTAATGATTTTGGTTGTGCAAATACTTTATCCCGCTCTCTCCTATTCTTCTCAAGATACTAAATTTTTTTGACAGGTGACAAATTACACCCATTTTTCACAAATCACTACATACCCATCTTACACTATCATGTCAGTTCTTATTGACACTTATGACCATGTGTTATTTCCTTTCATCATTAATTCACTATAAATTACAAAAGCATTATCACATATTAGGTTCATATTATTAACCACACATACATTACCACCTACATCACAACATGTTAGATCCATGCATGCATGGCCACCTACATCACAAAGTGTCAAGCTTCTAGTACATCACATCCTGCATATATAAGATGTTCATACAAAATCCATCATACACATATACATACATAGCAATAAGTCAACTAGGCATCCATACATATAAGTCATCATAGATACAACATGTGCACCCATCATATCACCATGAGAATATCTCCATTAATAAAATCATCTACATAAACCCAATCATCTACATAAACATCTAATATCATAAACATGTGCATAAATAAACCAACATATCCATCCACATAAGCAGGAATTATCATATACATGTGCATACATCAACTAAATCACCCATCACAAAAGGAAACATACTACATAGTGTCGATAAGAACTGTCCCATGTCATAATCAAAGTAATACAATATGCATCACATGTCCATCATACATCAAAATCTATCATATATCCATCAAATAATAAAATACAAAATCTAGAGATATAGAACATCCTTGATCTTTGTCGATAAATCCTACATGCTCCACCCTACATCTATCAAAAACTCAGTAGCCTGTCACCTCCTGAATGAGCTACCCACATCTGATCTCTGTGGTGAATCTAGTACTAATCTCTTGCCTGGTGTAACACCCGATGAATCACTGTAACCTCGAGTCCATATCCCCAACGACTAAGATGGCACTGGCATCTGGGGTGCCTATCGAATATACTAAAATATCCGCTGGGTCGGGTCTAGAACTGCATGGTAGTACGCAGCCATCCAAAATACTACCTCTCTCGCATTCTCCTCTCGCTCTGCAACCTGAACTTGAGCAGAATTCAGCTCCTGACAATACCTATCCCGATCCCTCATAATCACTCTCCTCTCTTGCTCCTAGGCCTCCTGGGATAGGCATAACTGCACCATCTCTGCCTGAACCCAATCTCTCATCTCCTCGGCAACCACTGCCCTAGCTACTACTGCATCCCTCTCCCCCTATAACCCCTGTATATCTATCCCTATCCCACCGCTGACCTGCACCGACTGCCACCAAGCCACTGCTGTATCTCGCTCCCCCTGCAGTGTCTGCATTTGTATCACTACAACATATCTCTCCCTCTCGGCGACCTATAACTGAGTAACCACTCCATCCCTGTCCCTTTGAAGCTCATGCACTCTCAATACTATTGCATCTCGCTCTCTCTGCAACACTGACAACTCTGAAACCACTTCTTCTCTCCTCTGGAGAGACTGTATCTGTGCCTCTGCCAACCCTCTCTCACTCTGTAGCACCTGAACCCATGTTTGCATCACATCCCTCTCTACCTCCATTGCCTATACCCTTTCCTGTGCTGCATCTCTCTCTACCTGCATAATACGGGCCTGCTCCCTCGCCTGCCTCTCTCTCTCTTGCATCACCCCCATCTCTCCTACCGTCTGCTCTAAGCAATATACTCTATCCTGTAGCTCATCCCGCTCCTGCTGGAGATCACTCCCTACTGCCCACTACCTGCTGACACATGCTCGGTCATCCCCTCTGCCCCCTGGCCTACAATATAACAGTCTCCACATGTAGTCTATCACAAACTCATCTTGTATCTCATGTATAATAGCCTGCAGTCTCTCTCTCTCCCTCCCCATCACCTCTACCTATGTGGATAGGAGGTCAACCATAAGTCTATAATCCCTCTGACCTGCTACCGGGACTCTCGATAGCTCGACTCTGAGTCTAATCACCTCTCTCTCTACCACCCTCAACCTTTGATCTGTGCTCTGAAGCATCCCCGCAGTGTCTCTCGACTGCACAATCGGATCTCCTGAGACAATGATAGGAACCATCGCCAATGGCTGTGCATCCCAAATATCCATATCCGGCACATCTCCATCTATCTCCATAGCATCATCATCCCCCCTGCCTTCCTGCTCCTGCTGATCCTCCAAGTCCTTCACGGAAGGGCGAACTCGCAACCTCCATGGCTGACCATGCCTCTCCACTCTCATCAGCCTCCTCAACTCTCCTCTCCCCGGCTGCTCCTCATCCACACTCTCTATCTCTACAATGGGAAGCTCCTGCCCTGTTGCAATCTGCCCCCCTCTGTCATCTCCTACTCTCCATCCTCCCTGACTAACTCCTGGCCTTAGTCTCCTCTCAGGCTCCATCCTGCTGTCCTCCAACTCTACCCTCCTCCTACACTGTCATGGTTTGTACCCTCATCAGTCGCCTCCTACCCGCTATCCTCTCTGGCTGAATCCTAGCCTCCATCTCCTCATGACCTCCATCCCGCTGTTTATCCTCTCCCTACTCAGCTCGTACCAACACTCTCCTCTGTCGTACTCTACCTCCTATACCAGTCTGTTGGCCCACCCTACCCTCCACAGAGTGTATCATCTCCACCTCTAACTCATCCTATCCTCTCACATCTGGCCCAGGACCTCTCCCACCCTCCTATTATATTGCCTCTCTAGCCCTCCTTCGCTGTCTCCTCCTCCTCCTCCTCACTGACTATCCCCCTACCTTTGTCCTCTCTCCTCCCCCTGTACCTACCCCCTCCCCTCTCTAGCCCCCTGGCGCCCATCCTCTAATCAAAATCTTATGGCTCCTACAATCAACACTAGTAGTGTAATCCTCTCCCATCGGTGGTTGTGCAACCACCGGTCATAACGTACTATCACCCCTGCATCCTCTACTCCCACACATCTCCCCAGATAGGCTACCTGCACTATCACTACCCATGCTGCTCTGGTCTCCTTCGGGCTAAACGCGCGCCCCCACAGTCGCTCTCTGGTGAGCCACCGAAACATCATCGGTGCACTCGGAATATCTTGTGTTAGCCCAAACTGTCTCACCACCCTATCTGGTTGATGCATCTCCACTATCCGCGGAAGACACCCAATCAGGATACACTGAGTCATAAAGTATCCTCTATGTTTCTCAATCTGCTCCCTCCATCCCTTGAATCGTCAATGCATATAAGGTTGCCACATTATGTCTCCCTCCTCCAAATCATCCATCGTCCTCCTCCATCCCTCCATATCTCCTGACCCCCCATGACGCAAAACCCAGCCCCTCGTCTCTCCATACCCCCATGCCACCGGCTTTCTAGCATCCACATCTCCCTCCCTAACAACAATAGGTCTTGTCACCATAATATGCTCCCATGCCCACACCTATAGAAGTGTCATGTGTGTCAAACTCACTGTCTCCCGATAGCAAATCAGATGCATATCCCTATACAACTGGGCTAGGACACAAGTACCCCACACAATCTGTCCCTCACGCCACTTCACAATGTGTCGAATCACCTCCATAAACCTCAAACTGTAATACCACCTGCTACGATCTGGCAACAATATCCCACTAATCAACCCAGCTAGGAATAAAGACAAAGGTGGTACCCCCACTATCAAGCATCTATCTAGATCCAACTACAGACCCTGAAGCGGCAAGTCGACATGTCTAAATAACACTGCCATAGTCTGAGCTAACTTGGCCCCTCTCGACACCACATCAATAAACAATATCCCTGTCATCGGAAACTTCAAGATGCGCCATACATCCTCCAGTGTCACCATCATCTCCCCCGTCGGAAGACGAAATGTCGATGTCTCTGAGCTCCATCTCTCTATCAAGGCCATCAACATCGCTCAATGTGCCCTCATCACTGGCACCTCTAAAAAGTGAAGTAAACCTGCATGATCTAAAACCACATGATCCACGCCGGTCATCGCTGCTACGGTTGCTATCAACACCTCCGACCGTCGCTCATGTGTCTATATCTGCCCCAAACCCTGCATCCACACCAACCATTTATCAGTACATAATCTTTCCGGCCCCAGGACATCTTCCTCACCACTTTACTTTTCTTTTTCTTTTTCAATCCTTATCTTACCCTCATCGGGACGAGCTCGTTTTTCTTCTCTCCCTAGCCCCCTACTAGAGAAAGCCTGCTCTCCCGGGGTGTGCCCATCCTCTCGAGGAGAGCCCGCCATCCGGCAAGGCGAGTCCGCCTCAGCCCGCCTTCCCGGGGCGTGCCCGCCCTCCCAGGGCGATCCTGCCCCAACTGGGGGTGAGCCCACCCTCCTGGGGCATGCCCGCCCTCCCGGGGTGAGCCTGCCCCATCTCGGGGCAAGCCCGCCCTTCTGTGGGGTGAGTCCGCCTTGGCCGGCCTTCCCGAGGCAAGCCTACCCTCCTGGGGTGTACCCGCCCTCCCGGAGCGTGCCCGCCCCAGCTTGGGGTAAGTCCACCTTGGCCC
>VDFB02047230.1:55104832-55147183 GCA_007258455.2 Sequoia sempervirens | reverse complement strand
CATACCCACTCATGAAAAAACCATTGTAAAGCCCTAATTATTCAATCCACCATTCCAAAATACCTTATTGAACCAAAAATAATTCAATTAATTCAATTTTTTATAGATTAAGAGTGAGCAATAATATTAAAGTTTCCCAACTCAAAGCCTTAATTAGCTTCAAGAATTTTTATTTATAAAATTTGAAAGCGTGATGTAAAATGTATATAAATTGTAAAACATAATAAGATGAAACATTATGTAAAATATATATAATGTGAAGATCATGATCTAAGAACCATAATGTGAAACCATAATGTGATTCATACATTTAGTTCACCAATCATTTTTCGAGTAGGGTGATCCCACAAAGCTCGTTTACAATTTTTGGGAGATTATGATTTTTGCTGAAATCACATATTTCTACAAAATATAATGATTTAAGACTTTAAAAGTTCTATTTAAATCATTCCAAATGAATATGGTTTGATAAAACTACCTTAGATCAAACCCCTTGGATAGAACCCCGCTAGTTTTAAACCATACTTATCACGAAGTCTCCTTTACACCTATCAAAATGTTGATAAAAAACCACTTTTGATTTACCTTTTGGGGGATCAAATGAATTCATTTAATTTATTTTTTTGTAAGTATTTAGTCCTTATTATAAGTTTCCCAAAAAGTATAATTTTAAATAAATTTAATTTTATTATTATATTTATTTTTTATTTCTTGTGAATGTAGATTTTTCACCAAAAAACAAGCTCTCTGTTTTGCACATGTGGAAAAATAGAAGATTATCAATTTTTTTTGAAAAATATGAGTGCACTAGATATTGAAGTCCTTGATCCAACCAAAAAGAAAAAAATGAATTTTGATATTAGCTACAAAAAGCTATGGCATAATATTTGCATAGCAGACCATCATGGAAAAATGAGTCTTAAGTGGCAAAAAATTCAGAAAAAATAGAATTAGGCTTCTTGACATAAAAATTTGAATAAGTTATCTATATTATTTTAAAAATAAGTAAGAATAGAATCTATAGAAAATTGAATTTAGTTTCTAAACTACTAGGTTTGTTAAAAGAAAAAAAAAACTATTTAGTGAAAATTTAAAATTTCAATGCATTAGTACTTAAATTTCAGGGAAAAAATAAGAAGTAGGTGTCTGTCTGACCACCCTAACCACAATAAATAATAATATTTTTTTATAATATTTTATATATAAGTATAGAACTCGTCCGATGTGATGCATATTTTTTTGTAATTTTTTTCTAAGTAAATAATTAATTATGAATATTATTTTATTACAAATTTTAAAAAAAATATAAAACTCCTGATATCCTAATTTAATCTTTAACTTGGTCAAAAAATTCAAATTCAATTTTTCTTCGCTTTAATCCTATGTACCATGAGAAGCACAAATGTGATGCATGTTTTGAATTGGAAAATGTGATACCGCTTGAAAGCTATAGAATTTTCAATCTACTATCAATTAGGACTTTAATCGTGAATTTGAATAGAAATGAATAATAATTACTTATTAAATTCAAAGTAAAACATACTCTATATTGGTGGAAAGTTGATAATATCCTTTAAAACCCCTTTTCATTTCATCAATTTTGGGTATAATAAAAGTCGTTAGCCACATACCCATCATATTGCCACTTTTTGGCCCATCATGATCCTGCACATACCCTACGATCCACCTATGTCTGAATTGGTAAATTGGTTTGATCAAACTTGATTAAGGAAAAAATATTCAATAAAACTATCTAACCAAGTGGAAGAATTCATCTATTGGAGTTACAACGAATTTGAGGAGAATCAACTCTTTATCCTTCATGGAAAAATTTATGCTATACAGTTGAGCATCAATTCTTAAAATGATGTTTTCTCAAAAAAACTAGTTTTCGGTGGAGATGGAAAAAGAGGCACCCATCTCCAAAAATTTTGAAAAAATATATTTATAATGTACGTAAAAAAATATCACAAACTTAGTTTGCATCATCTTCAAATTCCTCATGTTTTAGCCGCTTATAGGTGCCTCGAAGTGAAGGATTTAGTTAGAAAAAAATATTTTAGTGTCCAATTTGGCCAAAATTGTAAACCACTATTGTGGGATAAACTCCAAAGAATGTCATATGACTCAAAGGAAAAATATGAAGAATTTTATCCAAGTTTCCATTGTATGCACCCTAAACTTTATATCATGAATTGTTTGATATAATGTCTCAAATAAATTTGTTAATGAACTGTTTGATATAATGCCTCAAATAAATTTCCAATAGTGTTTTTGACAGAGTATGATAGAAATAGTGTTTTTGATATAATGCCTCAAATAAATTTGTTAATGAACTATTTGATATAGGGTGCATACAATGGAAACATTATTTCTATCATACTCCATCAAAAATTACCATGAACTGTTTGATATAATGCCTCAAATAAATTTGTTAATGAATTGTTTGATATAGGGTGCATACAATATAAACACTATTTCTATCATACTCCATCAAAAATTACCATGAACTATTTGATAGAATGCCTCAAATAAATTGGAGGTGCCCTGGTAGAAATGTATGCAAAATGTGGAAGCATAGACAGGGCATGCTAATTTTTTGACAGGAAATGTATCATAGAAATAGTGTATGTTGAAAAGGCTTTAGAAAATTTCAAAAAAATGCAATTTCAAATCAACAAATTTGAAAAAAATTGCATTTAGGGTTTAGAATTTTAATAAAAAAACACATTTTGAAGTCTATGAAATTCGAATTTGACAAACCTGTGAGATATGCAAGTTGGGTTGATGAACTATGGAGAGATGAAGTCGAGTTTTCCATTCACCAGAGAGATGAATTCGAGTTTTCCGTTCACCGTTTGATGTTCATGTTCGTCGTTTGCCCCACGCACAGAGCACAGGGAAAGCAGAAAAAGCGAAAAAAAGACAGTGACAATTTCAGATTATTTTTTTATGCCTTATTTGAGGGGGTTCAGTCGAACCCATGTTCGACCAAACCCCTTAAAATATATATATTTTTTGTTTGTGTTTTAGGGTTCAGTCGAACATAAAAGGTGGTTCAGCCGAACCATAGAGTTCGACCGAACCCATTGAGTATGGGGAGAGGAAGAAAAATAAAATTTCCTTCCTCATAAAATTTGTAAACCACTATTTTGGTTTGACCCGTACATAGTTTAGTATGGCCTAGGAATGATCTAAAACTAATTGGAATTGATAATGTCTTGAATCTTCTATCTGTGTCATTGGATTTCATCTATTTTCATTAAGTTTGGAGTGAATTAGAGAAAATTTACTATAATTGGCATGAAACCCTAGGTAGGGTGAGCTTGGGTTAAAAAAAATGGTTTTCTTTCCATTCCACTAGTGAAAAGGCCTCAAAACTCAGTGGAATGGATGTAGGTAGGGTGTATTTTTCTTTCTCAATGTTGTAGGATCAAGGGATGGAGTTGGGTGCAAGTTTTGTTGCTACCCTAGCCTAATATCATCATGTATTAGGCTTAAGAGTTCAATAGACTTAGGGTTTTGTGGGAAAGCTATTGTTGTTCTAGTGGTTGGAAATTGATTATTTAGACCCCATATGGCATGTTAAGGCCTTGGAGAGAAGATTCAAAGCTTGGAGTTAAGAAAAACCTATTGCTACCTAGCCAAGTCAAATAATTAGGCCTAAATTAAGTGAGAGAAATCCAAAGTTCAGGGCTTCATTACAAGTGATTGTTAGAGTTATCGACAAACACTGAGAGGGGGGGTGAATCAATGTATGAACCTTTTTCTAAACTTCGACAAAGAATTTTAAATATGATTTCTTTTTTAATGACAACAGAGAAAAGTGATCACCTTGAGAGCATTCATGGAAAGGGGTAAATAAAGATATGACAACATTAACTCAGTCCATTAAACAACTTATGAAAATATGATCTGAGTGAGATATCTTACATTTTCCAAAACAATTGTGACTGGCATTGATTAACAATCAAAGCATGATGAAAATGTAGGTGCAACTCATAAGACTGTGCAAATGAAGGTCAACATTATTGATTCACTTCTTAAACAACTGATTTGAATGCATCTTTATAAGACACTACAATAATAGTGCAACTAAATGACACAAGAAAGGTATTGAGATAAGAAACACCTTTAGAAAATTATAACAATTCTTGAGCTATGAATCAAATGAGTAATTTTATGCTTCCTTTTGAATTAGACACTTCAACAATGACTTATGCAAGACATTTAAAATAAATATTTGCAGAGATGAAGGAACTAACATTCAATAATGTTCAGAATGATAAAAACTATCACTCACAAAATTATCACAATCAAGAAGCATTATGACATCAAAAAAAAGAGACCATAAGACAAAGGATTTTCCGAGTGGAAAACCCTCCTGGGGTAGAAAAAGTACTCCTAAACTTCATTACTGGCTTAATCTTCAAAAACCACTATTAACAATGCCTTACAGGCTAATTTCTGAGCGCCAACTCAAGGAGCACCAACCCCTTACTTAGATTTTAGAATTACAATAATATAGAGGATCTCTCTGTTTCTCAGATAAGCTCACTCATACCTCTCTATCTAATACCCTAAAGATTCAACACAATGAATCCTAAAAATATTAAATAAATAAGGTTTACATCAATGCTTTGTAACATGTTTTCAATTTTTAATAATAGAGCTTTTTCAACATTTCATTTTTTATACAACTACATGTAATAACATCATAGAATCACATCATCCAGCCACAGTGACGAAAAACTGTAACTATATATATATCAAGAACATTATTTCTAATTTAAAGAATATCATACAATCTGAAACCCTCATGTTGTTTTTAGAAAACTGAACTAGTAGAATGATGATCAACAGATGGAGAAAGTCTTATGTAATGCCTGTATAGAAGGCCATTTCAAAAAGCAGACCAAAATATTTCAAGTAATGTTCCCTTTTCAAACTGCAAGAAATTACCAAAACCTAGATCTAAAAGTATAGAAATATGAACAAGTAATATAATTTTCCTCTTTCAAAAACACCATACGTAGATTACCATCAATTTCTGTAATGTATGAAATAAGTCCATTTTGAATCCACAAAGATAGTGACAAATTTCACAAAATGCATGACTTCCCATCAACTGAAACTCACAAACCCATATTGCAAGAAGAAATAGAAATGAAATGCATGATATCCTATCTGAACCCACCAAATCTTTTCATCATTTCAGCAGAATGAAACAAAAATTGCCATAAAGCCGATTTCCAAATGAAATAGATAATACATGTATGTGCATGAAGCTGAAAAAGAAATGCATGATGAAACTATAATGAAGTATTTACCAACGAGTATGTGCAGGATCATCATGGAAAAAATAGGCCCTTAAGTGGCAAAAAAATAAGAAAAATCAAAGTTAGGCAACTTGATGTAAAAATTTGAATAAGTTATCTATATTATTTCAAAAATATGTAAGAATAGAATATGTAGCAAATTGAATGTAGTTTCTAAACTACAGTTTTTTAAAGAAATTTCTATTTGGTAAAAATTTGAAATTTCAACGCAGAATAATTTTAAATTTCAAGGAAAAATAGTAGGTGTATCCTCAATTGCTAAATAAATGATAATATTTTTTTATATAAGATTTTACATATAAGCAGAGGACTCGCGTCCTAATGTGATGTATATTTTACCAAAGTTTTCCTGCCAAATAAATAATTAATTTTCATGATTTTATTACAACCATTAAAAAAATATAAAAAACTTGTATGTCCGACTCACCTTAACTTAGCCTTTTCAAACCCCAAGGAAACTAATTTTTCTTTTTAACTTCTATAGTATGCAAAGCATAGAATGTGACATATGTTTTGATTCAAAAATGTGATACCATTTGAAATCTAAAGATGTTTTTCAATCAGTCTATCAATCAGGACTTTAGTCATAATTTGAATAGAAAATGAATAATAATTACTTGTTAAATTCAAAGTAAAGCATAATTTATATTGGTGGGAAGCTAAGAATATCTTTTAAAAACCCTTTTCATTTCATCAATTTTGGGTAAAAAAAAAGTCATCAGCCACAATACGCATCATATTGCCACTTTTTGGCCTATCATGATCCTACACATACCCCAACCCAACTGAGTAACGCCATCGAATATCCTTCTATATTCAAGCTTTCAGCCAAAGAAAATCATGAAACAAATCAGCCATACTCATCATGCTTAAACACTGTGAATTTCTCCCTGATAATGCCATTACAGCCAACTAAAACACTGTGAATTATCAATTACAAAGGATCCATGGCGGCGGTTAGGGTTCCAAACCCTATTCACAATTAAAATGCAAAGTCATTTTCCCTATTCTTTCACCAAGTCATTCGATGACTTTTCAATATCATAATTAAATTTCAAGTCTGCAAAAAGCTATTTCAAATACTTTTTAAAAAAACATCATAATGATTTTAAATCTGCTATCAAAAACCTTTTACCAAATATGCCGTCACAATAATGATCTTGATTATTGCATCATTGTTGTCGATTCATTTGAAACTATAATAATGCTTGAAGTCCGCAGTCAAAGCCTTTCACAATGGATGTCGAGCACATGATAATTGCCACATCACCAGCTATTGAAATAAAAGTAATGGTTGCTGCCAAAGGTTATTTCCAAATGCCTTTACTCAAAGTTAAAAGCAAAGTAATCGATACACATTAAACATTGTGCCATGTCCAAGTTTTCAAAAATGCCGACTAAGATAATGATATAAGAAGGCTATCGAATTCCCACCATAATATGCTAGACATTACTTTCACAAGACTTTACACAAAGTCAATAAATTTAGAGATCAATAGGAATAATATCACCTCAAGAGAATTCTTAAGGAAACCCAATAGGGTTTACTTCATTTTAGATGACGATTCCTATATGCCTTTAAAATAGATGACCTTTGAAAAAGAATTTTATTAAGATAGGTCATAGTGATAATACCATAATTCTTGAAGCCATATTTATCAATCAACAAGTCATAACCATTGATACCATGAAGATAGAAAGATGCCAAGATGATATAGATGCCAAACCAAATATCAATTGAAATAATATACCTGTCATACTGAATATCCTGAACCTGTTGCATTATCATCTTGAATGACCTGTAATAATTCTTTATCACACTGTTAGCAACCATAACCATCTAAAGATATATTGAATTCAAACATCTGAACCTGAAGCCACATGAGTAATATCAACATGAAAAACTTGAATCATCATAAACATCTCAAATGAATATCTAAAAGTGAAGTAGCATCAAGATTCTGTAACCTCTGAATCATGACCAACATATCATGAATTCCATCAATAAGGTGCATCAATTATTCAATGTAAGTATAAGAGGACCTGTAAATACCATAGCACCATTTGTGACTTTGTCATGAACGACAAACAATAGAGGGGTTAGAACAATAGTGACCCCATCTACAAATTGGATATGTTGTCAAATGGCATAAAGGGTATATATAACAGTGTTCCTATTTGGGATGTTAGGTTTTCCCTAAGAGTTATGTTGGAAAACACCTATTTGAAGTACTACTAGAGGAATTGAAGGATTGTGAGGGAAACCCACCAAGTTATGTTCTAGGATTGGAAAAAATGTTTGATTAAGGTTGTGTTGAACTTATCTTCCCTACTCTGCATCACATTTTCCCTAGAATATGATAATGGCCCTGTCATTTCTTCTGCATAATTTATTCAATGGGTGTATGAACATAAAATTTTGTTGAAATACTCTTCTAATTACTATCCATAGGGTAATGGAATAGTAGAGTCTACTAATAAAAATCTATTGGAGGTAATTAATAAGTTGCTAGAAAGTAATCCTAGGGATTGGCACACACATCTAAGATTTACCTTATAAGCAGATAGGACTAGAATAAAAGTCGCCTTAGGAAACTCACCATTTAAGTTATTCTATAGCCAAGACCCAGTCTTTCATATCCATCTAAAGATACATGTCCTCCGATTTATGCAATATTTTTACTCTAAATATGATAGGATAGAGATTTGATTAACTAGTTTACTCAATGTGGAAGAACAAAGAGATGCTAATTTGTAGTAGTTTTCTAAACATCAAGTTGTTGTCAAATGCTAGTTAGATAAAAGAGCCAAAATTAAAGCCTTCAAAATATCATACCTTGTGTTGTTATGGGACAAATCCACATAAAGGAAGGGTGATCACAAAAATTTTGAATGACTTTTGTTGAGTCCATATCAGATGATCACTGAAATCCTTGGTGATAATTCCTTCCAGGTAAGCACTTTGAGAAGAGAACCTCTCCCATTGCATGTCAATGGCCAGTTTCTCAAACATTATTTTGGCCCATGAAGGTCTGATCATCCATCTAATTGTATAAATGCAATTAGTTGTTTTCTCATTTTATGGTCTATTTGTTTGTTTATTGTGCTTCCTTTATTTTTTGTTTTTGTTATTGTTATTTTTTTTAATTTTCCTTTTTCTTTTTATTCTAGGGACCTTCATTTTCTCCATTTTGGAGTGAAGGGGTAGTTATTCAAAGTATAATAATGGTACTATGATAGAGAAATTATTTTACGTATTTTTAGGTATGTTGTCGAGCTCTTTCGTTTCAAGACAATTTATGTTTTATGTCCATTTTAATAATAGTATAAAAGGTTAGGAACAAATAGGTTTATTGTAAGTGATCTCATAAACCACAATTAAATCTGTCACATACTAGATAGAATCATATATTTCCGTAATGGCTTATTTGTTTTAGGGTGACTGTATTAATGATTCAGGTGAAAAATATGAGTCCTTAACACTATCATGAGGTTCATCATAGTTCTCAACCCTAATTTCAGGTTATTACATCTAAGTATTGATGAAATATAAGAAAATAATTTATCTAAGTAAATTCCATTCAAAAAGAAAAGAAAAGAAAAACATAAAGATGGAAAACTCAATATGATAAGGGTAATTCAAGCATCTCTATCAGGGCTATGAATTCCTAGATGACAATAGAAAAATTCTTTGAGAGAACTAGAGGTATCTTCATTGGGACTATAGACACCTAGCTGGTAGCTAAGACATGCTCGGGATATCATTGCATGATAGTTAAAATGGCTCAACTCACATAGCTTGGATCTTAATACAGTTGTTCAAGGGTAGGTGGAGTTTTTAGGGAAAGAGATGCACCATGCATGCACACACTTAGATTCAAAGTTGTTATTGTTGATTTACATTTGAGATTCTAGCTCAACCTTGTTTACTATAATTGATCATGCTTGAGTTAAAACTTTCATAAACCAAAGGTTCTAGATGACTAAATTCTTCAGTATCTTGAAAATGGGTAAGCCATTTTCACAGTTGAGTGGCCAATTGTTAATCCTTGCATAACCACTCCATTTTGTTTTGGTCAAAATGGGCTCCCCTTTCTATTTCTTTTGTCCTTGGTGTTCTTGTTCGGGTCTTAGTAATTGTTTCTTTTTCTCCTAAGTCATGGTTTTCCTTCATTGTGCAGGTTCAGGTTTCACACCGGCACTGACACTTGTTACTTTCCAAAGTATAAGTTTCTATCCATGTTCCAATCCTGATCCCTGCACTTTTCCTTGTCTTTTTCTTTGTGTTTTGGAGTTGGGTTTTAGATAGGAACTATTACCTTGCATCCTTCAAGGTGTAAGTTCCTATTTTTATCCCAATCTCAACTTCTACTTTTCTCCCTTGTGTGTTTTTTCTTGTCTCAAAATTGAACATTGAATTGGATATAGGTGTCGAGTCACAACCCAATCCCAACTTTTGACAAAGTTCAGTTTTATGCTTTAAATGGCCAATTTCTTGGTCTTGTCCTAAACCCAAAACTAGAAGTTGCTCAATTAACTTGTTGGATAGGAATTTAGCTTGAATTAATGTTGATTGAATTTCTTTGTTAAAATTGCTTTTCACATGTCTTTTCTTTATCTAATAATTGTCAGTAGTGCAAGATAATTAATAAATGTATGACATAGAGGAGAAAGTTCCTACTACAGGAACATCAAAGGGAACAAAGGCCAAGAGGTTGAAGCTAGAACAAGTGCCTCTAACAATGAATTATAAGTTCCAAGGGAACCCAATACCATCTAAGTTTGAGTCTAATGTTATGAATACCATAGATACACTTGTGAGGCACATTGATTTGGACTAGTTTCACATAGATTCCTTTCAGAGGATGATACCTCGAGGGAAAAGAGGATTGTAGAGTCTGGGTTAGCTCATGTAGCTAGTTTTCCCACTATTTTGCAATGTCCCGAATTTATCTTGACTACTGCACAAGCATACAATCCTACTCAAAGGCAATGCATTGATGCATAGGGAAATGTAATAATTGATTTAACCCAAACAATGATCATACATGTTTCTAACCCTCCTCCTTATTCCAATCTCAATATTATGAATGAGCCTAAGGCACTTCAACTCTAGGAAAAGGATGCGTAAGGGAACAAAAAAAATATCAACAAATGGTGGCTTAAGATAGAGAAGAAGTCACTAAAGAAGTTTCCAACTAATCCCAAAAGGTCAAAATTTTATGAGGATATAGGGTATATGATCACATTGTTGTCCAAAGTATTTGGAAAACAAAACTCCCGTGTCTTTGAACACTGGATGTTTCCATCCATTCAACTAATTCTAGATGGAAATAAATTCTTAGATTGGGGCCAGATTATTTCTGATAATATTCATGATCAACTCCTAAAATTAACAGAAACCAAGACATTTTATATGTCTTCATATGTCATTTATTGTGCTACAAGGATGTGATAGTTTCTTGGGTTGAATATAGAAGGGTCTATGGATAATTGTCTAGATCAGAAGAAGGTCTGGGAATATTATGACCAACTAGAGCTGAAGAAGGTAGAGAAACATTTCAAAAGAGTCAACAATGCATTTTTGTATGTTATTATTAATCAGCTCACAGGTGACATTGGTTTTAGATTATCACAAGATGCTATAGAATTCATCAGAGAGTGGGGATATTGGTTTATTCAATACCCCAAGTCCACCTATTTTAGATTGTTTAGCTATGATGGTCACCCTTTCAAACTACCAAGATGTTGTGGTGATAGATGGGTAGTGATGGAGTTTGCTCATAAGGCCGTGGACATAAATGCCAAGTTTTCTACACAACATAAGACTTTTTTCCATTCTTTCCCAATGCAATTGGGGTTTTATTCTTGTTCTTCTTCAATAGTAGCTAAAAAAGAAATAGAAGAATTTCAATCCCTAAATTTCCAATAGCATACTTATAGGAAATTATTTGATCCAAGGAGAAAAATGTATGGGTTGTATGCTTCTCAATTTCCCCATCATCATCCACTTCTTGAGGAATTTTCAGCCAACCTTCAAGATCAATTTGAAGTGAGAAAAAGGGGGTATAAAAGATTAACGATTCCCCATATGAGATATTTTGAGGTTAAAATGGATATTCTGGAAGGCACTACTAATGATGGGATCACACTTGATTCCCAATTTGAAATGGATATGTAGCCACTAAGGATTTCGAGCCCATCAATTGGATGGAAAAGGAGGAAACTAAGACTATTAAAATATCATAGGTACTGGTGGAAAGAAGTTTGAAATGGATCGAGCTTCAGTTAAAGCAACTAAGAGTTAAGGATTCAAAGAAAAGAGGTTGTAGCAATGAACCTACTTCTTCCACTAAGACAAAACAATAAAGAGATTGAGGAAAGGTGTTGTAACAAAAGAGGAAACTATGGAAAAGGCTCCCCTAATAGAAGAATATTTTTTGTTGAAATAAATTGATGAAACTTTGTAGAAAGCTAAAGTCACTTATGAGGCAACTATTGCTAGGTTTGTTTCAGGTCTTGGTGCCACACCTTTGGCTATTGTATATCCTAGAGAAGAAGTTATTGAATAAGTTCTATCTGTTGTCCCTTCACAAATTGAGATGCCACTCCTACTCTACCATCAACTTTAGGAATAACAACTATTGAAGATGAGATACCTCCCATGATTAATCTAATAGATTCACCTCCTTCAGACTCTGAAAGAACTCCATCTTAGGAAGGAGAAAGGGAAGAATGGGAGGAATACCTAGAAAGAGTTGAAGAACTTGGAGAATAAGAAACTAGGTTTGAGATTGGCAGCCTATATGAGGAGGAATTGGAAATGAATGAAGTTTTGAAGGAAAAAGAGCGGGATGAAATAGTGGAAAGTTCCCAAAGACTAGCTATTGAATAGTTGACTTAAGAAGAAGAAGATAAAAGGAAGAAAATAGAAGAGCTAGCCTAAAAAAAGGAAGTTGTTCAGGAAATGAAGAAAGATGAAGAAGAGGCTCTTGCACTAAAATTGGAACAAAAGGAGAAAGTTGAACAAGAAAAAGCTACAAAGGGAGAACTTCGTGTAAAAGAGTTGGAATAGAGGTTGAAAGATGAGGAGGAGGCTACATGGAAAGAGAAAGAAATGAAGAAGATAGAAGAGATTAGAGCCCAAAATGAGAGACTAGAGCATGAATAGTTACAGAAAGAGCAAGAGGATCAACAAAATACTTCTTCTCAGCAAACAGTTGAGGTAATTTCTTCTACACCTGTATCCTTAACACCTCCTAGTGTTCAACAAGTGACTACTTAGCTGGCTGCTCCCACTTGGCTCAAGCTAAATCTAGAAAAGAGAAAACAAGTGAAAGCTCAACTTGTGACATGGGATATGATGGTAGTGGAGATTGACAAATTAAAATCAAGAAAGAAACCTCATGTTGTGCATTCCACAAAGTTGACTGATGAGGGAGATTTGATAGCAAAAATTGCTACCCCTATTGTTGATAAGGATGATAGAGAATTTAAGGTTGAATATTATTAGATAAGCATTGTCAACCTGGGAAAACATACAAGAAATCAATAGATAAACTTGATTGATATTGTTTCCACCACCACCAAGTCACTTAGGTTAATCAAGGATAAGCAAGCTAAAGATGGGCTTAAGGCTCAAGTTGGAAAAATGAAATATTTTTTTACAGAGTTAATTACATGATCCACTTCTAAGTATCTGAAACCATCAAAGACCCCTATTTTGATGAGCCACAAGGAGGTGGATGGGTTGAGTGAAATGAAAAAAAACACTTGGTTTGACAATTGGTTCAAAGTTTTCAAGGCTGACATGGATAAGCATCTAGATGAAGGTTTTAAACACTATTATGCAAGCCTTGCTTTGGTTAAAACAGTAGAAGAATATATAAGGAAATGGTGGGAAGAGGAAGAAAAGCTCAGGGAGTACTTGGGAAAGCTGAAGGTGATTGCTAAAATTTATATTGAAGAGTTGGTCCATTCACAGATTTTGGGTGATGAGAGCCTTGAATATATTTAAAAGGATATTAATGTGTCTTTTTTTAAAATACAGAATCTCATTGAACAAATAATAACTATGCTCAAGTGAATTCATGAGATATGGGAACAAGCAGGAATCTTTGAGGATATTATTGTAAAACTAATTGATAAAAGTTTACCTCTGGATTTGAGACTTGAATCATTGGGAGAAATAAAAGATGATTGAGAGGTGAGACTTGATAAAATCATGAAAGAAGGAGATACTAGTTAGTCAACACTCATGGATAGGTTGTTGGACATTAGATGTGACATGAGGTGGGAAATCATAGACATCGGTTAGCTGAGGGAAATTGTTGTTGCAGTGGAGAAGAAATTTGAAGACTCAAAATTTAAAGTTGATTGGGTCGATGGACTTGATGATGATACATTGAAATAGATTTTTTGGAATTATGATGAGTATCATGAGATTCCTCATGAGGGTGACAAGTAAAGGAAACTGTTTTAGGTACCTTTTTGGACAATAGCACTTTTGTGACAATTTTTGAGATGGACGACTCCAGATTAGTTTTGGTGATTTAGAGAGAAAGCATGGTGATCAACAAAGGATAGGTTGGAACTCACAGTCATTGTAGACACTAGAAATTGGTCAAGGCTTGCGACTTCAACTTCTTTATAATTCGTACCTTCATTGTCATAATTAAATAATGTTAATTATTTAATTATTTTCTAAAGTCCTTTCTCATCTATTAATTAAATAACTTTCATTATTTAATTAGGTCATTTTAACCTTTATTCCTCTATTAATTATATAACTTTAATTATTTAATTAATTCATAATTATCTTTATTCAATTCTGATTAATTAAATAAATATTCTTTATTTAATTATGTCGCTAATTGACTTTATCCCCTTTCTTAAATTAAATAAATTATTATTTAATTTATCGTTATCACACTTTTGAATATAATTAAATAAACACTTTAATTATTTAATTATTCTTTAAACCTTTTCTCTAGTCAATTAAATAAATCAATTTATTTAATTTAATCCTCAAATTTCAAATGTTGAATTAAATAATCATTTAGTTCATAAAAATAATTATTCTTGGCATATTCTTCTATAATTGGATAATCACTTATCTAATTATTCGTTTACCACTTAAGTCAAGATTTAATTAAATCAATCAGTTATCTCTTGATTTAATGTCTGATTTTCTTTGAAAACTAGACTCTTTGTCTTAACTAGTTAGTTATTTAGTTTAATTCTTTTTCATGCAAACTTATATTAATTAAATAAATTTATTTAATTCATTCATTCATTCATGCATTCCATCTTTACATGCAATCTTTATTCTTCTAATTTTCAAATACTTTCAACTAAAGATTAAATTATTATTTAATCTTAATCTCTACCTTTTATACTTTATCACTCATATCGCTATTGACACTAATCTCAATTCATGTTGAATCTTTTAATCTAAATCATCCATCTATCTTTCAATATGAGCATGTCATTTGAAAACCCCGTTTTCTATAAATTGGCTTGATCTTCATCATTTTTACTCCCGAAATCATATGAATTTTGGAAGCAATCAACTGTTTAATCTTCGATGTTTTGCTGAATCACTATCATAGGCTATAGTTTCACATAGAAATATGAGCGAAATTATACTACAACGGCGAAATGGAGAAGGACAATCAAGTTCTTGCATGGAATTGTGTAGATATTTAGTGAGATGGTTCTATTTATTTACGTTTTAGCTATTTCCAACACAACAATCAACACAGACTTCCAAGGCTCAATATAACTTACTTGATCAGTTGGGGAAGACCCCAGCGCAAATCTCTATCTTAGAATTGTTGTGCATCTCACTTAAACACCGGTCTATTTTAGACAAAGCTTTACAAAGAATGACTGCCCCCAATGACCTTGATGTCAATTATTTCCAAGAGATGGTAGGTTACCTAACCAAAAATCATCATGATACCTTCTCTGAACAAGATTATGCAACTGAATAGACAAATCATAATGACCCTTTACACCTAGAATTTCTTGTTCATAAAACAAAATTTAGATGAGTCTTGGTAGACAGAGGAGTAGGGTTGAATATTTGTACCTTGAATTTGGTTAAGGTGTTAGGCTTCTCAGAGGCATGTGTGGATGCTACTAAGAGAATAGTCATCAAGGAATATGATGACGAAGAATGAAAATCTAAAGGAATTGTAACACTTCCCATTAGAATTGGTCCTACTATTCTGGATACCAATTTCCAAGTCTTGGATCTCATCCTTCCATATACCCTTTTGCTAGGCCAACCCTGGATACATGCTATGAAGGAAGTTCCTTCCACATACCATCGATGTCTTAAATTCCCCTACAATGGCATTAAGATTACAATAGATGGTGACCTAGACCCTTTTCAATATTGCACTAACCTACGAGAAATACACCACCGCCAGGTCCCTGTAAACCAAGAAGCTTCATCATCTAATTCATCCTGGTATGTCAATCCATCTGCTCTTTCCAAAATTTCCCCTTCCCCATTACCAACTACCACTCCTAAGGTCAAAATCCAATATAAGGGTTGTGGAGAATATCACATGAAGGCATCTTATTGTGTTAGCTATTTGGTTCCTCCAAAGTCATATGGTTTACCAATAGTAGATAGGAGACAATCAGTTGTCACTATACATGTCCCTCCCACATTGACTTTCAAAAAATGGGGGGAACTAAGGAAGCAGTAAATGAAGAAGATGTGACCTCCTGGTTATACAAAGAAGACAATGAAGAACCTCCTCCACTTGCTCAGATACCCATAGAACAATATGGAAAAGGTTTTACCATAATGCAAAGTAAAGGATATGATGGACATAGTGGGTTAGGTTTACATTAGAATGGGAGGATTGAACCTATCATCATTTCTAAGTGGTTGAAAGGCCTAGGGCTTGGGTTTCAACTACTTCAGATTGGCATTTCTAGTACCACATCACCTTTACTAGAGGAATTAAGTGCTTCTAAAGTTATTGAGATATGAAATGAGCCATATGACTAACCCTATTGTGATTCCCCTAACTCTAACAAATATGAGTGGGATTCCCTATCCTCCACCTCTTACATGAACCTTGATAAACTATTTGGATAACTTGACCAAATGTTGAAATCCTCGTCAAATCCATTGAATTCATGTCCATAGAAGACTTTGATAAAAGAGGAATCATTTAAACATTACTATTGGAAATCTCTTGATCCTACCTCTTGGTACCCTGGTAAATCCATTTTGGATAACCAAACTTTGGCAATAGGCCCAACTCAGAATCCACCTAGGCCCAAGCAAAAGAGTAAAGAGGATATGGTAAGAAACTTTTGTGGCTATGTCAACAACTCAGCCTTTTCCTTAACTCCTTTGGACTTTCATACTTCGGATGATGGCATGCCATTATTATACCCTTCGCTTATTGATTGGGATCAACAAGACACCCTCGTCTTATATATTTTTGAGAACGACAAAGAACTCATTCAGTTCCAAGGACTACAAGAAGGCATACCTAGTGGTGATGATAAGGCTAGATTTACCATAGATTTGGATAACATGGTATATTTTGGGGAATCTTTTCAACCCTCTAGTCACAAAAATAATAAAAATAATGACAAAAATAAAAATGATGAATCCCTAGGTGAAAATTGAAAGGCGCCTTTAGACAATGAAAAAGCAAAAAATAAGGATGCACCCGAAGGTGAAAACCTCTCTAAGGCACCTAAGGATGGAGGTTTGAACATTCTCCCCGTTGCTCAGGAAAATTCACCCATGTTAGTTGAAGAAATAGTGGGAATCAATATAGGCACTGAAGAGAATCCTTGACTAGTCTACTTTGCAACATCCTTGACAGAAAAAAAAGCAACCTGAATTTCACAACTTCTTTGCGCAAAGACATATCAACTTTGCTTGGTCATATGTTGACATGCCTGGACTAGATCCTAAAATTGTATTACATCATCTACCACTACAACTAGGTGCTAAACCCATGAAGCAGAAGTTAAGAAAAACGCACTTACAAATTGCTTTACTAGTCAAGGTTGAACTAAAGAAACTATTGTATGTTAGCTTTATTATATCAATTGACTATGCAAATTAGATTTACAATCTTGTATTAGTGACAAAACCAATAGGGGGCATCTGTATCTATGTATACTTTAGAGATATAAACAAGGAATTCCCTAAAGATGACTTTCCTCTGTCGGATATAGACATGATTGTGGACTTAACAACAAGATATTAAATGTTATCCATTATGGATGGATTTTCAGGATAAAATCATATTAGAATAGCAACTGAAGACCAACCTAAGAAAACTTTCACTTGTCCATGGGGAACTTATTGTTGGAATGTCATGCCCTTTGGACTTAAAAATGTTGGAGCAACCTATTAATGTTCCATGACAACTATTTTTCATGACCTCATACATACTCTCATGGAGGACTATGGGGATGATCTGATAGCTAAATCATTGAAAAGCATTGATCATTTATAGGTTTTAGATAATATTTTTCAAAGAATAGAAGAATACAAAGTGAGGCTAAATCCAAAGAAATGTGTATTTAGCATGAAATTAGGGAAACTTCTAGGATACATCATTTTCTAGACGAGGCATTGAAGTGGACCCAACAAAAGTGAAAGCTATAATCAACATGCCTCCACTAGCTAATCTCAGTCAACTAAGGACACTACAAGGGAGACTATAGTCTATCAGAAGATTCATAGTGCAGTTAGTAGATAAGACACATCCCTTTCAACATCTACTTAAAAAAGGAGTAACATTTGTATGGACAACTAATTGCCAAGAAGCTTTTCAACTGATCAAGGATTACCTACTCACTCCACTAGTATTAATGCCGCCTATTGAGGGATAACCATTGATTCTCTACATTTCAAAAACCACATTAGCTCTAGGAGCCTTGCTTGCATAGAGTGACAATGAGGGTCATGAAACGACAGTACACTATATCAGCCACACTTTGGTAGGTTATGATCTAAATTATAGTACCATTGAATGTTCCTATCTTGTAGTAGTATTTGCTACTCAAAAACTTAGGCACTACATGTTAAACCACCAAATGCAGTTGGTCACAAAGATATATCCTTTGAAATATCTCCTTAGCAAAGTAGCATTAACAGGATGACTAGCCAAATGGGTAATAGTACTCAGTGAATATGATATCCAATATGTAGAAAGAAAGGTTATAAAAGGGAAAGTCATTACTGATCAGTTGGCCGACACACCGATAAAAGAAGATCATCCTCTAGTTTCATATTTTCCTGATGATTTCATCTTCACTCTTGACATGGGAATGACATGGAAGTTATACTTTGATGGGTCCCACACAAATCATAGTTTAGGGGTTGGTATAATGTTTATCACACCATATGGTAACATTGTTCCCAAGTCATTCAAGATTACTTTTCCATGTACTAATAACATAGTAGAATATGAGGCTCTTGTGACAATATTACGCATGGAAATCAAATGGAAGATTAAGCACCTACAAGTTTATGGTGATTCTCAGCTAGTAATCTAAGAAGTGAATGATGACTATGAAACCAAGGATGAAAATCTTGCTCCCTACAAACCCATGGAAAATTGTTTCAAAGGGTAATTTTAAAAGGTTTACTTTCATCAAATACCTCACATTCTAAATAGGGTAATAGATGGGTATGTGTAGGATCATCATGGAAAAAACAGCCCTTGTGGCAAAAAATTTAGAAAAATCAGAGTTAGGCAACTTGATGTTAAAATTTGAATAAGTTATATATATTATTTCAAAAATATGTAAGAATAGAATCTGTAGCAAATTGAATGTAGTTTCTAAACTACTATTTTTTAAAAAAAATCTATTTTGGTGAAAATTTGAAATTTTAATGCTGGTACTTAAATTTCAGGAAAAATAAGAAGTAGGTGTCCGTCCACCACCCTAACTACAATAAAATGATAATATTTTTTATCATATTTTATAAGTAGAGGACTCATGCCCAATGTGATGCATATTTTTGTAATTTTTTCCATGTAAATAATTAATTATGAATTTTTATTACAAATTTTAAAAATAATAAAAACTCGTATGTCTGACCACCTTAACTTGGTCAAAACTTCATGAAATTCATTTTTTATTTTTTTAAACCTATATTATGTGTAGCATATAATGTGACACATGTTTTGGATTCAAAAAATGTGATACCGGTTGAAATCTATAGATGTTTTTCAATCAGCCTATCAATTAGGACTTTAGTCGTAATTTGAATAGAAAATGAATAATAATTACTTATTAAATTCAAAGTAAAGCATAATTTATATCGTTGGAAAGCTCAGAATCTCCTTTAAAAACCCTTTTCATTTTATCAATTTTGGGTAAAAAAATAGTCGTCAGCCACATACCCATCATATTGCCACTTTTTGGCCCATCATGATCCTGCACATACCCAGATGCCATGGAAACTATTGCTTCACTCTTGGACATACCTAGCAATGTGCCTAAATTTGATTTTTTGGTAGAACAACTTTTGGTCTTTGCCTATAACATCCCAGATTCGGAGATGGTGTGTGAAATTGTTGGTCCCAATTCCCCATGGTATAAGGACATATATGACTACCTCCATGCTAAAATCCTACCCCGTGACCTTTCCAACAACCAATGTAGGACATTTATCTATAAGTCAGCCAAGTATACCATCATTGGAGATACCCTTTATCAACATGCCTTAAACAATACCCTATTAAGATGTCTTGATACTAAATAATCACAAGAAACCTTATGTGGGGTACATGAGGGTATATGTGGATCCCATTATAGTGGTCCTACCTTAGCCAAAAAGATTATGAGACTGGGTTATTATTGGAATACAATGGAAAAAGACTCATATTTCTTTGTCAAGAAATGTTGACAACGTCAGGTACACAGAGACTTGATACATGCACCAGCATAGGAGCTATGTCCAATAATGTCACCATGGTCCTTTTCCCAATGGGGACTCGATCTCATAGGTAAGATGCATCCTATGTACTTCAATGGCCATAAGTTCATTATTACTATGACTGAGTACTTTACCAAGTGGATTGAAGCTATTCT
This sequence comes from Sequoia sempervirens, assembly GCA_007258455.2. Classification (NCBI taxonomy): domain Eukaryota; kingdom Viridiplantae; phylum Streptophyta; class Pinopsida; order Cupressales; family Cupressaceae; genus Sequoia; species Sequoia sempervirens. The sequence continues at coordinate 55,126,748 of VDFB02047230.1, read as the reverse complement.
TATGACCTATATTACTGGCACATAGATTTCTAAGTTTATCCTTAACTGTCATTTGTCGGCATGGTGTTCCTCAGTCCATAATCACAGATAATGGTCATCCATTCAAGAACCAAGAAGTTCATCATCTTTGCAAATAATTCCATATCCAACCTCACTTTTCCACCCCATATTACCCACATGGTAATGACCAAGCTAATGAATCTAATAAAACAATCATCAGAATCCTCTAAATGACTGTCAATGACGTTGGTTGTGATTGGCATCTATAGCTTAACCCTACCTTATGGGCTTACCGCACAAGCATCTATACTCCTATTAGCATCACTCCATATTCCTTGGTATTCAATTCTAAGGCCATCTTTCCTATTGAGGTTGAGATTCCTTCCCTAATGGTATCTTTGAAATGGTATATTGATGATGAAGAGTACCATGTTTCAAGACTACATGAGATAGAGTTCCTAGATGAATGAAGAAAAAATTCATTAGATCATCTCCAATCATATCAAAACCATCTTCTTCGTAGCTACAAGGTCTTGAAACAAAATTTTGATATTGGTGATCTAGTCTTAATGGAAAATCCAAAGAATCAAGTAGAAAGAGAGAAACTAGGAAAGTTTGAACCAAATTGGTTAGGACCCTACATTGTTACATAAGCCTTTGGATCAAGAGCGTATCAAGTCTCTACTTTCAAACAAAAACCATTATCAACACCTATCAACAACCTCCATCTAAATAAATTCTAAACATAGCTTTTGAGAGCCTTGTCTTAATCATAAAAAATACAAAAAAATTATAAAAATTATAAAAAAATCATTACCTAGGTGAAAACCTAGCAAATAGGCATTTGGTAACATAAAAAAAATTGAAAAAATTAGGAAAATAGTAAAGAGAAATAAGTCATCCACTAGTGAAAACCACTTCAGTGCTGCTTTGGATAAGTACCATGGTGAAAACTCGGCAAACAAGTGCCATGTGTGGCCAACTTTGCTCCTTTGTCTACCATCATTCGAATTTGACTTCCTTGTACATATTACCTATCTTCCTCATCCATCACTTGTACATATGACTAATAATAAATGGTTTTCCTTTCCATAACTTGGAACGATTGACATTGAGCACACTTCACATCCACCTTCCTTCCTATTCGTAATAAATTGGTCTTATACCTGACTAGGGCCAGACACTTCACTTACGTCATTTGGTTCTTGCATTGGTTGTTTTGAGGGTGTAAAACCATTGAGAAAATCCAAAAACATCACAAAATGTCCTAAAAAATCTGAAAACCATTACAAAATGTCTTGAAAAAATCCAAAAAAATTACAAAATGTCTTGAAAAAAATCCAAAAAATCCAAAAAACTTTAAAAAGACAAAAAAATCAAAATTTGTCAAAAATCCCAAAAATAGAGTCAGAGTTAGTCGCACTAGTCAGCCTATGTCATTGTCGAACTATGTTGCCTCTATGACTAGACATAGGCAAGGCCATCTATTGATGTTCCCTTGAGGCATTTAAGTCATCCCTTTTAGGCTTGTTTGTATTAAATCATGACTCAATCCATTTGTCTATAAGACAAGGCCATTGGTTGTGTCGAACTATGAGGTCTTTGCATGTATAACATAGGTAAGGCCATCAATCAGTGAGCCCCCAAGGTTGCACTAGGTCAGTCCATTAGGTTTCGTGACATTCACTATCACACACGTCTTATATTTATAAATAAATCAAATCTTTTTCAATTAGTCTTGTCAGTCAAAGTCTAGTCGAACTACGAGGTCTCTGTGTGTATAACATAGGGAAGGCCATGAATCGATGAGCCCCTGAGGCCGCACTAGGTCAACCCTTTAGGGTTCATCGTGAAGGACAAACAATTGTCAGCACATCACATCAAGTCACACATCAACAAGATGAACAAGTCAACAAGTTCACCAAGTCAAAATCCAACAAATTTCCAAAGAAAAAACCAAAAACAAATCAACTTATGTCTACTACAGGATGTGTCCTTCCTAAAAATAGACATCATCAAAACAATCAACCTATGTCTTATATAGGATGAGTCTTTCCTAAATACAGACACTATCCAACAATCATCATAACCTTATACAGGTTGTCACATGATCGAAACCAAAGTCAACATCTTATATGATACTTGTATTTTTGAAACCAGGATTAGTCATTCCTTATATAGATAGCCACGTGATTGAAATTAGACTCAATGTCTTATACAGTATGTGTCATTCCTGAAACAAGGATTTATCAAGCAATCACTTATCAATGTTCTAAACAATTAAACAACAAACAAATTATTTTTTGGAAAATGGGTATCTGTAGGATCATCATGGAAAAAATGGGCTCTTAATGGCAAGAATTGAGAAAAATCAGAGTTAGGAAACTTGACATAAAAATTTGAATAATTTATCTATATTATTTCAAAAATATGTAAGAATAGAATCTATAGAAAATTGAATGTATTTTCTAAACTACTAGGTTTGTTTAAAGAAAACCAAAATCTATTTGGTGAAAATTTGAAATTTCAATGTAGCAGTACTTAAATTTCAGGGAAAAAATAAGAAGTAGGTGTTTGTCTGACCACCCTAACCAAAATAAAATAATAATTATTTTTTATAAGATTTTAGATATAATTACAGGACTCATGTCCCAATGTGATGCATATTTTTGTAATTATGATTTTTTTTATTACAACTTTTTAAAAATATAAAACACATAATAATCTGACCACCTTAACTTGGTCAAAAATTCATGAAATTTAATTTTTATTTTTTTAATCCTATAGTATCTGAAGCATAGAATGTGACAAATGTTTTGGATTCAAAAATGTGATATTAGTTTGAAAGCTATAGATGTTTTTCAATCATCCTATCAATGAGACTTTAGTCATAATTCAAATAGAAAATGAATAATAATTACTTATTAAATTCAAAGTAAAGCATAATTTATATTGGTGGAAAGCTGAGAATCTCCTTTAAAAACCCTTTTCATTTCATCAATTTTGGGTAAAAAAAATTGTCAGCCACATACCCATCATATTGCCACTTTTTGGCCCATCATGATCCTGTACATACCCAAATATTTTTATTGGATGTTGACTTTGTGGCTCATTTATCTTATCTTTTCATTTTATTTGATCTTTGAGTCCCGTTACTAGCTTTCTCGAGGATGTCCTATGAAGGATTTAGAGAAGCAACAATGTATCGGGACTCTCTTTTCTTTGACTGTTGTTTGTCGATTGTCTTTTGGCTTTATTTTTCAGTCATATTACTAGCTTCCTTAAGGATGTCCCATGAAGGATTTAGAGGAGCGGTGATGTCTCATGACCCATCTTTTATTTTTTTGTTGTCTATGGTTTGTCTTGGCCAAAAGATTGGGGCAACTGTGCCCCTAGTATGAGTTAGGACATTCCTTGTCTATGACTGTCTATTTTTAGCAAATGGATGACCTCACACACCTTGATCTATCTCATATCATGGTGTTTTTCTCCATTTGTATTAGTTACCATGATGATTTAATGCAACGCCTATTGTGTTTCAGAAAAAACATCGAATATTGCTAATACTAACATCCATGTCTTTATTATTTATCTTTTTCACACTAACTTCTCTTCTTTTTTGCATTATGATGGAGTCCTATGACACACAAAAATATAAAAGCATCCTATATATGCATTCATGTTAGAAACATCATGTAAATATCATACATTTTATATCATACATATATGTTGCATTTGAAAACACAAAATATAAGCATCCATATCATTTAGGAATCTATGACATATCATCCATTAATCATCATAATTTCTATAGAAATTTATCACAAAACATACATGTACATAGCATTGTAAATACATACATCATATTGCATCCACCATCATCAACTGTATATCATTCACATGGCATTGTAAAGACCTATATCACATTACATCTGATAATCATAAATTCATACATGACATTTATAAATATGATAAAAGTAAATGCATACATCATCATATAGAATCAATATCACACCATAGGCTACATCAACATCATAATGTAAACATTATCATCCATAACATATGCATATCATATAGAACACACACATATAAATAGAACATGACATAATCATGTAAAAAATACATATCATATAAATCGTCACCAAAATCATATATATATATATATCGCTCAAAAAGTATCACATCACAATGTCATAATGTATCTCTCAAAATGGAGCTCACAGGCTCTATAATCAAAATACAATGTCTATAAATAAATATTAGAACATGTCCCTATTCTAAACTTCCACTACTCTCATGTGGAGAATGTGGAGGTGACTGATGGAGAGATGTTGATGATCATTTTGCAAATGAAGGCCTATCATAGGGTCTTGATCTATGAGGTCCTACGACTCCCTCTATGCTTTGAGTCCTGTTGTGTGTTCTGCTTCGTGACCTGTTGTTGTGTGCCTGTGAATAGCTAGGATCACATCTCTCAGGAGGAACCTCTCGCTCATATAAGTCCCTGTAATATATCTCCCTCTCACCAGCTCTGACTAACTCATGAGTGAAAGAAATAGTTGGCCTAGTGCAAAGAGCTATAAACTCTACAAATATCTACTCAGTCTTCTATCTCTGAGCTACTACCCGATCTTTGTCAAGGAATGCTCTATCTCTCTCCATCTATATAAAGTCCCTCTCTATTGTCAATGCTCTGACTATCTCTTCCAAGGACTCTACTCTCGCCTATAAATAAACTACTCGTTGATCGATAAGACATGTATCCTCCTATCATGGCTGATCCCCCACCTCCATATCCCAATCCTCCATGATCCTGTCTCATAGCTCCCTCTCCTCATCTCTCATCTCCTCCTCCTCCTCATCATCATCATCCCCGTATCCTGCAAGCATACCAAGGTCATCTATATCCTCCTCCCCTCCAACAACCTCCTCAGCATGCTCCCCTCCAATATCCTCCTCTGCTGCATGCTCCTCTCCACTAGCCCCACCACTAACATCCCCCTCTCCTCCAATAGCCTCTAGCATGGGTACATCCTCTCCCTCCCCCTCCCCCTCCTCCTCATGGATAGGTGATAGTTCTGGGCCTCGGCCTCTATCGCCCTGCGGACCCCATTGTCCTCCCCTCCCACCTCCTACTTATTCCACCTCTGCCACTGCGACCTCTACCTCTACCACCACATATGCCATGAGGTCTTATCCCTTGTCTCTCAACAAGTTCATCCTAATCTGGATCTGTAAATGGCATTGGCCTGTGATCTCCCCACCAAGTATCATAAGCAACCGTCATCCCAAGATCTACTGCTCCGCCCCTCCACCCCCACTGCATAGGCTATAATGCATCTATATTGGCCTTAGCTATCACAACAAGAATCTGTGGCCCCCATAGAGGAACCTCCCTAGAAGAACAAGCAAACTTAGCTTAGTCGGACAACTCATCCTAAACCTCGGTAAACTATCTCAAAACCCTATCTGGTAGATGTCTCTCAATGATATGTACATGAGAAACAGTCCTCCCAATCAATTATTGTGTCTATATGTAGAAGGGCAGGTGTCAATGCTCATCCGACCATTGTGGGAAATCCATGTAAGGTCTCTAGATGAACTGCACCATAGTATCAATAACATGTCTATAGTACCCTATGTCTCCTATATGTGTCTAGGTATTTGTCCCCACATATCAAAAGGAATAAGGAGCTCCATGATCTAACTCAGCTATAACAAGTGGGAAAAACACAACAATTAGCTCCCATGCTCGTATCATGAGCAAAGTGGTACCACAGCTCATCGACTACACCTATTTATAGGCTATATCATGTAAATGAAAATATATCATAGCAAGAAAACAAGAGCCCCCATGCATACATGACCTATCTCTCCAACATACCTACTAACATCTCACCCCATCCCATAGGAAATCCATGACCTCGATGGTTAGGTAGAACTATCCCCCCAATCAATGTACATAACAAACAATCTATCTAATTAGATCTATTAGCCAAGACATGTCATCTAATCTCATAGTGATCTATGCCTAGCTACCTAATATCATCATGCGGATAATATCGACACATCTCACTAAAACCCCTCTTGGTATCATACATGACTCTCACACCCCTAATAGGAAACCTCAAAATCCTATAAACATCCTCTAAGGTAATACTAGCCTCTCCTATAGGCAGATGAAAAGAAGACATCTCAAAATGCCAACAGTCATAGAGTGTAGTCAACAAACCTCAGTTTCCCTGAATAGTGGGCATGAAAGTAACATGATGCAAATGAATGTGTCATAGGAACCATTTCTCGCCGCTCCGCAATTGATCTTGAAACACAAAATTCAATGGCCTCGACTCTTGGGTGTAAATCGGATCCAACACAACCTACAATGGCATAATTCATATCTTGTGTCAGAAAAACAAGCAACTTTTTATAGCCTAAAATTTCAAAATTTCTTGACAGAAAAATGTGTCACTTTAAATCAGATGCATTGCAAAATATCAAATGCATCATTCAAATTTGAAAATGTGTCATTTAATAATGCAAATGCATCAAAACATAAACCACGCCCAATCATTCATGCATATGCGTCATTTTGTTACAAATGTGGTGCAAAATAAACTTGCCATTCAACCATGCAAATGCATAGTAGAAACACACATGCGATGCAAAAACTAACATGTGCTATTGTTCCTAACAAATGCATTGCAAAAGTACAAATGTGGTGCATAAAATTTCAAATGTGATCATTTAATCTAAATGACTACGCAACCCTATATGTGTTTTTACAAATGCGTCATTCTAAAATCATATGCATTGATCACAAATGCATTTGTGTTGATTTAAAAAGTGACACATGTGAAAATAAAGCATTAAATTCCCAAAAATGCATGAAAATGAAAATTTAAAAAGATGGTTTTTCGACTACATACCATGGGTCCCACGTCTGCTGGTCATTTGAAGGTTTGAATCCAATATCCATGATGCTTGATGTAGGGAATTAGTGACATGTTTTTAGAGAGCTCCAGAGAAAAAATCACAATTTCCAAACTTGAGGGGTGCAAATTAATTGAAAATCCACCCTATTTCTATTTATACCTAGGGTTTTTGGAGGGAATTTTTCAAACCTTGTGTACTTTGGGCCCACTTTTTTCCAACTTCTAATGACCTTTTCACCTATCAAACTTTGTTGAAACTGATTTCTTTCACCACCATTAAACTTCTGGCCATCAAATTTACTAATAGGGACAATTTCCAAAAATTTTGGAATTTTTCAAAAAATTATCATTTTTCCCAAGGGGGCATACCCTTACCTATTTCACATTGGGGCACGACTGGGGCATGTTTTGATTGCTTTTCTTTGACACAACACCGAAATGACATTATATCAAAGAGGGGAAAAATGTAGACACTAAAAATTGGTCTAAGCTTGCAACTTCAATTTCTTCATAATTCGTACCTTCATTGTCATAATTAAATAATGTTAATTATTTAATTATTGTCTAAAGTCCTTTCTCATCTATTAATTAAATAACTTTAATTATTTAATTAATTCATAATTATTTTTATTCAATCCTGATTAATTAAATAATATTCTTTATTTAATTACATCGCTAACTGACTTTATCCCCTTTCTTAAATTAAATAAATTATTATTAAATTTATCCTTTTCACCTTTTTGACTATAATTAAATAAACACTTTAATTATTTAATTATTCTTTAAACCTTTTCTCTAGTCAATTAAATAAAACTTACCTTATTTAATTTAATCCTCAAATTTTGAATGTTGAATTAAATAATCATTTAATTCATAAAAAGAATTATTCTTGGCATATTCTTCTATAATTTGATAATTGCTTACTTATCTAATTATTCATTTACCACTTCAGTCGAGATTTAATTAAATCAATCAGTTATCTCTTGATTTAATGTCTAATTGTCTCTAACAAGTAGACTCTCTGTCTTAACCAGTCAATTATCTAGTTTTAATTCTTTTGTGCATGCAAACTTATATTAATTAAATAACTTTGTTCAATTAATTAATTTAGTCATGTGTTCGAATAGATCGTTTCCTCTATTCCATCTTTATCCTTTACATGCAATCTTTATTCTTGTAATTTTCAAATACTTTCAACTAAAGATTAAATTATTATTTAATCTTAATCTCTACCTTTTATGCTTTATCACTCATGTCACTACTGACACTAATCTCAATGCATGTCGAATCTTTTAATCTAATCGTCCATCTATCTTTTGATCTAAGCCTGTAATTCGAAAAACCTATTTTCTATAAATTGGATTTATCTTCATCATTTTCACTCCTCTAGAAATCTTATGACTTTTAGAAGCAATCAATTATTTAATCTTCGATATTTTTCTGAATCACTATCATAGGCTATACTTGCACAGAGAAATCTAAGGGAAATTATACTGAAATGGTGAAATGGAGAAGGACAATCGAGGTCATGCATGGAATTGTGTAGATATTCAGTGAGATGGTTTTGTTTATTTACATTTTAACTATTTCCATTGTTCTTTGTTGTTTAACTTAGTTTACATTTGAGTTTATTACAATTTTTTGTTTTCTTTGATCTTTCTTGTTTTCATGATACAGTCACATTTTGGTTGAAGAAGCATGTGGCATACCTTTTTTCAGCTCCTACAGTTTCAACGGAGAGAACAATTGAAGTTAACTGGGCATCCCTATAATGGTGGGTTTGGGCCCCAGATTATGGGTCTTGATTTTTGATAGGAGAGATTGATGCTAATTTTTTCTATAATTTAGAATTCTCTCCTCATTGTAAGGGTTGGTTGATTGAAGTTAGATTGGCTACCTAGAGAGATTAGATACAGTTTACAAGTTTTACAAGTTTTATGCAAGATAATCAAACACCTTTACAATTTTAATGTATGTAGTTTTATTTCAAAAGTTTGTTAGTTTAACAATGATGTTGATAAACAATGGTCATTCGTATGCCAGTGCATCTTGTTGTGCATAAATGTTTCTTATTTGCTGAAAATCAATAAAAGACTCCAAATTTGAAACTATTTTATTGCATTATATGTGGATGATATTTCTTGATATTTGTCATTTTTTAATTCTTGTATTGAGCTTGTGGTATTTTTTTATTGAAAAGGTTTTAAAAAAGTGATGTGAATGGTTGTATGCTCTAAATCTGCATTGTGAACGAATGAAATGGCATGGATTGTTTCATAAATTGTGTTGTTCTATAGTTTTATTTGATTAGGAAAAATGATCATCATAAGAATTACATATCTAAATTAAAAGAAATCTATGTTCATGTTTGTTTTCCCAAGCCTTGGTCTATCCTTCATTGTTTATTTAAATCTCCAATATTAAATGACTTTGTATTATCCAGTTTGTACTCATTTACTAGTAGACCCCTTGAATATTATGGTTGCATGGACCATTGAATGATAACAACACAGTTGAGAACCAACTACAGAGACCTTGCAAGATAGGTAGTTTTAAATCATTTGTCTTTTTTAGGAGAAATAGAGCAGAGATATTATGTTTTAACGTTGATGTGTTACTTTTGACAATCAACAATACTCAGACTTATTTTGTGCATGAAACTTATTGAAGTAGATAAAAAAGTTGAGTGTAGGACAAAAGTGCATTATGATGATCAATTTAAGGATGATAGTTATATATCATGGTCATATGTTTTTTTTTACACATATTTTATTTACAAGATTTGTGATGAAATGAAAAAGGTGATCCAAATATGTATTTGATATCTTTAATTATTAAACATATGTATTTATTATATCAATATGGACTATTGGTTGATTTTTTTAATAATTTGAAGGATTATGTTGTTAAAGGATTCTTTTCAAGACCATATAAGTCTACTCATAGATATGATAATTTGGAAAAGGTTTTTTAAAATAATTGAGACTATATGAAACTAAGAGTTATCATTTATAATTTATCTAAGTGTGTACAGGAAAAATATTAGTTCATTAATTATTACATCACAAGGTTCCAATCTGTGTGCTCTTGATTGCTTACTCCCATACATGATCTTAAATTATAAAATGTCTTTATTAAGAGATTACTCAAGCTAGTTGTTGATATTACAGTTATTAATATATTTTCATCTTTTATGGATCTATGTGCACATGTACAAACTATTGAATTTAAGTTATTATAAAGAAGTGTATTTAAATGTGGACACTCAACTCTAAATACTTCTTCATACTATTTAAAAAGGACAAGAATGTGCAAGAAAATGGCTATCAACTTGTCATTTCCACTTTTTCTTCCTCTAAACAAACCATTTTGAGGAAGTTACTAAGCTACACCAACCATTGCATGATGTTCTTCAAATTTTCTCAAGTTATAATTTCATTACTCTTCCTCTAATACATTTATTGGATCCAAATAAGCCTCTTACTAGAAGATATAATGAATAAGCATTTTATAACTTTCAAATCCAATTGGCATACTACACCATGATGCATCAATCTCATACATAATGAACAATATGCCATAAACAACAACATGATCCATGTGGAAGAAGTCAATAATAATGGAATTCCTTTTATTGCTCCTAAATGTAGGCAACTAGGTATTTATACATTTTTATTTCCTAATCATATGGATAATGTTGAGGCATATGATAACATTTCTATAGATAATACACTTAATGATAATAATATAAATTATTTTTATGTTGAGTATAATGATGCATCACATATATATATTTTGTGGGACTAATTGAGACCAAGAAAATATTTTATTTGTCTATTATTCATTCCCATTGTGCATTATTTATTTCCAAAGCTACTCTCAATCCTAATCTTCTTTTAAGAAGGAGTGCTCATTTAAATCCTACTATGGCCACTCTTTCTAAAAATTATTTAAATAATCATGTTAAAAAAAATTGGAAGATAAAAATCTATGGTCATGGAGTTCAATTGAATAAGAAAAATATAACACTTACAAGACAAGTGCTAATTAACATATTTATTAAAGTTGATATTCCTCATTAATTAACAACTCTCTTTTATAAGACGTTAGAAGGTTTCCCTTGTGTCAAATATATCTTACATTATCTTAGCTCTCTATTAACCCCTTGTAATGGTCTGTCCTCCCATTTATATTCCTCTTTTTAACCTATCATCACCTCTACCAGTGTCAAGACCATTTTCGTTACCACTAGTGTAGATCTTACCTCCAATACATTTGTGCTACATTTCCCGTTAGCTTGGTCCTTTGAATATGGATTACCTCCTAACTATACCCCTTATGCCATACATTATTCTACTACATCCATCCCCTCTATTGTCCCATTTTCATCTCACACTTCTACCCACATAATCATGGTGGTAGTGTTACACCATACATTCAAGTGTCCTACAATATTCCTCCTTCCCAACCTATGGCTCATACTCTCTTCCCATATCATCCTATGAGTAATTATTTCCATAATGTAATTCATCCATCCATGGCTATTACCATACCCTTTACCTCATAACAAGAATCATAAATGGTGAATAAGTATAACTCCCTTTTACAACTCATACATGTCACCTACATCCTTATATTTTCAATATGATAGGCCCAACTTCTATAGGTTTTAAATTTTAATCCAACAGAACATTGGAGCTCATTTTTTGTATTGTAGAGCTTGAAGAGATCTACATACTAGGTATTCTTGGAAGTGATGTCAAACAACATAAAAATTTGTATTTTGACAAGAAAATGAAATCTATAGCCCAAGAATTCACCCTTTTTATTTTGTAGTCTAAAATATTGTATTATTTATATTATTTACACTAAGAGCAAGGATGAAACTCCTTTTCTAACAATTAGTAAGAAGTATTTTAATGATAGTTATCAATACAAATATTTTCCATTATCTTATAATTGATAGACTTTTCTTATACTCATAAAATATTTGTATGTTTCTTATATGTTACTTGTGGAATTTATTGTTACACATTTAGATCGTTTAAGACCATATCTATTGAAGATCTAGTCTAAGTCTAATAATATCTTAAAAGTATATCTTGTTATCCTATTAATTTTAAAATGTAGGAGGTCTACAACAAAAAGAACTAATAGATTGCATGATATATTCCCATATCTCAATATTTATTATGAATTATTTTTATATTCAATAAATAAATAAATAAATTCATTTAGTTTTGCAAAACTAATTAAAAGATGTTTTAAACCCATGAAAACCATAGTAACAATACACCAATATACCGTTTGAGAGGGACTGTGCCCTTGTTTCATAGCAATATTAATCTCCGAGAAGTGCTAATATTTGGTAGAAAGACTCCATTATGTTATTTTCGTCCCCTGTCACAAGCAATCCTTTCTCCACTTCACTGTGTTGACGGTTTAGTTTTCCAAACAAACCATCGTTTCTTCTTTCAGCTATGCGGTGTATAGGTGCAGCGAGGAATGTAGAACATTGTCTGAAAACACCTATCCATATCCATTTACCCTTTTCAATCTCAGTTGAACATACATTACCAATTGGATCATCCACGCTTCTGTAAATACGATCATCCTCCCTTTTATAAGTTGGATCATCCTCACTGTTATAAATCGGATCATCCTCCATTATAACCAATTCCATGCGTGGAGATACGCAATTTATAATTAAACATAGCATTGCGGCGTTGTCGTTGGGGAAACTATTTCCTCGCACTTTTAGCTCCAAGAAAGGTAAGATGGCAGTACGCAGAGAGTCAGAGAAGTGGATTTTCCTGTTCGCAAAGGAGTGGAGGGCAGAGAGATTGTGAAAGGTCGAAGATTTTAGAAGTGATTCTGCACCAGGGACTGCCTTTGTGCATATTATTATTTCTCTGGGCCATTTCCGCGTCTGCACAAAAATGAAAATAACATATAAAAAAAACATTCATGATGAAAATAATTATAACTTTTTATTTCTAATCACAATTATTACCTCTGTCTTCGGCATGCAAGGCTCAAGTGCCGCTCTCTTCTTTGCGACGAGTTGCAGTGTTCTCAATCTTTCCATCTGCTCCAAACTCTCTATGCCTGGCATCTCCCAGGAAGTATTTTCTACCACCAGCTGTTCCATTGCTGAGCAGTGCTGTAAACCTTCTATCTTGTCCACTTTGTTGCCCTTTCTCAGTTCAAATACTTTCAGAGAACCCAATTTTGCAAAACTTGGAAGCATATTCAACTTCGGACAGTCCACTATTATCAGATTCTCCAATGATGTACAGTGTTGTAGACCTTCTAACTTCTCAATATTGTACAGAGCTCGTAGTTCAAATACTTTTAGAGAAGCTAATGCAGAGAAACTTGGAAGCTTGCCCAAGTTTGGACAGTTAATGACTTTTATTTTCTCCACTGTTGTCGGTAGGGGGTCGATCCTCCTCAACTGCTTAATATGCCCAAGTGCGGGAGTCACAAGCCGGGGACAACATTCTTCAGAAATTGAAATCATAGACACTTCTACTTTGCATATATCTACCTTGGACAACCAATTCAATTGCCCCCGCCCGCAATCCAATTTGCTGAATGGACAACTGCTAATTTCCAGAGTCTGAAGATTAGTCAGTTGCGTGAATGATATTGGTAAAGACATCACACTTAGGGAGTCAAATGCCAAATGCTCTAAATGATTGAGACTCCCAATAGACTCCGGTAAAGATCGGATTTTGAAATGTGAACCAATCTTCATCACTCTCAACTTGCTCAGTTGACCGATGTCCATTGGGAGCTCCCTTATGTAGCTTTTCTCTGAATACAACTCCCTCAAGGCGGCCTGCTTCGTGAGGTGAGTAGGCAACTTTCTCAACTTGTAGCAATTTGAAAAATTCAAATACTCGAGCTTTGTCATGTTCTCCAGGATGTCTGGCAATAAGGCAAGCCTATAACACCAACTTAAATTCAGATGTTGTAGCAACTTCATCTTCTTAAAAGAATCGGGCAACCTTCTCAGTTTATATGAATAACTCAAATCTAGATGTCGAAGGTTTACCAATTTGCCAAAGCAGCCAGGCAGTGATGATAGCTTTTCACATTGCTTTAACTGCAGATGCTCTAGCGATTGAAGACTGCAAAATTCCTCTGGTAGACCCTTCACGTTCTTGCATCCATACAGGGACATCCGTTTCAAATTCTTGGCACGTTCTATGGACTTTGGAATTCTTCCCAATACAGGGCAATCAGAAATAATCAACACTCTTAACTGCATTGGAGCCTGCCACCGATTTTTAATATAGTTTCAGTGAAAAGAATAAAACAATGATATTTATTTAAAAATATACATTAGAATGAACTGCAGTGCAAAGGTACTTACTTCCAGCCCATCCTTCCACAAGCCTACTAACTGCCTGGATTCGTGTAATTCTAGAACTCTTAAATTTTCCATTTTCAAGGGAAGATTTCTATCAGCAATTGCAGTACAGCTGAGCCATGCTAAATTTGTTGAAAATTCAGAAATGGGTAAGTTGTCCCTATAGTTCCCCTTAACCACAAATATTTTAAATTCAAGGAGGAAAGGTCTTCTTGTATTTAAGAGGAAACTAGGATATTCATGCACACCATTATTTGCTGCATTCAAGATCATTCCTCGGATTTGGATTTTTTCCTGATTTAAAAATGCAAAAGCAAAAAGCTTAAAATGGGAGGTTAAACACATAAGTAGACAAGTAAATGAAGTTTTTATGCCATGATTTGTAACAATATAAAGAAAAAGATGTCAAACTCACCTCCTCTTGTTTCTGAATCACCATAATCTGATCTCTAGACCATAGACGGTAGGGTAGTTGAGTATTTGCAATTTCCCTTCCTAAATCTCTTAAGTGGTCATGCATTCTTATTCGATTGTTATTGTCGAGATCAACAAAACATTTATTTACAAGCCTCTCCCAACTATGTAAACCACTCCAACCCGATCCCTCCCAAATTGCAATAGTTTTCATGTGGTCTTCTCTAATAAAAAAGCAAGCTACATCCAAGAATATTTGTTTCTCTTCTTCATCTAAAGAATCATAGCTCACTCTCAATCTATTTTTGATATCTTCAGGCAATATTTTAGAAATTTTTAATAATAGATCTTCCCATAAATCTTTGTTAGAGTAATAATAAAGTTGACCTCCAACTACCTTCAAAGAGAGAGGTAGCCCATTACAAGCCTTTGTGAAAATTTCAACCAATTTCTCAAATCCTAATTTTGGAAAGGGTTGTAAAAATGCATGCCAACAAAAAAGTTGCTTGGCATAAAAATAACTCATTGTTTTCATTTTATAAATGGAAGAGATGTTCCAATATGTAAGAACTTCTCGTTCTCGTGTTGTAACAATGATTAAACTCCCTAATGCAAGGTTATCCTTTATTGGCAAAAGAGCATCTAGTTGATCTATGTGGTCTACATCATCCAAAATGATAAGTACACGACTAGATCTTAAACGGTTTGAAAGGATCTCCTTGCCTTTTTCTATATTATCAAAAGGTGGTATGTTTTTGACACCAAGGTCTTTCAGTAAATATTTTTGTTTTTTATGTAATTCCTTTTTTGACGCAGCATCTCTAATATCAAAAACAAAACTTGAACCATCTACATATGAGCGTTTCTGGTTGTATAATTCTTTTGCAAGAGTTGTTTTACCAGAACCTCCCATGCCCCAAATTCCCACAATTTGAGGCATCCCATATTCACATACAGTTTTTTCAAAATCTTTCACAACTTCATCAAGACCCATAGGATGTTTTTCTACAATTAGTGGCACCACTTCAATTTCTTTCAATACATGATTCACAATATTCTTTAACTTCTCTTGCTCCATGCTGCACGCATGTAAATATATGATATTAAAAAATAAAAGAAACATAATTAAATTGTAAAATAACATTTTTTATATAAAACAGTTGATAAAATAGACTATAAATATTAAAAAAATGATTTAAAAATATTAAAATATATATATATATATTAAAAATATTATATTTTAAATAAATTTTGCAAAATTAATAATCAATATTTATGTTGTGATATTGTTATCAAGATTCAACCATGTAATTTTTTGAGTCAAACACATTGACCCGTTTTTCATGAGTAGTGGTTCACAAGAACCCATCTCTCATGATAACGAATGGTCCACTTAGCATTCATTGCATCTAGGTGATGGTCATAGAGGTGAAGCATTGAGCCTTCCTAAGAGGTCACCTAGATGCAATGAGTGCTAAGTGGACCATTCATTATCATGAGAGATGGATTCTTGTGAACCACTATTCATGAAACATGGGTCAATGAGTTTGATTGGGAAAACTACTCGATTGAATCCTAATAACAATATCATAATTTGACACGCTGTAAAAAATATTGTAAATTTACTCAAATCAACTAAATTTGATAGGTGATGATTATATCAAGATTAAATATAAAAAATGAAATATTACATAAAAAGGTGAAAGCATGATAAGATTGATTGTTGCTTACTCATTGTTATTGATGACTTCGCCCTTGTAATATGAGACCTTCCGGAGGGCCTTCTTCCACTCCTTGATCTTTTCTGTACTGTATCTGCCCTTTTCTTGATGCATAGAAAAGGCATCGGCATACATTCCTTTCTCCACCCATCGAAGATCGGTGGGCTGAACACCATAGAAAACAGGAATAATAGGTGCGCCAGTTTTGAGCATAAAGGATAGCTCTGCAAGACACCACGCCGATTGCGCATATGTGGGAGAGAAAATTGCTACATGAAGGGAAGCACTACGCATTGCTTCTTCAAGAGCTACAGGCAAGAAGTCCCCCAACTGAAGCTCTTTGCAATCAAGAAAAACCCCGATACCGGTGGAATAGAGGGCATCGTAGATAGCTGTGGCCAGCGTCTTTTTCACATCGGGTCCCCGATGATTAATAAATACACAGCAGGGCAGCCTTTTTGTTTCTAATGAGAATGATGCAGATGCAGATGCGGATGCCGAAGCAATTTCATCAAAAGCATATGCAAACTCAATCTCTGATTGACGAGCGGTAGTGGAAGTGGAAGCCATGGAAACCTAACTCGACTGAACAATACAGACGGAGAAATGCAGAGAAACTAAAGATGAGTTGTAGGGGGAGAGAGTCCGGGAATATATAGCGATTAAACTTGTTACTTGAGGCTCACGGAACTGTGTAAGGTGAGAGAAACTCGGGAATTATATAATGAATGTCTATTTATTTAATCAATTGAAATTTAGAATATAATATAACATGATTTTAAATTTCAATTAATTAATATGGTCAATGTTATTTAAAGTATTAAATAGATGTTGAAAAATTGTGTAGGGGAAACAAATATTTAAGGAAGGTTCTACTAACAATGTATTTATATTTTTGTTATTATGTATCAAATCAATTCTAAACTTTATATATGATTTTGTTTTTAATATGCATTCACATCTTTATGTTTGTTTAAATATTATTTTTGGATTTGATTGAGTAGATGTTTTTTCATCAATGTTTTGAATCACATTCTGTGATCCATCATCAGGATGATAGAGAGTTGTTGAAGGAGAAGAAAATGGATTATGAAGTGTGATTCGAAATGTTGATGAAAAAACACTAACACAATCAAATCCAAAATTAATATTTAAACAACAAGATGGATTGTGGAAACTTGATATCATTAATCTTTACATTTGTTTTCTTAATTCTTTTAAATTGTTGTAATGGTGAAAGAGTATTTTTTATGTAACTCTTCATTTGAATTTTTGTGTTTATTTTTGTGATATGTTTGTAATTGGTGTATTATTGTGTAATGTCAAGTTTGTATCTTATATTTAATTTTATTATTATATGTATGTAATTTTAGATTCCCAATTTAAGTAGTTCATATGCTTGATTTTGATTATCAATCTCACCTTAATCCATAATTTAATTTTATGAGGTATTGATCTAATTTAACTTTCTAATCTAGTTTGTGTTTGCATGAATAATGTCATCTTCAAACAACAATATTGACCATACTAAATGTAAAAAATCATTTAGTTGACTAACACCCCCTTTACATTTTGGTCTCAATTTAAAAATGCACAAGCATTTGTGATTTGGTGTTATGTTCATGCATAAATTTAGACACACATTTGTGGTCATTATTCATGAGAAAATACATAAGCCAAAAGAGGAGACACTAAATCATGCACACATATCTGAATACAAATATGTTAAGAGCTCAATCTTTCACATTTGAACTAGCACAGAATCTAGTGGATGTAATCTAGCTAGGAATCATTCTAGAATTCATTTCCATGTCTAGAGTCTACTATATTAAGGCTTTTTTAAATGCCGCTAATTTGACAAAAGTCTTTGAGAGTGTGCAAATAAGAGTTACTTTTTAATACCTATTGTTTTATGAAACTACAAGATATTTAATGTAGAAATTAAATTTATAAGTACAAAACAAAATCGTAAGCACAACTTAGATATGAAAGAAGAAACTTGATCCAACATATGACAAATAAAAATATTCACATTTCACTATCTTTATCAATTCACACTTATCCTTTAATCACAAAACTAAATAATATATCTTAATCCTATTACTATTTATAATATAGTTTTAAAATTCTATCTAATAATACGTAATATAATACTCTCCATTCCACCAAGGAATTATTGGAATTTAATTGTTTATATTTGCTTTAACCTACCGTGCTCTAGGGTTTATTGTTTAACTTCTCCACCGTATGCTTGTAAGCGTGGTTTTTAAATGTGGTTTTGTATTGAGTTCATGGAATACGTAAGCGGAGAGAATCTCGGGAGTCATGTAAGGAACGCGAATATGATTGGTCGGGGAAACAGCGTGGAAGAAACGCGAAGGCATAAATAAAAAGAAAGCTCATGGAAGACGTCTCTAAAGATGCTCAACTCTTTTGTCGTTATTCCCGCGGTCAAGTCGAACCGTTTTACCTAGTGTTTTTTAAATAAATATTCATAGTTACATCTGCCTTTTTAAATTCGTTTAAATTATATACCCGTTAAGATAATGAAACAGTCTTACGAGTAAGTCTATGCTAATAAACTAATTAGACTATAAAAGATTATAACAATTGATTACGTAAATATACAAACGCTGGCATAGAAATTAGAGTTGGTATAGATTATGATATTTAATAATTGTTAGGAATTGAAATAGAAAATAAGGGTTTTTTAATAGTAATTTACGTTCATTCAATTTTATAAAAAATGAAATTTTATTTAATTTGTTTTAAATTATTAATTTTGGTAATGATTGATTGTGAGTCTAATTTTCTACCTTTTAAAGTATGTGTTAATGGTTTTCCAATGTACTATAGTTAGAGTTGATTTGAGTTTGTATTGGTAGGTACTTTGCATCTAACATACAATCAACATAATATTTACTTTGCAATTAATCTTGTCTCTTATTTCGATTAGGATTCTCATCAAAGTGACTAGAAGGTAGCTAAGTGTCTTCAAAGGATATTTAGAGCACTTCAAACCTTGGTATTCACTACACATTAGGAGCTTTCTAGCTTTTGGGATTCACTCACTTAGATTGTTATGTAGTTTAGTATTAGGCACCTAGCGAAAGATATCTAATTCACATAGCTAGACACATAGTGAATTCACAACAACAACAAGCACTTCACAAAATAACAACATTCAAAAATATAATATGATTTGATATCAAATTATAGATTTATCACCAAAATATTAGTTACCACTTGTTAGAAGTGTGTAGCCCAAGAACAAGACATTACAATCTAATTCAAGAAAAAGGTTCCAAGCCATCAAGACTATAAGTGTAATCCCATGAAGGTCAATAAAATAAAAAAAATAAAACTTATGTTCTCTATCATCTACAACCTCCTCAAATATACATCTCTCATGATTATCTCATCATCCTCAACCAAGGAAGAAGATAATTTTTTTAATTATCTACTATAATCCTAACTAATTTTTCATTCCCATGTGTTTTTTAATGAATACTAGCCCTAAATATGGCGCAGTCATAGAAATTATAAAAATATTTTTTGACCAAAATAGGGTGTTGTCAATCAACCATGGTCATGGATTAAAATAACATAGAAAGGGTACAAGTAATCAACTACCCTAATTTCCTCTACATTTCTAGTGTATTAAGGTTTCTAACTTCAACTGGGGCTAGGTAGCACATAGTTAATAATAGTCAAGGGGAGGGGTACTACAACACTATCCTATAAGGTATTTTATTTAAAACTATTCTTCATACCTTTAGATTGTCAACCAACTACATACTATCACTCTATAAACTAGATTAAATTTCTCAATTTATAGGATCACAAGAATGAAGTAATCCTAGATAGAGATTGGTTTTAGGATTGAGGTAACTATTATATATCTTTTAATAGACACTAAAAAATCAAAAGAAGATGTTAAACTGGAATAAAGATTTCCCATGTTTAGTAAAATGAATGTAAAATAATTATCTACTAAGGCTAGCAAAAAATATATAGTTAGAAAGATCAAGTACCACATAACTCCTACACCCAAGATAACACAAAGGATAAAATTCCACAACCATGTCACACTTTTATTAAGAAAATGGGAAGACATATTTTTGTACTTAAACTTCCTAACAATGGGGTTGTTTTCAATCTTAAAATAGTATAAAATAATGACATGGAGAACTCTTAATGTAGTTTATATTTATAGTTTTAATATGTTTTTAAAAGTTAGTTTGATATAGTGTTTTAAAATTTTAAGACAATAATTTTAAATATCTTTCTAAATGAGGTTGATACGACATTGATAAATTAAAAAAAAAAAAAACTTAGCTTTTAAATTAATTTTTGACTTAAATAAGTTGAAAATATAGTGCATGAAAAAAAACTGATGAATACTTATTTTTAATAATTCTTAAAGGTTTTTTATTAAGGAACAAACAAGTTTTGAAGGGAACCTGGAAGCCTTACCAGTAAAATAGTGATAGATACAACATTAAAAGAGTCTAAGAAAAAAGCAAAATGCTTCCCACAAAGAAGAAAACAATGGAACCCAAGGCAACACAACAAAAAGCCAACAAAAAACCACCAAAAGTTCAACCACTAGGCTAGATTCCTAAGGATCTTTGTTGCCTCCTGCTCAAGTTTGTTCATATTAAGAGTATATTTTTTGATTTCCTAGATGTTCACAAGCGCCTAGTCTTCCTTCCTCTTCAGGTTCGCTCTGAGACTATTGCTCACCCCTCCACCTTCCAGTTGGATTTCCTCTTTCTCAACATCCACATACACAACCATCCTGACCTGATATGCATTTTCCAAACTTTCCACCATCATATTCATGGTCTTTGCTATAGATTTTAAAATCTTATGGGTCATTAGTAGCACCTTGTGGAGGGAATCTTTTATATTCCTTAGCTTTTCCTCCATCTCAGACAACTACCATCATGGTTACTTTTGAAATGTTGTAAATCCTCAACAGTTTTCTTAAGGCACTCCACCATGTATTTATTTTCTTCCTCAGTCCATAAATCGGTGGACTTAACTCTATCTCTATTATTATTGTCATCATCCTTCTCCATTTAACTATTCATAGCCCTCTGATTCAACTTAATTTCTTTAATCTCAAAAAAACCCATCTGATTAACCTGAAAAAATCCACAGACCCATTACGGGCAATAGCAAGAATATCATCAGGGAATTCACGTTCAACTTTAAAATAATGGTCCTCTACCTTAAGATCCCTGGGAAAATGGGGCCTCTCCTCTCTATCAGTAGCAGGGTAACTAGAATATTTAGACTAAGGGGTTGATTGTGAATCCTCCTCATTAACATCATAAGATGGGTCCTCCAAGACCTTTCTCTTTCCCTTCTTCTGGGGAGAGACACTAGATTTCCTTTTCCCCTTAACTGCAACGCTATCCTTAGAAGAGGGGGTCTGGTGGGACAGAGCCCACATGGCTTTAAAA
>VDFB02047230.1:55039042-55104732 GCA_007258455.2 Sequoia sempervirens | reverse complement strand
CCAACCATTGCATGATGTTCTTCAAATTTTCTCAAGTTATAATTTCATTACTCTTCCTCTAATACATTTATTGGATCCAAATAAGCCTCTTACTAGAAGATATAATGAATAAGCATTTTATAACTTTCAAATCCAATTGGCATACTACACCATGATGCATCAATCTCATACATAATGAACAATATGCCATAAACAACAACATGATCCATGTGGAAGAAGTCAATAATAATGGAATTCCTTTTATTGCTCCTAAATGTAGGCAACTAGGTATTTATACATTTTTATTTCCTAATCATATGGATAATGTTGAGGCATATGATAACATTTCTATAGATAATACACTTAATGATAATAATATAAATTATTTTTATGTTGAGTATAATGATGCATCACATATATATATTTTGTGGGACTAATTGAGACCAAGAAAATATTTTATTTGTCTATTATTCATTCCCATTGTGCATTATTTATTTCCAAAGCTACTCTCAATCCTAATCTTCTTTTAAGAAGGAGTGCTCATTTAAATCCTACTATGGCCACTCTTTCTAAAAATTATTTAAATAATCATGTTAAAAAAAATTGGAAGATAAAAATCTATGGTCATGGAGTTCAATTGAATAAGAAAAATATAACACTTACAAGACAAGTGCTAATTAACATATTTATTAAAGTTGATATTCCTCATTAATTAACAACTCTCTTTTATAAGACGTTAGAAGGTTTCCCTTGTGTCAAATATATCTTACATTATCTTAGCTCTCTATTAACCCCTTGTAATGGTCTGTCCTCCCATTTATATTCCTCTTTTTAACCTATCATCACCTCTACCAGTGTCAAGACCATTTTCGTTACCACTAGTGTAGATCTTACCTCCAATACATTTGTGCTACATTTCCCGTTAGCTTGGTCCTTTGAATATGGATTACCTCCTAACTATACCCCTTATGCCATACATTATTCTACTACATCCATCCCCTCTATTGTCCCATTTTCATCTCACACTTCTACCCACATAATCATGGTGGTAGTGTTACACCATACATTCAAGTGTCCTACAATATTCCTCCTTCCCAACCTATGGCTCATACTCTCTTCCCATATCATCCTATGAGTAATTATTTCCATAATGTAATTCATCCATCCATGGCTATTACCATACCCTTTACCTCATAACAAGAATCATAAATGGTGAATAAGTATAACTCCCTTTTACAACTCATACATGTCACCTACATCCTTATATTTTCAATATGATAGGCCCAACTTCTATAGGTTTTAAATTTTAATCCAACAGAACATTGGAGCTCATTTTTTGTATTGTAGAGCTTGAAGAGATCTACATACTAGGTATTCTTGGAAGTGATGTCAAACAACATAAAAATTTGTATTTTGACAAGAAAATGAAATCTATAGCCCAAGAATTCACCCTTTTTATTTTGTAGTCTAAAATATTGTATTATTTATATTATTTACACTAAGAGCAAGGATGAAACTCCTTTTCTAACAATTAGTAAGAAGTATTTTAATGATAGTTATCAATACAAATATTTTCCATTATCTTATAATTGATAGACTTTTCTTATACTCATAAAATATTTGTATGTTTCTTATATGTTACTTGTGGAATTTATTGTTACACATTTAGATCGTTTAAGACCATATCTATTGAAGATCTAGTCTAAGTCTAATAATATCTTAAAAGTATATCTTGTTATCCTATTAATTTTAAAATGTAGGAGGTCTACAACAAAAAGAACTAATAGATTGCATGATATATTCCCATATCTCAATATTTATTATGAATTATTTTTATATTCAATAAATAAATAAATAAATTCATTTAGTTTTGCAAAACTAATTAAAAGATGTTTTAAACCCATGAAAACCATAGTAACAATACACCAATATACCGTTTGAGAGGGACTGTGCCCTTGTTTCATAGCAATATTAATCTCCGAGAAGTGCTAATATTTGGTAGAAAGACTCCATTATGTTATTTTCGTCCCCTGTCACAAGCAATCCTTTCTCCACTTCACTGTGTTGACGGTTTAGTTTTCCAAACAAACCATCGTTTCTTCTTTCAGCTATGCGGTGTATAGGTGCAGCGAGGAATGTAGAACATTGTCTGAAAACACCTATCCATATCCATTTACCCTTTTCAATCTCAGTTGAACATACATTACCAATTGGATCATCCACGCTTCTGTAAATACGATCATCCTCCCTTTTATAAGTTGGATCATCCTCACTGTTATAAATCGGATCATCCTCCATTATAACCAATTCCATGCGTGGAGATACGCAATTTATAATTAAACATAGCATTGCGGCGTTGTCGTTGGGGAAACTATTTCCTCGCACTTTTAGCTCCAAGAAAGGTAAGATGGCAGTACGCAGAGAGTCAGAGAAGTGGATTTTCCTGTTCGCAAAGGAGTGGAGGGCAGAGAGATTGTGAAAGGTCGAAGATTTTAGAAGTGATTCTGCACCAGGGACTGCCTTTGTGCATATTATTATTTCTCTGGGCCATTTCCGCGTCTGCACAAAAATGAAAATAACATATAAAAAAAACATTCATGATGAAAATAATTATAACTTTTTATTTCTAATCACAATTATTACCTCTGTCTTCGGCATGCAAGGCTCAAGTGCCGCTCTCTTCTTTGCGACGAGTTGCAGTGTTCTCAATCTTTCCATCTGCTCCAAACTCTCTATGCCTGGCATCTCCCAGGAAGTATTTTCTACCACCAGCTGTTCCATTGCTGAGCAGTGCTGTAAACCTTCTATCTTGTCCACTTTGTTGCCCTTTCTCAGTTCAAATACTTTCAGAGAACCCAATTTTGCAAAACTTGGAAGCATATTCAACTTCGGACAGTCCACTATTATCAGATTCTCCAATGATGTACAGTGTTGTAGACCTTCTAACTTCTCAATATTGTACAGAACTCGTAGTTCAAATACTTTTAGAGAAGCTAATGCAGAGAAACTTGGAAGCTTGCCCAAGTTTGGACAGTTAATGACTTTTATTTTCTCCACTGTTGTCGGTAGGGGGTCGACCCTCCTTAACTGCTTAATATGCCCAAGTGCGAGAGTCACAAGCCCGGGACAACATTCTTCAGAAATTGAAATCATAGACACTTCTACTTTGCATAGATCTACCTTGGACAACCAATTCAATTGTCCCCGCCCGCAATCCAATTTGCTGATTGGACAACTGCTAATTTCCAGAGTCTGAAGATTAGTCAGTTGCGTGAATGATATTGGTAAAGACTTCACACTTAGGGAGTCAAATGCCAAATGCTCTAAATGATTGAGACTCCCAATAGACTCCGGTAAAGATAGAATTTTGAAATGTGAACCAATCTTCATCACTCTCAACTTGCTCAGTTGACCGATGTCCATTGGGAGCTCCCTTATGTAGCTTTTCTCTGAATACAACTCCTTCAAGGCGGCCTGCTTCGTGAGGTGAGTAGGCAACTTTCTCAACTTGTAGCAATTTGAAAAATTCAAATACTCGAGCTTTGTCATGTTCTCCAGGATGTCTGGCAATAAGGCAAGCCTATAACACCAACTTAAATTCAGATGTTGTAGCAACTTCATCTTCTTAAAAGAATGGGGCAACCTTCTCAGTTTATATGAATAACTCAAATCTAGATGTCGAAGGTTTACCAATTTGCCAAAGCAGCCAGGCAGTGATGATAGCTTTTCACATTGCTTTAACTGCAGATGCTCTAGCGATTGAAGACTGCAAAATTCCTCTGGTAGACCCTTCACGTTCTTGCATCCATACAGGGACATCCGTTTCAAATTCTTGACACGTTCTATGGACTTTGGAATTCTTCCCAATACAGGGCAATCAGAAATAATCAACACTCTTAACTGCATTGGAGCCTGCCACCAATTTTTAATATAGATTCAGTGAAACGAATAAAACAATGATATTTATTTAAAAATATACATTAGAATGAACTGCAGTGCAAAGGTACTTACTTCCAGCCCATCCTTCCACAAGCCTACTAACTGCCTGGATTCGTGTATTTCTAGAACTCTTAAATTTTCCATTTTCAAGGGAAGATTTCTATCAGCAATTGCAGTACAGCTGAGCCATGCCAAATTTGTTGAAAATTCAGCAATGGGTAAGTTGTCCCTATAGTTCCCCTTAACCACAAATATTTTAAATTCAAGAAGGAAAGGTCTTCTTGTATTCAAGAGGAAACTAGGATATTCATGCACACCATTATTTGCTGCATATAAGATCATTCCTCGGATTTGGATTTTTTCCTGATTTAAAAATGCAAAAGCAAAAAGCTTAAAATGGGAGGTTAAACACATAAGTAGACAAGCAAATGAAGTTTTTATGCCATGATTTGTAACAATATAAAGAAAAAGATGTCAAACTCACCTCCTCTTGTTTCTGAATCGCCATAATTTGATCTCTAGACCATAGACGGTGGGGTAGTTGAGTATTTGCAATTTCCCTTCCTAAATCTCTTAAATGGTCATGCATTCTTATTCGATTGTTACTGTCGAGATCAACAAAACATTTATTTACAAGCCTCTCCCAACTGTGTAAACCACTCCAACCCGATCCCTCCCAAATTGCAATAGTTTTCATGTGGTCTTTTCCAATAAAAAAGCAAGCTACATCCAAGAATATTTGTTTCTCTTCTTCATCTAGAGAATCATAGCTCACTCTCAATCTATTTTTGATATCTTCAGGCAATATTTTAGAAATTTTTAATAATAGATCTTCCCATAAATCTTTGTTAGAGTAATAATAAAGTTGACCTCCAACTACCTTCAAAGAGAGAGGTAGCCCATTACAAGCCTTTGTGAAAATTTCAACCAATTTCTCAAATCCTAATTTTGGAAAGGGTTGTAAAAATGCATGCCAACAAAAAAGTTGCTTGGCATAAAAATAACTCATTGTTTTCATTTTATAAATGGAAGAGATGTTCCAATATGTAAGAACTTCTCGTTCTCGTGTTGTAACAATGATTAAACTCCCTAATGCAAGGTTATCCTTTATTGGCAAAAGAGCATCTAGTTGATCTATGTGGTCTACATCATCCAAAATGATAAGTACACGACTAGATCTTAAACGGTTTGAAAGGATCTCCTTGCCTTTTTCTATATTATCAAAAGGTGGTATGTTTTTGACACCAAGGTCTTTCAGTAAATATTTTTGTTTTTTATGTAATTCCTTTTTTGACGCAGCATCTCTAATATCAAAAACAAAACTTGAACCATCTACATATGAGCGTTTCTGGTTGTATAATTCTTTTGCAAGAGTTGTTTTACCAGAACCTCCCATGCCCCAAATTCCCACAATTGAGGCATCCCATATTCACATACAGTTTTTTCAAAATCTTTCACAACTTCATCAAGACCCATAGGATGTTTTGCTACAATGAGTGGTACCACTTCAATTTCTTTCAATACATGATTCACAATATTCTTTAACTTCTCTTGCTCCATGCTGCATACATGTAAATATATGATATTAAAAAACAAAAGAAACATAATTAAATTGTAAAATAACATTTTTTATATAAAACAGTTAATAAAATAGACTATAAATATAAAAAAAATGATTTTAAAATACAAAAATATAAAAAATATATATTAAAAATATTAAATTTTGTAAAATTAATAATCAATATTTATGTTATGATATTGTTATCAAGATTTAACCATGTAATTTTTTGAGTCAAACACATTGACCTGTTTTTCATGAGTAGTGGTTCACAAGAACCCATCTCTCATGATAATGGATGGTCCACTTAGCATTCATTGCATCTAGGTGATGGTCATAGAGGTGAAGCATTGAGCCTTCCTAAGAGGTCACCTAGATGCAATGAGTGCTAAGTGGACCATTCATTATCATGAGAGATGGATTCTTGTGAACCATTATTCATGAAACATGGGTCAATGAGTTTGAGGGAAAACTACATGATTGAATCCTAATAACAATATCATAAGTTGACACGCCGTGAAAAATATTGTAAATTTACTCAAATCAACCAAATTTGACAGGTGATGATTATATCAAGATTAAATATAAAAAATGAAATATTACATAAAAAGGTGAAAGCATTATAAGATTGATTGTTGCTTACTCATTGTTATTGATGATTTCACCCTTGTAATATGAGACCTTCCGCAGGGCCTTCTTCCACTCCTTGATCTTTTCTGTACTGTATCTGCCCTTTTCTTGATGCATAGAAAAGGCATCGGCATACATTCCTTTATCCACCCATCGAAGATCGGTGGGCTGAACACCATAGAAAACAGGAATAATAGGTGCGCCAGTTTTGAGCATAAAGGATAGCTCTGCAAGACACCACGCCGATTGCGCATATGTGGGAGAGAAAATTGCTACATGAAGGGAAGCACTACGCATTGCTTCTTCAAGAGCTACAGGCAAGAAGTCCCCCAACTGAAGCTCTTTGCAATCAAGAAAAACCCCGATACCGGTGGAATAGAGGGCATCGTAGATAGCTGTGGCCAGCGTCTTTTTCACATCGGGTCCCCGATGATTAATAAATACACAGCAGGGCAGCCTTTTTGTTTCTAATGAGAATGATGCAGATGCAGATGCGGATGCCGAAGCAATTTCATCAAAAGCATATGTAAACTCAATCTCTGATTGACGAGCGGTAGTGGAAGTGGAAGCCATGGAAACCTAACTCGACTGAACAATACAGACGGAGAAATGCAGAGAAACTAATGATGAGTTGTAGGGGGAGAGAGTCCGGGAATATATAGCGATTAAACTTGTTACTTGAGTCTCACGGAACTATGTAAGGTGAGAGAAACTCGGGAATTATATAATGACTGTCTATTTATTTAATCAATTGAAATTTAGAATATAATATAACATGATTTTAAATTTCAATTAATTAATATGGTCAATGTTATTTAAAGTATTAAATAGATGTTGTGAAATTGTGTAGGGGAAACAAATATTTAAGGAAGGTTCTACTAACAATGTATTTATATTTTTGTTATTATGTCTCAAATCAATTCTAAACTTTATATATGATTTTGTTTTTAATATATATTCACATCTTTATGTTTGTTTGAATATTATTTTTGGATTTGATTGAGTAGATATTTTTTCATCAATTTTTTGAATCACATTCTATGATCCATCATCAAGATGGTAGAGAGTTGAAAGAGAAGAAAATGGATTATGAAGTTTGATTCGAAATGTTGATGAAAAAACACCAACACAATCAAATTTAAAATTAATATTTAAACAACAAGATGGATTGTGGAAACTTGATATCATTAATCTTTACATTTGTTTTCTTAATTCTTTTAAATTGTTGTAATGGTCAAAGAGTATTTTTTATGTAACTTTTCATTTGAATTTTTGTGTTTATTTTTATGATATGTTTGTAATTGATGTATTTTTGTGTAATGTCAAGTTTGTATCTTATATTTAATGTTATTATTATATGTATGTAATTTTAGATTCCCAATTTAAGTAGTTTATATGCTTGATTTTGATTCTCAATCTCACCTTAATCCATAATTTAATTTTATGAGGCATTGATCTAATTTAACTTTCTTTAATCCAGTTTGTGTTTGCATGAATAATGTCATCTTCAAACAACAATATTGACCATACTAAATGTAAAAATCATTTAGTTGACTAACACCCCCTTTACATTTTGGTCTTAATTTAAAAATGCACAAGCATTTGTGATTTGGTGTTATGTCCATGCATAAATTTAGACACACATTTGTGTTCATTATTCATGGGAAAATACATAAGACAAAAGAGGAGACACTAAATCATGCACACATATCTGAATACAAATATGTTCAAGAGCTCAATCTTTCACATTTGAACTAGCAAAGAATCTAGTGGATGTGAACTACCTAGGAATCATTCTAGAATTCATTTCCATGTCTAGAGTCTACTATATTAAGGCTTTTTTAAATGCCGCTAATTTGACAAAAGTCTTTGAGAGTGTGCAAATAAGAATTACTTTTTAGATGCCTATTGTTTTATGAAACTACAAGATATTTAATGTAGAAATTAAATATATGAATACAAAACAAAATCATAGACACAACTTAGATATGAAAGAACAAACTTGATCCAACATATGACAAATAAAAATATTCACATTTCACTATCTTTATCAATTCACACTTATCCTTTAATCACAAAACTAAATAATATATCTTAATCCTATTACTATTTATAATATAGTTTTAAAATTCTATCTAATAATACGTAATATAATACTCTCCATTCCACCAAGGAATTATTGGAATTTAATTGTTTATATTTGCTTAACCTACCGTGCTCTAGGGTTTATTGTTTAACTTATTCACCGTATGCTTGTAAACGTGGTTTTTAAATGTGGTTTTGTATTGAGTTCATGGAATAAGTAAGCGGAGAGAATCTCGGGAGTCATGTGAGGAACGCGAATATGATTGGTCGGGGAAACCGCGTGGAAGAAACGCGAAGGCATAAATAAAGAAAGCTCATCAAAGACGTCTCTAAAGATGCTCAACTCTTTTGTCATTATTCCCGCGGTCAACTCTAACCGTTTCATCTAGTGTTTTTTAAATAAATATTCATAGTTTCATCTGCCTTTTTAAATTCGTTTAAATTATATACCCGTTCAGATAATGAAACAGTCTTACGAGTAAGTCTATGCTAATAAACTAATTAGACTAGAAAAGATTATAATAATTTATTACGTAAATATACAAACATTGGCATAGAAATTAGAGTTGGTATAGATTACGATATTTAATAATCGTTAGGAATTGAAATGGAAAATAAGGTTTTTCGAATAGTAATTTAGGTTCATTCAATTTTTTTTAAAATGATTTCTTTTTTAATTTGTTTTAAATTATTAATTTTGGTAATGATTGATTGTGAGTCTATTTTTCTACCTTTTAAAGTATGTGTTAATGGTGTTGCAATGTATTATAGTTAGAGTTGATTTGAGTTTGTATTGGTAGGTATTTTGCATATAACATACAATCAATGTAATATTTACTTTGCAATTAATCTTGTCTCTTATTTCGATTAGGATTCTCATCAAAGTGACTAGAAGGTAGTTAAGTGTCTTCAAAGGATATTTAGAGCACTTCAAACCTTGGTATTCATTACACATTAGGAGCTTTCTAGCTTTTGGGATTCACTCACTTAGATTGTTATGTAGTTTAGTATTAGGCACCTAGCGAAAAATATCTAATTCACATAGCTAGACACATAGTGAATTCACAACAACAACAAGCACTTCACAAAATAACAACATTCAAAAATATAATATAATTTAATATCAAATTATAGATTTATCACCAAAATATTAGTTACTACTTGTTAGAAGTGTGTAGCCCAAGAACAAGACATTACAATCTAATTCAAGAAAAAGGTTCCAAGCCATCAAGACTATAAGTGTAATCCCATGAAGGTCAATAAAATAAAATAAATAAAACTTATGTTCTCTATCATCTACAACCTCCTCAAATATACATCTCTCATGATTATCACATCATCCTCAACTAGGGAAGAAGATAATTTTTTTAATTCTCTACTACAATCCTAACTAATTTTTCATTCCCATGTGTTTTTTAATGAATAATGGCCCTAAATATGGCGCAGTCATAGAAATTATAAAAATATTTTTTGACCATAATAGGGTGTTGTCAATCAACCATGGTCATGGGTTAAAATAACATAGAAAGGGTACAAGTAATCAACTACCCTAATTTCCTCTACATTTCTAGTGTATTAAGGTTTCTAACTTCAATTGGGGTTAGGTAGCACATAGTTAATAATAGTCAAGGGGAGGGGTACAACACTATCCTATAAGGTATTTAATTTAAAACTATTCTTCATACCTTTAGATTGTCAACCAACTACATACTATCACTCTATAAACTAGATTAAATTTCTCAATTTATAGGATCACAAGAATGAAGTAATCCTAGATAGAGATTGGTTTTAGGATTGAGGTAACTATTATATATCTTTTAATAGACACTAAAAAATCAAAAGAAGATGTTAATCTGGAATAAAGATTTCCCATGTTTAGTAAAATGAATGTAAAATAATTATCTACTAAGGCTAGCAAAAAATATATAGTTAGAAAGATCAAGTACCACATAACTCCTACACCCAAGATAAGACAAAGGATAAAATTCCACAACCATGTCACACTTTTATTAAGAAAATGGGAAGACATATTTTTGTACTTAAACTTCTTAATAATGGGGTTGTTTTCAATCTTAAAATACTATAAAATAATGACATGGAGAACTCTTAATGTAGTTTATATTTATAATTTTAATATGTTTTTAATAGTTAGTTTGATATAGTGTTTTAAAATTTTAAGACAATAATTTTAAATATCTTTTTAAATGAGGTTGATACGACATTGATAAATTAAAAAAAAATAACTTAGCTTTTAAATTAATTTTTGACTTAAATAAGTTGAAAATATAGTGCATGAAAAAAAACTGATGAATATTTATTTTTAATAATTCTTAAAAGGTTATGTGCAGGATCATCATGGAAAAAACAAGCCCTTAAGTGGCAAAAAATTTAGAAAAATCACAGTTAGACAACTTGACATAAAAAATTTGAATAAGTTATCTATATTATTTCAAAAATATGTAAGAATAGAATCTATAGAAAATTGAATGTAGTTTCTAAACTACTAGGTTTATTTAAAATAAATAAAATCTATTTGGTGAAAATTTGAAATTTCACGCA
Organism: Sequoia sempervirens; assembly: GCA_007258455.2. Lineage (NCBI taxonomy): Eukaryota > Viridiplantae > Streptophyta > Pinopsida > Cupressales > Cupressaceae > Sequoia > Sequoia sempervirens. Next base: position 55,093,982 of record VDFB02047230.1, on the reverse strand, counting down.
AGAGTACTTAAATTTCAGGAAAATAAGAAGTAGGTATCTGTCTGACCACCCTAACCATAATAAAATGATAATATTTTTTTATAATATTGTATATATAAGTAGAGGACTCATGTCTGGATGTGATGCATATTTTTTGTAATTTTTCTAAGTAAATAATTAATTATGAATTTTTATTGCAAATTTTAAAAATATAAAACTCATATGTCTCCACCTTAACATAGTAAACTTCATGAATTTTAATTTTAATTTTTTAATCCTATAGTATGTGAAGCATAGAATGTGATGCATGTTTTAGATTGAAAAAATGTGATATCGCTTTGAAAGTTATAGATGTTTTCAATCAATCATCGTGGACTTTAGTCCTAATTCTAATAGAAAATAAATAATAATTATTTATTAAATTCAAATTAAAGTATAATTTATATTGGTGGAAAGCTGAGAATCTCCTCTAAAACCCTTTTCGCTTTCATCAATTTTGGATTAAAAAAAGTCATCATCCACATACCCTACAAATACCCATAATATTGCCACTTTTTGGCCCATCATGATCCTGCACATACCCAAAAGTTTTTTATTAAGGAACAAACAGGTTTTGAAGGGAACCTGGAACCCTTAACAATAAAATAGTGATAGATACAACATTAAAAGAGTCTAAGAAAAAAGAAAAATGCTTCCCACAAAGAAGAAAACAATGGAACCCAAGGCAACACAACAAAAAGCCAACAAAAAACCACCAAAAGTTCAACCACTAGGCTAGATTCATGAGGATCTTTGCTGCCTCCTACTCAAGTTTATTCATATTAAGAGTAGATTTTTTGATTTCCTAGATGTTCACAAGAGCCTAGTCTTCCTTCCTCTTCAGGTTCGCTATGAGACTATTGCTCACCCCTCCACCTTCCAGTTGGCTTTCCTCTTTCTCAACATCCATGTACACAGCCATCCTGACCTGATATGCATTTTCCAGACTTTCCACCAGCATATTCATGGTCTTTGCTATAGATTTTAAAATTTTATGGGTCATTAGTAGCACCTTGTGGGGGGAATCTTTTATATTCCTCACCTTTTCCTCCATCTCAGACAGCTTACCATCATGGTTACTTTTGAAATGTTGTAAATCCTCAATAGTTTTCTTAAGGTACTCCACCATGTATTTATTTTCTTCCTCAGTCCATAAATTGGTTGACTTAACTCTATCTCTATTATTATTGTCATCAACCTTCTCCATTTTACTATTCATAGCCCTCTGATTCAACTTAATTTCTTTGATCTCAAAAACACCCATCTGATTAACCTGAAAAAATCCACAGACCCATTACGGGCAATAGCAAGAATATCATCAGGGAATTCATGTTCAACTTTAAAATAATGGTCCTCTACCTTAAGATCCCTGGGAAAATGGGGCCTCTCCTCTCTGTTAGTAGCAGGGTAACTAGAATATTTAGACGAAGGGGTTGATTGTGAATCCTCCTCATTAACATCATAAGATGGGTCCTCCAAGACCTTTCTCTTTCCCTTCTTCTGGGGAGAGACACTAGATTTCCCTTTCCCCTTAACTGCAATGCTATCCTTAGAAGAGGGGGTCTAGTGGGACAGAGCCAACATGGCTTTAAAATGACCATGAATTAAAACAAGCATGCCTTCATGGAGGATGGAATGCCTAATCGGATTTTGTCTATAGTTCTGTAAACTGACATTCAAAGAAGAAGCAAGATAGAAAGGGAAAGAAACCCTAACCTAATGCCTGAAATGGTTGAGGAGCACGAAATGATACCCGAAAACCCTAGTATAACAACCATTTAGTGTAATGTACTCCATTAGCACATTCAACACCTTCCTCCAGTGTGAGACAATCCTCACAGAATCATAATAACTTTTTGTTACATCCTTCATAGTTCCTCCTCCTCCTCAGACTTCATAAATTTTTGGACTGCCTGGTCAAAGAGTTTCCTATCCCTATAGAACTTAATACCCTCCATGGAAAGCCTCGTAACCACCGTAATTAGCTTCTCATTAATGAACACATTTCTCCTAAACAAATTTATCTCACCATCCTTCCAACCCTTGGCAAAAAACCTGGTAACGTTTGGATCCTAGCCATGGAGTTTTTGAATGAAGATTGTAATCTCCCCTTCTCCAGCATCACCCAGAACTTGGAATTGTTTCTTAATGCCTCACAGTCTATTGGCTCCACCCTGCGACTCTCACCACCCATTTTGGTAACCTTGCAAGCTTGTTCAGAAAGCTCTAGAAGTCCGAATAAACCTGCCTTCGAAATTCCCAGGAAGCATGCAAAGCTCAAATAATTCAAATGGGAAATATTAAAGTTAAGCTTTGGCCAACAACGAATAATGATTAATCTGCAGTCCCAAGACTGCATGACAAGACACTTAGACATCATTCATTGGTAGGTGGATTTTGCACCTTCCTGTGAGTTTGATCATACATGATTAAGGCTGTGACATCAACCTACAACTCATCACTCCTCTGCCAACTCATCTTTTCCTTCACCTGAACCCCCTTGTTGGAAAAAAATGTCTTCCATCGTATTAATTTCCCTAAAAGCATGAGAAATATAACATTTCTCAAAGTTACTAATAATCCCCTTAGAAAGGTTTATCCAATTCTCTATAGACCAAGAGGGTTTTTGTAGGCCCTTTATACAATGAATAATATTGTTCAAATCCCCTTCAATACAAACATTTTTGAAATTCAACTGACTAGCCATATTCAAAACTTGAAACATCCCAATAGCTTCATCCATGTGGTTGGTCTAAATGCCTAAGGTGAGAGCCACTGTAGCAATGAAACAACCATTCCCATCCCTAATCACACCCCCACACCTGGCAAGCCTAGGGTTACCCATGACTGCCCTGTCAAAATTGATTTTAACCCAACCAAGAGGAGGGAGGCTCCAATGGATACCATCTCTAGGCCCCTTAGTAGGCTTGAGAAGATTAGATATATCAACATTTACCTTCCAAGCATCAACCACTCTAAGCTAATACTTTTGAAATCTAACCTTTCCCAAGTAGCATTGATCTTGCTATTGAATAGATTGAAGTTCTCTCTCATAGTTCTAATAATCATGCCAAAAACAATTTCCTCTTAAAGAGCCATATCCCTGAAGATTCTATTATTATGCTCTTTCCAAATTCCCTAGGAGAGGTGAGGGAAGACATAGGTCCAAAGAAGATTCAACACATGGTTTCTTGAAGGGGCCTTCCACTGATTGTAAAAATCCAAGATAGTTCCAAGAAAAACCCAGTTGAGATCCCACAATTGCAAAATCCTGCACCAAATAGCATAGGAAAAAGGATAGAGGAGAAAAAGATGTGAAGAAGACTTTTCCTCTGCACAGCAAAGGTAACATCTGTTAGGAAAAGAGAAACCACGCTTACAAATATTGTCATTAGTCAACAGTTTATTCTGAAGGAGGATCCAAGCAAAAATGTTGACTTTCAGAATAAGGTTGTGCACCCACGCCTTCACCCAAATAGGATAGGGGAAGGAAGAATAACAAGAGGCCACCGTTGAAGAAACAAATTAAATCCCTGAGGACGACAACTTCCAGACCAAAGAATTCTCCTAGCCCTGCGAGCTGAGCACAACAAAATTAAGGAGAAGCTACAAAGGTCAGAGATCTAGAATAATAGAAGAAATATCAACCCACTAATTATTAATCTAGTAATCCCCAACCAAGATGCCATACCTAGTTTTACAATCCTCCATATAATTGCTAAAGATAGGGATATTACACAGACGATCATTTCCTATCCATTGGTCTTCTAAAAACAAGATTTTATTTCCATCTCCAAGTTTCCAAGATGCTCCTTTACCTGCAAGGTCCCTAGCCTTAATGACATTATTCCAAAGGGTTGAGCTAGGGGGGAGATTCTAAGAACTAAGAAAGTCTTTGAAGGAGTCAACCCCCCATAGATATTTGCTACACTATATAGTATTCCATTCACGGGTGTCAACATATGTTCTCCAAACCTATTTCACCAGGAGAGCTTTATCAAACACTCTAATGCTCCTTAGTCCAAGACCCCCATACTTTTTAGGTCTACACACATTCTCCCAAGAAACTAATGGAATCCTCTTCTTCTCCTCAACCGCTAACCCAAGGAAGCGTTTTTGGATCTTTTCAATAATTTCAACAAACTTGGTAGGAATCTTAAACAAACTAAGGGCATAAACAGGAAAATTATAAAGAGAGGCATGCCTTAAGTAACAAAACCTTACCAACTTGACTCAAAAGGGCCCCTTTCCAGCCAACCAAATTTTGATTAAACCTATCCACAAGAGAAATCCAAAACAATTCCAGAGGTTTGGCACCCAAAGGAAGAGAAAAGTAAATGGAAGGAAGAGAGTTAACAACACGGCCTAAAATGTTCACAATCTTCCTTTTCCTTTCCTCAGGGGTATTCAAAAAGAAAAGATAACTTTTTCCCTTGTTAATTTTTTCCCCTGAGCCTTCTTCATAAAGCACAAGGGAGCTCTTTAGTGTTCTGGCTTCTCCAATATTTGAGCTTCCCATAAGAATCGTGTCATCCACGTATTGCTAATGTGAACAGGCCAGATTCACCAAAGATGGTTTTAACCCTTTCAGACTACCTTCCATCACTTTTTTGTGCAGAATCCTTCCTAAACTTTCTACCATGAGGGTAAAGAGAATAGGAGACATAGGATCTCCTTTTCTAACTCCTCTCGACACTTTGAAAAAATGGGAAGGAGAACCATTGATAATGACAGAGGTACTAGTAGTTGAGGTCATTTCACGTATCAACTGTAGAAATATTTATGAAAACTCGAAAGTGCTTAAGACTTTGATAAAAAACTCCCACTCCACCCTATCATAGGCCTTAGACATATCCAGTTTGAGCAAAAAACCTTGATTTTTTTAAGCTTCAAGAGAATGGATGTTCTCATGAACCATGATAATGGAGTCCAAAATTTGTCCACCAGGAAAAAAACCACTCTGTTGGGGAGATATCAACAGTGAGAGAATCCCAAGAAGCCTAGTAGTAACCACTTAAGAAATGATTTTATAAAAAGAGTTGCATAAACTAATTGGGCGAAAGAAATCAAAAGCATCAGCACCAGGGTACTTGGGAATGAGAACAATAAAAGTAGCATTAAGCTCTTTCAACAATTTCTTGGATCCAAAAAACTCCTTGACAGCATTGACCACATCATCAGCCACAATTTCCCAGAAAACTTGGAAAAAGAACATAGGGAACCCATCATGGCCAGGGGCCTTATTCCCTTCAAAAGAAAAAAACAACATTTCAGACCTCTTCCGAGGAAGGGATAGTAGTCAAAAGTTTATTTTGATGCTCATTTAGAATATTAGGGATAGCCTCAATGAGAGTTTGCTGAGCATTCACATCCAACCCCTCTTTCGAAGAAAGAAGGTTATCAAAGAACTGGATGGCCTCATTCCTGATCTCATCCTCCTCAATTTTAATACTATTCTTCATAATATGGGTAATATGATTGGAAGCCCTATGTTTCATAGTGGTCATATGGAAAAACCTAGTATTCTTATCCCCAGCAGAAAGCCAAACCGATCTAGATCTCTGTTTCCAAAATTCCTCTTCTTTTGAAATAATATCATGGTATTTTGTAGGGATTTCATTTTCCCTAGATAAGAAATCACCCACATAACCATCTTTCCAAGAATCCAATCCTAAATATCCTTTAAATCATACTGAATAGAAGAATTAGTAGCAAAGATATCCCCAAAAACTTCCTTATTCCAAATTCTGACATTGGTTTTGACCTCGCCAAGATTCTTAGCTACTCTAAACATAGTAGTACCACTAACATTTATATTCCATCACTCTTGAATGCAGTCAAAGATATTAGGATGAGATAGCCACATTCTTTCAAATCTAAAGGGGAAATTTCTCTTAGCTAACATAGAGTCGGCCACAAAGCTTATAGGGAAATGATTAGAGCCAATTCTAGTAAGAGCATTTAAAGAGAAAAAATAATCCTTCAACCAATTATTTGAAATTAAGGCTGGGTTGTCAAGCCAAACTTGGATAAGGTCACTCCTATCCCTCTTGTTAGAACAAGTATAGGTAGCCCCCTTAAGTTCCACATATGCAAACATTGAAAGTTAATGAAATCCATCAGATCTAGTTTACTATCCATCTGTATTTGAGAGCCCCCAAATTTTTTTGACTCCAACAGTGGCATGTTAAAATCCCCCATGATAATCTAGTTCTCATTAGGAAAGCATAACCTAAAAGACTCAAGTCCTTTCCAAAAACCCCTTCTAGAAAATTTATTATTAGATGCATAGATATTAGACAAAATCTAGCTAAAATCATCTCTGATATACTTGAATCTGGTAGCCACATGATCGACATCTTCCAAAACTGAAGTACCTTGAAGGTGGTCTTGATTCCAAAAATTTACTAAACCTCCAGAAGCCCCCTCTGAACTTCTACCTTGCACACCACCATTCTTGAAGATCTTAATATTTTCCACCCTATCTTTAGGCATCTTGGAATCCTAGACAAATAAAATATCAGGTTTGTCGTCCCTAGCAAAATTGTGCAAAATCTCTTGTTTATGGGAATTGTTTAGCCCTCGAATATTCCATGACATAAACTTCATTTCTTTGATGGGATATTACTTCTGCATAAATCCAAGATGGTTCTTTGAACCCCATCCATAATATTTTGGATGCATTCTTGTTCTGTATGCCACTTTGTTTATTTTTTCCCCAAATTTCTCTAGGTTCCAACATCTGCTCTTGATCTATTTCTTGTAGAAACCCCCACTATATTGTTTCCTTTTTTTCTCTTCTTCTTCTCAAATTTAGTGTATAAGCTATCCTCATCAAGATCTAGGTCCTCAAGACCCATGAAATATTGCCCATCCATAAATTCATTTGCAATAGCAACTTTATTCAACAGAGAATACCCCACATAAGTCCTCCCCTTGTAGGTATCCCCAGAGATCCCAAAAGTGGATTTAACAACCTCTGGAGAGCTTTGAGAACTAACCTGAATAGAAGAATGGGTGATCTTCTCCCTAGCCTCCTTTGGACCCTCCTCACTACTTGCCTTACTTTGACCAAAAAATGAAGTTTCCTCTGAACCATCAGCTACCAAGTCTGGAACCCACTTTTCTAAGTTCAAACTTTCATTCTACTTTACAATACTCCCTCCTTCTACCTTTTCCTCCTACCATTGGGAACCCTTTGTACTCGAGTCTACAACTGCTTTGTTAGGGTCATTAGCATCTCCTTCAGGATCTAGAAAGATATCATTATCTTTATGAGGCTCCTCTACTTTTTTAGCTTCTAGGCTGGGGATTCGTCTCTCCCCACTATTTCCCTGACCTTCAATAGGTAAATTCTTGTCCCCTCTGATCCCATCCTCTTGGGATTTCTCCACCAATTTAGCCCTCCATATCTTGGTCTCCTTGGAAACTGTCTTAGCATCAGGCTTAGACACATTGTTTGGACATTTGCTCGCCCAATGCCCAACTTTTTTACAAGTGAAACACACAAAAGGAAGAGTCTCAAACTCAACAGGTTGAACCCACTTCCCAAGTTTTGACATGATTTCAATCGATGATGGCAGGTCTAAAGATTGAGTGATCCCCATGCAGATTCTTTTAAACACCAGCCTTTTTCTAGACGAATTCATAGTGTCTATGGATAGCAGCTCCCCAAAGGAACTAGAAATTCCCCTGAAAACATCCGCATTCCAATACTCTAGTGGTAAACCTAGTAAGCAAACCCATACAAGCACCGCCTCAAAAGAAGAATCCAAGAAATCCATTTTCAGGGACCACTTCTTGATAGCCAGAGATGACTTGCCAATGACCCAAGGACCACCACACAAAACTGCTAGCTTATCCTCTTCACAAGAAAAAGCAAAGGAGAAGAAACCCTTAGGTAGAGCCACTACCTCTACTTGACCTTTAACTCTCCATTTCTTCTTAACAAAGTCCCTAACAACTTCAATATTTTTCCATGGACCCATAAATTTTCCCACCAATGATGATGCCATTAGAGAGACGTTATGATCAATCACTAGATCAGGTACAAGAATAGCATACGACCCACTCACAGGGGACAAAATATTACTTATCGAAGGAAAAATAGACTTACTAATAGGCTTGGTTCCAAACAAAGAAACCCACCTTCTATTTGATTCCTCCCATGAGGGATCCCTCGAAGTAATGTCCACACCCTGGTTTCCAAGGCACCCGAACCCACAAACCCCATCCTTCAGAGAAGAGCTAGAGGATAACTTACCATCTGAAGACACCTTTCCACCTAGGTCCCCTCATTTCTCTGAGCCCCAATCCTCAGAAGATGCTCCCTCCTGCTCATTGTCTGCATTCTCCCTGCCACATCCCCAGAAAGGCCAACCCCTGACCCAGTCCTAGCTGCCTTCGAACCAAACACCTGTTGCCAGCCAGAAAATTCAAATCCTTTTTCCTGCTCCTCCGTCTGGCTAGATTCATTCGAAGAAGTGATTGTAATAATTCTTAAAAGTTAAATATACTTAAAATACATATTTGTATGATATGTAACATTTTTATTTACTTTTTTAATAATTAGAAAAAATATACCCTCTTTGAGAAAATACTTTCCTCTAGTTTGTCATATATTTTTTACTTTATTATCATTCTCATGTTTCATTATAACAACTTACATGTAGTAAACTAAAAAGTCATAATAAAATTAATTCAAATTTTATTATAAATAAAATTCTAGACTTTGAACTCTATAAAAGGCATTTTCTTAGATTTTAATGAAAATATCATTGGTTGAATAAATTTGGGGTTGAAGTTTATATAAATTAAATTATTGAATTTATTTTAAACTTAGATATTATTTTTTCTTAATTTTTTGAAGTTAAAATATTAATAGATAGAAGAATGTGGTACGGTGTAATAGAAAAAATAAAGTTTTAAATTACATAAAATTTCTATCTAGAAAGTTAAATCAAAATAAAATCAATATATATTAAAAGAAAATAAAATTAGTTTTGATGCCCTAAATATATTTATCTTAAACATACCAATAGGCATCAAAATTAATTATTTTATTTAATTAAGAGGTATTACATATACTATAGTGGAGATTCATACAATATAGAACATGTAGCATCATAAAGTTAAATCGGTATTGTACAATAGTAATAATATACAAGTATCATGTTGCAACTAAGTATATAAAAACTAAAACACAATTATAATATATTTAAACATCATATTTATAAAATCAAAGTTCTTGTAGATATCATAGATACATCTACCTAAAATATACCAACAAGTACTAGTCTTAAGTTATTTTTATTTAGTGAAGAATTATTACAATCTTACATTTGTCCACTACTACCACTAGAATGTTTCATTTTTGGATCTAATGTGTTATTTTTCATTTCTTCTATAAATTTAATTTTCATACTTTAATCAAAACTTTCATAAAATGATATTTTTGACATTCTTAAAAAATGATGAAATGTGATTTAATTGATTGTACTTTTTGACTTGCATACAATGTTATATTCCACTTTTATCAAAGTTATCACACACTTTAACTTATATCCAATGTCATTTTTCACAATTTAATTTAAAGTACTCAATCATTTTAAGCTAGGAAGGTATATTTTAGATGCTTATAAAATATTTCTTACATTCATTTATTTCTATAATGGAGAAAATTATATATTTATATTTTTTATTATATATAAATATTTTGTTTCGAATGTAATAATAAATGTATAAATGATATATTTTTACATGAATTTGACTCACAGGTTCAAATAAAATTTTCATATGTTTCATGAATTTCAAGCACTTTTGCATCAAAGTTTGATACTTATTTTATTTTATGGCTCTTAAGAGACATTATCATATTGATGTAGTCTAGAAGGATCATGATGCTTGGGTAGAGAAATAAAATGTAAATTAGTATATATTAGCTAACCTACCTAGATGTGTTAACACTATCGACTATTAGATGAATTTATTAGAAAGTAGTACTCTTTGACACCATAATGTTGAAATAAATTTATGATTTTTGTAGCATTATGTATGCCACCATAGTCTATGGTAAAATTGTTAGAAGTTGAAATTAAGTCAAAAATAGCAATAAATTAAACAGTCTATTTTTTTTAAATGTCAAAAATATTATTGTATGAATGTTAAATCTGCATATAAATTAAAATCTCACAATGTGTCAACATTGAAAAAGAAAAAAAAAATTCTTTGGTTACTTTCCACACTTTTTGATTTCAAAATTACTGCTCTCTTGGACCAGCCATGGTGTTATCGAGTGGGGGGGCCTAGCTAGTGTCTCCTTCCAAACCTTTGTCCCCTTTGTTAGGTGGCACAATTTTGTCCCATGTAGATGGTACCTTGGGTTCAAAATCTATCATGGTGGAGGTGCCTTTCGACTTCAGATGGTTCTCCTTTTGCAAAAGGGAATCTGGAGTCTTATGTGATAAAAATCGTTGGGAAAAGGTTTGTCTCACAATGGGATCTTTTCTCCACTTTTAAATCTAAGGAGTGTTGTGTTGTGAATGGTCTAGAAATCTCTATTCTAGATGAAATAATGGATGAATCCATTGCAAACCTCTAGGTGTTTCCTGTAGAGAAATTTCTTTCCTTTAGACCCAACATTGACCAAGTATGTAAATGGGCTATTTCAATTTAGACTCTCAAAGGTGAAGCCTATGTGAGTTCCATGACAAATGGAATATTTCTCTTTAGTTTTAATAATTAGGAGGATTATATCTTTCTCCTTACAGGGGGTCCTTAGGTGTTTGATTTTTTTTTAAGAAATGTTTTTCTTTCTATAAATGGAAGCCAGGTTTAGACCTGTCTACTGATTTGGATTCTATAGCCCCTACTTGAGTTAGGATCCCAGGGTTACCCCTTGAGTTCTAGAACTTTAATGTATTTCAATGGATAGCTAACTCCTTTGGTAGTCTACTTGTTGTGGATAAATTTACCTCCCAAAGGTCTAGACTGGAATTTGCTAGAATCTGTGTTAATGTCGCTATTAACAGTGTCATTCCCTCTTCTATCACTTTGAATTCCAAGCTTGGCTCCTAGACTCAAGTCCTGGAATATGAGAATGCAAGTTCATTTTGTCAAATCTATCAAAAGTTTGGACATCTTAGTAATTTTTGTAATAAATAGCCTCCCCAAAAGGATAATATGGTTGTTGTCTCTTTCTTCCATATTCCTAATAAAGAGTAGAGTAATTCCATTGTTTTTGACAAGTCCACCTTGTTACCTAAAGGGTCTGATGTTTCTCCCCTCGGTGGGGTCATTTTAGAAAACAATAAGGCTATGGAGGATATGTCTCTCTTGATGGGTGGTTCCTCCCCACCTCTTGAGGTGGCTCATGATGTCTCGAAGGTTGACCCTATATTGGATGGGGCCCCTTTATTATTAGTTATTGGATAAAATGAAGATAAAGGCCTAAACCTTTGTGTTTCTTTGATAAAAGAAGACTATATTCCTCACAAGTCTTTGCAATTGAAAATATAAGAATCATTGGAAATTTTTGGGTTCACAGAACTAGTATCTCCTCCATGATGTCAAAGTAGTGAGGTCTTCCAATCAGCCAACCACAATCTTACTTGAATAAACACAATCTTCATCCAATTCTCTCACAAGACCCAAAAAAGACACTAATTCCACAAAAAATATTTCAAACTCCCCTCTAACCTCTTGTACACATTACAGAACATCAACTTGAAAATTTCAAACATAGAACACTCTTCCAAAACACAAACTATTCAGTTTCTCCATTCTTGCATTCAAAGAGCCAATCACTTGTAGTAGTCGACAACCCTAGAATCAGGTATATCTCCTAAAACACATTGAGCCTTCTCAAAAAAATTATATATTCAAGAATCCTTTTTGGCTTCATCAAACTCTGAAACTATGGTCACTTTGGACCAACATACTCAAAACTAGGCTTACCCGTTGTCCTTCAAGGTCAAATAGGCCAACTTTCCAAAGCAACCCCTCTCTATGCTTTCTTCCACATGAAAAAAACCATTGGGAAGAATTTACCAGTCTACAAAACCATAAAATCCAAAAAATTTAGGGCATGATAAGCCCTCTAACACCACTAACCCCAAAACCCTCCATTTTCCCAAATTTCACAAGGGTTTATTGAAAATCCATATTCCAGGATTACCCACGACCAACCAAAGCCCCAATAAACTTTAAAAGTGTTTTCACAAACTCAATCTACCCTCAAAAGTTGCTTCCCCCAAGTTTTATATCAATTACCTATCTCAAACCTCTCTTTTCCACTCAAAATCCACCAATTTCACACCTAGGGCTTCCTAAAAACCCCATCAATTCATCTCTCCTACACCTAAGTTCATAAACACATGTCACCCATGACTATTCATTCCATTCCACTAAGTTATAGTGGATTACAATAGGTGGAATGGCTAAAAAGTCATTTTTTCACTGTCAGACCCTTAGAACCAGGTTATTACAGGCTGCTACAGAAAAAAATGCTATAAAATCCACCAAACTTGATGAAAAATGATCATACCAAGTGAAAATTAAAGCTAAATCTTTCCTCCTATGATTTCATGAACATTTAGAGTTATGTGCCCCTATACAGAGCCGTACCAGGCCTAAATACAAAGATGTTGCACAAAAATTCAAAGAAAATAGAGTTATTTGAATTGGTTTTTCAATCAAGAATCATGGACAGAGCTTGAAATTGAGGAATTTCACATATTTTAAACCATTTTTCCTCCAAACTACCTTTCAAACCAACTAACCACCTTTCAAATCCTAATTGACCATTGGAGTTCCCAAACAATGCATTTTTGCAACTTTTCTTACATTTACAAAGACAACATTTTGTAAATTTTTCAATATATGACTAAATGACTCTAAACCAACCTAAATACATTTCAATAGTCTCAAAAGATCTTATTCATGAAAAAACCCATAAAAACTCCTAATGAACTAACCCTAGACCTCATTTATCAAAATCGCCAATTGTGCCCCTACACCATACACCCGACCTAAAGAAAACTCATGTCCCATGAGGACTATATTGCAGTATATTATGCTTCTTCACATCATTTCCTGAACCTTCAGATGCTCCTTCACTTGGTAAACTCTTCCACTGGTTCAAAAACTAGAAACTTGCCTCATATTTTTCCTTCTTGGACTCTCCACTACCTTGGCATTGCTCCATTTTCCCAAACAAACTTGTTGCATGTGTTACTGACCTTGCTTTCCTCTGACACTAATGCAAGCTTACCTCTATCAACTTGGAATTTGACTATCCTTTCTTGGATTTTTGAAACATACCTAAACTTACTCACTTGGTCTTTCCAAACTCCTTGATTCATTCCCTCTTTTGTCTTCATCACCTTCCCTAAACTTTCTGCCTTTGGAAGTTCTGTCCTAATAGACTTATGCACCCGTGTATCATCAAGTTTAGTAACCACTACCCCATCAAATTTGGATTTTTTTTCGTTGACTAGATATGACTATCCCTTAAATTCTATTGCTTTCAAAAGACATATCACTGTCCCAGTTAGAATTTCATCACCTTTTCTCAATCCATCTTGCTTCCTCAACAACAATTCATCCTTAGTCCTCTCTTGAACTACATTTAACACCTTTCTATCATCTCCACCTTCCAATTCTAAATCATCCTTAAAGCTTATTTTCCTAGTACCCTTTCCTTTTACCTTGGCTACAAATTTTTTTTCCTTGTTTTCCTCAAACTTCACAAACTCTTTCTTTCCCATCATGATCAATTGAGTTGCCTTGCCTTTCTTCTTCTCATTATCAACCAATGGATTCAAAGTAAACACATTCCAATCCTTCTCAATCTGATAGGTATTTTTTCTTCCGCCATACATGGCATGTTTATCGTATTTCCAGAGTCTCCCTATCAATAGATGACAACAACTCATGGGTAGAATATCACAAAGTACCTTATCTTTGTACCCTCCAATCTGAAACTCAACTAAAGCCTACTCATTAACTAGAAGTTACTAATCATAATTCAACCATGACACCTTATAGGGTGTTTCATGAGGAACTTTCACCAAATTTAACTTATCTACCATTTCACTTGATATCATATTATTAGTGGAACCTGAATCTATCACTACCTTGCATAATTTACCTTTGCTCTTACATGTGGTTGTGAATAGAGTTCTCCTTTGCATCGGTTCCTTCTCTTTGGAGGCCTTCAAAATTTGTCTTCTCAACATCAAAGATTCACCAACTTCAGGTGCAACAACATTACTTGGAGAATTGACACTTTCTCCATCATCTTGCACAAATTAGACTCTCTTTTCACCTCTTCTCTCACCCCCACTTGAAGTAGCACCAAAATTTTCAGGGCACTTGTAGGATGGATGACTAAATTTATTACAATTGTAACACCTTCCTAAAAACACATTAGAACCTCTTCCTTGGTTTGTACATCTTCCCCTAAAGCTTGTTCTTCCACCTCTAAATCCACTTCTAGATTCAACCACTTGTTCTTTACCTTTGATTTCACCTTCTTTTTCTTCATTAGACTATTTTGAAGTGGAAAAGGTTCCTTTGCCTCTATAAGTATTGTCCCTACCTCTAACTGATTTCTCTTGCTTCCTCTTGAGTTTTTCTTTTACCTTAGCAGCCAATTGAAAACATTCCTCAACTATTTTTGGTGTCATTAAACTTATTTCATCCTAAATGGGTGTGTGCAAGAAGTTGAGTCCACGAAACGTGGAAGTTTCTTTCCTTAGACAAAAAATTGAAATCGGCATCGAACAAACGGGATCCCGATTTAACAAACGGGATCCCAAGCCTGAAACCAAACGGGATCCCACTTTTTAGAAATTGGGACCCCATTTCCCTGCAGACTCTGAACCAATGAACACGGAACGGGATCCCGATTTATAAGAAACGGGATCCCGATTTATAAAATACGGGATCCCGAGTTGTATAAATCGGGATCCCGAGTTGTATAAATCGGGATCCCGTTTTATACTGCTATTTTTTTAAAGAAGCATTTTTCACGCTCTGCGAACGGGACCCCGAGTGCATTGGCGACAGCGACCCCACGACCAGCTACAGGTACGCCACTTAAACACCATTTCTTTGCATTTTTTTTTTGAATTGAAATTTTAAATGAAATACGTTAATTTAGCATGTATTTTTTTTAATTTTTGTCACGTTTTAATCATTTTTTTAATTGTTATAGTAGAATTCAATAATTGTAAAAATAGACAAAAACTTGCAATGAAATTTAGATGTTTTTTGATAAAAATGAAAAAAAAAATTGAATTGTGTTTTAGAAACAAAATTTAACTTTTAAATATTAAATTGTTCAATTAAACCCAAAAAAAATTGATTTTGAAAACCCTAACTGAAATAAAACAAAAAAAATTGCATTTCAAAACCCTAGAAATCGAAATGAAATAAAAACATCGCATTTACAAATCCAAATAGAGCTTTTTGAAACCCTAAATTTAAATCAAACGAAAATAATTGAATTTGAAAACCCTAGTTTGAATTGAAACGAAAAAATTTCATTAAAAACCCTACTTGTTTAAAACTGAAACCCTAAATTGAATTGAAACAAAAAAAATTGTTAAAACCCTAAATTTGAATCGAACAAAAAATCATTCACATTGCTTAAATGTTTTAAATTTTATTTGCTTTGTATGGAAAAAATGATATATATTAAACTTTAGTTTCAATTTGAAATTATAATTAGATTAGAAATCAATATGTTAAAGGATGGTTAAAATTCATAAAGTTTATCTTGATGTTTGTTTGAAAATTTAATTAACAAATTTGTAAATCTAAACACGTACAATCGATTCCAATTGACACTAACTTGCAACTCCAAATTATGCCAAGGGCCACCCAAACTTTACCCTAAGTTTGCTAAACCCTAGACCCTAAACTGTAAAATCTAAACCCATAACACTAAAGCATTTGAAATTTATGAACCCTAGACCCTAATCTTTCATTGGACATACCTAAAATTATGTAGGTTCAATGTCAAGAATGGGTCTATTTGGTAGATTTATGAAAACTATTTTAAATATCTAGAATGCCATAAAAGTATAATTATGGCAATTCCAATTGGAAACACTTGGGTACATATATATCGTATGAAATTTAAATCTAGGAAGGTGTCTATCATATAGGCGAGTTGATAATACATGGAAAGAGGTTTGTATGTGAATATATGTATTAAGAAAAACATAGCACATGACCTCTATAGGATTTTTAAGATGTGATCCTAGATAATAATCCACCCATCCTCAATCATAATGGATTATTTAGCAATTAAGAGAGATTCAATTTAACCATAAAATTAAACCTATATTTTGATACTATATAGATTTATGTGGAAGGATAGAAATGCATCAATATGCTTTGTGCCATATTTTATGAATATTAATATTTAAGAAAAATCTACATAAGATTGACCTAAGTAGATGATTTATGTAAGGGCTTTTTAGTGAACAAGTGACACACCATGGAGATTGGGATGGTATTTAAATCGAACGTATTTATAAATATAGTGTACCCCCTTTAAATTTGTATTTGGTTTTTATAATGAGTTGAAATTATCAATGTGTTACATAAAAGAAATTTGTGCTTAGATATATTTAAATTAGATAATAAAGATATAGTTATATAAAATAGGGAATCCAACATGAGGAATAAACCTTTAATGTGCCATTGTGTGCATCTAATTTATGCCAATGATTTAGTAAGAGTGATCGTCTAAGAGGATGAAATAAGCCTTGAAAAATTGTAAGATCTAACACTATTTTAATGTAGTTTTATATGTGTGTACATGTCCACTATGTTTTTTGAGTTTATGTTAAAATGTAAGATAAGGAGGATTGGTGGATATATTTGAAATCTAAAGAAAAAACAAAAATGATGTGAATATATAGATATATATTTTTAAAATGATTCTTTAACTTATCTATATTAAACATTGTATATTATCTCTATATTACTATCATGGCTTGATTTTCATTATGTCTACTAAATGTTGCTATATTTATTCATTGTTGTAATTAAATTATAGGGCTCAATGTGTAATCTATTTTACATCAAATTTTATAGTAGACTTATAATCCTAGAATGTTTGTAAATTTAATAGCTAACAAATAACTTGATAGGTGCAACTAAAAACCAAAAAGTGTGGTTTGATTTATCTCCATTAGGCTGGAAAGCTAAAAAATCTACTAGGTTTATCCCTATTAGGTTGAAAACCCAAAAGTGTAGCTTAATAAGTACAAGTGGTGAAAACTCACAAAAGCACTAGAAACTAATCTTTGCAAAACTACCCTTGACATATCAAAAAAAGCCAAAGGTCACCATATGTCATACATGTATAGGTTGTATAGTTATATATTAGATACCTTATAGTATCTCCTATTGGTTAAATATGTTTGAAGATGACATTAGCGACACATCCCTACATTTATATGAGATATATTATTAACATGTCGTGTTACACATATGCTAAGATACTCAAATATGGATAAGGAGAACTAGGGAATATATATTAGAAGAGAAAGATATACTAAGCTATCCAATATTATATTTTTGTACTTAGTGTAGAAGAGAAATTCTAGACCAAGAATGCAAGTGCAAACTCAATACTCTACTTCTAATGAAAGGTAAATAAAATAATGAAAGATTAGAGAAGCATAATAGGTTCCATAACATTCTTTTATGGCTCTAAATGTATGTGTTGATGTTGCTCTTTGGTTCTCTAATGTGATAACATATACATACAAATTTTATCATATGGAAACATTTGGGGATGTCATTATTTTATAGAGTTGAGGGGAAAGGAATGGAGGACTAGTTTTTTTTGGAATCAAGGACTAGAATTTCATGAGAGAATTTTTGAATTTGAATTTGAGAGGGAAGAGAGAATTAAATGTAGGTGGTTGGGTTGATGGAGGGCTTGTGTTGACTTGATTAGGTAGATGGGAATAATTGAATGCTAATTTGAATTTGGATTGAAGGTAGTTGGAAATGAATGGCTATGATTAGTCTAATTAATTTGATGGCTAGGATAGATTATTAATTTCATTTTAGATTTGATGAAGTGGAAGTAAGTTACATTAGTTTGAGTTTGGATTGGTGATTTGGAATTATTTTAATTTTAAGCTATGGATGTGACATGATTATCCCCTTAATGGTTGATTAAAAGTTAGGATTTGGGGATTTTAGCTAATTAAATAATAAACTCTAAAGTCTAAACCGTAAACCCTAAAGCCATCATTTTTTCTTAGGCTCTTAATGAAATTTGGTTGTCTTAGGCAACTCCACCAAATTTCATTACTTGTATACTATGTTTTCCTAGGATGCTTTGCGTATGTAGATCCTTAAAATACTATCTAACATGAAGCCCTAAGCCTAAAGCCATACATTTTTTTCTTGAAGGATGTTAATGAAATTTGGTTGCCTTAGGCGGCTTCACCCAAATTTTATTCATTTTGAATATGCCATTTTCTCCTAGGACCTCACTAGGCAGTAAAATCCTTAAGCCATCCACGCCACCCTAAATCGTAATTCAATTTTCTTAAGGGGTTCCAATATGACATTTCTTAAGGGGATCAAAGAAGTTCTTAAAATTTGGTGATCAAAGTTGCCCAAGGCCCAACCAAATTTAACAATAATAAGATCTTGCAAGATTATACAATATCAATAGTTAATTGTATTTTCATTCAAGTAACATGTGCCTTAGACATATAAATGGGGCTTACATATAATTTTATCATTTGTATTCAATTATTTAAGGCCATTTATATTGAATGGTTTAAAGGTATTTCCTAAACATGTATCTTACATCTTGAAATTACAAATCTAATGCAGGTTCACTCATATCTTAATGATCACATGGATCCATTCAATAATATCCATAATCCACCTCCGCATGCATCTGTCTCAGCACCTTCACCTCCACCTCAAGCCCTCCACCTCGTAACCCCCCCTCCACCACAGAAATCCAATGGGCATGCTTTCGTTTACAAGCACAAATCAATGTGCTAGAACCATCAAGATCAAATCAACATTATTCCAAAATGAAGGAGATGTGTCCTTTTATCTGTGAGGGATGTTTGCATCTAGGATGCAAACCCTTATTGATATGTTGTCGGGGCTATGGATGGGATAAATAGATGAAGGCATCGACAATGGCTAGAGGAGAGGAGGGGCACTAATTTTGAAAAGGAAAACACAAAGAAATGAATATCTATCATTAGAGAGCCATAATAGTTTATAAATTAAAACAATGATCTTAAATAGTTATGAATTTATAAATTTGAGTGAAGCGATGGATATTTTGTGTGATGAATTTATAAATTTAGTTCCAAATGGATATTTTTAGTGACATGAATTTATGATTTTGGTTCTAGATATGGATATTTTTAGTGACATGGATTTGTGAAGTTGGTGGAATTTATGAACTTATAATGAATAGTATATAATAGTATATATTTAATGACTATCTATTAGATCATGATTTCTCCTGCTGAAAAATTGTGTGTGTTAAAGACATAAAATGAGATTTTGTGAATGTTTCAAGTTTATTGTTTAGTATGTATGTGCATGTATTAAAAATTTGCATAATAGTTCTTAAATTTTGAAATTTGTATATGTATGTATGTATAGTTTAGTTTAATGATTTGTACACATGCAAATTATGCATTGTATTTTTTATTTTAAATATACATGTACATACATTTAATTTTTCATTTTGTATGGACATGCTCTTGAGTTGAACAATCAATGTATATATATGTGCATTTCAATTAAATATATGAGCTTAATATATATGTTGCTCATCCTATTTCAATTAAATATATGATCTTAATTTTGTATGTATGCACATGGACTATTTTGTATGATTTAGAATCACGAGGGTGCACATTATATCAAGCATATATCATGGATGATTTTAACATTGATGATATCATCAATCCACCACCTAAAACAGCCAGATCCATGCCTCCTCCCCCTCCCACCTCCCACCTCCACCTCCACCTCCCCCTCCCCTCCCCTCCCCTCATATGCCACCTCCGGCCACCTATGGCATCTGATGAGGCTAAGCGAGAGCAGATAAATGATCAAGTTGCATCATACGGACACAAATCAATGCTATCTTGATCAAGCATTGATTGCTCCACATGTGAGACGTTTTGCATTTGTAATGCAAAGCGTTGTTGATTCCATCAGGATGATCGATTCTGATCTTGATAGGCATCGTCGAGAGAGAGAACAAATGAGACAATTTTATTCTGATGGTCTCTCTTACAAACAAATATTAGACCTTAAAATAACGAAATCCCATCTAGCCCCCTACTTTCTTGACCCTGTTACCCGACAACCCATTCCACCCAACAAATCTAGAATATCCATGAGATGGTGCATACATCATGAGATGATTACACATTTTGGGACCCGATGGTATATGGTTTTTGATAGTCCCCATGCTAATTAGAGATTACCCATTGTATTTTTGAGAGCGTATGTAGATTGATTTAGAGAATTTAGAGGTTTCTTCAGGCGCACCAGAGCATCCAGATGTAGATATGGTAGTAATTTAATTTTATGATGGATTATAAATGAAATTGTCATTAAATCATTTTTTATTGTCTTACATCTAATTTCATCTTTATGTTATGTACAGAGTGTTTTAGGTCATCCACATAGTTCGCATGGTGTGAAGAGGTCTCTTGATTATAGAGACAGTACATGACCTACAAACATGTGATTTTATGTGTTTTATATTTCTTGTAACTTATCATGTACTCTGTTGGACTTTATTTCATGTGTGCTTAATATATTGGTTTCATACACTTAATATGTTACATAAATTATGGACTTTATTATTGTTTGAAATTTTAATTTACGCATGTACATTTATGCATTTTATGTTCATAGTCAAGACATTAATATAGGACATTAATGTGAAATTTACTGAAGACTTCATAATTGTAGAATAATTTTAGGTTTAATCTTCTTTTCAATGAACACGAAGATATTTTCCTTCTAATGTATTAATTTTAATTTTATGAGAGAAAATTCATGTGGATTTACCTACTTATTTAGTTCTATAAATTGAATTTTACCTCATTGTTGGTGCACTTGGAATTCCTATACCTTGTGAATATCATGGATATCACCATTCTTTGTTATTTTATTCTTTAATTTTTCCTTAACTAAATTGACAAATAAAGTCATTGCTCTAAACTCTTAAGCAAATAAAATTCTTTATAGTGAAAAAATCTAACAAGATATTGATATAATTAGCTAATGTACATATTTATAAAATGACACCATTAGTTTCTCACTAGTAATGGAAAAAAGTGTTCCTACTAAAAATTAAGGAAAGGAAATATTTAGAAAAATATAAATTATGATAACATGAGAATGTGTATATGTAAAACAATTGTAACCATTAGGTGATGAATCGTGGTGTACACACATGATAAAATTTTAAAAATGATGAATATGGGCTCAATCCGAGAAAATTAATTTCATCATTGTTTCCCATTTAGAATATCATGATTGTGTGTGTAGTGTATGAAAAATGAATAAAAGTCATGTCTCCATGTGTCAATAACAAAGGAAAAAATAGAATATCACATAAATTATGATAACATAGAATGTGTATATGTAAAACAATTGTAACCATTAGGTGATGAATCACGTAGTGTACACATGATAAATTTTAAAATGATGAATATGGGCTCAATCCAAAGGAAAATTAATTTCATCATTGTTTCCCTCATTTAGAATATCATGATTGTGTGTTGTGTATGAAAAATGAATAAAAGTCTTGTCTCCATGTGTCAATAACAAGAAAAAAAATAGAATATCACATAAATTGTATTAACATAGAAGAATAATGTATATAATACAAAAACAATTGTAACCATTAGGTGATGAATAAGTAGTGTACACACATGATAAATTTTAAAAATGATGAATATGGAGCTCAATCCAAAGGAAAATTAATTTCATCATTGTTTCCCCCATTTAGAATATCATGATTGTGTGTTGTGTATGAAAAATGAATAAAATTCTTGTCTCCATGTGTCAATAACAAGAAGAAAAAAAAGAATATCACATAAACTATGTACATAAGAAATAGAAATATGACCCACAAAATTTTCTCTGTGAATTAAGGTTAGGGTTATAGGATAAAACTTTAGGTAAAGGTTAGGATTAGGACACAACTAGAGTTAGGGTTAGGTTTCAATTAGGGTCAGATACAACAAGGCTTAGGGATAGGATTAATTTTAGGACAGGGTAAGGGTTCATCTAACACTAATTTATAAGTTGTCAAAACAAATAATACAGTGTCTTAAAGTGTCTAAAAGGGTCATAATAGAACATATTAATTAAAGGGGCGTCTAAAGGGTCATAATAGAGATGTCTTAGGGGATGTCTAAAAAGGGTCTTAGGGGACATCTAAAGGGGTCATAATAGAACGTCTTAAGGGGATGTCTTAAGGGGTTATAATATGTCTTAAGGGAATGTCTAAAGGGGTCATAATAGAACATGTTAATTAAGGGGATGTCTTAAGGGGTATTAAAGGGATGTCTAAAGGGGTCTTAAAGGGATGTCTAAAGGGGTCATAATAGAACGTGTTAATTAAGGGGATGTCTTAAGGGGTCTTAATGGGATGTCTAAAGGGTCATAATAAAACGTGTTAATTAAGGGGATGTCTTAAGGGGTCTAAAGGGGATGTCTAAAGGGGTCATAATAGAGCGATGATGATGAGTGAGGGATGTCTTAAGGGGTCTTAAGGGGATGTCTAAAAGGGGTCATAATAGAACATGTTATTTAAAGGGGCCATTATAAAAGGGGTCATAATAGAGCGTCTTAAAGAGGGATGTCTTAAGGGGTCTTAAGGGGATGTCTAAAAGAGAGGTCATAATAGAACATATTTATTTAAGGGGCGTCTAAAGGGGTCATAATAGAGAGCGTCTTAAAGGGGATGTCTTAAGGGGTTAGAGAATATGTCTTAAAGGATGTCTAAAGGAGGTCATAATAGAGCGTCATTAATTAAGGGGATGTCTTAAGGGGGTCTTAAGGGGATGTCTAAAGGGGTCATAATAGAACATGTTATTTAGGGGCGTCTAAATGGGTCATAATAGAGAGGCGTCTTAAAGAGGGATGTCTTAAAGAGGGTTAGAATATGTCTTAAAGGATGTCTAAAGGGGTCATAATAGAACACATGTTAATTGGGGGATGTCTAAAGGGTCATAATAGAACATGTTAATTAAGGAGATGTCTTAAGGGGTCTTAAGGGGATGTCTAAAGGGGTCATAATAGAATGTGTTAATTAAGGGGATGTCTTAAGGGGATGTCTAAAAGGTTCATAATAGAAAAATAATGAATGCATGATATTTAGTGATTATACAATTAGGCATAAAGTTTCAAAGTAGGAAAACATGCACATTTAACAAACAAAATATATAGAATATTGATTTGATACATAGAAGTACATAGAGTATGTTTAATTCTGTAAGTATGTATGTACATATATGTCATCTCAAAACAATGTTTACAAAATTTAGATATGCCATCTCAAGAAAATCTCAAACTCATGCCTAGAATGTAGTAGGTCTTCACACCACCTGATATAAAAAAGGTACAAGCAATATCAATGAAATCATCAAAACATACATATTTTAATTTATATAAAACTATCTATATGTACATAACTCAAGTACCTGCATTTAAAGTATTCTACACATGTTTGTAGGTTGAATCCAGACATCCTCTCCTTTTGTTTCAAAGTATGAAATCAATGCAATGATGGCTTTTTAGGATACAAAAATGACAATAAATCAATTTAACTATTTATGTCCAAGCAATATCAATATATGAAATCAAAACATGTATTTAAATATAGTTTAGCTTGATAATTACACAATTTTACCAAGTATTCCATGTTGTGTCTAGGTTGAATTTGCATGGACTAAGATCCTTTTGTGATTATGCCTTAAGGATATATAAAAGAACAATTTAAATCAATTTCAACTAATAACACACTTGACCAATGTCGAAACATGTATTTAATGTATTTAAAAGGACAAAAATAAAACCAAAACTATATTTACACGTATTTACTTAGTCCATTTGTACCATCACCGCATCCTCTCTTTTGCAATGCATCTATGATTGCCTCATGCTCTTCCATAGAAATTGACCATAGTAAATTTTTTGAAGGTCTTCCACGATAGCGCTCTAGTTTTATATTTGTTGCCACCACCAAATGTGAATAATGCATAATCTTTTATGTGTTTCATAGTCTTCGAATGCAGGTAGACCATTCTTTCTTCTCAAGTATTTTCGTAGCCAAGTGCCAACAACCACCACCGATCCTATTGGAAAACATGTTCAAAAACCACCATTAAATAACTTCTCAAAATTTACTTAAGGGGATCAAAGACTTGTTCTAAAAAATTGCTTAAGGGGATCTAAAACTTGTTATCAAAATTTGCTTAAAGAGGTGTCTTAAGGGGATCACCGTACCTATTGGATAATGAACGCCATCATCATCTTCTCAAGGTGTTAACAACTTATGTTTAGTTTCCACAGCAGGCCAACCAATATTCTATTTGCTCTTCATTCCCCTCAGGTGCAATAACTGCACACACATGTCCTACCAACAAAATTCGATTTAATAGCTTGTGCATATCCATATAACTAATTTAGTATTAAAAAATAACTTAATAAAGCAAAATAAAATGAAATAAATTAAATTAAAATTACCTTCTTGTACAAGGTCTGAAACACGATCATAATCTTTAGATGCAAACAATTGATCATTTTCTTCAATAGTTATTTCATATTGATTATGTGCTTCTACAGGTGTCAACGATCTTTGCTGCCACTGTTCAACCCATTATGTATTTTCACAAGCTTCCCAATTTCCTGAGATACAAAAATGGCAAAAACATGCAAGCTCCCTTGTCCAAATAGTCCATGTGCTTGCTATCGCACTCCTAAATGAATGCCATTTAGTAGATCCGCTAATTGTCTCACAATCAACTCTAGATACAATGTTTTCTTCTTCCACCAACCAAAAGAATCGATGAATTGTAGAGTAATCACTCGAACCAGGTGCAGATAATCTTCTATTACACCAATCCACAATCTCATGTGCATTTTTAAACTTTATTGAATCCTCAAATTTTAATTGTTCTCTAGCAAGAATTCTTTTGACACACGCATTCCATCATGTTCTCCTTTACCATGCGGCTTCAAAACTCCATATATATTGGACATTAAGTTCCTTGTGAACCCTACTTAACCAATAGAACATTCGAGCATTCTTAAACTGCCCCATACAATTATCTGACCATATGAGGTGTTTTGTCATCTGGATTCCTCTTCTTTTAAATTTCTATAAAATATACTAAAACAATATTGAACAAGCTCTGATGAGTGTAACCGATTGTCACTCAAATAAAAATGATACTCCCTCAAAACTTTTCTATCATCCTCGGTGCTATCATCTGCATGTCTATAAACAATATGGACAAACATAGCTACTTGCACAGAATTATAATATTGAGATTGAATTTCCTCTTGCGGGGCGAGAGTATAATTCTCCACAAAATCAACCACTGAAAGTATAGTACCAATTGGAAATGTGTTTCTACATGCGCGAAATTGGCCATCAAGCCATCGAGCATGTTTAGAGTGCATAACATATTTTGGTACAATTTTATTAATAAATTCACTCATAAATGCATGCACACTAACTTTTTCTATAACTAAATCACAACGCTTTCCTATTTTTCCATCTTTTAAAGAATAGTGAACATTCCTAAATCTTTTGACCTCTACTAATTGTTGTCCAAAACATGATCAACACTTTCATGCAAACAATTTCTTAAAAATGAAAGATTTCCGTAGTTAATGCATTGTCCAGAAATACAAGAACTTAAATAAAATAATCTATCATTAGATTTTTCACAAAACAAACCTGAAATAAACTCTCTTATTGATTCAGGTGGCATATTAATACCACAATCCTGTATAATCATGTTAGAATGCAAGGTACAACGTATATATCGAAAAACATCATAAAAATAACGAAATTGAACATGTATTTTACAACAAGATATTCGTTGCTTATTAATTTTTTACATACCAGGGTTTACATTTTTCAAAAGACCTTTGACTTATTTTAATATGACCAGGTAACATTGAATCGCTACAAAATTTCTATAAAATTGAGTTTGTGAACATGTATCTAATAGGTGTTTTGGGTGAGGTCAGCGGACTTTGGACCCCACCCTTAATTTTAAAACATCTCTAGCATTAGATGGAAACCCTAAGCATTATCATGCCAGAATTTCGATCAAAGATTTAATTTCAGCACTCAATTTTATGTCGGACCTGCGGTGATGAATCCCTTTGAAACTCCAACATTGATTGATGGGATCATTTTTCTATGCTCTCTTCTTTCTTTCTTAGTAATGTTTTAGGATGCATTTTAAAACTTCACTAATATTGCTTACCATTCTTTTATTCAAAGTTGTTTTATTAACTATAGCAGTAGTTATAGCTTTTCTTGCAGCGTTTTTATCTTTAGATCGACTATTTTTCCCAATAGATTGAATGGCACTAGCAACAGTAGACATAGCATGTTTTAATGAAGTTGATCTTTTCTTTTGGTTTAACATAAAAGCCCTAACCTTTTCATTACTTTCCTCATTTTTTGCATTCTCATCAATTGCCATCATTAGTTGACATTGAAATTACCAATATTTCTCACGATAAAAGAATTAAGTATATTCTATTCACATGTGTTCTTATTTGCCTCAGAGAATTTGTCCGGAAGATTATCTAAAACACCACTTCCAATTTTAAAAAGTATTTTCGTTAAATTCAACATCACATTCTAAATTTTTCATCTTCATTTTCATCAACAAAACAATTTTCATTTTCATTTTTCATTTTTCATCAACAAAGCGGTTTTCATTTTTCATTTTCATCTTCATTTTCATTAACAAAGCGGTTCTCATTTTTCATTTTTCATCAACAAAAGCGGTTTTTCATTTTTTCATTTTTTCATTTTTCATCAAAATATAGGTTTTGTTTTCATTTTCAAGAAAATGATCATTTTGATTTTCATTTGCAACAAAAGATTTTTCTTTTTTTTTTTCAACAAATTCTATAAAAGTTTCATTTCTTTGAATATAGTCAATGTCAACATCATTATATCCAGCTTCTTGTAAATCTTCTACAAACAAATTTACCATGTCACTAACATGTGGATTTGAAGACGTACCTGGATTTGTGTATATTGAAACATTCTCCATAGCATTCAAAGAGGGATTTGAAGACATAGTAGGACTTGTTTGTATAATCATATTCTTCTCCAAATTGAATCCTTGCAAATTAGCTTCATCTACAACTATGGTATCTTCAATGTTTTCATCTTCAATAGTTGTTGAATTGGTTGCTCCACCATCGTTCATTGATTTTATTCTCATTCTTCTTTCTCTTTGTCTTTGTCTCTCTTTTTTTCTTTATTTGCTTCCAACTTCTTGAGGTCAATGTCTTTCTTCTCTTATTCTGAAATTTATCCCATAATTATAAAATTCTCAAGCACGATGAATGTTAATGAGTGAAATGCTTCAAAATAGTAGAATCCAAGAGTGGAAGTTGAATGCCTATTAAAATTCTTCCTCTTGTGTTCCTCCAAAACCAAATGAAACTACCACAATTCCACTTTAAAAATTGTTTTCTTTATGCTTCCTTTGAAAAATTCAATCCATATTGCAAATTTCACTTCAAAAATGGTGTAGATGATGCTCCCTTTGATAAAATCAACAAAAAATCAAATTGACCACTTGTAAATACAATAACTTATGAAAATAATTGATTTTGAGTGCTCTCGGCCATTACATGTCAAGTTCAAAGGATTCTGAGAGTTGTGATGGTGTCAGCGGTGTTTTTGAATAATATAAAGCGGGATCAGATCTATAAAATCGTTCGGATTTATAATAAAGCGGGATCGATTACCAAGCGGGATCACATTTTACTAATAAGCGGGATCTCCATAATCGGGATCCCGTTCATAAATCAGTTCTGCAGAGCGTTGGCAAAGGCAAGGATCCCGCGTCTTATAAAAGCGGGGATCCGTTACGCTACAATGGTCAAAATCAGCGGGATCCGATTATAACCGCCGGGATCCAGTTTTATTAATCGCCGGGATCGATGTTATGTCGGGGATCCCGTTTTTTTAAATTTGAATTTTGTTTTGCATCGTGGGCGGGTTTTTGCCAAGGTTTTCGGTTCAAGAAAAGCTTTGGAAGTCCGAACCTAAGCCTTCAACCTGGTTTGACCTGCAAATTGAAGGCCCTAACAATGTCAAAGAAAAATATCGACTTTGGACATATGGTTGACGACCTTTTTTCAAAAAAATTCTGACAAAAATAAAACCCATTTTAGATCAAACAATGCAGATTCTAAATATGTAATTTGTTTTGCAATTGAATTATTTTTTCTATTTTTCAATTAATTTCTAATAAAATTGGTCCATAAACTTTAAATATTAGAGTTTTTTACTATTTTAATAACTTTTGATCAACATAACATTTTGACAAATGGATTGCACGAGAGCAAACTTCAGAAAATTCTTTTCAATTTGAAAAAAAAATCAGAAAATGATAAGTTTAGGTCATCTTATGCATGTCGTACATGACGATTTTTCAAAATGACAAATCTTCCTAATAAAAAATTAACAAAAAAATTCAATAAAAAATTACAAAATATCAAAGGCAAGGTTAGGTGAGTCATGAGCTTTCCCCAAGAAAGGATTTAGAAAAATCACGATAATTTAAGTCAAAATATGGATGTAAATTTACTTACGTGCATGAAATGGTACAAAAAAATGACTTTTAAACAGTGGTTTTTTGAAATGCCTATTGAAACTCAATTTGTACAATCTGGGTATTGAAATAAATTACATATTTGGAAACTAGACTCCGAGCACTACATTTTATGATTAGTGATTTTTTTAAAGATTTCATCTCTAAGTGCTTCAAATTTTAAGGTCAAATGTGTCAAATACTGAAAATCAGGGAAAACACTTCCACTTTTTGGCCAAAAAGTGGACTCAACTTCTTGCACACACCCAAATATTATACCTCAGACCATTAAGATACCTTGCTACTAAATCTTCTTCATCTTCTACATTCTTTGTCCTTGTGCTTAATCTATAGAACTCCTCGGTGTATGCTTGCACATCTAAGTCATTTTTCTTAAGGGTTTAAATATTTTTAAGCAATTGAACATTATAATCACTAGGAAGGAACTTACCTCTGAGTTTTTTCTTCATTCTCTCCCAAGAAGTAATCTTGGTCTTCCCCCTTTTTTTCCTTTCATCTTGCACAAACTTCCACCACAACAAAGCATGCCCTTTCAACTTGGTCTTAGCCTTCTTTATCTTGTGATCTTCATCTACTTCTTCACTTTCAAAGTAATTCTCCACAGACCCTATCCAATCCAAGATCTCTTCACCATCTAGTTTACCTCCATACATAGGAAAATCTATTTTTCTATGTCATCACCTTTCATAGCCTTCAAAAGCTTTACCATCCTCACATCCTCTAGATCCAACTCTTCCTCTTCATTAGAAGTTTCTTCCTCTTCAGAATCACTTTCATCCATGGCGATCCCAACATTATACTTCAATGCAGAAATATCCTTCTTCAAGGTTTCTAGTTCTCTAGCCTGCTTATCAATCTTTCTAACAATTGTGCTTCCTTTGGGATGCCTATTGACTCCTTAAATTCCACCTTTTCCTTTCTCAAACTTCAACCTTCTCCCTCAAGAGACCTACTTCATATTGCTCTGATACCAATTGATGTCAAAGTAGGGGGATCTTCCAATCAACCAACCACAATCTCACTTGAATAAACACAAGCTTCACTCGATTCTCTTCATTATAGTTTGATCTCACAAGACCTAAAAAAGACACTAATTCCACAAAACTTGTTTAAACTCCCCTTTGGAATCTAGCACACCTTACACAACATCAACTTGATAGGTTCAAACAAAGAACACTCTTCCTAAACACAAACTCATTAGTTTCTCCATTATTGCATTCAAAGACCCAATCCCTTATAGTAGTTCACTACCCTAGAATTGGGTATATATCCCAAAGAACCTTGATCCTTCTCAAAAAATTTACATATTAAAGAACCTTGTTTTTCTTCATTAAACATATCTCAAACTCAACTATGCTCACTTTGGATCAACATACTCAAAACTAGGCTTACTTGTTGTCCTTCAAGGCCAAATAGGCCAGTTTTCCAAAGCAACCCCTCTTTATCCTTCCTTCCACATGTAAAACACCAAAGGGTAGCATTGAACAATTTGAAAAACCACAAAATTCACAATTTTTACAGCATGATAAGCCCTCTAACACCACTATCCCCAAAACCCTCCATTTTCCCAAATTTCACATGGGTTTATTGAAAAACCATATTCCAGACTTACCCATGACTAACCAAATCCTCAATCAACCTTAAAATTGTCTTCACAAACTCAATATAGCCTCAAAAGTTGTTGCTCCCAAGTTTTATATCAATTACCTCTCTCAAAGCTCTCTTTTCCTCTCAAAATCCACCAATTTCACACCTAGGGCTTCCTACAAACCCCATCAATTCACCTCTCCTACACCTAAGATATTACACACATGTCACCCATGCCTATTCATGCCATTCCATTGAGTTACAATGGATTACAATAGGTGGAATAGCTAAAAAGTCATTTTTTTCACTATCAAACATGGAATCAGGTTATTATAGGCTTCTATAGAAAAAATGATATAAAATCCACCAAACTCAATGAAAAATTCTCAAACCAATTGAAAATTAAATCTAACTCCTACCTCCTTTGATTTCATGAACATTTAGAGTTATGTACCCCTGTATGGAGCTACACCAAGCCTTAATACAAAGATGTTGCACTGAAATTCAATGAAAGCAGAGTTATTTCAATTGGTTTTTCAATCAAGAATCATGGGGAGAGATTTACATCGAGGATTTTCACATATTTTAAACCAATTTTCCTCCAAACTACCTTTCAAACCAACTTACCTCCTTTCAAATCCTAATTGACCGAACGTGGAGTTCCCAAATAATGTATTTTTGTAACTTTTCTTGCATTTACAAAGACAACATTTTGCAAATTTTGTAATATATGACCAAGTGACTCTAAACCAACCTAAATAAATTTCAATGGTCTTAAAAGACCTTATTCATGAAAAAAACCATAAAAAATCCTAATGACCTAACCCTAGACCTCATTTATCAAAATCACCAATGGTGCCCCTGCACCACTCCATCATTGAACAATGAGGTTAATGATGATCCATAAAATCAGGTGAGTGATAAATATAAGAAAAAGAAGAAAGTGGATGTTGGAAAAAAACCAAAAGTGGGTAGAAAAAATAATAAGGATTATAGAACCAAGAAAGTAGATAGATAAATTGCCTTAGACAAATAGAGGACCTTGTAGGGCCTTAGCAATGGTAATAAATCAAAGAATTGAGTAGGGAGATTTCTCACCTTGGTCCAGGAAAAGGTTTTCTAGCTTATTTTGATGGTCATGAAGTTGTTGTCATGGAACATTAGAGGAATTAATAGTCCTCTTAAAAACAACACATCTTAAAGTGTACCATAATAGATCTAAAGATTGATATTCTTTTAATCTAGGAAACTAAAATGAAGAAATAAGGTTTAGAGAAGATGGTTAAAAATGTTTGGCCAAGGCCTAAATTTTGTGTCAGTGAAGCTAATGGGGCATTTGGAGGGATTTCTACTCTTTGGAATCATAATAGGCTATCAGTTCAAGAAGGCTTTAGTAATCATAACTATCTTGAAGTAGTCCTAGAAGATGAAAGGATGGGTGATAAATGGAACCTTGTTAATGTAGATGCCCCTAACACTAGACTTTCTAGGAAACCTCTTTGGGATTATCTATCGAGGTTGTTGTCTAACAACCAAAATGTGAAGTGGATGCTTGCTAGGGATTTTAAAACCCCCTTCTACCCTTTGGATAAACGTGGAGGGCTTGAAGACTTCTCTAATAGTATGTTGGACTTTACCAATTTTATTTCTTCCCAAGGCCTCCTAGATGTTGACATTTTGGGATCTAAATTCACCTGGTCAAAAAGACATCACGGTCAATACCATATCCAAGTCAAGTTAGGTAGATTTTTAATTTCAGGTGATTGGGATATCTTAGCTAGATTATAGTTGTTTTCCCTTCCCAAATCAACCTCTAACCATAGTTCCTTAGTTTTGAATTGGGAGGATATGAGAAAGCTTGGCCCTTACCCCTTCAAATATGAAATAATGTGGAATCTACATCTTCACTTTAATGATCTTATCAAGCATTGGTGGAACATGCCTTGTCATGGAACTCACATGTTTTTTATGGCTCAGAAGCTAAAAATAATATGAGATAATGTTCAATGATGGAATAGAATCATATTTGGGAATATTTTCCAAACTAAGAAAAATATCCTCTCTAATCTAAAGGTAATCCAAGAGATGATGGAATTGGGATCCATTGACAAAGAATCCTTAGTCAAGGAGAAAGATTTAAGAAAGGAATGGTTTGATCTAGTAAGGAAAGAGGAGATTTTCTAGAAATAGAAATCCAGAGTGCAATGGCTACAAGAAGGTGATAAAAATAAGAAATTCTCCATAAATACAGACTTAAACATAGGAGGAACATGATCTTCTCTCTAGTCAAGAATTATGGTGTTCTTCTCACCAAGGAAGAGCACTTGATGGTTGAGGCTATTTTATTCTTCACTAATGATGGCTGTCTTCTAGCACCCCCTCCTTCTCTGTTGGATTCGTTGCTTGAGGTTACCTTGAGGAAGGTGAATTATGAAGATCTTAAGACTCTAGAAAATAAGGTTTCTCTAGAAGAGGTCAAATCTATTGTTTTTTCTTTTGGTGACTTTAAAGCCCCTAGATAGGATGGTTTTTTGTAGGCTTTTTTTTTAAAAAAAATTGGGAAACCATTTATCCTAACCTCCTAGTTGCTAGATATTTCTTCAGATCTAGTAGACTTCTTTTCGAACTTAACTCTATCTACATTGTCCTTGATCTTAAGAAAGAAGATTCTTCTATGTTATAGTACCACCATATTAGCCTTTATAACACTGTTTATAAAATATTATCAAAATTCATGGGTAATAGGTTGAAGCCAATATTGGATAAACTTATTTCAGGAAATCAGAAGGGTTTTGTGACTGCAAGACAAATTTTGGGTGTGGTCATTGTTTCCCATGAACTCATTCACTCAATGGAGCACTCTAAGAACTCAGGTATGGTTCTTAAATTGGACATCTCTAAAGCTTATGATAGGGTCTCTTGGAGTTTCCTTTTTGTCATCTTCAAAAAATTTGGATTTTGTGGGAAGTTTTTAAGGCTCATTAAGGAGTGTGTTTCTTCCACCATCTATTATTTTCTTCTGAATGGGGTTCCTACAAAATATTTTTGTAGTGTCAAAAATTATACTCCCTTCTTGGAGATAGTACAATTTCACACTTTTCTTAGACCTATTTTAGTCCTCTTGCATTCATGTCATCTAAATCATCATTAATAGGCCCCTAAGACCCTTTATTGTGTATCCCAAGGCTTATTTCAACTAAAATCCTAACAAATTCAATAAATACATTTAATATTCTAACCCCCCAACATTCTCTCACCCCAAACACTAAGGGTGGGACTAATATGCCACCTTGGGCATATTAAATTCCCCCTAGGTGGGACCTATATGCCACCCTTGCTATATTAATCCTGTTTGGAGCCTTTTTTAGGTTTTGAGCGAGAAATCAAGGTTTTTAATTCAAATTTTATAAATTTTTGCATTTGGGATCTAATAAATGGTAAATTAGAGAGGATTCCTATAAAACTAATGTTAAAAATCAATATTTCTCCTAGTAGTTTTTATCTGATACCTAGAGCTTTCAAGTATCCAAGTATCCTACCAAGTTTATGAGATTAAGAGCATTCAAGAGCAAGTTATCAATCATTTGGAGCAATATT
The DNA here is from genome assembly GCA_007258455.2 of Sequoia sempervirens. Classification (NCBI taxonomy): domain Eukaryota; kingdom Viridiplantae; phylum Streptophyta; class Pinopsida; order Cupressales; family Cupressaceae; genus Sequoia; species Sequoia sempervirens. The sequence goes on along the minus strand of VDFB02047230.1, from coordinate 55,059,852 downwards.
CAAGATTCAAGCATCATGTCAAAATCTTCATGCATCATGTGTGTTTGTAAGCTAACATTTGTGATGTAGTTTTCATGATTCAAGTAAGCATTCAAGACAAATTTTCAAGCATGAAATCAAGAGTCAAGATGCACATTCATTCTAGCCATTTCACACTAGTTTGAAACCTTCATTTCAAGGGTTTGGTGAGTTGCAACATTGCATTTTTTTCATCATTCCTTCATGCTATTTCATTTCATTTCAAGGTTTAATTACAAAAAATGGGGTTTGGCTAAGGAAAACTCCCATCCTCTAACAAACCAACATTTTTTTCTCTCCTATGATGTGTGTTTTACAGATTTAGGTGAACTAGACTCATTCGCCCAACCTTGTGATTTAGTCCTTGATATAGCCTTTTGATAGCATTCAAAAATGTTGGATATGGGTTCAGAGGACTTGGAAAGATACTCAAAAATACCAATAGGTGGACTAAATCACCCAAGTTGGCGTATTAGTCTTGAGATAGTTTTTGACAACCATTCAATAGATCTTCACAATTGATAGAAGAATTCCATATTCTACCCTAAAAACCCTAGAGAATGAATCATATGCCCTACCTAGCCTATTGGTTTCGATGAAAACCCTAATAGAAATTTTTAGAGTTTGTAGATCTTGTCTTGGCATCTCAATTCATCGAGGTACTTTTCTATTCCATTTAGTTTATTAGTTTGATTTCATGCTTTCAAATTTCTAGATTTCATAGCGAGTTTGTATAAGTTTTTTCATTTCTCTCTTTTGAAGCTTTATTTAATGGTGAACCCCCATCCAATTATCTAAGGAATCCACTAGCCATTCCTCAATTGAGTCACTTGGTTGATGGATCTAGTTTCCTAATGAATTAAAGTGTGAAATAGGTCTAATTCCATCTCCTAAAAGGTGGAACCCCTATTTCCATTTTGTTCAAGTTCCACTATGGCAAGGGACTGAGACAAGGAGATTGCCTTTCTCCTTACCAGAGCTTCATAATAGTTTCTAAAGTCCTTGGTCACAATCTAGAAAAAAATCTTAATAGGGGACATTTGTAGGGTATCTATGTTATTTCTACTCTAGCCCAAACATCCCACCAACAATTTGTTGATGACATTATTTTTTTTGGGTAGCTCCTCAATTGTGGAAGCAAAAAAATGGAAGGTTGTTCTTAATGAGTATGTGTAGTGTAGGAAAATGTATTCCTTTACATTTTCACACTTGTTTAGGCCCTCCTTGTTAAAATTGGGCTTCTTTATGCCTTATTTGGTCCTATTTTGCATCCACAAACCTTATTTAATGCATTTTTCTATGGATAATCCTGACATTTAATAAATGAAAAATCATGATTCAATGTTTGAGGTTGTGTGTTCTAGATCTAGTGATCTAGGACTCATACGCCACCTTGGGCATATGGGTTCCACCTAGGCCTTGAGGCTTGATTTTAAACATTGCATTAAACAAGACACTTTTTGGAGTTTTTGTCCCATGTTTAAGAGACTGAGACTCATATGCCCCAAGGAAATTTTATGGGATCAAGAGAATTCAAGAGCATTCAAGAGTTGATTATCAAGTATTTTGGAGCTAAATCCAAGATTCAAGCACCATTCCAATGTCTTCTTGCATATTGTGTCTTTTTGAGCCAACATTTGTGATGTAGGTTTTCGTGATTCAAGTAAGAATTCAAGATAAAGTTTCAAGCATTCAATCAAGATTCAAGATCCACATCCATTGGAGCCAAATTTCACACAAGTTTGCAACCTCCATTTCAAGGGTTTGATGAGTTGCAACATAGCATTTGTTCATTCATCATTCCTTCATGCTATTGCATTTCATTTCAAGGTTTAACTACTCAAACAGGGTTTGACCAAGGCAAACCCCTATTCCCTAACACAACAAAAAAATTTCCCTCTTCATGTGTGATTGTAGATTTAGGTGAATTGAAGCTTGAAGATCCTTTGAAGACAAAATTAAAAGATTGAGAGAAGTTTTCATCTTCATAGAAAATCACCTATCTAGGCTAGATTTCATACTTTTGGACTTGGAAGTCAGACAAGATGGAAGCTACAAAAGATCACTAGAGACTACTGAACTTTTAGCCAAACCCTAATACTAGGACTAAATTTCCCCTATGGGAATGTATGAGTCCTAGTATACCTCTTTTTAGCATTTTTTTGTAGATCCTAATTTACTAGCAGAAGATTCCAAATCCTACCTAGATTCTTGTAGTAGGACTAAATCACCTAGCCTGGTGTATGAGTCCCAATGCATTTCAAAAATAACAAATTTCAAGGTTTTTAGATCTTGTTTATGAAATTTCCTATCCTCTAGGTACTTTTATGTTTCTTTCTATTTAATAGCAATTTGATTTCATGTTTCAAGTTTCTAGGGTTTAGTGCATTAAACTCTACATTTCTCCTTTGAAGCTTCATTTTAATGGTGAACCCCTGTTTAATTACACCTAAGGAAACCCCCTTGTATTTCTCCTTCCCTCAATTGAGCCACTTGGTTGAGGGATCTTGGTTTCCTAATGAACTTGAGAGTGAAATAGGTCCTCAAAGTTGTTTCATTTCCCAAAAGGTGGGACACCCCTATTTCCCATTTGTTCATTTTGGTGAACCCAACCTTTGGACCCTTGAATTCTGATTTGGAGAATATTAAAGTCCTAGATGTATATTAAATTGACTTTTCATTATATTTGCATTTGTTGAATTGTATTTAGGACTTCTAAATCTTGTATTAGTGGAAAATTCCTGCATTAGTGGAAAAGTGCATATAGGTTGCATTCTTTCATCTTTCATCTTTAAATTTCACTTCAAATGTATCATTGTGTTGCTTTTTTTTTTAAGAACCAAACTTAATCTTAGTCCTTGCCTATGAATCTTCCAGAACTCAATTATTAGGAAGGTTGAGGATTGGCCAACACTTAAGTGAGGCATTTGGAACCTTACTTCTTCTCATCGAGCTCTATGAAACCCAAGAGGGTAGTCCTAATTATTCTCATAATATCTCAACTTGATCAAGAGCATTTCCTCACAAAAGTATTCCTCAAGAAACCAACATCATATAAGGCTTGGCAGACCTCTTATAAAATTGCTATTTGTTTCAAATAATATGTTGATACTTGAAGGTTGGTGCAGTGTAATTTAAAGTATATTAAGATTTCATTTCCATTTTAAATCTCCTGCCAAATTCATTACTAGCTCAGTCAACCATGAGATAAAATAGCAGAACAACCAATGCCCTATTTGAGGGAACAATGGAGTCATAGTTTACAATCATTCAGTAATACAATTATGATTGAACATCAGAAATCAATGGACTATCAACATGCCACTTTGTAGTATCTAACTCACTATGTTTTAAAATATTGCTTCCTTACCAAATCCTATATCCCTTTCCCACAAACTAATGGTCTCATTTTAGCATTTAATCAATTCATTGAACTAAAGCACAAACAAACCCTTTCATTCAATGCAAATGACAGAAGACAAATGAAATTATAGTTAACAAATTCATTCATAATTTGAAAGAAAAATATATAGGAGAGAAACATTTTATAACTAATATTCTCTTTTCATTACTAATATTGCTTTGTTTTTCTATATTTAAGATCTTAATATAGTATAAATTTTTCCCTGAACTAGCTTCTAATATATTCGCTACTTTATCTATTTACATTCTACTTGCTCCCTAAGCATAGATTTCACCTTGGGGTATGTGCAGGATCATCATGGAAAAAGTAGGCCCTTAAGTAGCGAAAAATTCAAAAAAATTAGAGTTTGGAAACTTGACGTAAAAATTTGAATAAGTTAAAATATGTAAGAATTAAATTTGTAGCAAATTGAATGTAGTTTCTAAATTACTAGGTTTTCAAATATATATATATATATATTTGTTGAAAATTTGTAATTTTAATGTAGTAGTACTTAAATTTAAGGGAAAAAATAAGAAGTAGGTGTCATTAATGCCACTAAGGGTGTCAATGCTTGGGGATCATCATGGAAAAAACGAGGGCCCTTAGAGGTGGCAAAAATTTTAGAAAAATCGGAGCTAGGAAAATTCATTAAAAAGGCTGAGACTAAAGCTATCTATTATTCAAAATGTGGGAATAGAGATGCATTGAAAGGGTGGATGTAGTTTCTAAAACTTCTTCAGGTTTTATTAAAATAAAAATATTTGGTGTACATTCAATCTGATGGTATAGAAATTTAGGAGAAACATAAGAAGTGAGTTATTCACATTCGACCACCTATACAAATATTAATATTTTTTTAAATCTTTTTATATATATAAAGTAGGACTCATGTTTGGTAGTGATGCATATTTTTTGTATGTTTTCCAAGTAAATAATTAGTATGAATTTTTATTACAAATTTTTAAAAATATAAATACTAGGTATGCGACCTTAACTTGGTCAAAACTTCATGAAATTAATTTGACTATGAGGAGTCTATACCATCTTGATATGTTTTGGATTCAAAAGCAATAGCGTTTGAAAGCTATAGATGTTTTTCAATCAGCCTATCAATCAGAACTTTGGTCATAATTCCAATAGAAAATGAAAAATAATTATTTATTAAATTCAAAGTAAAGCATAATTTATATTGGTGGGAAGATAAGAATCTCCTTTAAAAACCCTTCATTTCATCATCAATTTTGGGTTAAAAAAGTTATAAGCCATGCCCTACACATACCATCATATTACCACTTTTGGCCATCATGATCATATCCTTATGAAATAAAATGATAATATATTTTTATAATATTTTAGATAATATAGTAGAGGACTCATGTCTAGATGTGATGCATATTTTTTGTAATTGTTTTCCAAGTAAATAATTAATTATAATTTTTAATACAACTTTTAAAATATAAAAATCATATGTTTTGACCACCTTAACTTGGTCAAAACTTCATGTTTTTTAATCTTATGGTATGCAAAGCATAGAATGTGACACATGTTTTGGACCACATCTTGATACGTTGAAGCTATATATTTTTAAATCAACCTATCAATGGGACTTTAGTGTAATTCAAATAAAAGAAATGAATAATAATAATTTATTAGAATTCCAAAGTATATAATTTATATTGATGGAAAGGATGAGAATGCTTTAAAACGCTTTTAAGTTTCATCAATTTTGGTAAAATCGTTAGCCACATACCCTATACATACCCATCATATCACCACCTTTTGGCCCATCATGATTCAGAACATACCCCTTGACCTATTTTGGACTCAAAATTTTTGAACTCTCTTAACTTTAGCCATGAAATTTCCTTTATAAACAGGGGAGCAACAAGCATTTGTTCAGTTACAATTTCATTTCATTTCATTTCAAAAACCTAATTTCAATTGCATCCTCGAAGAACTACCTAGGTAATTTCATGCAATCATTTGAGAATAGGGGAGGAAAAAAGACAAAACACATGTGCAGGATATTAGTCACTATCGCCACATTCATGCTTGAAGAAAAAAGATTCAGTATTATATCAACTAGAAGACCTCCACATCAGCATGGAAGAGTAAAAGACCAACCACAGACATAATGAAACAAATACCTCCTATGCAAAGACCATGGTGTCATCAAAAACAAAAACAAGGAGAAGACTCTATTCAAAGTCGTTGACATCAGAGGATGCTCGACCAATCCTTGTTCTTGATGAAATTGGAGGAACCATCACCACACCATCATCAGAGCTCCCATATGGCACCAAAAAATGAAGATACTGGCATATCTCAAGTCAGTGTCACCTTCAGCATCCAAAGGACTATTAGAGAGCATAATGGGAGAAATATGTTTTCCCAGGCAAGCTCTGTGACCCTCATCTTTTTCCCTAGCCTTTTTTGCTAGCTAAGCTAACTCCTTGTCTTTAAACATGACCATTTTCTTTGGAATGGTTTTTTTTCTCAAATTATATGTACTCAACATAATTTCTTTCTTCTTATGACCTCAATCCCTCTTCTTACCCTTTGAAATATCAGGGGATGACTTATTTGCTTGCTCAGTTATAGACATATCCTCATAGCATTCGAACACATTTAGTCGACTAGACCGTCTAAAAGGATGAATTAGCACACCCATATTTCTCATCTCTAAAGAGAATAGAGGTTGGTAATTCAAAAGACTCAAAATCAAAGCTACAAGAAAATACACCTACACACCTAGACAATTGCACACAGTACCAGAAAAAAAGTTCCTAAACAGACTAGAGCACAAACAACAAAGAGCCCAATTGAAAACGAACTTGCCTAGGAGAAGAAAATTCACTATTCAACTTAGAGAGAATTAACACCTTTGCACTCTTCACTGACCCACACCTCACATTCACTAAATACTTAGAAAGATGGTGGAGATGAATAGTGAACAATCTGCATTAAATAGACATTTTGGGGCATGTAGGAATTAATGACTCAAGAACTCCTTGCGTGAGCAAGTTGATAACTTAGCAACTCGGCTTTGAATCTGGGTCGTTGATCATTTAAAACCTCATCTATGGAAATCATGAGCATTTTTTTTTACCTTTAGCAACTTGTTCCTAGAAAACAATGATGCCACCTCAAATGCTACCACATCCTCCCTTAATCTTGATTAATGATACTTGATCTAATAATTAGCATGCATCACCAACCTAATCCGTGCTCCTTCATTAATATCAACGAAGTACATATGACTAGTGTTTTGAAGAGAATAGTTCATCATTCACTTCATTGCTCATCATTAGCTTCACCCAAATTTTAGGGTACAATAAGCAATGAGAAGTTGATCGTGATGAAAATTAGTCTATTGGATCATCTTGCTTTAAAAACTAATCAACGGTTCTCCATCCATCCCGCTACTTTCCTTTTTTCTTTATAAGATGTCTGCAAGACTCTATCACATTGCCTTTTCCAAAAATACCTGTTACCTATCTCTAATACATCTCTTCCTTCATCAGCTTCATCAAAGATGTAAGCATCCATGTGGTGAAATCTCAACCCTTGGATGTGTGGCCCATCCTTCGATCTTATCCATCTCCCTATCGCTCATCGCTAATTTAAACTTAGCACCTTGAATCCTATTAATGATAGGAGATATAGTGATGAGACCAAATTGAGACATGTACACCTACAATGAAAATCAACAGTACAAAAAGACTTCACACATAATATATTTTTAAATTAGTGAAAGAAACCTTTCAAAAAAACTCCATCACTCATCACTACTTTGGAACTTGAGCTTTGGAATGAATCCATGATAGAGGTGATAAAGTGCAAAACATCAAGAAGCCGTAAAAGCTCATAAATGTTGCTAATTCTCCTCATGGGTTGCAAACAGAAATTATAGTGAGTGAGGATCTTCATAATGACATTATGTTTCATAATATGGGAACTTAGCACTTTAAAAATATTTGTGGTACCACGATTCAAGATAAACTCATCCTGTGCTCCTTCAGCTGCCAAAATTATCATTGCATGTTCAAAGTAATTAGTGATGAGCAATAAAAAGAGATGGCTGTCAGGACTTAAGTGAAAACTTTTAAGCATGTGCTAGGATGTTGTTATAATGAAGGGGACCCTCTAGGATGATATGATAGAAAAGGCTCAAAGACTCCTAAGTCACAAAATGCAATAGATGTAAAGTCTAAAAAGTCCTTTTATTTAACCTTATAAAAATATTATACTCAGACCTATGGGTGGGGGACCAGTTACCTGATGACAGTGATTGAAATATGTTTTAAAATAACCAACAATGGGTAATAAGAAGTCAATAGTGAAATAGACTATTTTTCAAGTATCCAGAGCCAAGGGTTTCATAAGAAAGACTCCAAGCCAATACAATAACCCTTCAACAGTGATACAAGTAGAACCCTAAGCCCTCAGATGTCAACCCAACATCCAAATGAAACAAGGACTTAAGATGGAACATAAAATTTTGTAGGTTCTATCAGTGGCTCTAGTTGGGGACATTTGTTCCTTAGTGAACAAAACAAGAATCCAGAATCTCAAGTGAAGCAGACCAAGAACCAAAAACAAAAACCAAGGACAAAGAAAGAGAACCAAAAAAAAAACAACATATGTACAGTATTTATATAAGATACACAAACAAACCAATCCTAAAATTGATGATTACCTCTGTCAAAAACCCTGTTTTCCACCATTTGCACTATGCCCAAGTTAAAAATATTATCATGAAGAGTCCACCAGCTAATCATGCTACAACTGCTATGTTCAATCACTAGAGACTTGTACCTAATCTTGCACTTATCTCTAATTTATGTCCCTTTTTGTATTGTAACCAGGTGTTAACTAGAATATATGATTAGTGTAGCACTCCACCTAATTCAAATTATCATTATTTATCATCGATTGATCACTACTTGGTTTGAAAAAGTGAAACATTTATAGTCCACTTTAACTGATATCAGATTCATTTGGATCATCATTATACCCATCTTGTACAGTAAACAAGAAACAATGATACATAGAATCCTTTTCAAGTTGGTGTTCATATGCCTCATAAAAATATAAATCAATTATGCTACCCAATACTTCATTTTCTTGAAAGATCAATTTATCATAATTCAGGGAACTTTCACTCTTTCTTAAAGAAAAATCCTTATTATAAAAGGCATCATTTATATCATTCAAGATATCATAAATGATTTTTGTTTCAGGACCAATATCATAATTTGATTCTCCCTCCCAGTCATCATCTTTCAATAGGAAATAGTTTTTTTCAAAAGATGGATGAACTAACTCAGAATTGATATGATCAGAAGTGAGGTTTTGAACTATGTTTTCAATTGATATGTCTATTGGTTCATGAAGACATAACTTCTATTCCTCTAAGTAGATTTTGTCATTTCCTTCTTTAGCAAAACTTTGGTCAAAGACAACCACATTTCTATCTCAATATCAAGATCCACACACCCTAATTCTACTTCATGGAAAAATTCAAGAACCCAACCCTCCTGACTACCTGTACCCATCTCATCATTAAAATCAAGTTCCAGAGTTTGAAAATAAGCACTCTTGTCCTCAAATTTAAAACCAATTAGATCATCAAGAAGTTTTAATTCTAAAATAATTAGAGTACTCTGCAAGAATTGATCATTTGAAATATGTGTATCTACTGGTAAAAGCATAATTTCATGAGTATTGACATAGTCAAATTCCTAGAGCAATAAAGGTGCTTTCAAGTTTTCCTCACATAGAAATTTGTATTCCTTATAAGAGTAATTAAAATTTTAGCCTTCATTGCCCTAAATATGAGCCTCAAATAATACACCAATAGTATCTGCAAATATGGCAATATCATCATTTGTACTATTATGCATACATTTATCCTTAGATACATCCCCATTTATCCTTTGAGTGAACCCTTGATCCTTTCTATTAGGGCTAGCATTCTTGTCATTTTGAAACATTGTTGTTTATTCATAGTCATACTTTGCTTCTTCAGGAATTTTGATCCAATCAATTATTTGATCAAAATTTTGAGGCTTTAATTCCTTAGGCAAGGCACTAAGCCCTAGCCCATAGATGTCACAAAATAGGTCAATGCAAACTGAATCCTTAGTTCTCGACATTTTAGGGATTTCTAACAAAGAATCTAGAAACCTTGCTAGTAATTCGTATAGTGATTCCTCTTCACTCCTCTTCATACTAGACAATCTTTGAATTATTAGTTCCTGATCATTATTATCTGAACATTCTTGAAAACTATCATGACTCTACTCAATATTAATATATTGTGAGAATGAACAAAATGAAACATCAAGATTACCATTACATTGATCATCATTTTCTTTCTTATTTACTTCACCTTTATAATGTGTACTAGGAGAACAAACACTTGCAACCATATACCTTTTCATCACTAAGTATTTAATAGTATTTTCTATGTCCATAGCAATACAATATGTTTGCTACATTGTTGTAGGCTCTATATCCCTTATCAAATAACTCATTTTATTGTTAAAATCACCTAGATATGTAATTAAACACTCTACATCACTAGGTCTCAAATACTTAGGAATATCATTTACTGCTTTCATGAATCTAAGATTAAAAGAAGGAACTAACTCTTATTCATTTTGTTTGATTTCCCTAACTCTTCTTCTTATCTCATTGGGACTAATCCTTTCACCAAATTGTTCTATAAATGCTATCATAAAAGCATTCCATGAAACTATAAAACATTTTGGTAGATATGAGTACTAGTCTCAGGCATCCTCTTTTAATGACTAAGCAAACAAATTCATGACAACATCCTCGTGATTTATTTCAAAATCACCGATCACATCTATGAATGCATTTAAGTGCTTGGAAGTTGACTCTAATTTTTTGCCTATAAACTTTGGTACTTGTTTCCTAATATCATCAAGAATTTTGTTAGGGAAACCTCTGATACCTTCAAAGCTTACAGAATTATATCTCTCAATAGAGAATTTCCTTTGAGGGTATTCTATGGATTGCATGACTAGCATATATGTATTTGATATTTTACTAGAAAATATAGGGGAATGATGTATCTCTATTGTACCGTATTCTTCAAATGTTAACTATATAGTAAATGCCCAACTCAAATGTATTTTATGTCTTAACACCTTTAAAGGACATAATAAAAAAATGAGCATACTTCTTTCATTTCACTTAGATATTACATATTTCAACTCAGATGTATGCAACATGGGTATGTGCAAGATCATTATGGAAAAAAAAGGCCCCTAAGTGGCAAAAAATTCAAAAAAATTAGAGTTAGGAAACTTGACGTAAAAATTTGAATAAGTTATTTGTATTATTTCAAAAATATGTAAGAATAGAATTTGTAGAAAATTGAATGTAGTTTCTAAACTACTAGTTTTAATCTATTTGGTAAAAGAAATTTGAAGTGTTAATATCTTTTGATGGTACTTAAATTTCAGGGATATCGTGGAATTATGCAATACCACTAACCACAATAATTTAATGATAATATTTTTATAATATTTTAGATAGCAGTGGTGGGCTCATGTATGCAGTGTGATGCATATTTTTTTGTAGTGTTTTCCATTAAATGGCAGAATTGGTGTAGTTTTTTATTGCGGCTTTTTTTGAAATATAAAACTTATCATCTAACCACCTTAACTTGAGGTCAAAACTTCATGAAATTATTTTTCTTTTTAAAATCTATAGTATGTGAACCATAGGGTGTTCTACATGTTTGGATTAGAAAAATATGTCTCATTGAAAGCTATAGATGTTTTTCAAAATCAACCTATCAGTAAAGACTTTACTTTGTGATTCAAATAGAAATGAATTTTAATAAGTATTTATTAAATTTAAAGTAAAACATAATTTATATTGGTGATTGAGGCCTTTAAAACCTTTTCTTTTCATAATTTTGGGTAAAAATTAAATTGACCACATACCCTACAAATACCCATCATATCGCCACTTTTTGGCCCATCATGATCCTGCACATACCCACATAACCATCACTATTCTATTTCCTTAGTGCTTTAACTCACTGAATTAGGAATAAAATATTTCTTCCTCATTTCTAAAATGGCTTTCATACACAATATTTTTTCTTTTAAGTCAAAACAAGGAAAAATACCTGGATATATTTCCATGTATCACACTTTATCAAGTTCTTAGCACAAAGTCACCACCTCTTTTGTAGAGGATCAAACTTCAACCATATGAAGTCGCTTCCACTAGTTATTTTTAAGATTCCTTGTCCTTCAATAGTTTCAATGGTACACAGTTCTTCAAAGTTGCCACTCACTGTCAATGATAACTTTGTATTAAGAACAACTGTGACTATCAAGGAAAACTAATGCATTGCAAATATTTCCCAAATAAATCCCCAGTGGAATCATCATTTTTATTGGTTATTTTTTTTAAGAACCAAACTTAATCTTAGTCCTTACATATGAATTTTCCATAACTCAATTATCAGCAAGGTTGAGGATTGGCCAACACTTATTTGAGGTATTTGGAACCTCATTTCTTCTCTTTGGGCTGTATGAGACCCAAGAGGGTAGTCCTACTTATGCTCATAATATCTCAACTTGATCAAGAACATTTCCTCATAGATGTATTCCTTAAGAAACCAACATTATTTTAGGTATTTGGAACCTCATTTCTTCTCTTTGGGATCTATGAGACACAGAAGGGTAGTCCTAATTATGCTCATATTATCTCAACTTGATCAAGAGAATTTCCTCATAGATGTATTCCTTAAGAATCTCCTTTAAAAACCCTTTTCGTTTCATCAATTTTGGGTAAAAAAAGAGTCATCAGCCACATACCCTACAAATACCCATCATATCGCCACTTTTTGGCCCATCATGATCCTGCACATACCCACATACCCATCACTATTCCATTTCCTTAGTGCTTTAACTCACTGAATTAGGAATAAAGTATTTCTTCCTCATTTCTAAAATGGCTTTCATACACAATATTTCTTCTTTTAAGTCAAAACAAGGAAAAATACTTGGATATATTTCCATGTATCACACTTTATAAAGTTCTTAACACAAAGTCACCATCTCTTTTGTAGAGGATCAAACTTCAACCATATGAAGTTGCTTCCACTAGTTATTTTTAAGATCCCTTGTCCTTCAATAGTTTCAATGGTGCATAGTTCTTCAGAGTTGCCACTCACTGTCAGTGAGAACTTTGTATTAAGAACATCTATGACTCTATCAAGGCAAACTAATGCATTGCAAATATTTCCCAAGTAAATCCCCAATGGAATTGTCATTTTTGTTGGTTATTTTTTTTAAGAACCAAACTTAATCTTAGTCCTTACATATGAATTTTCCATAACTCAATTATCAGCAAGGTTGAGGATTGGCCAACACTTATTTGAGGTATTTGGAACCTCATTTCTTCTCTTTGGGCTCTATGAGACCCAGGAGGGTATTCCTACTTATGCTCATAATATCTCAACTTGATCAAGAGCATTTACACACCCAAACAACTACACCTAGTACCAGAAAAAAATGTTCCTAAATAGACTAGAGCACAAACAACAGAGAGCCCAATTGAAAACTAACTCACCAAGAGAAGAACATTCACTATTCAACTCAAAGAGAATTAACACCTTTGCACTCTTCACTGAACTACACCTCACATTCACTGCAGACTTAGAAAGATAGTGAAGATGAATAGCAAACAATCTACATTAAATAGACATTTTGGAGCATGGAAAAATTAATGATTCAAGAACTCCTCATGCGAGCAAGTTGATAACTTACCAGCTCGACTTTGAATTTGGGTCATCAATATTAAAGCATTTAAAACTTCATCTATAGCAATCATAAGCATCATTTTTTGACCTTTAGCAACTTGTTCCTAGAAAAAAATGATGCCACCTCAAATGTTTCCATGTCCTCCCTTAATCCTGATTAATCATACACAATCTAACAATTCTCGTGCATTTCCAACTTAATTCATGCTCCTTCATTAATATTGGCAAAGTACATATTACTAGCATTTTGAAGAGAATAGTTCCTCATTCACTTCATCACTCATCACTAGCTTTTCCCAAATTTTAGGGTACAATTAGTGATGAGAAGGTTATCGTGATGAAATTCAATCCATTGGATCATCTTGCATTAAAAATAGATCGACGAATCTCCATCCATCCAGCTACTTTCCTTTTATCTTTATATGATTTCCGCAAGACTCTGCCACATTACCTTTTCTAGCAATAGTCGTTACCTATTGCTAATACATCTCATCCTTCATCAGCTTCATCAAAGATGCAAGCATCCATGCAATGAAATCTCATCCCTTGGATCTATAGCCTATCCTTTGATCACATTCATCTCCCTATCGCTCATCACTAATTCAGACTTAGCACCTTGAATCCTATTAGTGACGAGAGATATAGTGAAGAGACTAGATTGGGACATGTACACCTACAATGAAAATCAACAGTACAAAAGACATTGCACATAAGATCTTTTCAAATTAGTGAAAGAAACCTTTCAAAAAAAATCCATCGCTCATCGCTATTTTGGAACTTAAACTTTAGAATGAATCTGTGATGAGCAATAAAGTACAAAAGCATCAGGCCATCGATCATTGCTAATTCTCCTCATATAGTTTGCAAGCAATTAGCGATGAGAGATATTCATAGTAACATTATATATCATGTATCGCTAATATAGAACTTAGCACTTAAAACATATCTGCGATACATGATGCAAGAGAAACCCATCATATCACTCATCACTACTTGAAAATTATCATTACAAAACATATTTGTGATGAGTGATGAAAATAAGATCATAAAGGCCAGAGGGGCATCGCTTATCACTATTACAATACCTAAGGCTCAAAATCCCTAAGCGATAAGCGATACCTCAACAATACAAAGAACATCACTCATCACACATTGAAAATAAGAGCTCCAATAGCTATTTGCGATGAGTGAAAACAAAGAAATACTGTTCATCACTTGTCACCAACTTGGAACATACACTTCTAAAGAAATCAATGATGAGAAATAAAAAGAGATAGTCATCGGGACTTAAGAGAAAACTTTTAAGCACATGCTCATGTGTTCTAATGAAGGGGACCCTCTAGGATGATACGATAGAAAAGGCTCAAAGACTCCTGAGTCACAAAATGCAAAGGATGTAAAGACCAAAAAGGCCTTTTATTTAAGCTTATAGAAATTAAGATACTCAGACCTAGGGGTGGGGGATCAATTACCCAATGACAGTGATCAACGAGTATGTGCAAGATCATGATGGGCCAAAAAGTGGCAATATGATGGGTATGTGGCTGACGACTTTTTTTTTACCAAAAATTGATGAAACAAAAGGGTTTCTAAAGGAGATTCTCAGCTTTCCACCAATATAAATTATGTTTTACTTTGAATTTAATAAGTAATTATTATTCATTTTCTATTCAGAGTGGAGCTAAAGGTCACGATTGATGAAACTAATTGAAAAACATCTATAGCTTTCAAATGGTATCACATTTTGAAACAAAACATGAAAATGTGTCACATTCTATGCCATATACCATAGGATTAAAAATAAAATTAATTCGCAGGTTTGTTGGGTTAAGTTGATTAGGGCATGGGTTTTGTGATTTTAGGGTTTTGATGAGGTTCGTGATTGGTGTTTGGTTGGAGGGTGCCGAAGGTAGATGCGTTTGGGAGGAGTATAAATCCTACTAAATATTAAAAGCATAATATCGGCCCAATATAGATTAAGGTAGTCAAACCTATAAACCTACTTCTTTATTTTCCACGAAATTTAAAGGTACCACTACATTGGAAATTTCAAATTTTCATAAATAGATTTTAAAAAAAACTGGTAGTTTAGAAACTGCGTTCAATTTTCTATAGATTCTATTCTTCCTTATTTTGAAATAATATAGATAACTTATTCAAATTTTTACGTCAAGTTACCTAACTCTGATTTTTGTGATTTTTTTGCCACTTAAGGGCCTTTTTTTCCATGATGATCCTGCACATACCCCAACATAAGATGTTTTAAAATGACTAACAACAGGCAATAGGAAGTCAACAAGGAAATAGACTATTTTTCAAGTATCTAGAGCCAATGGTTTCATAAGAAAGACTCCAAGACAATACAATAACCCTTCAACAGTGATACAAGTAGAAACCTAAACCCTTAAATGTCAGCCCAACATTCAAATGAAATGAGGACTTGAGATGGAACATAAAATTTTGCAAGTTCCATCACATTGAAAATAGTAAAGTCAACATACAACTTAGAAACCTTAATATCAACTCAAAAAAAAATATTTTTCATTTAAAAACCCTATTCTAGGACTCATTCACCCATATGAACGATTTAGTCCCTGTACAGGTTGTTTTTTCATATTTTTGGGAATTTTGTGGTCTTTTTCTTAGTATAATGCAAACCTTCTAAAAATCCTCATTGGGACTCATTCACCCATCTGGGTAATTTAGTCCCATATCAAGTCTACATCTGCATTTTACAACATTAAAAACTTCATTTCTATGCTTTTGCTTTCTGGTATCAGATCTTTATTTCAATTTCTTGATTTTATGTTTCATTCATTTCATTAGATCTAGCTTCATTTGGTTTCATTTAAATTGCATTTGTAAATATAAGAATTGGAATTAAAGCATATCATTTATCTCATGTTCATTGAATTTATATTGCATTCATTGATTTTCCTTTGCATGAGCTTTACAACTTGGTGTCTATAATGTCAAAAAATGGGTCTTGTGACATTTTCGCACTCGTTTGGGTCCTCCTTGTGGATTTTGGCTTAACGTTTCCTTGATTTAGTGTTGTAATGTGGATAACACATTCACATTAGATCTTGGCCCCTTATGAACTAATGGAATTTAATGATGCCTTGTAAAAGTGTTGTGAAGTGTTGTAACACACTCTCACACTTTTCAAGGGTTTTATTAATTAACTAAACATAATTTTAATCATATGTAATCTTAATCTTTCCTTATTTGGAGTGTTGTAAAGTTTTGTAACACGTCTATAAAACTGGGTTTCTGGCATTGTTGACTGGTTGGTGTCTGGGTTTTCGTTGTGCACTTGGTTGACGGGTTAACGCAGATGGCGGGTTTTCGCGTTTCTGGTTTGGGATTGCGGCAATATATATAATGATAGGACATTTCAATTGAATAGAGTCCATTAAAACAAATTTAATTCAAATTTTTGATAGGATTTTATTCTCCCAGATTTGATGTTGGCTTGTAATGTTGTAATTTTTGGAATTCTTGCATAATTAAGTATAAATACATGTTTCTTTCACTCATATTCTAACCTAGTGTTCAAGAGGGCACTTAGTAAGTTCACAATAGAATTTAGGCATTCACAAGAGCATTCAAGGAATTTCAAGGGTAGATTATCCAGCATCAATCATCATGTCAAAGATTGCTTGCATCATGTTGTTTTAGAGCTAACAATTATGATGTAGGGTTTGTGTTTCAAGCAAGTGCTTCATTCAAGATCTATCAATATCAAGCAAGATTCCAAGTCTACATCTATTAGAGCCATCATTTACATGTTTGCAACACCTTATTTCTAGGTTTTGGTGAGTTGCAACATTATCTTTTGTTCATAGATCATTCTCTTTTCATATTTCATTCTATTTCAAGGTTTAATTACCGACAAGGGGTTTGACCAAGGAAAACCTCTATTCACTAACCCGCACAAAAATTTTCCCTCTTCTTGTGTGTGATTTGCATGGCTAGGTTGCATATTTTCCAAGAAGAAAAGTTGGAGAAAAGTTGTAAAATCCCTAAAGTTGTCAGAGTTGTCATCAAGCCTTGGAGAAGCTTAAAGAAGACCTACATGTGGTAGTTTGCAGTTCCAAATCTAGAAACTAGTCAAAAAGAGAAAAGTAGACCAAGAGGCATAGAATCTAGTTTAGAATTTCCAAAAAAGATAGAAGTGGATTGATTCACCACTATTGGTGAATGAGTCCCCCTATATAGGACTTAAAGGATTTTTACAGATCTAGGTACCCTTTTGGCTATAACTTGTTCTGGAGCATTTTCCCAAAAACTGGATTGATTCATCCAGCCTGGTGTATGAGTCCAAGTCAAATTCAATAGCATATTTTTCAGTGATCCAAACCTCCATTCCACCTTCTTCATCTTTCCAAGTGCACACTTTCAATTTCATAGCTTTTCATTACAATTTGTTCATCTTTTTAGGTCATTTAGCATTTGTTTTCATATCACATTATGTTTTCCAATTCATTGTCTTTTCCAAGATTACACTTGGTGGTGAACCTCTTATTAGACATCATTCAATCCCTAGAACAGTCCCTTTGCTAGATTTCAATCTCTTTTACATTGAAATCTCAAGGGTTTGTTCTTGAATGAAGAGTAAGAAAATTGTCTCTCTCCTTTTAGGTCCAAAACCTTAGAAGTGGAAGAGAACCCACACATTTTTTTGATGATACATTGTGGGAATGCCCTCCCAGGTTTAATAGAGCCCAAACTGTAGGAGTAGAAATCTTGTAGCTTTTACTCGTTCGTTGGCCAATCCCTTTGGAGTACTAAGCATTGGAAATGGAAAAGTACATAGGTATTTTTGAGGATAAGTTTGGTTCTTAAAAAATAACCAACAATAGGATATGCACAAAATGTTGTTGAAAAGGATTTAGAAACTT
Source organism: Sequoia sempervirens (assembly GCA_007258455.2). Taxonomy (NCBI): domain Eukaryota; kingdom Viridiplantae; phylum Streptophyta; class Pinopsida; order Cupressales; family Cupressaceae; genus Sequoia; species Sequoia sempervirens. The sequence continues at coordinate 55,041,710 of VDFB02047230.1, read as the reverse complement.
TCAAATCAAATTTATTCGGCAGGTTTAAAGCTAGGCTCTGCAATGTTTTCCATCATCCTCCTTGCATGTGCCAAAATGGGAGATTTGGAATGGGGTATTGACATCCACCACAAGATAAAGGAATGGAGTTTTGTTAGATGCTACATAGTTGCAACTACTATGGTAGACATGTATGCAAAATGTGAAGCCTAGATAAGGCACATGAATTGTTTGACATAATACCCCAAAGAAATGTGCTCTCATGGAATTCCATGATTGTAGGATATATGCAAAAGGGATTTCTTGAAAAGGCTTCAAAAAATTTCCTCCCTGCCTATGCCAAATGAGAGATTTAGAACAAGGTATGAAATCAATCAAAGGATAAATGAAAGAAGAATTTTGTCATATGTATAAAGCTTAATGCAAAATGTGGAAACATAGACAAGGAACCTAAATTGTTTGACATAATGCCTCAAAGCATGTGTTATGCTTGGATTGCATAATGTCCATAGCCTTTATCTTAGAGCTAGATAATCTACATAATGGATTATGTGATTTTGTGTTACGGTTTATGTTTATGTTTTCACTATAAGGACCTTCTAAACTCTAGTAAAGGATCTATTTTCTATGAAGCTAGGTTTACATACAATTTTATCTAACATGTGTTTCTATCTGTACATTATTACATAATCTATAATTGTGCATTTGCATTTTTTAATCTCCATATCATGTCAATAATTTATCCTCAACATTCAATATTATTCCTTGTATTACTATTTATTTCTTGAAACCCCACACTAAGTTATATATAAACTTCTAATTTCTCATTTTGGTTCACCATACTTATAACTCTTATGATATTTTTCACATTGAATTTTTATCTTTGTAATGTTGTTTTTTTCTTCTTCAAATTGTAGGAATTAGTCGGGTATTTGTCCCCCTTTAAACTATCGTGCACCGGTAAAATTTTTCCATGAGACTGGTGACGTTGGTGTGGCATGCCCTCTGGTACCATGGGGATAGTGTGGAGACTAGACCTCATGACCTCTTTCTTGCAACAAGATGCTTTATCCAATTGAGCTAGGCCCATCACCCCATCTTTGTAATGTTATTCATTAAGTATGTTATGTGATCATTATTTTTTAAATTGTATCATATTTATATCTTGATTTAACAAACTTTGTGTTTTGTCATGAATTCTCAAGAAAATTGTAGATAGTTCAATAAACATGAATATTCTTACTATTGAACTAATTTAGCCTCTAGGATGCCTTATTTTTATTAAATGAAATAGTCCTTACATTAGGAAGCTTTAAATTTATCTTAGTAAATGCTTCTAGTGATCATAACCCATTTCAACTAAATATGTCTTTGTGAGCTGAATTTCAAATAGTTAATTTTTGTATGCTTATGTGTACATAATCATAATCCAATTAACTTATTTATCTAATTTGAATCATTAACACCTAGTTCTATAACCCAAATTTGTACATGGTTATAAGGTCGTCCTCATAATTGTAATCTTCATTTACTAAAATGCAAAATAAAAATCAAACATTTTTTCCTTCTACCCCACTTTACACTTTGGTCCTAAGTGAATTAAGTACAATATTTGACTTTGATGCAAGGTTCAGGTATAAAATAACATCAAATTGTACTCATTCTATCACATAAAGAATCATTAGTTATTAGAAGAGCTATAATTTGAAATTACCCCAAAATTTCAAAATTAAGAAAGAAATATTTCACATCCAATCACACCCATCCTAGTGCATGTGAATCACCTAGTCATCATCCTAGAATTTATGTGCATGCTTGAATTTTATTATCTATTTTGAGGTATCTTTAAATACTAACTTAATAGAAAAAATCTAAGACTATGAAAGATGGCATCATTATTGAGTAGTCCATTTATCTAAGGATCTACTAAGTAGAATCCAAAGATCATCAAAGATTAAATTTTTGGGTGTAGAGTGAGATTAGATCTAGAACTATGAACTCAATCTAGCATATAACAAATAATGATATTTTAATTTTGATCTACATGCATGTCTATCTAGAACATTTCAAGATCCTAGGAAACATGAATCACATTATCTTGATTTATTATCTATAGTGCAACTATACTTTTTATATAATATTACCTAATTTAATACAATCCACTCTATAAATTATAATTCAATCTAAAATTATTTATGCTTGATTGCTCTATTTAATTAATTAGCTTAAATTACCCATAAAGGAATCTCTTATTTCATTTTAAATAGAAGATCAACCACTTTTTTTGGAAGTTGACTTCCTGCACTTGTCAGTTAAAGGGTACTATTTCATATTGTCCTCCAAATATTTTTTATGCTCATCCTTTACCAACAAACTCTAAGCATTGACCTCTTAGGCAGGTAATGTGGATCCCACTTAGCATGTCCCACTTATTTTCCACCATTCTTGTTTGTCATTCACATTCAAACTATTCCCATGTAGTCACATTATTTCACCACATGTAAAAGAATAGGTTTCCAACTAAATTTGCATTTGTCAGTGCACACCCCTGGCTTGTGCAAAAGTGGGAGCTTTGGAATAGCTCATGGATTTCCATCAAAGCATAAAAAATGGGGATTATTTAGATATTACATTTGGAAATGCTTTGGTAGACATGTATGCAAAATGTGGATGCATATACTAGCATGTG
>VDFB02047230.1:54941151-55038942 GCA_007258455.2 Sequoia sempervirens | reverse complement strand
TATTAATTAAATAACTTTAATTATTTAATTAATTCATAATTATTTTTATTCAATCCTGATTAATTAAATAATATTCTTTATTTAATTACATCGCTAACTGACTTTATCCCCTTTCTTAAATTAAATAAATTATTATTAAATTTATCCTTTTCACCTTTTTGACTATAATTAAATAAACACTTTAATTATTTAATTATTCTTTAAACCTTTTCTCTAGTCAATTAAATAAAACTTACCTTATTTAATTTAATCCTCAAATTTTGAATGTTGAATTAAATAATCATTTAATTCATAAAAAGAATTATTCTTGGCATATTCTTCTATAATTTGATAATTGCTTACTTATCTAATTATTCATTTACCACTTCAGTCGAGATTTAATTAAATCAATCAGTTATCTCTTGATTTAATGTCTAATTGTCTCTAACAAGTAGACTCTCTGTCTTAACCAGTCAATTATCTAGTTTTAATTCTTTTGTGCATGCAAACTTATATTAATTAAATAACTTTGTTCAATTAATTAATTTAGTCATGTGTTCGAATAGATCGTTTCCTCTATTCCATCTTTATCCTTTACATGCAATCTTTATTCTTGTAATTTTCAAATACTTTCAACTAAAGATTAAATTATTATTTAATCTTAATCTCTACCTTTTATGCTTTATCACTCATGTCACTACTGACACTAATCTCAATGCATGTCGAATCTTTTAATCTAATCGTCCATCTATCTTTTGATCTAAGCCTGTAATTCGAAAAACCTATTTTCTATAAATTGGATTTATCTTCATCATTTTCACTCCTCTAGAAATCTTATGACTTTTAGAAGCAATCAATTATTTAATCTTCGATATTTTTCTGAATCACTATCATAGGCTATACTTGCACAGAGAAATCTAAGGGAAATTATACTGAAATGGTGAAATGGAGAAGGACAATCGAGGTCATGCATGGAATTGTGTAGATATTCAGTGAGATGGTTTTGTTTATTTACATTTTAACTATTTCCATTGTTCTTTGTTGTTTAACTTAGTTTACATTTGAGTTTATTACAATTTTTTGTTTTCTTTGATCTTTCTTGTTTTCATGATACAGTCACATTTTGGTTGAAGAAGCATGTGGCATACCTTTTTTCAGCTCCTACAGTTTCAACGGAGAGAACAATTGAAGTTAACTGGGCATCCCTATAATGGTGGGTTTGGGCCCCAGATTATGGGTCTTGATTTTTGATAGGAGAGATTGATGCTAATTTTTTCTATAATTTAGAATTCTCTCCTCATTGTAAGGGTTGGTTGATTGAAGTTAGATTGGCTACCTAGAGAGATTAGATACAGTTTACAAGTTTTACAAGTTTTATGCAAGATAATCAAACACCTTTACAATTTTAATGTATGTAGTTTTATTTCAAAAGTTTGTTAGTTTAACAATGATGTTGATAAACAATGGTCATTCGTATGCCAGTGCATCTTGTTGTGCATAAATGTTTCTTATTTGCTGAAAATCAATAAAAGACTCCAAATTTGAAACTATTTTATTGCATTATATGTGGATGATATTTCTTGATATTTGTCATTTTTTAATTCTTGTATTGAGCTTGTGGTATTTTTTTATTGAAAAGGTTTTAAAAAAGTGATGTGAATGGTTGTATGCTCTAAATCTGCATTGTGAACGAATGAAATGGCATGGATTGTTTCATAAATTGTGTTGTTCTATAGTTTTATTTGATTAGGAAAAATGATCATCATAAGAATTACATATCTAAATTAAAAGAAATCTATGTTCATGTTTGTTTTCCCAAGCCTTGGTCTATCCTTCATTGTTTATTTAAATCTCCAATATTAAATGACTTTGTATTATCCAGTTTGTACTCATTTACTAGTAGACCCCTTGAATATTATGGTTGCATGGACCATTGAATGATAACAACACAGTTGAGAACCAACTACAGAGACCTTGCAAGATAGGTAGTTTTAAATCATTTGTCTTTTTTAGGAGAAATAGAGCAGAGATATTATGTTTTAACGTTGATGTGTTACTTTTGACAATCAACAATACTCAGACTTATTTTGTGCATGAAACTTATTGAAGTAGATAAAAAAGTTGAGTGTAGGACAAAAGTGCATTATGATGATCAATTTAAGGATGATAGTTATATATCATGGTCATATGTTTTTTTTTACACATATTTTATTTACAAGATTTGTGATGAAATGAAAAAGGTGATCCAAATATGTATTTGATATCTTTAATTATTAAACATATGTATTTATTATATCAATATGGACTATTGGTTGATTTTTTTAATAATTTGAAGGATTATGTTGTTAAAGGATTCTTTTCAAGACCATATAAGTCTACTCATAGATATGATAATTTGGAAAAGGTTTTTTAAAATAATTGAGACTATATGAAACTAAGAGTTATCATTTATAATTTATCTAAGTGTGTACAGGAAAAATATTAGTTCATTAATTATTACATCACAAGGTTCCAATCTGTGTGCTCTTGATTGCTTACTCCCATACATGATCTTAAATTATAAAATGTCTTTATTAAGAGATTACTCAAGCTAGTTGTTGATATTACAGTTATTAATATATTTTCATCTTTTATGGATCTATGTGCACATGTACAAACTATTGAATTTAAGTTATTATAAAGAAGTGTATTTAAATGTGGACACTCAACTCTAAATACTTCTTCATACTATTTAAAAAGGACAAGAATGTGCAAGAAAATGGCTATCAACTTGTCATTTCCACTTTTTCTTCCTCTAAACAAACCATTTTGAGGAAGTTACTAAGCTACACCAACCATTGCATGATGTTCTTCAAATTTTCTCAAGTTATAATTTCATTACTCTTCCTCTAATACATTTATTGGATCCAAATAAGCCTCTTACTAGAAGATATAATGAATAAGCATTTTATAACTTTCAAATCCAATTGGCATACTACACCATGATGCATCAATCTCATACATAATGAACAATATGCCATAAACAACAACATGATCCATGTGGAAGAAGTCAATAATAATGGAATTCCTTTTATTGCTCCTAAATGTAGGCAACTAGGTATTTATACATTTTGATTTCCTAATCGTATGTATAATGTTGAGGCATATGATAATATTTCTATAGATAATACACTTAATGATAATAATATAAATTATTTTTATGTTGAGTATAATGATGCATCACATATATATATTTTGTGGGACTAATTGAGACCAAGAAAATATTTCATTTGTCTATTATTCATTCCCATTGTGCATTATTTATTTCCAAAGCTACTCTCAATCCTAATATTCTTTTAAGAAGGAGTGCTCATTTAAATCCTACTATGGCCACTCTTTCTAAAAATGATATAAATAATCATGTTAAAAAAATTGGAAGATAAAAATCTATGGTCATGGAGCTCAATTGAATAAGAAAAATATAACACTTACAAGACAAGTGCTAATTAACATATTTATTAAAGTTGATATTCCTCATTAATTAACAACTCTCTTTTATAAGACGTTAGAAGGTTTCCCTTATGTCAAGTATATCTTACATTATCTTAGCTCTCTATTAACCCCTTGTAATGGTCTGTCCTCCCATTTATATTCCTCTTTTTAACCTATCATCACCTCTACCAGTGTCATGACCATTTTCGTTACCACTAGTGTAGATCTTACCTCCAATACATTTGTGCTACATTTCCCATTAGCTTGGTCCTTTGAATATGGATTACCTCCTAACTATACCCCTTATGCCATACATTATTCTAGTACATCCATCCCCTCTATTGTCCCATTTTCATCTCACACTTCTACCCACATAATCACGGTGGTAGTGTTACACCATACATTCAAGTGTCCTACAATATTCCTCCTTCCCAACCTATGGCTCATACTCTCTTCCCATATCATCCTATGAGTAATTATTTCCATAATGTAATTCATCCATCCATGGCTATTGCCATACCCTTTACCTCATAACAAGCATCATAAATGGTGAATAAGTATAACTCCCTTTTACAACTCATACATGTCACCTACATCCTTATATTTTCAATATGATAGGCCCAACTTCTATAGGTTTTAAATTTTAATCCAACAGAACATTAGAGCTCATTTTTTGTATTGTAGAGCTTGAAGAGATCTACATACTAGGTATTCTTGGAAGTGATGTCAAACAACATAAAATTTTGTATTTTGACAAGAAAATGAAATCTATAGCCCAAGAATTCACCCTTTTTATTTTGTAGTCTAAAATATTGTATTATTTATATTATTTACACTAAGAGCAAGGATGAAACTCCTTTTCTAACAATTAGTAAGAAGTATTTTAATGATAGTTATCAATACAAATATTTTCCATTATCTTATAATTGATAGACTTTTCTTATACTCATAAAATATTTGTATGTTTCTTATATGTTACTTGTGGAATTTATTGTTACACATTTAGATCGTTTAAGACCATATCTATTGAAGATCTAGTCTAAGTCTAATTATATCTTAAAAGTATATCTTGTTATCCTATTAATTTTAAAATGTAGGAGGTCTACAACAAAAAGAAGTAATAGATTGCATGATATATTCCCATATCTCAATATTTATTATGAATTATTTTTATAGTCAATAAATAAATAAATAAATTCATTTAGTTTTGCAAATCTAATTAAAAGATGTTTTAAACCCATGAAAACCATAGTAACAATACACCAATATACCGTTTGAGAGGGACTGGCCCCTTGTTTCATAGCAATATTAATCTCCGAGAAGTGCTAATATTTGGTAGAAAGACTCCATTATGTTATTTTCGTCCCCTGTCACAAGCAATCCTTTCTCCACTTCACTGTGTTGACGGTTTAGTTTTCCAAACAAACCATCGTTTCTTCTTTCAGCTATGCGGTGTATAGGTGCAGCGAGGAATGTAGAACATTGTCTGAAAACACCTATCCATATCCATTTACCCTTTTCAATCTCAGTTGAACATACATTACCAATTGGATCATCCACGCTTCTGTAAATACGATCATCCTCCCTTTTATAAGTTGGATCATCCTCACTGTTATAAATCGGATCATCCTCCATTATAACCAATTCCATGCGTGGAGATACGCAATTTATAATTAAACATAGCATTGCGGCGTTGTCGTTGGGGAAACTATTTCCTCGCACTTTTAGCTCCAAGAAAGGTAAGATGGCAGTACGCAGAGAGTCAGAGAAGTGGATTTTCCTGTTCGCAAAGGAGTGGAGGGCAGAGAGATTGTGAAAGGTCGAAGATTTTAGAAGTGATTCTGCACCAGGGACTGCCTTTGTGCATATTATTATTTCTCTGGGCCATTTCCGCGTCTGCACAAAAATGAAAATAACATATAAAAAAAACATTCATGATGAAAATAATTATAACTTTTTATTTCTAATCACAATTATTACCTCTGTCTTCGGCATGCAAGGCTCAAGTGCCGCTCTCTTCTTTGCGACGAGTTGCAGTGTTCTCAATCTTTCCATCTGCTCCAAACTCTCTATGCCTGGCATCTCCCAGGAAGTATTTTCTACCACCAGCTGTTCCATTGCTGAGCAGTGCTGTAAACCTTCTATCTTGTCCACTTTGTTGCCCTTTCTCAGTTCAAATACTTTCAGAGAACCCAATTTTGCAAAACTTGGAAGCATATTCAACTTCGGACAGTCCACTATTATCAGATTCTCCAATGATGTACAGTGTTGTAGACCTTCTAACTTCTCAATATTGTACAGAGCTCGTAGTTCAAATACTTTTAGAGAAGCTAATGCAGAGAAACTTGGAAGCTTGCCCAAGTTTGGACAGTTAATGACTTTTATTTTCTCCACTGTTGTCGGTAGGGGGTCGATCCTCCTCAACTGCTTAATATGCCCAAGTGCGGGAGTCACAAGCCGGGGACAACATTCTTCAGAAATTGAAATCATAGACACTTCTACTTTGCATATATCTACCTTGGACAACCAATTCAATTGCCCCCGCCCGCAATCCAATTTGCTGAATGGACAACTGCTAATTTCCAGAGTCTGAAGATTAGTCAGTTGCGTGAATGATATTGGTAAAGACATCACACTTAGGGAGTCAAATGCCAAATGCTCTAAATGATTGAGACTCCCAATAGACTCCGGTAAAGATCGGATTTTGAAATGTGAACCAATCTTCATCACTCTCAACTTGCTCAGTTGACCGATGTCCATTGGGAGCTCCCTTATGTAGCTTTTCTCTGAATACAACTCCCTCAAGGCGGCCTGCTTCGTGAGGTGAGTAGGCAACTTTCTCAACTTGTAGCAATTTGAAAAATTCAAATACTCGAGCTTTGTCATGTTCTCCAGGATGTCTGGCAATAAGGCAAGCCTATAACACCAACTTAAATTCAGATGTTGTAGCAACTTCATCTTCTTAAAAGAATCGGGCAACCTTCTCAGTTTATATGAATAACTCAAATCTAGATGTCGAAGGTTTACCAATTTGCCAAAGCAGCCAGGCAGTGATGATAGCTTTTCACATTGCTTTAACTGCAGATGCTCTAGCGATTGAAGACTGCAAAATTCCTCTGGTAGACCCTTCACGTTCTTGCATCCATACAGGGACATCCGTTTCAAATTCTTGGCACGTTCTATGGACTTTGGAATTCTTCCCAATACAGGGCAATCAGAAATAATCAACACTCTTAACTGCATTGGAGCCTGCCACCGATTTTTAATATAGTTTCAGTGAAAAGAATAAAACAATGATATTTATTTAAAAATATACATTAGAATGAACTGCAGTGCAAAGGTACTTACTTCCAGCCCATCCTTCCACAAGCCTACTAACTGCCTGGATTCGTGTAATTCTAGAACTCTTAAATTTTCCATTTTCAAGGGAAGATTTCTATCAGCAATTGCAGTACAGCTGAGCCATGCTAAATTTGTTGAAAATTCAGAAATGGGTAAGTTGTCCCTATAGTTCCCCTTAACCACAAATATTTTAAATTCAAGGAGGAAAGGTCTTCTTGTATTTAAGAGGAAACTAGGATATTCATGCACACCATTATTTGCTGCATTCAAGATCATTCCTCGGATTTGGATTTTTTCCTGATTTAAAAATGCAAAAGCAAAAAGCTTAAAATGGGAGGTTAAACACATAAGTAGACAAGTAAATGAAGTTTTTATGCCATGATTTGTAACAATATAAAGAAAAAGATGTCAAACTCACCTCCTCTTGTTTCTGAATCACCATAATCTGATCTCTAGACCATAGACGGTAGGGTAGTTGAGTATTTGCAATTTCCCTTCCTAAATCTCTTAAGTGGTCATGCATTCTTATTCGATTGTTATTGTCGAGATCAACAAAACATTTATTTACAAGCCTCTCCCAACTATGTAAACCACTCCAACCCGATCCCTCCCAAATTGCAATAGTTTTCATGTGGTCTTCTCTAATAAAAAAGCAAGCTACATCCAAGAATATTTGTTTCTCTTCTTCATCTAAAGAATCATAGCTCACTCTCAATCTATTTTTGATATCTTTAGGCAATATTTTAGAAATTTTTAATAATAGATCTTCCCATAAATCTTTGTTAGAGTAATAATAAAGTTGACCTCCAACTACCTTCAAAGAGAGAGGTAGCCCATTACAAGCCTTTGTGAAATTTTCAACCAATTTCTCAAATCCTAATTTTGGAAAGGGTTGTAAAAATGCATGCCAACAAAAAAGTTGCTTGGCATAAAAATAACTCATTGTTTTCATTTTATAAATGGAAGAGATGTTCCAATATGTAAGAACTTCTCGTTCTCGTGTTGTAACAATGATTAAACTCCCTAATGCAAGGTTATCCTTTATTGGCAAAAGAGCATCTAGTTGATCTATGTGGTCTACATCATCCAAAATGATAAGTACACGACTAGATCTTAAACGGTTTGAAAGGATCTCCTTGCCTTTTTCTATATTATCAAAAGGTGGTATGTTTTTGACACCAAGGTCTTTCAGTAAATATTTTTGTTTTTTATGTAATTCCTTTTTTGACGCAGCATCTCTAATATCAAAAACAAAACTTGAACCATCTACATATGAGCGTTTCTGGTTGTATAATTCTTTTGCAAGAGTTGTTTTACCAGAACCTCCCATGCCCCAAATTCCCACAATTTGAGGCATCCCATATTCACATACAGTTTTTTCAAAATCTTTCACAACTTCATCAAGACCCATAGGATGTTTTTCTACAATTAGTGGCACCACTTCAATTTCTTTCAATACATGATTCACAATATTCTTTAACTTCTCTTGCTCCATGCTGCACGCATGTAAATATATGATATTAAAAAATAAAAGAAACATAATTAAATTGTAAAATAACATTTTTTATATAAAACAGTTGATAAAATAGACTATAAATATTAAAAAAATGATTTAAAAATATTAAAATATATATATATATATTAAAAATATTATATTTTAAATAAATTTTGCAAAATTAATAATCAATATTTATGTTGTGATATTGTTATCAAGATTCAACCATGTAATTTTTTGAGTCAAACACATTGACCCGTTTTTCATGAGTAGTGGTTCACAAGAACCATCTCTCATGATAACGAATGGTCCACTTAGCATTCATTGCATCTAGGTGATGGTCATAGAGGTGAAGCATTGAGCCTTCCTAAGAGGTCACCTAGATGCAATGAGTGCTAAGTGGACCATTCATTATCATGAGAGATGGATTCTTGTGAACCACTATTCATGAAACATGGGTCAATGAGTTTGATTGGGAAAACTACTCGATTGAATCCTAATAACAATATCATAATTTGATACGCTGTAAAAAATATTGTAAATTTACTCAAATCAACTAAATTTGATAGGTGATGATTATATCAAGATTAAATATAAAAAATGAAATATTACATAAAAAGGTGAAAGCATGATAAGATTGATTGTTGCTTACTCATTGTTATTGATGACTTCGCCCTTGTAATATGAGACCTTCCGGAGGGCCTTCTTCCACTCCTTGATCTTTTCTGTACTGTATCTGCCCTTTTCTTGATGCATAGAAAAGGCATCGGCATACATTCCTTTCTCCACCCATCGAAGATCGGTGGGCTGAACACCATAGAAAACAGGAATAATAGGTGCGCCAGTTTTGAGCATAAAGGATAGCTCTGCAAGACACCACGCCGATTGCGCATATGTGGGAGAGAAAATTGCTACATGAAGGGAAGCACTACGCATTGCTTCTTCAAGAGCTACAGGCAAGAAGTCCCCCAACTGAAGCTCTTTGCAATCAAGAAAAACCCCGATACCGGTGGAATAGAGGGCATCGTAGATAGCTGTGGCCAGCGTCTTTTTCACATCGGGTCCCCGATGATTAATAAATACACAGCAGGGCAGCCTTTTTGTTTCTAATGAGAATGATGCAGATGCAGATGCGGATGCCGAAGCAATTTCATCAAAAGCATATGCAAACTCAATCTCTGATTGACGAGCGGTAGTGGAAGTGGAAGCCATGGAAACCTAACTCGACTGAACAATACAGACGGAGAAATGCAGAGAAACTAAAGATGAGTTGTAGGGGGAGAGAGTCCGGGAATATATAGCGATTAAACTTGTTACTTGAGGCTCACGGAACTGTGTAAGGTGAGAGAAACTCGGGAATTATATAATGAATGTCTATTTATTTAATCAATTGAAATTTAGAATATAATATAACATGATTTTAAATTTCAATTAATTAATATGGTCAATGTTATTTAAAGTATTAAATAGATGTTGAAAAATTGTGTAGGGGAAACAAATATTTAAGGAAGGTTCTACTAACAATGTATTTATATTTTTGTTATTATGTATCAAATCAATTCTAAACTTTATATATGATTTTGTTTTTAATATGCATTCACATCTTTATGTTTGTTTAAATATTATTTTTGGATTTGATTGAGTAGATGTTTTTGCATCAATGTTTTGAATCACATTCTGTGATCCATCATCAGGATGATAGAGAGTTGTTGAAGGAGAAGAAAATGGATTATGAAGTGTGATTCAAAATGTTGATGAAAAAACACTAACACAATCAAATCCAAAATTAATATTTAAACAACAAGATGGATTGTGGAAACTTGATATCATTAATCTTTACATTTGTTTCTTACTTCTTTTAAATTGTTGTAATGGTGAAAGAGTATTTTTTATGTAACTCTTCATTTGAATTTTTGTGTTTATTTTTGTGATATGTTTGTAATTGGTGTATTATTGTGTAATGTCAAGTTTGTATATTATATTTAATTTTATTATTATATGTATGTAATTTTAGATTCCCAATTTAAGTAGTTCATATGCTTGATTTTGATTATCAATCTCACCTTAATCCATAATTTAATTTTATGAGGTATTGATCTAATTTAACTTTCTAATCTAGTTTGTGTTTGCATGAATAATGTCATCTTCAAACAACAATATTGACCATACTAAATGTAAAAAATCATTTAGTTGACTAACACCCCCTTTACATTTTGGTCTCAATTTAAAAATGCACAAGCATTTGTGATTTGGTGTTATGTTCATGCATAAATTTAGACACACATTTGTGGTCATTATTCATGAGAAAATACATAAGCCAAAAGAGGAGACACTAAATCATGCACACATATCTGAATACAAATATGTTAAGAGCTCAATCTTTCACATTTGAACTAGCACAGAATCTAGTGGATGTAATCTAGCTAGGAATCATTCTAGAATTCATTTCCATGTCTAGAGTCTACTATATTAAGGCTTTTTTAAATGCCGCTAATTTGACAAAAGTCTTTGAGAGTGTGCAAATAAGAGTTACTTTTTAATACCTATTGTTTTATGAAACTACAAGATATTTAATGTAGAAATTAAATTTATAAGTACAAAACAAAATCGTAAGCACAACTTAGATATGAAAGAAGAAACTTGATCCAACATATGACAAATAAAAATATTCACATTTCACTATCTTTATCAATTCACACTTATCCTTTAATCACAAAACTAAATAATATATCTTAATCCTATTACTATTTATAATATAGTTTTAAAATTCTATCTAATAATACGTAATATAATACTCTCCATTCCACCAAGGAATTATTGGAATTTAATTGTTTATATTTGCTTTAACCTACCGTGCTCTAGGGTTTATTGTTTAACTTCTCCACCGTATGCTTGTAAGCGTGGTTTTTAAATGTGGTTTTGTATTGAGTTCATGGAATACGTAAGCGGAGAGAATCTCGGGAGTCATGTAAGGAACGCGAATATGATTGGTCGGGGAAACAGCGTGGAAGAAACGCGAAGGCATAAATAAAAAGAAAGCTCATGGAAGACGTCTCTAAAGATGCTCAACTCTTTTGTCGTTATTCCCGCGGTCAAGTCGAACCGTTTTACCTAGTGTTTTTTAAATAAATATTCATAGTTACATCTGCCTTTTTAAATTCGTTTAAATTATATACCCGTTAAGATAATGAAACAGTCTTACGAGTAAGTCTATGCTAATAAACTAATTAGACTATAAAAGATTATAACAATTGATTACGTAAATATACAAACGCTGGCATAGAAATTAGAGTTGGTATAGATTATGATATTTAATAATTGTTAGGAATTGAAATAGAAAATAAGGGTTTTTTAATAGTAATTTACGTTCATTCAATTTTATAAAAAATGAAATTTTATTTAATTTGTTTTAAATTATTAATTTTGGTAATGATTGATTGTGAGTCTAATTTTCTACCTTTTAAAGTATGTGTTAATGGTTTTCCAATGTACTATAGTTAGAGTTGATTTGAGTTTGTATTGGTAGGTACTTTGCATCTAACATACAATCAACATAATATTTACTTTGCAATTAATCTTGTCTCTTATTTCGATTAGGATTCTCATCAAAGTGACTAGAAGGTAGCTAAGTGTCTTCAAAGGATATTTAGAGCACTTCAAACCTTGGTATTCACTACACATTAGGAGCTTTCTAGCTTTTGGGATTCACTCACTTAGATTGTTATGTAGTTTAGTATTAGGCACCTAGCGAAAGATATCTAATTCACATAGCTAGACACATAGTGAATTCACAACAACAACAAGCACTTCACAAAATAACAACATTCAAAAATATAATATGATTTGATATCAAATTATAGATTTATCACCAAAATATTAGTTACCACTTGTTAGAAGTGTGTAGCCCAAGAACAAGACATTACAATCTAATTCAAGAAAAAGGTTCCAAGCCATCAAGACTATAAGTGTAATCCCATGAAGGTCAATAAAATAAAAAAAATAAAACTTATGTTCTCTATCATCTACAACCTCCTCAAATATACATCTCTCATGATTATCTCATCATCCTCAACCAAGGAAGAAGATAATTTTTTTAATTATCTACTATAATCCTAACTAATTTTTCATTCCCATGTGTTTTTTAATGAATACTAGCCCTAAATATGGCGCAGTCATAGAAATTATAAAAATATTTTTTGACCAAAATAGGGTGTTGTCAATCAACCATGGTCATGGATTAAAATAACATAGAAAGGGTACAAGTAATCAACTACCCTAATTTCCTCTACATTTCTAGTGTATTAAGGTTTCTAACTTCAACTGGGGCTAGGTAGCACATAGTTAATAATAGTCAAGGGGAGGGGTACTACAACACTATCCTATAAGGTATTTTATTTAAAACTATTCTTCATACCTTTAGATTGTCAACCAACTACATACTATCACTCTATAAACTAGATTAAATTTCTCAATTTATAGGATCACAAGAATGAAGTAATCCTAGATAGAGATTGGTTTTAGGATTGAGGTAACTATTATATATCTTTTAATAGACACTAAAAAATCAAAAGAAGATGTTAAACTGGAATAAAGATTTCCCATGTTTAGTAAAATGAATGTAAAATAATTATCTACTAAGGCTAGCAAAAAATATATAGTTAGAAAGATCAAGTACCACATAACTCCTACACCCAAGATAACACAAAGGATAAAATTCCACAACCATGTCACACTTTTATTAAGAAAATGGGAAGACATATTTTTGTACTTAAACTTCCTAACAATGGGGTTGTTTTCAATCTTAAAATAGTATAAAATAATGACATGGAGAACTCTTAATGTAGTTTATATTTATAGTTTTAATATGTTTTTAAAAGTTAGTTTGATATAGTGTTTTAAAATTTTAAGACAATAATTTTAAATATCTTTCTAAATGAGGTTGATACGACATTGATAAATTAAAAAAAAAAAAACTTAGCTTTTAAATTAATTTTTGACTTAAATAAGTTGAAAATATAGTGCATGAAAAAAAACTGATGAATACTTATTTTTAATAATTCTTAAAGGTTTTTTATTAAGGAACAAACAAGTTTTGAAGGGAACCTGGAAGCCTTACCAGTAAAATAGTGATAGATACAACATTAAAAGAGTCTAAGAAAAAAGCAAAATGCTTCCCACAAAGAAGAAAACAATGGAACCCAAGGCAACACAACAAAAAGCCAACAAAAAACCACCAAAAGTTCAACCACTAGGCTAGATTCCTAAGGATCTTTGTTGCCTCCTGCTCAAGTTTGTTCATATTAAGAGTATATTTTTTGATTTCCTAGATGTTCACAAGCGCCTAGTCTTCCTTCCTCTTCAGGTTCGCTCTGAGACTATTGCTCACCCCTCCACCTTCCAGTTGGATTTCCTCTTTCTCAACATCCACATACACAACCATCCTGACCTGATATGCATTTTCCAAACTTTCCACCATCATATTCATGGTCTTTGCTATAGATTTTAAAATCTTATGGGTCATTAGTAGCACCTTGTGGAGGGAATCTTTTATATTCCTTAGCTTTTCCTCCATCTCAGACAACTACCATCATGGTTACTTTTGAAATGTTGTAAATCCTCAACAGTTTTCTTAAGGCACTCCACCATGTATTTATTTTCTTCCTCAGTCCATAAATCGGTGGACTTAACTCTATCTCTATTATTATTGTCATCATCCTTCTCCATTTAACTATTCATAGCCCTCTGATTCAACTTAATTTCTTTAATCTCAAAAAAACCCATCTGATTAACCTGAAAAAATCCACAGACCCATTACGGGCAATAGCAAGAATATCATCAGGGAATTCACGTTCAACTTTAAAATAATGGTCCTCTACCTTAAGATCCCTGGGAAAATGGGGCCTCTCCTCTCTATCAGTAGCAGGGTAACTAGAATATTTAGACTAAGGGGTTGATTGTGAATCCTCCTCATTAACATCATAAGATGGGTCCTCCAAGACCTTTCTCTTTCCCTTCTTCTGGGAAGAGACACTAGATTTCCTTTTCCCCTTAACTGCAACGCTATCCTTAGAAGAGGGGGTCTGGTGGGACAGAGCCCATATGGCTTTAAAATGATCATGAATTAAAACAAGCATGCCTTCATGGAGGATGGAATGCCTAATCGAATTTTGTCTATAGTTCTACAAACTGACATTCAAAGAAGAAGCAAGATAGAAAGGGAAAGAAACCCTAACCTAATGCCTAAAATGGTTGAGGAGCACAAAATGATACCTGAAAACCCTAGTATAACAACCATTTAGTGTAATGTACTCCATTAGCACATTCAACACCTTCCTCCAGTGTGAGACAATCCTCACAGAATCATAATAACTTTTTGTTACATCCTTCGTAGTTCTTCCTCCTCCTCAGACTTCATAAATTTTTGGACTACCTGGTCAAAGAGTTTCCTATCCTTATAGAACTTAATACCCTCCATGGAAAGCCTCGTAACCCCCGTAATTAGCTTCTCATTAATGAACACATTTCTCCTAAACAAATTTATCTTGCCATCCTTCCAACCCTTGGAAAAAAACTTAGTAACGTTTAGATCCTAGCCATGGAGTTTTTCAATGAAGATTGTAATCTCCCCCTTCTCCAGCATCACCCAGAACTTGGAATTGTTTCTTAATGCCCCACAGTCTGTCGGCTCCACCCTGCAACTCTCACCACCCATGTTGGTAACCTTTGTAAGCTTGTTCAGAAAGCTCTAGAAGTCTGAATAAACCTGCCTTTGAAATGCCCAGGAAGCATGCAAAGCTCAAATAATTCAAATGGTAAATATTAAAGTTAAGCTTTGGCCAACAACGAATAATGATTAATCTGCAGTCCCGAGACTGCATGACAAGACACTTAGACATCATTCATTGGTAGGGGGAGTTTGCACCTTCCTGTGAGTTTGATCATACATGATTAAGGCTATGACATCAACCTATAGCTCATCACTCCTTGCCAACTCATATTTTCCTTCGCCTGAACCCCCTTGTTGGAAAAAATGTCTTCCATTGTATTAATTTCCCTAAAAGAATGAGAAATATAACATTTCTCAAAGTTACTAATAATCCCCTTAGAAAGGTTTATCCAATTCTCTATAGACCAAGAGGGTTTTTGTAGGCCCTTTATACAATGAATAATATTGTTCGAATCCCCTTCAATACAAAAGTTTTTGAAATTCAACTGACTAGCCAGATTCAAAATTTGAAACACCCCAATAGCTTCATCCATGTGGTTGGTCTGAATGCCTAAGGGGAGAGCCACTGTAGCAATGAAACAACCATTCCCATCCCTAATCACACCCCCACACCCGTTAGGCCCAGGGTTACCCATGACTGCCCTGTCAAAATTGATTTTAACCCAGCCAAGAGGAGGGAGGCTCCAATGGATACCATCTCTAGGCCCCTTAGTAGGCTTGAGAAGATTAGATATATCAACATTTACCTTCCAAGCATCAACCACTCTAAGCTCATACTTTTGAAATATAACCTTTCCCAAGTAGCATTGATCTTGCTATTGAGTAGATTGAAGTTCTCTCTCATAGCTCTAATAATCATGCCAAAAAAAACTTCCTCTGAAAGAGCCATATCTCTGAAGATTCTATTATTATGCTCTTTCCAAATTCCCTAGGCGAGGTGAGGGAAGACATAGGTCCAAAGAAGATTCAACACATGGTTGCTTGAAGGGGCCTTCCACTAATTGTAAAAATCCAAGATAGTTCCAAGAAAAACCCAGCTGAGATCCCACAATTGCAAAATCATGCACCAAATAGCATAGGAAAAAGGATAGAGGAGAAAAAGATGTGAAGAAGACTTTTCCTTTGCACAACAAAGGTAACATCTATTAGGAAAAGAGAAACCACGCTTACAAAGATTATCATTAGTCAACAGTTTATTTTGAAGGAGGATCCAAGCAAAAATGTTGACTTTCAGAATAAGGTTGTGCACCCACACCTTCGCCCAAACAGGGTAGGGGAAGGAAGAATAACAAGAGGCCATTATTGAAGAAACAAAGTAAATCCCTGAGGAGGACAACTTCTAGACCAAGAATTCTCCTGGCCCTGCGAGCTAAGCACAACAGAATTAAGGAGAAGCTACAAAGGTCAGAGATCTAGAATAATAGAAGAAATATCAGCCCAGTAATTATTAATCTAGTAATCCCCAACCAAGATTCCATGCCTAGTTTTACAATCCTCCATATAATTCCTAAAGATAGGGATATTACACAGATGATCATTTCCTATCCATTGGTCTTCTGAGAACAAGATTTTATTTCCATCTCCAAGTTTCCAAGATGCTCCTTTACCTGCAAGGTCCCTAGCCTTAATGACATTATTCCAAAGGGTTGAGCTAGGGGGGAGATTCTAAGAACTAAGAAAGTCTTTGAAGGAGTCAACCCCCCATAGATATTTGCTACACTATATAGTATTCCATTCACGGGTGTCAACATATGTTCTCCAAACCTGTTTCACCAGGAGAGCTTTATCAAACACTCTAATGCTCCTTAGTCCAAGACCCCCATACTTTTTAGGTCTACACACATTCTCCCAAGAAACCAACGAAATCCTCTTCTTCTCCTCAACCGCTGACCCAAGGAAGTGTTTTTGGATCTTTTCAATAATTTAAACAAACTGAGGGCATAAACAGAAAAATTATAAAGAGAGGCCTACCTTAAGTAACAAAACCTTACCAAATTGACTCAAAAGGGCCCCTTTCCAGCCAACCAAATTTTGATTAAACCTATCCACAAGAGAAATCCAAAACAATTCTAGAGGTTTGGTACCCAAAGGAAGAGCAAAGTAAATGGAAGGAAGAGAGTTAACAACATGGCCTAAAATGTTCACAATCTTCCTTTTCCTATCCTCAGGGGTATTCAAAAAGAAAAGATAACTTTTTCCCATGTTAATTTTTTCCCCTGAGCCTTCTTCATAAAGCACAAGGGAGCTCTTTAGTGTTCTAGCTTCTCCAATATTTGAGCTTCCCATAAGAATCGTGTCATCCATGTATTGCGAATGCGAACAAGCCAAATTCACTAAAGATGGTTTTAACCCTTTTAGACTACCTTCCATCACTTTTTTGTGCAGAATCCTTCCTAAACCTTCTACCATGAGGGTAAAGAGAATAGGAGACATAGGATCTCCTTGTCTAACTCCTCTCGACACTTTGAAAAAATGGGAAGGAGAACCATTGATAATGATAGAGGTACTGGTAGTTGAGGTCATTTCCCGTATCAACTGTAGAAATCTTTATGAAAACCCAAAAGTGCTTAAGACTTTGATAAAAAACTCCCACTCCACCCTATCATAGGCCTTAGACATATCTAGTTTGAGCAAAAAACCTTGATTTTTTTAAGCTTCGAGAGAATGGATGTTCTCATGAACCATGATAATGGAGTCCAAAATCTATCTACTAGGAATAAAACCACTCTGCTGGGGAGATATCAACAGTGAGAGAATCCCAAGAAGCCTAGTAGTAACCAATTTAGAAATGATTTTATAAAAAGAGTTGCATAAACTAATTAGGCGAAAGAAATCAAAAGCATCAGCACCAAGGTACTTGGGAATGAGAACAATAAAAGTAGCATTAAGCTCTTTCAACAATTTCTTGGATCCAAAAAACTCCTTGACAGCATTGACCACATCATCAGCCACAATTTCCCAGAAAACTTGGAAAAAGAACATAGGGAACCCATCATGGCCAGGGGCCTTATTCCCTTCAAAAGAAAAAACAACCTTTCAGACCTCTTCCGATGAAGGGATAGTAGTCAAAAGTCTATTTTGATGCTCATTCAGAATATTAGGGATAGCCTCAATGAGATTTTGTTGAGCATTCACATCTAACCCCTCTTTCAAAGAAAGAAGGTTATCAAAGAACTGGATCACCTCATTCCTAATCTCATCCTCCTCAATTTTAATACTATTCTTCATAATATGGGTAATATGATTGGAAGCCCTCTGTTTCATAGTGGTCATATGGAAAAAACTAGTATTTTTATCCCCAGCAGAAAGCCAAACAGATCTAGATCTTTGTTTCCAAAATTCCTCTTCTTTTGAAATAATATCATGGTATTTTGTAAGGATTTCATTTTCCCTAGATAAGAAATCACCCACATAACCATCTTTCCAGGTATCCAATCCTAAATATCCTTTAAATCATACTAAATAGAATAATTAGTAGCAAAGATATCCCCAAAAACTTCCTTATTCCAAATTTTGACCTTGGTTTTGACCTCACCAAGATTCTTAGCTACTCTAAACATAGTAGTACCACTAATATTTATATTCCATCACTCTTGAATGCAGTCAAATATATTAGGATGAGATAGCCACATTCTTTCAAATCTAAAGGGGAAATTTCTCTTACCTAACATAGAGTCAGCCACAAAGCTTATAGGGAAATGATCGGAGCCAATTCTAGAAAGAGCATTTAAAGAGAAAAAATAATCCTTCAACCAATTATTTGAAATTAAGGCCGGGCTATCAAGCCAAACTTGGATAAGGTCACTCCTAGCCCTCTTGTTAGACCAAGTATAGGTAGCCCCCTTAAGTTCCACATATGCAAACATTGAAAGTTAATGAAATCCATCAGATCTAGTTTACTATCCATCTGTATTTGAGAGCCCCCAAATTTTTTCGACTCCAGTAGTGGCATGTTAAAATCCCCCATGATAATCCAGTTCTCATTAGGAAAGCATAACCTAAAAGACTCAAGTCTTTTCCAAAAACTCCTTCTAGAAAATTTATTATTAGGTGCATAGATATTAGACAAAATCCAGCTAAAATCATCTCTGATATACTTGAATCTGGTAGCCACATGATTGGCATCTTCCAAAACTGAAGTACCTTGAAGGTGGTCTTGATACCAAAAAGTTACTAAACCTCCATAAGCCCCCTCTGAACTTCTACCTTGCACACCACCATTATTGAAGATCTTAATCTTTTCCACCCTATCTTTAGGTATCTTGGAATCCTGGACAAATAAAATATTAGGTTTGTTGTTCCTAGCAAAATTGTGCAAAATCTCTTGTTTATGGGCATTGCTTAGCCCCCGAATATTCCATGACATAAAATTCATTTCTTTGATGGGGTATTACTTCTACATAAATCCAAGATGGTTCTTTGAACCCCATCTGTAATATTTTGGATGCATTCCTGTTCTCTATGCCACTTTGTTTATTTTTTTCCCAAATTTCTCTGGGTTCCAACATCTACTCTTGATCTATTTCTTGTAGAAACCCCCACTATATTATTTCCTTTTTTTCTCTTCTTCTTCTCAAATTTAGTGTATAAGCTATCCTCATCAAGATCCAGGTCCTCAAGACCCATGAAATATTTCCTATCCATAAATTCATTTGCAATAGCAACTTTATTCAACAGAGAATACCTGGGTATGTGCAGGATCATGATGGGCCAAAAAGTGGCAATATTATGGGTATTTGTAGGGTATGTGGCTGACGACTTTTTTTTTACCCAAAATTGATGAAATGAAAAGGGTTTTTAGAGGAGATTCTCAAATTTCCACCAATATAAATTATGCTTTAATTTGAATTTAATAAATAATTATTATTCATTTTCTATTAGAATTACGACTAAAGTCCTAATCAATAGGCTGATTGAAAAATATCTATAACTTTCAAACGGTATCACTTTTTTGAATCAAACATGCCACATTCTATGCTTCACATACTATAGGATTACAAAAGAAAAATTAAATTTCATGAAGTTTTGACCAAGTTAAGGTGGTCGACACAAGTTTTTATATTTTTAAAAGTTGTAATAAAAAATCATAATTAATTATTTACTTGGAAAAATTATAAAAAATATGAATCACATCCAGACATGACTCCTCTACTTATATATAAAATCTTACAATATTTTTATAATTTTATTATGGTTAGGTGGTCCAGACACCTACTTCTTATTTTTCCCCGAAATTTAAGTACTCTGCATTGAAATTTCAAATTTTCACCAAATAGATTTTTTTTTTTAAATAAACCTAGTAGTTTAGAAACTACATTCAATTTTCTACAAATTCTATTCTTACATATTTTTGAAATAATATAGATAACTTATTCAAATATTTACGCCAAGTTGCCTAACACTGATTTTTCTGAATTTTTGCCACTTAAGGGCCTATTTTTTCCATGATGATCCTGTACATACCCACCCCACATAAGTCCTCCCCTTGTAGGTATCCCCAGAGATCCCAAAAGTGGATTTAACAACCTCTGGAGAGCTTTGAGAACCAACCTGAATAGAAGAATGGGTGATCTTCTCCCTAGCCTCCTTTGGACCCTCCTCACTACTTACCTTACTTTGACCAAAACATGAAGTTTCCTCTGAACCATCAACTACCGAGTCTGGAACCCACTTTTCTAAGTTCAAAATTTCATTCTACTTTACAATACTCCCCCCTTCTGCCTTTTCCTCCTACCATTGGGAACCCTTTGTACTCGAGTCTACAAATGCTTTGTTAAGGTCATTAGCATCTCCTTCAGGATCTACAAAGATATCATTATCTTTATGAGGCTCCTCTAATTTTTTAGCTTCCAGGCTGGGGATTCGA
This sequence comes from Sequoia sempervirens, assembly GCA_007258455.2. Taxonomy (NCBI): domain Eukaryota; kingdom Viridiplantae; phylum Streptophyta; class Pinopsida; order Cupressales; family Cupressaceae; genus Sequoia; species Sequoia sempervirens. The sequence goes on along the minus strand of VDFB02047230.1, from coordinate 55,018,062 downwards.
CTCTCCCCACTATTTCCATGACCTTCAATAGGTAAATTCTTGTCCCCTTTGATCCCATCCTCTTGGGATTTCTCCACCAATTTAGCCCTCCATATCTTGGTCTCCTTCGAAACCGTCTTAGCATCAGGCTTAGACACATTGTTTGGACATTTGCTCGCCCAATGCCCAGCTTTTTTACAAGTGAAACACACAAAAGGAAGAGTCTCAAACTCAACAGGATGAACCCACTTCCCAAGTTTTGACACAATTTCAATCGATGATGGCAGGTCTGAAGATTGAGTGATCCCCACGCAGATTATTTTAAACACCAGCCTTTTTCTACGCGAATTCATAGTGTCTATGGATAGCAACTCCCCAAAGGAACTGGAAATTCCCCTGAAAACATTTGCATTCCAATACTCTAGTGGTAAACCTAGTAAGCAAACCCATACAAGCACCGCCTCAAAAGAAGCATCCAAGAAATCCATTTTCGGGGACCACTTCTTGATAGCCAGAGATGACTTTCCAATGACCCAAGGACCACCACACATAACTGCTAGCTTATCATCTTCACAAGAAAAAGAAAAGGAGAAGAAACCCTTAGGTAGAGCCACCACCTCTACTTGACCTTTAACTCTCCATTTCTTCTTAACAAAGTCCCTAACAACTTCAATATTTGGCCATGGACCCATAAATTTTCCCACCAACGATGATGCCATTAGAGAAACGTTATGATCAATCACTAGATCAAGTATAAGAATAGCATACCACCCACTTGTAGGGGACAAAATATTACTTATCAGAGGAAAAATAGACTTACTAATAGGCTTGGTTCCAAACAACGAAACCCGCTTTCTCTTTGATTCCTCCCATGAGGGATCCGTCGAAGTAATGTCCACACCCTGGTTTCCAAGGCACTCGAACCCACAAACCTCATTCTTCGGAGAAGAGCTAGAGGATAACTTACCATTTGAAGACACCTTTCCACCTGGGTCCCCTCATTTCTCTAGGCCCCAGTCCTCAGAAGCCGGTCCCTCTTGCTCATTGCCTGCATTCTCCCTGCCACATCCCCGGAAAGGCCAACCCTTGACCCAGTCCCAGTTGCCTTCAAACCAAACACCCGTTGCCAGCCAGAAAATTCAAATCCTTTTTCTCACTCCTCCATCCGGCTAGATTCATTCGAAAAAGTGATTGTAATAATTCTTAAAATTTAAATATACTTAAAATATCATATTTGTATGATATGTAACATTTTTATTTACTTTTTTAATAATTAGAAAAAATATACCCTCTTTGAGAAAATACTTTCCTCTAGTTTGTCATATATATTTTACTTTATTAATATTCTCATGTTTCATTATAACAACTTACATGTAGTAAACTAAAAAGTCATAATAAAATTAATTCAAATTTTATTAAAAATAAAATTCTAGACTTTGAACTCTATAAAAGGCATTTTCTTGGATTTTAATGAAAATATCATTGGTTGAATAAATTTGGGGTTGAAGTTTATATAAATTAAATTAGTGAATTTATTTTAAACCTAGATATTATTTTTTCTTAATTTTTTGAAGTTAAAATATTAATAGATAGAAGAATGTGGTATGGTGTAATAGAAAAAATAAAGTTTTAAATTACATAAAATTTATATCTAGAAAGTTAAATCAAAATAAAATCATATATATTAAAAGAAAATAAAATTAGTTTTGATGTCCTAAATATATTTATCTTAAACATACCAATAGGCATCAAAATTTAATTATTTTATTTAATTAAGAGGTATTACATATACTATAGTGGAGATTCATACAATATAGAACATGTAGCATCATAAAGTTAAATTGGTATTGTACAATAGTAATAATATACAAGTATCATGTTGCAACTAAGTATATAAAAACTAAAACACAATTATAATATATTTAAACATCATATTTATAAAATTAAAGTTCTTGTAGATATCATAGATACATCTACCTAAATATACCAACAAGTACTAGTCTTAAGTTATTTTTATTTAGTGAAGAATTATTACAATCTTACATTTGTCCACTACTACCACTAGAATGTTTCATTTTTGGATCTAATGTGTTATTTTTCATTTATTCTATAAATTTAATTTTTATACTTTAATCAAAACTTTCATAAAATGATATTTTTGACATTCTTAAAAAATGATGAAATGTGATTTAATTGATTATACTTTTTGACTTGCATACAATGCTATATTTCACTTTTATCAAAGTTATCACACAATTTAACTTATATCCAATGTCATTTTTCACAATTTAATTTAAAGTACTCAATCATTTTAAGCTAGGAAAGTATATTTTAGATGCTTATAAAATATTTCTTACATTCATTTATTTCTATAATGGACAAAATTATATATTTATATTTTTTATTATATATAAATATTTTGTTTCAAATGTAATAATAAATGTATAAATGATATATTTTTACATGAATTTGACTCATAGGTTCAAATAAAATTTTCATATGTTTCATGAATTTCAAGCACTTTTGCATCAAAGTTTGATACTTATTTTATTTTACGGCTCTTAAGAGACATTATCATATTGATGTAGTCTAGAAGGATAATGATGCTTGGGTAGAGAAATAAAATGTAAATTAGTATATATTAGCTAACCTACCTAGATGTGTTAACACTATCGACTATTAGATGAATTTATTAGAAAGTAGTACTCTTTGACACCATAATGTTGAAATAAATTTATGATTTTTGTAGCATTATGTATGCCACCATAGTCTATGGTAAAATTGTTAGAAGTTGAAATTAAGTCAAAAATAGCAATAAATTAAACAGTCTATTTTTTTTAAATGTCAAAAATATTATTGTATGAATGTTAAATCTGCATATAAATGAAAATCTCACAATGTGTCAACATTGAATAAGAAAAAAAAAATTCTTTGGTTACTTTCCACACTTTTTGATTTCAAATTTCCTGCTCTCTTGGACCAGCCATGGTGTTATCGAGTGGGGGGGCCAAGCTAGTGTCTCCTTCCAAACCTTTGTCCCCTTTGTTATGTGGCACAATTTTGTCCCATGTAGATGGTACCTCGGGTTCAAAATCTATCATGGTGGAGGTGCCTTTAGACTTTAGATGGTTCTCCTTTTCCAAAAGGGAATCTGAAGTCTTATGTGATAAAAATCGTTGGGAAAAGGTTTGTCTCACAATGGGATCTTTTCTCCACTTTTAAAGCTAAGGAGTGTTGTGTTGTGAATGGTCTACAAATCTTTATTCTAGATGAAATAATGGATGAATCCATTGCAAACCTCTAGTTGTTGCCTGTAGGGAAATTTCTTTCCTTTAGACCCAACATTGACCAAGTATGTAAATGAGCTATTTCAATTTAGACTCTCAAGGTGAAGCCTATGTGAGTTCCATGACAAATTGAATCTTTCTCTTTAGTTTTTATAATTAGGAGGATTATATCTTTGTCCTTACAGGGGGTCCTTAGGTGTTTGATTTTTTTTTAAGAAATGTTTGTCTTTGTATAAATGGAAGCCAGGTTTAGACCTGTCTACTGATTTGGATTCTATAGCCCCTACTTGAGTTAGGATCCCAGGGTTACCCCTTGAGTTCTATAACTTTAATGTATTTCAATGGATAGCAAACTCCTTTGGTAGTCTACTTGTTGTGGATAAATTTACCTCCCAAAGGTCTAGACTGGTATTTGCTAGAATCTGTGTTAATGTTGCTATTAACAGTGTCATTCCCTCTTCTATCACTTTGAATTATAAGCTTGGCTCCTAGACTCAAGTCCTGGAATATGAGAATGCAAGGTCATTTTGTCAAATCTATCAAAAGTTTGGACATCCTAGTAATTTTTGTAATAAATAGCTTCCCCAAAAGGATAATATGGTTGTTGTCTCTTTCTTCCATATTCCCAATAAAGAGTAGAGTAAGTCCATTGTTTTTTAGAAGTCCTCCTTGTTACCTAAAGGGTCTGATGTTTCTCCCCTCGGTGGGGTCATTTTAGAAAACAATAAGGCTATGGAGGATATGTCTCTCTTGATGGGTGGTTCCTCCCCACCTCTTGAGGTGGCTCATGACGTCTCAAAGGTTGACCCTATATTGGATGGGGCCCCTTTATTATTAGTTATTGGATAGAATGAAGATAAAGGCCTAAACCTTTGTGTTTCTTTGATAAAAGAAGACTATATTCCTCACGAGTCTTTGCAATTGAAAATATAAGAATCATTGGAAATTTTTGGGTTCACAGAACTAGTATCTCCTCCATGATGTCAAAGTAGTGAGGTCTTCCAATCAACCAACCACAATCTTACTTGAATAAACACAATATTCATCTAATTCTCTCACAAGACCCAAAAAAGACACTAATTCCACAAAACTTATTTCAAACTCCTCTCTAACCTCTGGTACACATTACAAAACATCAACCTGAAAATTTCAAACATAGAACACTCTTCCAAAACACAAACTCATCAGTTTCTCCATTCTTGCATTCAAAGAGCCAATCACTTGTAGTAGTCGACAACCCTAGAATCAGGTATATCTCCTAAAACACATTGAGCCTTCTCAAAAAAATTATATATTCAAGAATCCTTTTTGGCTTCATTAAACATATCTCAAACTCAACTATGGTCACTTTGGACCAACATACTCAAAACTAGGCTTACCCGTTGTCCTTCAAGGTCAAAACCAACCTAAATACATTTCAATAGTCTCAAAAGACCTTATTCATGAAAAAACCCATAGAAACTCCTAATGAACTAACCCTAGACCTCATTTATCAAAATCGCCAATTGTGCCCCTACACCATACACCCAACCTAAAGAAAACTCATGTCCCATGAGGACTATATTGCAGTAGATTATGCTTCTTCACATCATGTCCTGAACCTTCAGATGCTCCTTCACTTGGTAAACTCTTCCACTAGTTCAAAAACTAGAAACTTGCCTCATATTTTTCCTTCTTGGACTCTCCACTACCTTGGCATTGCTCCATTTTCCCAAAAAAACTTGTTGCATGTGTTACTGATCTTGCTTTCCTCTGACACTGATGCAAGCTTACCTCTATCAACTTGGAATTTGACTATCCTTTCTTGGATTTTTGAAACATACCTAAACTTACTCACTTGGTCTTTCCAAACTCCTTGATTCATTCCCTCTTTTGTCTTCATCACCTTCCCTAAAATTTCTTCCTTTGGAACTTCTGTCCTAATAGACTTATGCACCCATGTATCATCAAGTTTAGTAACCACTACCCCATCAAATTTGGAATTTTTTTCGTTGACTAGATATGACTATCCCTTAAATTCTATTGCTTTCAAAAGACATATCACTGTCCCAGTCAGAATTTCATCACCTTTTCTCAACCCATCTTGCTTCCTCAACAACAATTCATCCTTAGTCCTCTCTTGAACTACATTTAACACCTTTCTATCATCTCCACCTTTCAACTCTAAATCATCCTTAAAGCTTATTTTCCTAATACCCTTTCCTTTTACCTTGGCTACAAATTATTTTTCCTTGTTTTCCTCAAACTTCACAAACTCTTTCTTTCCCATCATGATCAATTGAGTTGCCTTCCCTTTCTTCTTCTCATCCTCAACCAATGGATTCAAAGTAAACACATTCCAATCCTTCTCAATCTGATAGGTGTTTTTTCTTCCACCATACATGGCATGTTTATCATATTTCCATGGTCTCCCTATCAATAGATGACAACAACTCATGGGTAGAATATCACAAAGTACCTTATCTTTGTACCCTCCAACCTGAAACTCAACTAAAGCTTGCTCATTAACTAGAAGTTACTGATCATAATTCAACCATGACACCTTATAGGGTGTTTCATGAGGAACTTTCACCTAATTTAACTTATCTACCATTTCACTTGATATCATATTATTAGTGGAACCTAAATCTATCACTACCTTGCATAATTTACCTTTCCTCTTACATGTGGTTGTGAATAGAGTTCTCCTTTGCATCGGTTCCTTCTCTTTGGAGGCCTTCAAAAGTTGTCTTCTCAGCATCAAAGATTCACCAACTTCAGGTGCAACAACACTACTTGGAGAATTGACACTTTCTCCATCATCTTGCACAAATTAGACTCTCTTTTCACCTCTTCTCTCACCCCCACTTGAAGTAGCACCAAAATTTTCAAGGCACTTGTAGGATGGATGACCAAATTCATTACAATTGTAACACCTTCCTAAAAACACATTAGAACCTCTTCCTTGGTCTGTACATCTTCCCCTAAAGCTTGTTCTTCCACCTCTAAATCCACTTCTAGATTCAACCACTTGTTCTTTACCTTTGATTTCACCTTCTTTTTCTTCATTGGACTATTTTGATGTGGAAAAGGTTCCTTTGCCTCTATAAGTATTGTCCCTACCTCTAATTGATTTCTCTTGCTTCCTCTTGAGTTTTTCTTCTACCTTAGCAGCCAATTGAAAACATTCCTTAACTATTTTTGGTGTCATTAAACTTATTTCATCCTAAATATTATACCTCAGACCATTAAGATACCTTGCAACTTTTTCTTCTTCATCTTCTGCATTCTTTGTCCTTATGCTTAATCTATAGAACTCCTCGGTGTATGCTTGCACATCTAAGTCATTTTGCTTAAGGGTTTAAATATTTTTAAGCAATTGAACATTATAATCACTAGGAAGGAACTTACCTCTGAGTTTTTTCTTCATTCTCTTCCAAGAAGTAATCTTGGTCTTCCCCTTTTTTTCCTTTCATCTTGCACAAACTTCCACCACAACAAAGCATGACCTTTCAACTTGGTCTTAGCCTTCTTCATCTTGTGATGCTCATCTACTTCTTCACTTTCAAAGTAATTCTCCATAGACCCTATCCAATCCAAGATCTCTTCACCATCTAATTTACCTCCATACATAGGAAAATCCATTTTTCTATCTCATCACCTTTCATATCCTTTAAAATATTTACCATCCTCACATCCTCTAGATCCAACTCTTCCTCTTCAGTAGAAGTTTCTTCCTCTTCAGAATCACTTTCATCCATGGTGATCCCAACATTATACTTCAATGCAGAAATATCCTTCTTCAAGGTTTCTAGTTCTCTAGCCTGCTTATCAATCTTTCTAACAATTGTGCTTCCTTTGGGAGGCCTATTGACTCCTTAAATTCCACCTTTTCCTTGCTCAAACTTCAACCTTCTCCCTCAAGAGACCTACTTCATATTGCTCTGATACCAATTGATGTCAAAGTAGGGGGATCTTCCAATCAACCAACCACAATCTCACTTGAATAAACACAAGCTTCACCCAATTCTCTTCACTATAGTTTGATCTCACAAGACCTAAAAAAGACACTAATTCCACAAAAAAAAAATTAAACTCCCCTTTGGAATCTAGCACACCTTACACAACATCAACTTGATAGGTTCAAACAAAGAACACTCTTCCTAAACACAAACTCATTAGTTTCTCCATTCTTGCATTCAAAGACCCAATCCCTTATAGTAGTTCACTACCCTAGAATTGGGTATATATCCCAAAGAAACTTGATCCTTCTCAAAAAAATTACATATTAAAGAACCCTATTTTTCTTCATTAAACATATCTCAAACTCAACTATGCTCACTTTGGACCAACATACTCAAAACTAGGCTTACTTGTTGTCCTTCAAGGCCAAATAGGCCAGCTTTCCAAAGCAACCCCTCTTTATCCTTCATTCCACATGTAAAACACCAAAGGGTAGCATTGAACAATCTAAAAAACCACAAAATCCACAATTTTTAGGGCATGATAAGCCCTCTAACACCACTATCCCCAAAACCCTCCATTTTCCCAAATTTCACAAGGGTTTATTGAAAAACCATATTCCAGACTTACCCACGACTAACCAAATCCTCAATCAACCTTAAAATTGTCTTCACAAACTCAATATACCCTCAAAATTTGTTGCTCCCAAGTTTTATATCAATTACCTCTCTCAAAGCTCTCTTTTCCACTCAAAATCCACCAATTTCACACCTAGAGCTTCCTACAAACCCCATCAATTCACCTCTTCTACACCTAAGATATTACACACATGTCACCCATGCCTATTCATGCCATTCCACTAAGTTACAATGGAGTACAATAGGTGGAATAGCTAAAAAGTCATTTTTTTCACTATCAAACATGGAATCAGGTTATTATAGGCTTCTATAGAAAAAATGCTATAAAATCCACCAAACTTAATGAAAAATTCTCAAACCAAGTGAAAATTAAATCTAACTCCTACCTCCTTTGATTTCATGAACATTTAGAGTTATGTGCCCCTGTATGGAGCTGCACCAGGCCTTAATGCAAAGATGTTGCACTGAAATTCAATGAAAGCATAGTTATTTCAATTGGTTTTTCAATCAAGAATCATGGAGAGAGACTTACATCGAGGATTTTCACATATTTTAAACCCATTTTCCTCCAAACTACCTTTCAAACCAACTTACCACCTTTCAAATCCTAATTGACTAAACATGGAGTTCCCAAATAATGTATTTTTGCAACTTTTCTTGCATTTACAAAGACAACATTTTGCAAATTTTGTAATATATGACCAAGTGAATCTAAACCAACCTAAATAAATTTAAATGGTCTTAAAAGACCTTATTCATGAAAAAAACCATAAAAAATCCTAATGACCTAACCCTAGACCTCATTTATCAAAATTACCAATCGTGCCCCTGCACCACTCCATCATTGAACAATGAGGTTAATGATGATCTATAGAATCAGGTGAGAGATAAATATAAGAAAAAGAAGAAAGTGGATGTTGGAAACAAACCAAAAGTGAGTAGAAAAAATAATAAGGATTATAGAACCAAGAAAGTAGATAGATAAATTTCCTTAGATAAATAGAGGACCTTGTAGGGCCTTAGCAATGGTAATAAATCAAAGAATTGAGCAGGGAGATTTCTCACCTTGGTCCACGAAAAGGTTTTCTAGCTTATTTTGATGGTCATGAAGTTGTCATGGAAAATTAGAGGAATTAATAGTCCTCTTAAAAACAACACATCTTAAAGTGTACCATAATATATCTAAAGATTGATATTCTTTTAATCTAGGAAACTAAAATGAAGAAATAAGGTTTAGAGAAGATGGTTAAAAATGTTTGGCCAAGGCCTAAATTTTGTGTCAGTGAAGCTAATGGGGCATTTGGAGGGATTTCTACTCTTTGGAATCATAATAGGCTGTCAGGTCAAGAAGGCTTTAGTAATCGTAACTATCTTGAAGTAGTCCTAGAAGATGAAAGGATGGGTGATAAATGGAACCTTGTTAATGCAGATGCCCCTAACACTAGACTTTCTAGGAAACCTCTTTGGGATTATCTATCGAGGTTGTTGTCTAACAACCAAAATGTGAAGTGGATGCTTGCTAGGGATTTTAAAACCCCCTTTTACCCTTTGGATAAACTTGGAGGACTTGAAGACTTCTCTAATATGTTGGACTTTACCAATTTTATTTCTTCCCAAGGCCTCCTAGATGTTGAAATTTTGGGATCTAAATTCACTACCATATCCAAGTCAAGTTAGGTAGAGTTTTAACTTCAGGTGATTGGGATATCTTAGCTAGATTACAGTTGTTTTTCCTTCCCAAATCAACCTCTAACCATAGTTCCTTAGTTTTTAATTGGGAGGATATGAGAAAGCTTGGCCCTTACCCCTTCAAATATGAAATAATGTGGATTCTACACCTTCACTTTAATGATCTTATCAAGCATTGGTGGAACCTGCCTTGTCATGGAACTCACATGTTTTGTATGGCTCAAAAGCTAAAAATAATATGAGATAATGTTCAATGATGGAATAGAATCATATTTGGGAATATTTTCCAAACTAAGAAAAATATCCTCTCTAATCTAAAGGTAATCCAAGAGATTATGGAATTGGGACCCATTGACAAAGAATCCTCAGTCAAGGAGAAAGATTTAAGAAAGGAATGGTTTGATCTAGCAAGGAAGGAGGAGATTTTCTAGAAATAGAAATCCAGAGTGCAATGGCTGCAAGAAGGTGATAAAAATAAGAAATTCTCCATAAATACAGACTTAAACATATGAGGAGGAACATGATCTTATCTCTAGTCAAGAATTATGGTGTTCTTCTCACCAAGGAAGAGCACTTGATGGCTGAGGCTATTTTATTCTTCACTAATGATGGTTGTCTTCTAGCACCCCCTCCTTCTCTATTGGATTCTTTGCTTGAGGTTACCTTGAGGAAGGTGAATTATGAAGATCTTAAGAGTCTAGAAAATAAGGTTTCTCTAGAAGAGGTCAAATCTATTATTTTTTCTTTTGGTGACTTTAAATCCCCTAGATAGGATGGTTTTCTGTAGGATTTTTTAAATTTTTTTTTGGGAAACCATTTATCCTAACCTCCTAGTTGCTAGAGATTTCTTCAGATCTAGTAGACTTCTTTTCAAACTTAACTCTATCTACATTATCCTTGTTCTTAAGAAAGAAGATTCTTCTATGTTATAGTACCACCATATTAGCCTTTATAACACTGTTTATAAAATATTATCAAAATTCATGGGTAATAGGTTGAAGCCAATATTGGATAAACTTATTTCAGGAAATCAGAAGGGTTTTCTGACTACAAGACAAATTCTGGGTGTGGTCATTGTTTCCCATGAACTCATTCACTCAATGGAGCACTCTAAGAACTCAGGTATGGTTCTTAAATTGGACATCTCTAAAGCTTATGATAGGGTCTCTTGGAGTTTCCTTTTTGTCGTCTTCGAAATTTTTGGATTTTGTGGGAAGTTTTTGAGGCTCATTAAGGAGTGTGTTTCTTCCACCATCTATTATTTTTTTCTGAATGGGGTTCCTACAAAATATTTTTGTAGTGTCAAAAATTATACTCCCTTCTTGGAGATAGTACAATTTCACACTTTTCGTGGACCTATTTTAGTCCTCTTGCATTCGTGTCATCTAAATCATCATTAATAGGTCCCTAAGACCCTTTATTGTGTATCCCAAGGCTTATTTCAACTAAAATCCTAACAAATTCAATAAAAGCATTTAATATTCTAACCCCCCAACATTCTCTCACCCCAAACACTAAGGGTGGGACTAATATGCCACCTTGGGCATATTAAATTCCCCCTAGGTGGGACCTATATGCCACCCTTGCTATATTAATCCCGTTTGGAGCCTTTTTTAGGTTTTGAGAGAGAAATCAAGGTTTTTAATTCAAATTTTATAAATTTTGGCATTTGGGATCTAATAAATGGTAAATTAGAGAGGATTCCTATAAAACTAATGCTAAAAATCAATATTTCGCCTAGTAGTTTTTATCTGATACCTAGAGCTTTCAAGTATCCAAGTATCCTACCAAGTTTATGAGATTAAGAGCATTCAAGAGCAAGTTATCAATCATTTGGAGCAATATTCAAGATTCAAGCATCATGTCAAAGTCTTCATGCGTCATGTGTGTTTGTGAGCTAACATTTGTGATGTAGCTTTCATGATTCAAGTAAGCATTCAAGACAAATTTTCAAGCATGAAATCAACAGTCAAGATGCACATTCATGCTAGCCATTTCACACAAGTTTGAAACCTTCATTTCAAGGGTTTGGTGAGTTGCAACATTGCATTTTTTCATCATTCCTTCATGCTATTTCATTTCATTTCAAGGTTTAATTACAAAAAATGGGGTTTGACTAAGGAAAACTCCCATCCTCTAACAAACCAACATTTTTTTCTCTCCTGTGATGTGTGTTTTATAGATTTAGGTGAACTAGACTCATTCGCCCAACCTTGTGATTTAGTCCTTGATATAGCCTTTTGGTAGCATTCAACAATGTTGGATATGGGTTCAGAGGACTTGGAAAGATACTCAAAAATACCTATAGGTGGACTAAATCACCCAAGTTGGCGTATTAGTCTCGAGATAGTTTTTGACAACCATTCATTAGATCTTCACAATTGATAGAAGAATTCCATATTCTACCCTAAAAACCCTATAGAATGAATCATATGCCCTACCTGGCCTATTGGTTTCGATGCAAACCCTAATAGAATTTTTTAGAGTTTGTAGATCTTGTCTTGGCATCTCAATTCATCGAGGTACTTTTCTGTTCCATTTAGTTTATCAGTTTGATTTCATGCTTTCAAATTTCTATATTTCATAGCGAGTTTGTATAAGTTTTTTCATTTCTCTCTTTTTGAAGCTTTATTTAATGGTGAACCCCCATCCAGTTATCTAAGGAATCCACTAGCCATTCCTCAATTGAGTCATTTGGTTGATGGATCTAGTTTCCTAATGAATTAAAGTGTGAAATAGGTCTAATTCCATCTCCTAAAAGGTGGAACCCCTATTTCCATTTTGTTCAAGTTCCACTATGGCAGGGGACTGAGACAAGGATATTTCCTTTCTCCTTACCAGAGCTTCATAATAGTTTCTAAAGTCCTTGGTCGCAATCTAGAAAAAAATATTAATAGGGGACATTTGTAGGGTATCTATGTTATTTCTACTCTAGCCCCAACATCCCACCAACCCCAACATCCCACCAACAATTTGTTGATGACATTATTTTTTTTGGGTAGCTCCTCAATTGTGGAAGCAACAAAATGGAAGGTTGTTCTTAATGCATATGTGTAGTGTAGGAAAATGTATCCCTTTACATTTTTACACTTGTTTAGGCCCTCCTTGTTAAAATTGGGCTTCTTTATGCCTTATTTGTTCCTATTTTGCATCCAAAAACCTTATTTAATGCATTTTTCTATGGATAATCCTGACATTTAATAAATGAAAAATCATGATTCAATGTTTGAGGTTGTGTTCTAGATCTAGTGATATGGGACTCATATGCCACCTTGGGCGTATGGGTTCCACCTAGGCCTTGAGGCTTGATTTTAAACATTGCATTAAACAAGACACTTTTTGGAGTTTGTGTCCCATGTTTAAGACACTGAGACTCATATGCCCCAACTAGTGTATGAGTCTTGCTTTAAAAAAGATTTGTTTTGAATCAAAATCTTGGTGGTATTTTACTATCCTAGATCTTATGTCAGCTTGTAGTGTTATAATTTTAGGAAATTTTGTACAAACAAGTATAAATACAAGGTTATTTCACATAATTTCACCTAATATTTTCAAGAGAGCATTCTTAAGGAAAGTTTATGGGATCAAGAGAATTCAAGAGCATTCAAGAGTTGATTATCAAGTATTTTGGAGCTACATTCAAGATTCAAGCATCATTCCAATGTCTTCTTGCATCTTGTGTCTTTTTGAGCTAATGTTTGTGATGTAGGTTTTCGTGATTCAAGTAAGAATTCAAGATAAAGTTTCAAGCATTCAATCAAGAGTCAAGATCCACATCCATTGGAGCCAAATTTCACATAATTTTGCAACCTCCATTTCAAGGGTTTGATGAGTTGCAACATATCATTGTTCATTCATCATTCCTTCATGCTATTGCATTTCATTTCAAGGTTTAACTACTAAAACAGGGTTTGACCAAGGTGAACCCCTATTCCCTAACACGACAAAAAAATTTCCCTCTTCATGTGTGATTGCAGATTTAGGTGAATTTAAGCTTGAAGATCCTTTGAAGATAAAATTAAAAGATTGAGAGAAGTTGTCATCTTCATAGAAAATCACCTATCTAGGCTAGATTTCATACTTTTGGACATGGAAGTCAAACAAGATGGAAGCTACAAAAGATCACTAGAGACTACTGAACTTTTAGCCAAACCCTAATACTAGGACTAAATTTCCCCTATGGGCATGTATGAGTCCTAGTATACCTCTTTTTAGCATTTTTTTGTAGATCCTAATTTACTAGCAAAAGATTCCAGATCCTACCTAGATTCCTATAGTAGGACTAAATCACCTAGCCTAGTGTATGAGTCCCAATGTATTTCAAAAATAACAAATTTCTGGGTTTTTAGATCTTGTTTATAAATCTCCTATCCTCTAGGTACTTTTATGTTTCTTTCTATTTAAAGTAATTTGATTTCATGTTTCAAGTTTCTAGGGTTTAGTGCATTAAACTCTTCATTTCTCCTTTGAAGCTTCATTTTAATGGTGAACCCCTATTTAATTGCACCTAAGGAAACCCCCTTGTATTTCTCCTTCCCTCAATTGAGCCACTTGGTTGAGGGATCTTGGTTTCCTAATGAACTTGAGAGTGAAATAGGTCCTCAAAGTTGTTTCATTTCCTAAAAGGTGGGACACCCCTATTTCCCATTTGTTCATTTTGGTGAACCCAACCTTTGGACCCTTGAATTCTGATTTGGAGAATATTAAAGCCCTAGATGTAGATTACATTGACTTTTCATTATATTTGCATTTGTTGAATTGCATTTAGGACTTCTAAATCTTGTATTATTGGAAAATTCCAGCATTAGTGGAAAAGTGCATATAGGTTGCATTCTTTCATCTTTCATCATTAAATTTCACTTCAAATGTATCATTGTGTTGCTTATTTTTTTTAAGAAACAAACTTAATCTTAGTCCTTGCCTATGAATCTACCAGAACTCAATTATCAGCAAGGTTGAGGATTGGCCAACACTTAAGTGAGGCATTTGGAACCTTACTTCTTCTTATCGAGCTCTATGAGACCCAAGAGGGTAGTCCTAATTATGCTCATAATATCTCAACTTGATCAAGAGCATTTCCTCACAAAAGTATTCCTCAAGAAACCAACATCTAAGGCTTGGTAGACCTCTTATAAAATTGTTGTTTGTTTCAAATAATATGTTGATACTTGAAGGTTGGTGCAGTGTAATTTAAAGCATATTAAGATTTCATTTCCATTTTAAATCTCCTGCCAAATTCATTACTAGCTTAGTCAACCATGAGATAAAATAGCAGAACAACCAATGCCCTATTTGAGGGAACAATGGAGTCATAGTTTACAATCATTCAGTAATACAATTATGATTGAACATCAGAAATCAATGGACTATCAACATGCCACTTTGTAGCATCTAACTCACTATGTTTTAAAATATTGCTTCCTTACCAAATCCTATATCCCTTTCCCACAAACTAATGGTCTCATTTTAGCATTTAATCAATTCATTGAACTAAAGCACAAACAAACCCTTTCATTTGATGCAAATGACAAAAGACAAATGAAATTATAGTTTACAAATTCATTCATAATTTGAAAGAAAAATATATAGGAGAGCAACATTTTAGAACTAATATTCTCTTTTCATTACTAATATTGCTTTGTTTTTCTATATTTAAGATCTTAATATAGTATAACTTTTTCCCTGGACTAGCTTCTAATATATTCGCTACTTTATCTATTTACATTCTACTTGCTCCCTGATCATAGATTTCACCTTGGGGTATGTGCAGGATCATCATGGAAAAAGTAGGCCCTTAAGTAGTGAAAAATTCAGAAAAATCAGAGTTTGGAAACTTGACATAAAAATTTGAATAAGTTAAAATATGTAAGAATAAAATTTGTAGCAAATTGAATGTAGTTTCTAAATTACTAGGTTTTTTTAAATATATATATATTTGGTGAAAATTTGTAATTTTAATGCAGTAGTACTTAAATTTAAGGGAAAAAATAAGAAGTAGGTGTCTGTCTAACCACCCTAAGGGTATGTGCAGGATCATCATGGAAAAAATAGGCCCTTAAGTGGCTTAAAAATTTAGAAAAATCGAGCTAGGCAACTTCAAATAAAAATTTGAATAAGTTATCTATATTATTTCAAAAACATGTAAGAATAGAATCTATAGAAAATTGAATGTAGTTTCTAAACTACTAGGTTTATTTTTTATTTTAAAAACTATTTGGTGAAAATTTGAAATTCCAGTACTTAAATTTCAGGGAAAAAATAAGAAGTAGGTGTCTGTCTGACCACCCTAACCATAATAAAATGATAATATTTTTTTATAAGATTTTATATATAAGCAGAGGAGACCTGTTTGGTAGTACGCATATTTTTTGTAATATTTTTCCAAGTAAATAATTAATTATTAATTTTAATTACAAATTTTTAAAAATATACTGAGATGTCCGACCACCTTAATTTGGTCAAAACTTCATGAAATTATTTTTTCTTTTTAGTCCTATACCATGGCATAGATGTGACGCGATGTTTTGGATTCAAAAACAATAGCTTTGAAAGTTATAGATGTTTTTCAATCAACCTATAAATCGTGACTTGTAGTCATAATTCAAATAGAAAATGAATAATAATTATTTATTAAATTCAAAGTAAAGAATAATTTATATTGGTGGAAATCTGAGAATCTCCTTTAAAACCCTCTTTTCATCAATTTTGGGTTAAAAAAGTTGTCACCACATACCCTACACATACCCATCATATTGCCACTTTTGGCCCATCCCGCATATCCCTACCACAATAAAATGATAATATTTTTTATAATATTTAGATATAAGTAGAGGACTCACTGCATGTGATGCATATTTTTGTAATTGTTTTCTAAGCAAATAATTAATTATGAATTTTTATTACAACTTTTAAAAAAATATAAAAAATCATATGTTTGACCACCTTAACTTGGTCAAAACTTCATGAAATTCATTTTTTTTAAAAATCCTATAGTATGCAAAGCATAGAATGTGACACATGTTTTGGACTTAAAAAATGTGATACCGTTTGAAAGCTATAGATGTTTTTAAATCAACCTATCAATCAGGACTTTAGTCATAATTCAAATAGAAAATGAATAAAAATTATTTATTAAATTCAAAGTAAAGCATAATTTATATTGGTGGAAAGTTGAGAATCACCTTTAAAAACCCTTTTCGTTTCATCAATTTTTGGTAAAAAAAAGTTGTTAGCCACATACCCTACACATACCCATCATATTACCACTTTTTGGCCCATCATGATTCAGAACATACCCCTTGACCTATTTTGGACTCAAAATTTTTGAACTCTCTTAACTTTAGCCATGAAATTTCCTTTATAAACGGGGGAGCAACAAGCATCTGTTGAGTTACAATTTCATTTCATTTCATTTCAAAAACCTAATTTCAATTGCATCCTCGAAGAAATACATGGGTAATTTCATGAAATCATTTGAGAATAGGGGAGGAAAAAAGACAAAAAACATGTGCAGGATATTAGTCACTATTGCCACATTCATGCTTGAACAAAAAAGATTTAGTATTATATCAACTAGAAGACCTCCACAATAGCATGGAAGAGTAAAAGACCAACCACAGACATAATGAAAAAAATACCTCCTATGCAAAGACCATGGTGTCATCAAAAACAAAAACAAGGAGAAGACTTTATTCAGAGTCATCAGCATCAGAGGATGCTCGACCAATCCTTGTTCTTGATGAAATTGAAGGAACCATCACCACACCATCATCAGAGCTCCCATATGGCACCAAAGAATGAAGATACTGGCCATATCTCAAGTCAGTGTCACCTTCAGCATCCAAAGGACTATTAGAGAGCATAATGGGAGAATTATGTTTTCCCAGGAAAGCTCTGTGACCCTCATCTTTTTCCCTAGCCTTTTTCGCTAGCTAAGCTAGCTCCTTGTCTTTAAATTAACTTGACCATTTCCTTTGGAATGGTTTTGTTTCTCAAATTATATGTACTCTACATAATTTATTTCTTCTTATGACCTCGATCCCTCTTCTTACCCTTTGAAATATCAGGGGATGACTTGTTTGCTTGCTCAGTTATAGACATATCCTCATAGCATTCAAACACATTTAGTCGACTAGACCTCCTAAAAGGATGAATTGGCACACCCATATTTCTCATCTCTAAAGAGAATAGAGGTTGGTAATTCAAAAGACTCAAAATCAAAGCTACAAGAAAATACACCTACACACCTAGACAATTGCACACAGTACTAGAAAAAAGTTCCTAAACAGACTAGAGCACAAACAACAAAGAGCCCAATTGAAAACTAACTCACCCAGGAGAAGAAAATTCACTATTCAACTTAGAGAGAATTAACACCTTTGCACTCTTCATTGACCCACACCTCACATTCACTAAAGACTTAGAAATATGGTGAAGATGAATAGTGAACAATCTACATTAAATAGACATTTTGGGGCATGTAGGAATTAATGACTCGACAACTCCTCGAGTGAGCAAGTTGATAACTTAGCAACTCAGCTTTGAAACTAGGTCATCGATCATTTAAAACTTCATCTATGGAAATCATGAGCATTTTTTTCAACCTTTAGGAACTTGTTCCTAGAAAATAGTGATGCCACCTCAAATGCTACCACATTCTCCCTTAATCTTGATTAATCATACTTGATCTAACAATTAGCATGCATCACCAACCTAATCCATGCTCATTCATTAATATCGACGAAGTACATATGACTGGTGTTTTGAAGAGAATAGTTCATCATTCACTTCATTGCTCAGCATTGGCTTCACCCAAATTTTAGGGTACAATAAGCAATGAGAAGTTGACCATGATGAAAATCAGTCTATTGGATCATCTTGCTTTAAAAACTGATCAACGGTTCTCCATCCATCCCACTACTTTCCTTTTTCCTTTATATCATGTTTGCAAGACTCTATCACATTTCGTTTTCCAACAATACCTATTACCTATCGCTAATACATCTCTTCCTTCATCAGCTTCATCAAATATGTAAGCATCCATGTGGTGAAATCTCAACCCTTGGATGTGTGGCCCATCCTTCGATCACATCCATCTCCCTATCGCTCATCGCTAATTTAAACTTAGCACCTTGAATCCTATTAACGATAGGAGATATAGTGATGAGACCAAATTGAGACATGTACACCTACAATGAAAATCAATAGTACAAAAGACATCACACATAATATATTTTTAAATTAGTGAAAGAAACCTTTCAGAAAAACTCCATCGCTCATCACTACTTTGGAACTTGAGCTTTGGAATGAATCCATGATGAGAGATAAAGTACAAAAACATCAAGCCATCGCTCATCGCTCATTGCTAATTCTCCTCATACAGTTTGCAAGCAATTAGTGATGAGAGATCTTCATAATGACATTATGTATCGTGTTTCAATAATATAGAACTTAGCACTTAAAAAATATTTGTGATACATGATTCCAGATAAACCCATCATATCACTTGTCGCTACTTAAAAATTATCATTACACAACATATCCGTGATGAGCAAAAAAAATAAGACCATAAGGTCGGAGGGCATCTCTTATCACTGTTACAATACTTAAGGCTCAAAATCCATTAGCAATAAGTGATCCCTCAACAATACAAAGAACATCACTCATTGTGCATTAAAAATAAGAGCCCCAACAGCTATTCGCGATGAGCGAAAATAGAGAAATATCGCTCATCGCTTGTCGCCAAATTGGAACATACACTTCTAAAGTAATCAGTGATGAGCGATAAAAAGAGATGGCCGTCGGGACTTAAGTGAAAACTTTTAAGCATTTGCTAGGATGTTGTTATAATGAAGGGGACCCTCTAGGATGATATGATAGAAAAGGCTCAAAGACTCCTAAGTCACAAAATGCAACAGATGTAAAGTCTAAAAAGTCATTTTATTTAACCTTATAAAAATATTATACTCAGACCTATGGGTGGGGGACTAGTTACCTGATGACAGTGATTGAAATATGTTTTAAAATGACCAACAACGGGCAATAGGAATTCAACAGTGGAATAGACTATTTTTCAAGTATCCAGAGCCAAGGGTTTCATAAGAAAGACTCCAATCCAATACAATAACCCTTCAACAGTGATACAAGTAGAACCCTAAGCCCTCAGATGTCAGCCCAACATCCAAATGAAACAAGGACTTAAGATGGAACATAAAATTTTGTAGGTTCTATCAGTGGCTCTAGTTGGGGACATTTGTTCCTTAGTGAACAAAACAAGAATCCATAATCTCAAGTGAAGCAGACCAAGAACCAAAAACAAAAACCAAGGACAAAGAAAGAGAACCAAAAACAAACAACATATGTACAGTATTTATATAAGATACATGAACAAACCAATCCTAAAATTGATGATTACCTCTGTCAAAAACCTTGTTTTCCACCATTTGCACTATACCAAAGTTAAAAATATTATCATGAAGAGTCCACCAACTAATCATGCTACAACTGCTATGTTCAATCACTAGAGACTTGTACCTAATCTTGCACTTATCTCTCATTTATGTCCCTTTGTGTATTGTAACCAAGTGTTAACTAGAATATATGATTAGTGTAGCACTCCACCTAATTCAACTTATCATTATTTATCATTGATTGATCACTCACTTGGTTTGAAAAAGTGAAACATTCATAGTCCACTTGACTGATATCAAATTCATTTGGATCATCATTATACCCATCTTGTATAGTAAACAAGAAACACTGATACATAGAATCCTTTTCAAGTTGGTGTTCATATGCCTCATAAAAATATAAATCAATTATGCTACCCAATACTTCATTTTCTTGAAAGATCAATTTATCATAATTCAGGGAACTTTCACTCTTTCTTAAAGCAAAATCCTTCTTATAAAAGGCATAATTTATATCATTCCAGATATCATAAATGATTTTTGTTTCAGGACTAATATCACAATTTGATTCTCCCTCCCAGTCATCATCTTTCAATAGGAAATAATTTTTTTCAAAAGATGGATGAACTAAATAAGAATTGATATGATCATAAGTGAGGTTTTGAACTGTGTTTTCAATTGATATGTCTATTGGTTCATGATGACATAACTTCTATTCCTCTAAGTATATTTTGGCATTTCCTTCTTCAGCAAAACTTTGGTCGAAGACAACCACATGTCTATCTCAATATCAAGATCTACACACCCTAATTCTACTTCATGGAAACATTCAAGAACCCAACCCTGCTGACTACCTGTACCCATCTCATCATTAAAATCAAGTTCCGGAGTCTGAAAATAAGCACTCTTGTCCTCAAATTTAAAACCAATTAGATCATCAAGAAATTTTAATTATAAAATAATTAGAGTACTTTGCAAGAGTTGATCATTTGAAATATGTGTATCTACTGGTAAAAGCATAATTTCATGAGTATTGACATAGTCAAATTCCTAGAGCAATAAAGGTGCTTTCAAGTTTTCCTCACATAGAAATTTGTATTCCTTATAAGAGTAATTAAAATTTTAGCCTTCATTTCCCTAATTATGAGCCTCAAATAATACACCAATAGTATATGCAAATATGACAATATCATCATTTGTACTATTATGGATACATTTATCCTCAGATACATCCCCATTTATCCTTTGAGTAAACCCTTGATCCTTTCTATTAGGGCTAGCATTCTTGTCATTTTGAAACATCACTGTTTATTCATAGTCATACTTTGCTTCTTCAGGAATTTTGATCCAATCAATTATTTGATCAAAATTTTGAGGCTTTAATTCCTTAGGCAAGGCACTAAGCCCTAGCCCATAGATGTCACAAAACAAGTCAATGCAAACTGAATCCTTAGTTCTCAACATTTTAGGGATTTCTAACAAAGAATCTAGAAACCTTGCTAGTAATTTGTATGGTGATTCCTCTTCACTCCTCTTCATACTAGAAAATCTTTGAATTATTAGTTCCTGATTATTATTATCTGAACATTCTTGAAAACTATCATGACTCTGCTCAAGATGAATCTATTGTGAGAATGAACAAAATGAAACATCAAGATTACCATTACATTGATCATCCTTTTCTTTCTTATTTACTTCACCATTATAATGTGTACCAGGAGAACAAACACTTGCAACCATATACCCTTTCATCACTGAGTATTTAATAGTATTTTCTATGTCCATAGCAATACAATATGTCTGCTACATTGTTGTAGGCTCTTTATCCCTTATCAAATAACTCATTTTATTGTCAAAATCACCTAGATATGTAATTAAACACTCTACATCACTAGGTCTCAAATACTCAGGAATATCATTTACTGCTTTCATGAATCTAAGATTAAAAGAAGGAACTAACTCTTCATTTTGTTTGATTTACCTAACTCTTCTTCTTATCTCATTGGGACTAATCCTTTCACCAAATTGTTCTATAAATTCTATCATAAAATCATTCCATGAAACTATAAAACATTTTGGTAGATATGAGTACTAGTCTCGAGCATCCTCTTTTAATGACTAAGCAAAAAAAATCATGACAACATCCTCATGATTTATTTCAAAATCACCGATCACATCTATGAATGCATTTAAGTGCTTGGAAGTTGACTCTAATTTTTTCCCTATAAACTTTGGTACTTGTTTCCTAATATCATCAGAAATTTTGTTAGGGAAACCTCTGATACCTTCAAAGCTTAAAGAATTATATCTCTCAATAGAGAATTTCCTTTGAGGGTATTCTATGGATTGCATGACTAGCATATTTGTATTTGATATTTTACTAGAAAATATAGGGGAATGATGTATCTCTATTGTACCTTATTCTTCAAATGTTAACTATATAGTAAATGCCCAACTCAAATGTATTTTATGTCTTAACACCTTTAAAGGACATAATAAAAAAATAAGCATACTTCTTTCATTTCATTTAGATATTACATATTTCAACTCAGATGTATGCAACATGGGTATGTGCAAGATCATTATGGAAAAAAAAGGCCCCTAAGTGGCAAAAAATTCAAAAAAATTAGAGTTAGGAAACTTGACGTAAAAATTTGAATAAGTTATCTATATTATTTCAAAAATATGTAAGAATAGAATTTGTAGAAAATTGAATGTAGTTTCTAAACTACTAGGTTTTTTCTCTTTTTTAAATCTATTTGGTAAAAATTTGAAATTTAATGCAGAGTGCTTAAATTTCAGGATAAAATAAGTAGGTGTCTATCCACCACCCTAACAATAAAATAAAATTTTTTATAATATTTTAGATATAAGTAGAGGGCTCATGTACCGATGTGATGCATATTTTTTTGTAATTTTTTTCCAAGTAAATAATTAATTATGAATTTTTTATTACAACTTTTAAAAAATATAAAAACTTTTATGTCTAACCACCTTAACTTGGTCAAAACTTCATGAAATTCATTTTTTCTTTTTTAAATCCTATAGTATGTGAACCATAGAATGTGCTGCATGTTTTGGATTCAAAAAATATGATACCATTTGAAAGCTATAGATTTTTTTCAATCAACCTATCAATCAAGACTTTACTCGTAATTCAAATAGAAAATGAATAATAATTATTTATTAAATTCAAAGTAAAACATAATTTATATCAGTGGAAATTTGAGAATATCCTTTAAAAACCTTTTTGTTTCATCAATTTTGGGTAAAAAAAGAGTCATCAACCACATACCCTACAAATACCCATCATATCACCACTTTTTGGCCCATCATGATCCTGCACATACCCACATAACCATCACTATTCCATTTCCTTAGTGCTTTAATTCACTGAATTAGGAATAAAATATTTCTTCTTCATTTCTAAAATGGCTTTCATACACAATATTTTTTCTTTTAAGTCAAAACAAGGAAAAATACCTGGATATATTTCCATGTATCACACTTTATCAAGTTCTTAGCACAAAGTCACCACCTCTTTTGTAGAGGATCAAATTTCAACCATATGAAGTCGCTTCCACTAGTTATTTTTAAGATTCCTTGTCCTTCAATAGTTTCAATGGTACATAGTTCTTCAAAGTTTCCACTCACTATCAGTGATAACTTTGTATTAAGAACATCTATGACTCTATCAAGGAAAACTGATGCGTTGCAAATATTTCCCAAATAAATCCCTAGTGGAATCATCATTTTTATTGGTTTTTTTTTTTAAGAACCAAACTTAATCTTAGTCCTTACATATGAATTTTCCATAACTCAATTATTAGCAAGGTTGAGGATTGGCCAACACTTATTTGAGATATTTGGAACCTCATTTCTTCTCTTTGGGCTATATGAGACCCAAGAGGGTAGTCCTACTTATGCTCATAATATCTCAACTTGATCAAGAGCATTTCCTCATAGATGTATTCCTTAAGAAACCAACATTATTTGAGGTATTTGGAACCTCATTTCTTCTCTTTGGGCTCTATGAGACCCAGGAGGGTAGTCCTAATTATGCTCATATTATCTCAACTTGATCAAGAGCATTTCCTCATAGATGTATTCCTTAAGAATCTCCTTTAATAACCCTTTTTGTTTCATCAATTTTGGGTAAAAAAAGAGTTGTCAGCCACATACCCTGCAAATACCCATCATATCGCCACTTTTTGGCCCATCATGATCCTGCACATACCCACATAACCATCACTATTCCATTTCCTTAGTGCTTTAACTCACTGAATTAGGAATAAAGTATTTCTTCCTCATTTCTAAAATGGCTTTCATACACAATATTTCTTCTTTTAAGTCAAAACAAGGAAAAATACCTGGATATATTTCTATGTATCACACTTTATCAAGTTCTTAGCACAAAGTCACCACCTCTTTTGTAAAGGATCAAACTTCATCCATATGAAGTTGCTTCCACGAGTTATTTTTAAGATTCCTTGTCCTTCAATAGTTTCAATGGTACATAGTTCTTCAGAGTTTCCACTCACTGTCAGTGAGAACTTTGTATTAAGAACATCTATGACTCTATCAAGGCAAACTGATGCATTGCAAATATTTCCCAAGTAAATCCCCAGTGGAATCGTCATTTTTGTTGGTTACTTTTTTTAAGAACCAAACTTAATCTTAGTCCTTACATATGAATTTTCCATAACTCAATTATCAGCCAACACCTATTTGAGGTATTTGGAACCTCATTTCTTCTCTTTGGGCTCTATGAAACCCAGGAGGGTATTCCTACTTATGCTCATAATATCTCAACTTGATCAAGAGCATTTACACACCCAAACAACTGCACCTAGTACCAAAAAAAAATGTTCCTAAATAGACTAGAGCACAAACAATAGAGAGCCCAATTGAAAACTAACTCACCAAGAGAAGAACATTCACTATTCAACTCAAAGAGAATTAACACCTTCGCACTCTTCACTGAACTACACCTCACATTCACTGCAGACTTAGAAAGATAGTGAAGATGAATAGCAAACAATCTACATTAAATAGACATTTTGGAGCATGCAACAATTAATGATTCAAGAACTTCTCATGCGAGCGAGTTGATAACTTACCAGCTTGACTTTGAATTTGGGTCGTCAATATTAAAGCATTTAAAACTTCATCTATAGCAATCATAAGCATCATTTTTTGAGCTTTAGCAACTTGTTCCTAGAAAAAAATGATGGCACCTCAAATGTTGCCATGTCCTCCCTTAATCCTAATTAATCATACACAATGTAACAATTCTCGTGCATTTCCAACTTAATTCATGCTCCTTCATTAATATTGGAAAAGTACATATTACTAGCATTTTGAAGAGAATAGTTCCTCATTCACTTCATCGCTCATCACTAGCTTTGCCCAAATTTTAGGGTACAATTAGTGATGAGAAGGTTACCATGATGAAATTCAATCCATTGGATCATCTTGCATTAAAAATAGATCAACGATTCTCCATCCATCCCGCTACTTTCCTTTTTTCTTTATATGATGTCCGCAAGACTCTGCCACATTGCCTTTTCTAGCAATAGTCATTACCTATTGCTAATACATCTCATCCTTCATCAGCTTCATCAGAGAATGAAATCTCATCCCTTGGATCTATAGCCTATCCTTTGATCACATTCATCTCCCTATCGCTCATCACTAATTCAAACTTAGCAGCTTGAATCCTACTAGCGACGAGAGATATAGTGAAGAGACCAGATTGAGACATGTACACCTAGAATGAAAATCAACGGTACAAAAGACATTGCACATAAGATCTTTTCAAATTAGCGAAAGAAACCTTTCAAAAAAAAAACATCGCTCATCGCTACTTTGGAACTTAAACTTTAGAATGAATCTATGATGAGCAATAAAGTACAAAAGCATCAGGCCATCGATCATCGCTAATTCTCCCCATACAGTTTGCAAGCAATTAGCGATGAGAGATATTCCTAGTAACATTGTATATCGTGTATCGCTAATATAGAACTTAGCACTTAAAACATATATGCAATACACGATGCAAGAGAAACCCATCATATCACTCATCGCTACTTGAAAATTATCATTACAAAACATATCCATGATGAGCGATGAAAATAAGATCATAAAGGCCAGAGGGCATTGCTTATCGCTATTACAATGCCTAAGGCTTAAAATCCATGAGCGATAAGCTATACCTCAATAATACAAAGAACATCGCTCATCACACATTGAAAATAAGAGCTCCAACAGCTATTTGCGATGAGTGAAAACAAAGAAATACCGTTCATCACTTGTCACCAACTTGGAACATACACTTCTAAAGAAATCAATGATGAGAAATAAAAAGAGATGGCCGTCGGGACTTAAGAGAAAACTTTTAAGCACATGCTCATATGTTCTAATGAAGGGGACCCTCTAGGATGATACGATAGAAAAGGCTCAAAGACTCCCGAGTCACAAAATGAAAAGGATGTAAAGACCAAAAAGGCCTTTTATTTAACCTTATAGAAATTAAGATACTCAGACCTAGGGGTGGGGGATCAGTTACGCAATGACAGTGATCAATGGTTATGTGCAGGATCATGATGGGCCAAAAAGTGGCAATATGATGGGTATGTGGCTAACGACGTTTTTTTTACCAAAAATTGATGAAACAAAAAGGGTTTCTAAAGGAGATTCTCAACTTTCCACCAATATAAATTATGTTTTACTTTGAATTTAATAAGTAATTATTATTCATTTTCTATTCAAATTACGACTAAAGTCCTAATTGATAGGCTAATTTAAAAACATCTATAGCTTTCAAATGGTATCACATTTTTTGAAACCAAAACATGCGTCACATTCTATGCTTCACATACCATAGGATTAAAAAAAGAAAAATTGAATTTCATGAATTTTTACCATGTTAAGGTGGTCAGACATACGAGTTTTTATATTTTTTTTTAAATTGTAATAAAAAATTCATAATTAATTATTTAATTGGAAAAAAATTACAAAAAAATATGCATCACATCGGGGTATGAGTCCTCTACTTATATCTAAAATCTTATAAAACATAATTATCATTTTATTGTGGTTAGGGTGGTCAGACAGAAACCTACTTCTTATTTTTTCCCTTAAATTTAAGTACCACTACATTGAAATTTCAAATTTTCACCAAATAGACTTAAAAAACTAGTAGTTTAGAAACTACATTCAATTTTCTACATATTCTATTCTTACATATTTTTGAAATAATATAGATAACTTATTCAAATTTTTACGTCAAGTTTCCTAACTCTGATTTTTGTGATTTTTTTGCC
This sequence comes from Sequoia sempervirens, assembly GCA_007258455.2. Taxonomy (NCBI): domain Eukaryota; kingdom Viridiplantae; phylum Streptophyta; class Pinopsida; order Cupressales; family Cupressaceae; genus Sequoia; species Sequoia sempervirens. The sequence continues at coordinate 54,990,793 of VDFB02047230.1, read as the reverse complement.
ACTTAAGGGCCTTTTTTTCCATGATGATCCTGCACATACCCCAACATAAGATGTTTTAAAATGACTGACAATAGGCAATAGGAAGTCAACAAGGAAATAGACTATTTTTCAAGTATCTAGAGCCAAGGGTTTCATAAGAAAGACTCCAATCCAATACAATAACCCTTCAAGAGTGATACAAGTAGAAACCTAAACCCTTAGATGTCAGCCCAACATTCAAATGAAACGAGGACTTGAGATGGAACATAAAATTTTGTAGGTTCCATCATATTGAAAATAGTAAAGTCAACATACAACTTAGAAACCTTAACATCAACTCAAAAAAAAATTAATTTCATTTAAAAACCCTAATCTAGGACTCATTCACCCATATGAGCGATTTAGTCCATGTATAGGTTGTTTTTTCATATTTTTGGGAATTTTGTGGTCTTTTTCTTAGTATAATTTGAACCTTCTAAAAATCCTCATTGGGACTCATTCACCCATCTGGGTAATTTGGTCCCATATCAGGTCTACATCTGCATTTTACAACATTAAAAACTTCATTTCTATGCTTTTGCTTTCTGGTATCAAATCTTTATTTCAATTTCTTGATTTTATGTTTCATTCATTTCATTAGATCTAGCTTCATTTGGTTTCATTTAAATTGCATTTGTAAATATAAGAATTGGAATTAAAGCATATCATTTATGTTATGTTCATTGAATTCATATTGCATTCATTGATGTTCCTTTGCATGAGCTTTACAACTTGGTGTCTATAATGTCAAAAAATGGGTCTTGTGACATTTTCGCACTCGTTTGGGTCCTCCTTGTGGATTTTGGCTTAATGTTGCCTTGATTTAGTGTTGTAATGTGGATAACACATTCACATTAGATCTTGGGCCCTTATGAACTAATGGAATTTAATGATGCCTTGCAAAAGTGTTGTGAAGTGTTGTAACACACTCTCACACTTTTCAAGGGTTTTATTAATTAACTAAATATAATTTTAATCATAAGTAATCTTAATCTTTCCTTATTTGGAGTGTTGTAAAGTTTTGTAACACACTTTCAAATTCCTCTAGGCTTGTCATTAATAATTGGGCTTTCTTATGCTTTAATTGGCCCTATTTTGCATCCACAAGCCTCATTTATTGCATCTTTTCGAGGATAATCCTGACACCAATTAGTAACCAATCATAATTTAGGTGTTCCTAGCTTTTGTGGCCCAGATTTAGTATCTAGGACTCATTCACCACCTTGGGCGAATGAGTCCTACTTAGGTCTTTTTGGCCTCAATGTAGGTTTCACACATTTCTAGACACTTTTGATTTTTGGTCCCAAATATTATGTGTGATGGGACTCATTTGCCACCTTGGGTGAATGAGTCCCGTGTGACCAAAACTCAAATTTAATTCAAATTTTTGATGGGATTTTATTCTCCCAGATTTGATGTTGGCTTGTAATGTTGTAATTTTTGGAATTCTTGCATAATTAAGTATAAATACATGTTTCTTTCACTCATATTCTAACCTAGTGTTCAAGAGGGCACTTAGTAAGTTCACAAGAGAATTTAGGCATTCACAAGAGCATTCAAGGAATTTCAAGGGTAGATTATCAAGCATCAATCATCATGTCAAAGATTTCTTGCATCATGTTGTTTTAGAGCTAACAATTTTGATGTAGGGTTTGTGTTTCAAGCAAGTGCTTCATTCAAGATCTATCAACATCAAGCAAGATTCCAAGTCTACATCTATTAGAGCCATCATTTACATGTTTGCAACACCTTATTTCTAGGTTTTGGTGAGTTGCAACATTAGCTTTTGTTCATACATCATTCTCTTTTCATATTTCATTCTATTTCAAGGTTTAATTACCAACAAGGGGTTTGACCAAGGAAAACCCCTATTCACTAACCCGCACAACAATTTTCCCTCTTCTTGTGTGTGATTTGCATGGCTAGGTTGCATATTTTCCAAGAAGAAAAGTTGGAGAAAAGTTGTAAAATCCCTAATGTTGTCAGAGTTGTCATCAAGCATTGGAGAAGCTCGAAGAAGACCTGCATGTGGTAGTTTGCAGTTCCAGATCTAGAAACTAGTCAAAAAGAGCAAAGTAGACCAAGAGGCATAAAATCTAGTTTAGAATTTCCAAAAAAGATATAAGTGGATTGATTCACCACTATTGGTGAATGAGTCCCCCAATATAGGCCTAAAAGGATTTTTACAGATCTAGGTACCCTTTTGGCTAAAACTTGTTCTGGAGCATTTTCCCAAAAATTGGATTGATTCATCCAGCCTAGCGTATGAGTCCAAGTTAAATTCAATAGCATATTTTTCAATGATCCAAACCTCCATTCCACCTTCTTCATATTTCCAAGTGCACACTTTCAGTTTCATAGCTTTTCATTACAATTTGTTCATCTTTTTAGGTCATTTAGCATTTGTTTTCATATCACATTGTGTTTTCCAATTCATTGTCTTTTCCAAGATTACACTTGGTGGTGAACCTCTTATTAGACATCATTCAATCCCTAGAATAGTCCCTTTGCTAGATTTCAATCTCTTTTGCATTGAAATCTCAAGGGTTTGTTCTTGAATGAAGAGTAAGAAAATTGTCTCTCTCCTTTTAGGTCCAAAACCTTAGAAGTGGAAGAGAACCCACACATTTTTTTGATGATACATTGTGGGAATGCCCTCCCAGGTTTAATAGAGCCCAAAGTGTAGGAGTAGAAATCTTGTAGCTTTTACTCATTCATTGGCCAATCCCTTTGGAGTACTAAGCATTGGAAATGGAAAAGTACATAGGTATTTCTGAGGATAAGTTTGGTTCTTAAAAAATAACCAACAATAGGATATGCACAAAATTTTGTTGAAAAAGATTTAGAAGCTTTCAAATCAAATGTATTCGGCAAGTTTAAAGCTAGACTCTGCAATGTTTTCCATCATCCTCCATGCCTATGCCAAAATGGGAGATTTGGAATGGGGTATGGACATCCACCACATGATAAAGGAATGGAGTTTTGTTAGATGCTACATAGTTGCAACTACTATGGTAGACATGTATGAAAAATGTGAAGCGTGGATAAGGCACATGAATTGTTTGATAGAATACCCCAAAGAAATGTGCTCTCATGGAATTCCATGATTGCAGGATATACGCAAAAGGGATTTCTTGAAAAGGATTCAAAAAATTTCCTCCCTGCCTATGCCAAATGAGAGATTTAGAACAAGGTATGAAATCAATCAAAGGATAAATGAAAGAATAATTTTGTCATATGTATAAAGCTTAATGAAAATGTGGAAACATAGACAAGGAACCTAAATTGTTTGACATAATTCCTCAAAGCATGTGTTATGCTTGGATTGCATAATGTCCATAGCCTTTATCTTAGGGCTAGATAATTTACATAATGGATTATGTGATTTTGTGTTACGGTTTATGTTTATGTTTTCACTATAGGGACCTTCTAAACTCTAGTAAAGGATCTATTTTCTATGAAGCTAGGTTTACATACAATTTTATCTAACATGTGTTTCTATCTTTACATTATTACATAATCTATAATTGTGCATTTGCATTTTTTAATCTCCATGTCATGTCAATAATTTATCCTCAACATTCAATATTATTCCTTGTATTACTATTTATTTCTTGAAACCCCACACTAAGTTATATATAAACTTCTAATTTCTCATTTTGGTTCACCATACTTATAACTCTTATGATATTTTTGAACATGAGTTTTTATCTTTGTAATGTTGTTTTTTTCTTCTTCATATTGTAGGAATCAGTCGGGTATTTGTCCCCCTTTAAACTATAGTGCACTGGTAAACTTTTTCCATGTGACTGGTGACGTTGGCGTGACATGCCCTCTGGTACCATGGGGACAGTGGGGAGACTAGACCTTGTGACCTCTTTCCTGCAAAAAGATGCTTTATCCAATTGAGCTAGGCTCATCACCCCATCTTTGTAATGTTATTCATTAAGTATGTTATGTGATCATTATTTTTTAAATTGTATCATATTTATATCTTGATTTAACAAACTTTATGTTTTGTCATGAATTCTCAAGAAAATTGTATATAGTTCAATAAACATGAATATTCTTACTGTTGAACTAATTTAGCCTCTAGGATGCCTTATTTTTATTAAATGAAATATTCCTTACATTAGGAAGCTTTAAATTTATCTTAGTAAATGCTTCTAGTGATCATAACCCATTTCAGCTAAATATGTCTTTGTGAGCTGAATTTCAAATAGTTAATTTTTGTATGCTTATGTGTACATAATCATAATCCAATTAACTTATTTATCTAATTCGAATCATTAACACCTAGTTCTATAACCCAAATTTTTACATGCTTATAAGGTCGTCCTCATAATTGTAATCTTCACTTACTAAAATGCAAAATAAAAATCAAACATTTTTTCCTTCTACCCCACTTTACACTTTGGTCCTAAGTGAATTAAGTACAATATTTTACTTTGATGCAAGGTTCATGTATAACATAACATCAAATTGTACTCATTCAATCACATCAAGAATCATTAGTTATTAGAAGAGCTATAATTTGAAATTACCCCAAAATTTCAAAATTAAGAAAGAAATATTTCACATCTAATCACACCCATCCTAGTGCATGTGAATCACCTAGTAATCATCCTAGAATTTATGTGCATGCTTGAATTTTATTATCTATTTTGAGGTATCTTTAAATACTAACTTAGTAGAAAAAATCTAAGACTATGAAAGATGGCATGTCATTATTGAGTAGTCCATTTATCTAAGGATCTACTAAGTAGAATCCAAAGATCATCAAAGATTAAATTTTTGGGTGTAGAGTGAGATTAGATCTAGAACTATGAACTCAATCTAACATATAACAAATAATGATATTTTAATTTTGATCTATATGCATGTCTATCTAGAACATTTCAAGATCCTAGGAAACATGAATCACATTATCTTGATTTATTATCTATAGTGCAACTATACTTTTTATATAATATTACCTAATTCAATACAATCCACTCTATAAATTATAATTCAATCTAAAATTATTTATGCTTGATTGCTCTATTTAATTAATTAGCTTAAATTACCCATAAATGAATCTCTTATTTCATTTTAAATAGAAGATCAACCACTTTTTTTGGAAGTCGACTTCTTGCACTTGTCAGTTAAAGGGTACTATTTCATATTGTCCTCCAAATATTTTTTATGCTCGTCCTTTACCAACACACTCTAAGCATTGACCTCTTAGGTAGGTAATGTGGAGCCCACTTAACATGTCCCACTTATTTTCCACCATTCTTGTTTTTCATTCACATTCAAACTATTCCCATGTAGTCACATTATTTCACCACATGTAAAAGAATAGGTTTCCAACTAAATCAATTTGCATTTGTCAGTGCACACCCCTGGCTTGTGCAAAAGTGGGAGCTTGGAATATCTCATGGATGTCCATCAAAGCATAAAAAATGGGGATTATTTAGATATTACATTTGTAAATGCTTTGGTAGACATGTATGCAAAATGTGGATGCATACTAGCATGTGAACTATATGATATGGTGCCTCAAACAAACATGGTCTCATGGAATGCCATGATTGTAAGAAATACACAAAAGGTATTTGTTAGAAATTTTTTAGAAAGGCTTCACAAAATTTCAAGAAAATGCAATTGGTATGTATAAATCCAAAATTTGTAACCTTTTCCAACATCTTCTCTACCTATGAAAAAATGGGAGCTTTGGAACATGGTACACAATCAATCAAAGGATACAAGATAGATGGATTTTATCATATGTATGAAAATCCATCAAATATTAATGAAAGGGGATTTTTGTCAAATATTATTGTTGGAAATTCTCTCACAGACATATTTGGAAAATGTGGAAGCATAAACAAGGAACATAATTTTTTTGAAAAAATACTTCTCATGGAATTCCATGATTGTAGGATATGTAGAATGTGAAACCATAAACAAAACATGTGATTTGTTTAACACAATGCCTCAAAGAAAAGTGTTCTCAAGTTTCCATTGATTGTAGATTATTCATAAGACTATTTTTTTTAAAGGCTTTAGGAACTTTCAAGAAAATGCAATTGGTAAGTGTAAATCCAAACTTTGCAACCTTTTCTAGCATACTCCTAGCTTATTCCAAAATGGGAGATTTGGAACATGGCATGGATATCCATTAAAGCATAAAGGATATAGAGTAGTTTTGTCAAATTTTGTAAGTACAATACTATAATAAACATGTATACAAAATGTGGAAGCATCAGACAAGGAGCATGAAGTGTTTTAAGACCACATTTCATAATTTTTTTCAAGGAATTCTACATCCTTATTCTATCTTTTATTTCTCAATTTAGCATTCTTTTGTTTCTTGTTATCTATTCTACCTTTTTCTAAAAAATACATGTAATAAAGGCATGGTTGCAGTTTACAAGTGTGTCAAATTCCTTATATAAAAAATGGAATCTGTTCCTCCTATTAGCAACCTATGTTTTTCAATAGGGCCTTAATTTTATTTTCTATCAACTAGCTTATATATAGTTTCCATATTTCATTCTTATTACCTTATAAATGTCTTTAACAATCTTGTTATTCATAAATTTATTTTCCAGTAAATCAACAAATTCCTTATTTTGTTATCATTTCCCAACTGAGTCCCATTTGAATTAATAATTTAGTATAAGTAAGACATGTTAAAAAATATAACTAGAAAGAAAAATAATTTGTTATTTAGTTGGTAGATATTTTTTGTGTGTTTATATTAATTTAAGTAAACCCATTTATGATAGGTTACTGGTTGAATCCTAAGATAGATAATTGAAAATGCATCCATACATTTAAATTATGTAGGATATCTATTGTCTATTTTTGTTTGAGCCAAACTTGATGTGAATCCTAACCTTTATTATTTATTCCTTTCTTCATCCTCAACAGAAATTTTCTCTCTAAATTAAAAAGTCTCATTCTAATGTTCAAAAATTAGATAATTCTACTTTGATATTTTAATTTTATAATCATTCAACAAAAGTTTCTTTTTGAGCATTCAAAAAAAAAAAATTGCAACATAGACCTTATCAAAATTAGGTTATTGTCCATTTACTGCACCATTATCTTTGTCTATTATTTTCATTGAAAAACAACTTTTTTTTTTTTTTTACTCAAATTTTGTATAGTATATAAGGAGGGATTATTTTTGTTGCTATTTGATAGAAATTATTACCCTTCCTTCTTTGACCATCCCTTCCTCATAAAAATGTATCTCTTCTAGGAACCCTCAACTAAACCTATTCATGTATTTTCCTTCCTCTTCCTTTATTTCATTACCCTTCCTTAATTGCCATCCACCCCACATGATGTCACATTCTACGTATCACAAAGATGACCACTTTGATAATGAATCCCTACTAGATGATTATATGTTTATCAAACACCTAGTCCTAAATCTGTTCACTTGCACACTCCTTAACAAATATCATCATTACCCTTATTGAGGGGTTAAATATGTTAAAAGGTATATGATATATTATACGCACTCATGTCCCTTTATAGTCTAGTTCTCATACCTTCATCCCTCTCTTCTATCCAACCTCTTTTCTTTTTCCCACCAATCAATATTCATTCACCTAAATTTTCTTATCTACTCCTCATTCCCCATAACCTCTCTCTCTCTCCCTCTCTCTCTCTCTCTCTCTCTCTCTCTCTCTCTCTCTCTCTCTCTCTCTCTCTCTCTCTCTCTCTCTCTCTCTCTCTCTCTCTCTCTCTCTCTCTCTCTATCTCTCTCTCTCCCACTCTCTTCCTCTCCCTCTCTCCCTCCTCCTCTCCTCTCTCTTTTCCCCTTTCCTCCCTTACTCCCTCTCTCCCACACTCTCTCTTTCTCCTCTCTCCACTCTCTCCCTCATTCCCTCTCTCCCTCTCCCTCCTCTCCCTCCCTCCCTCTCTCCCACTCTCCCTCTCCTAAACCCTAAACCTAAACCCTCTCTCTCACTCTCTCCCTCTCTCCCACTCTCTCCCACACTCTCTCCCTCTCCCTCCCACTCTCCCTTTTTCCCTCCCTCTCTCCCACTCCCTCTCTCTCTCCCACTCTTTCTCTCTCTCTTTCTCTCTCCCTCTCTTCCTAAACCCTAATCCCTCTCTCTCTCTCCCTCCCACTATCCCTTTCTCCCTCCCTCTCTCCCACTCCCTCCCTCTCTCCCTCTCTCTCTCCCTCCTCCCCTCCCTCCTCTCTCTCTCTTTCTCTCTTACACTCTTCCTAAACCCTAGCCTCTCTCTCCCTCACACTCTCCTTTCTCCTCCTCTCTCCCTCCCTCCCCTCTCTCCTCTCTCCCTCCCTCCCTCCCTCCCTCTCTCTCTATCTCTCAAACTCTCAAACTCTCTCTCCCTCTCCCTCCCACTCTCCCTCTCTCCCTAATCCCTAAACCGTAAACTCACTCTCTCTCCCTCTCTCCCACTCTCTATATCTGCCACCTCTTTCTCTCTCTCTCTCTCTCTAATTTATAATTGGATAAATAATCCTAAGATACACATCCAATCCCTTATAGATCAATGTTTGTTGATTATTACTTTGATCATCAATTCATAGCTAATATTTTTCTCTATTCATTAAGGAATAAACCTTTAAATGGTTCTACTCTTTATCTACCTATTTTATGGGTTACTTCCTTTATCTTACTTATCTTTTCATGGAACACATTCAATTCAACATAGGATTGTAGGCCAATTTCATCAATGTTATACATTGTAATCAAGGTGAAAATGAGAAGGTGATGGATTTTATCTTCTATTATTAATGTCTCCTTTCATATGTCTCCTATCTTCTTCTTGACTCTAATATCAAGAGAGTATTTATTAAGAATATTTTCCCAAAGCTTCACAATAAAAATTTAGTGAATAAATATCAACTTAAATTATAACACTTTGTACCACCTTGTATGATTATACATAGGTGATAGATCACCTTAAGCTCACCTCTTTGACCTTGATGCCTCTATTTTTAACCCCATCCTCTTCTCAAGAAACCAATAATTCTACAAAGAAGAACACCCATAGCTTATAATTTTCTCTTTAATCCAACCCTAACAATTAACTAAACTAATCAAAAAAATTCCTTACTCCTCTTCATCATCTAAATTTACTATCTCCATTCACAATATAACTCTAATTGGATGAATCTATAAAGAAAACCTAGTTTCATCTTTCATAAGTTAATTCGAAAAACCTTATCCAACTTCATCCTATCTAACCCTTGAATCCAAACCTCTTCTTAGTTTACCAAACTTACTAGTTATTTTTAGTACATAGACCTATTTATCTATGAAACATGCCTTATTATTATTCCCTCCTTTTTGTTTTTCTTAATTAGCTCTTTGGAATCACTTATCACCAAATCATGTTCCCTTTTACCTATATATTATTTTTTTTCATTTTCATTAGATTATCCTAGGATATGCTTCTATTAATCCAACCCTAGTAATTACTGATGTTATTTTTCTTTTTTTCTTTTTCTTAAGTTTCTACATAACAAGTTTTCCCTAAGTTTTTCCTTTTTTTCTCCTTTGTATTATTTTCAAATTTATCTTTTTTCAATGATGTTTTTCCTATTCTACATTAATTTTCTATATTTGATTTGTTTTCTCCTCCACTTTAGTTACTCATTATTGCTATAACATCATAGGTTGCATTTGGACTAGTCAAATATTCACTTTCTAATCAATGATTCCAACATATTCTTATATAACTATTGAATTTGGGACAACTATTAATATCATGTGATTTATCACTACAAGAAAAACATGTAAATTTTCCTCCCTATTTCCTTTTACACTAATTAGCATAATGGCCTAGTTTACCATAGTCATAATAGTTTGTTATTTTGGTCCTTTCTCCAATACCTCTATTATTATAGTGGTAGCCTCCCCTACCACCCTTTTGTCAATAGTTATCATGTTATCTCATAGAGGGTCATATCTTGAATTTGTGGTACCATATAATGTATATTGTTAGGTGGTCTTATACTTTCTTTTGAATTGAAGTTCCCACTAGCCATGTGCCAAATAAATATTGAATGCTCTTATATCTAAATCCTATGTTCTATCCATACCCATATCCAAAAAAATCAATTCATCTTCTTCATGAAGTAACATTGGACACCTATTTGTGTCATGTTTGTCCCACTTTATACTTTAAAATATATACTTAATATCTAAGTTCTAGGGAATTTCCCAAGTTCCCCTCTTAGTATGGTAGCCCTATTTGTACCTTTGCTTATCAAACACTCATTCCTTAGATGTTCTTCCATACTATATGTAATGATATAAATTGACCCCCTTCTTGGAGATAGGGTAATTTCTCATTTAATATAGACCTATTTTAGTACCCTTACATTAATTACCCTTTAATTCATCATTAATAGGCCCCTAAGACCCATTATTTCAGATCTCGAGGCTTATTTCAGCTAAAAACCTGAAAAAATCATCAAAAATTCCAAAAACCAACCCCATAAATCTAAGGTGAGACTCATACGCCACCTTGGATGAATGAGTCCCCCTAGGTGGGACCCATACACTAGGGTTGGCATATGAGTCCTATTTGGGTCTTTTTTAGGGTTTGAGCAGGAAAATCACCTTTTAAATTCAAATTTTTTATTGATGTTGGCCTTTGAGATATAAATAATGGTAAATTATGTGTTAATTACTATATAAGCAAGCTTCTAAGTCATTATTTCATCTAAGCAAGCATTTTCAAGAGAAATTTCAAGATCCAAGCATTCAAAGTCTTCAAGTATTCTTTCACAAGAGCATTCAAGTTTCAAAAACAAGCAAAGTTGAAGTCCTGGAGTGGCATTAAAGTGTTTTTGCAAGTCTTCAAGCTCACTTTGATTCAATATATAGCAATATCAAGGGTTTATTATGGTTGCTTATGGTGAATCATGATGGATTCTAGGTTGGGGAGATGCAACTAGCCATCAAGCCAAGCCTAATGACTTGTTTCCTAAGTGATTTCATCCTCCATTATCACTCTACATTCAGCCTAAGGAAGGTACAAGCATTATTAGGGCTCATTTGGGTGATTAGAGATCTCTCAAAGTGAGTCATTCATCTTCATATGCCATTCATGCATCTTATTCTTGCACATTAGGATAGGGTTGCATTGCATTTCAGATTTCCTAATCCTAGACACACTTAAGGTTAGGTTTTGCATTCCTATTTACCTGCATATTTCATTGTTTCTATCAAGGTTTAGTTACCAAACAAGGGGTTTGACCGAGGAAAACCCTCATAATAAAATCAAGTCTATATTATGTTTTGCAAGTCTTTTTGCATATTCAAATCCAAAAATCAATTTGGGAAAAAGGAGCAGATGTTGAAGTGCATATCTAAAATTTGAATTCCCGTAAAAGCGAAGTAGGATTGATATGCTAGAAGTGGTGTATGAGTCCCACTATAGGTGTTTTTCAATATTTTTGCAAATTCAGATACCCTTTTTCTAGAAACATGTTCTTGTGCAGATTATTTGCCCAGATTGGTGTTTGAGTCCTAATAGGTCAAAATTTTAGTTTTTTTAGCAATTCAGAGCTCATTCCAGTCTCTCTCAGGTTTCCAGGTGCATTTTTCTGAGATCTCATTTCTCTAAATTTTTATTTTCATTCATTTCTAGTTCATTTAGTGAAGGATGGAATCATATTAGGGTTAAGGATTTCATCTTGTATTGCATTTGTCTTTCCAAGCCCTAGCTTGGTGGTGAACCCCTCATTAGTTTACAATTAATCCCTAGGACATCCCTATTGCAAGATCTCTTTCTCCTTTGCATTGTGATCTCTAGGGTTATCATTGAATGAAATTGGAAAGTGGGTATTATTTATGTCCTAAACCATACGAAAGCATCCTAACCCATTTCATTTCATTTCACTATAGTTATTAAACCAAAATTCAATTCTTCTAGGTAGCGGATAATTCTCATATTTCTTACCTTTCAAATGTTATAATTTCTTACTTCAGCATTACGTTGTCTAGCCCTAATTAAAATTATCAATTTCATCCTTTCTCAATAAATCATTGTCCCCTTTTTTTTACTAGGATTATATTCTAATGATCAATTCTACAACATCCTTATATGCAAAGGAATCTTCTCTTCTACTTCTACTATAATGTGAGTGGTTAAACCTAAAATAAAACACTCAATTCATTTATTTTATGTCAAGGTTTCTTCTATCTTTCTAAACACACTTTTAAATCATTGGTCATATTATTTCATTAATTCCTCCATACTTTTGTCATCTTCCATATTTTATTTTATTTTTCTTCATACATTAAGGTGAATGGAAATTATTTGTCAAAAAATGTCGATCTATGGTTTAGGACATAGAATTACAAGTTTTCTCCAAATATCATTCAAGGAAACCCTAGAGATCTCAATCCAAGGATATAATGAGAGAAAGAGATTTGCAATTACACCTATAGAGAGAGAAAAACTTGTTGCTTTGTTAGTAAACAAGGGTTTACCTTGGTCAAACCCCATTTAGGTAATTAAACCTTGTGATGGAACAATGAAATATGAACATGAAACATGCATGATAATAACTTGAATGATGTCTTGAGATGTAAATCACCAATATAACATGAAGTGGCCATGTAGAGTGTGGATCTTGATCTTGAATATGGATATGAAACAATTCTTGCAAATGGATCTTCAATGCTACATCACAACTCTAGCTCAACAACATGTTTGATGCATTACGATCTTGATATGATGATGGATCTTGAATTGTTGCAACAAATGATGAAGAATTATGCCCTTGAATACCTTAGAAATTCTCTTGTAGACTCTCTTAACACTCTTGTGAAGTCTTGGAATGCTTAAATCTTGATAGCTTAGGTTGATATTATAAAGGATTTGTGAAATAATGATTTGAAACCATTTTTATATAGGCAATCCATCCATCTTGTTGTTTATTAGATCCCAAAGGAAGACATTCATGAAATTTAAACTTAAAATCTTGATTTCCCACTCAAAACCCTAAAAGGGTCGAAATGGGACTCATACACCACTTTTAGTGTATAGGTCCCATTTGGATTGGCCTCATACACCCAAGGTGGCGTATGGGTCCCACCAAGCTTTTTCAAGTGGACGAAATGTCGGGGAGTTAAGAAATTAAGTATATTTGATGTCTATGTTAGGATTTTGGTTGAAATATGCCTTGTGATGCATAATATAGGGCCTTAGGGGCCTATTAATGATGATATGAAGGTCATAAATGCAATAGGGCCCAAAAAGCAATGTGAAGGTGCAAATAAATACACTTTACAACATTGAATTAAGGGAAAATTAGGTCTTTTTAGCTTAAAAAGGCCCTAAATCCAATGTGAATGTGTAAAACACATTACAAGACTAGATCAAGGTGACATTAGGTCTATTTTAATGTTAACCATTCCCAAATAAATTAAGGAAAGGGGATACTTTTTATGTTGCCACATTTAACCCCCACTTTAGTGAGAGGGTGAACTTGCTTCAAACTCACACTAAAGTAGACATTCAAGAGGGGTCCAATTGTACAAATGCAGATGGTCTAGGATAACAAAGACCAAGGAGGTAACCAAGCCCCCAGAATCCAAGATCCAACATCAAACCAACATAAGCACAAAGGGAAAAATGCAAAGTGTATGGTATGAAAAATCAAGATATACAATTTCACACAATGTCAAAGACATAAAGAAGAAAGAAAAACAAAAAGAACAAGAAAAAAATAAAAGAGGTGGATCAAGCCCTGACCTTTTTTCCAACACAATGTGGATTAAATATAAGTTGTTTTTCCAAAATTAACACTCACTCTAAGGCAACGAAACTTCAGGCTATCCATTGGGTGAGTATCGAAAGGGTGAGACACATACACATGCGGCTGGTATGCGCTCACAAAAACAGGAAAGTGGCTATGGGAAAGTCATGCTTGAGTTCAGCTTCCCATTCAACTAGATCAAATTTATACCTCCTGATAACTTTGATAAGGTGCCACACAATAATGAACTTTGAGCTTCATAAGGCAAGCAAAGCTTCGTATGCTTGAAACTCATGAATGAACAAGATGGCTCCACAGGAAAGAAAATTGTGTTATACAAGGTGGCCATATAATCAATATTGTAAATGTGAAATAGTGTAAGGTGCATTCAAAGGGATTTCAAGCTTAATTCATGTAAGGTCTCTTCTTAGGGAACATCGTGCTTAATGTCTCCAAGAGAGGAAAATTCAAATAAATATCATGCTCTCAAACGAAATCAAACCTAATGACACCACCAAGAAAAGGACGCATCGCAAGAATAAAGAAAATTGAATGATGAAACATGAGAGACGATGTATGCCCCCACTTTAAAGTGGTTTCTAACACCATTTTTGTGAGAAACTAATTTAAAGTAGAAGAAGAAATGAGAGGTTATTCAATAAGCGCTATGCCAAATCATATGTTTTCGAATGAAACTACATCATGGATAAGAGGTTGCCCCCAAAACTTAGTACATCACATGTGAACCAACTTAAGGCATGTCATAAACATCTCAAGCTTTCTCTTATATGTTTATGAAAGGTGGTCAACTAGCCAAAAGAGACAACGACAAGTGACATACAAAGACAAGCCTAACCTAACCCCTTTCCCCCACTTAGTGTAGGACAAAAATGAGCCGAAATGATTAATGAGAGGTTTGAAAGTCAATATCAATTAGAGGATATAAACATGCTTCAAGACAAGAAAAAGCACCACAATGCTTAAGATGTTGGATTGTGTTACTCAAAGCCTTACATTCATTAGTAGAATGACCATGAACTCTATGATATGCACAAAATGAATTCATATAGTAAAATTTATTTTGTGTTCTTGGAGGGAGGGATATCAAAAAATCTTGGAGGAGTCTTGATCAATAGTAAAATACCCTCTTGATAAATAATAAAAGATGTTCCTTTATTTTCACAAGATGTCATACACACACTAAATGATAAAGCCTTAGATGAAAATAGAGATAAAGGTGGTAAATATAGATCTTTCTTGAAAGAGTATGGTATAGATCACTTTGCTTCATGTTTTCATTGTATGCATGTTTAGGAGGGAGTTTGTATCCAAGACCATAACAATATTTCAATTCAGATGAAGGGGGTTTATGTTTCTAAGAAGGATTGGCTTCTTCATGAGAACACAAATCCTTTTTAGGTTTCTTAAAGTTATGCATCATCCTCTCATGAGATATGGGAGTTAAATAGCCCCCATCACCACCATGGGGTAATTTTGTTGATGTGGAACCAAGTTGAGAAAATGAAACACAAGGTTGTTTTGGTTTAGATTGTGAGATTTTGTACTCTCCCATAAAGGAGGGTGTAAAATATAATGAACCCCAATCATCACTATAACTTGTTTCTAAAAATGAATTGTTTGTATATGACTCTTTGGATCTTGAGGGTGAGATTTTGGATTATTTATTAAAAAAAGGCATAAGATCTAATGATCCCCAATTATCACTAAAGAATTTTTTTGTAGGTGAAATACAATTAGGATTAGCATCAACTTGTATAGGTTCAACTTTTGATTTTGGAATGAAAGTATTAGGAGAGTTGGGAGTGTTGTGATCATATGATTTATAGCTTCTTTCATCTGCTTCAACCATGTATATCTTGCTGTATTCAAATTTCATCATATGGTAAAGAGTATATGTGACTCCTTTCATAGCATGAATCCATGGTCTCCCTAGGAGAAGGTTGTATGAAATATGTCCTGGAATGATATGGATAGGGGTAGGCAACACTAGAAGTTTGACCTCAATAGGTAATGTTATCATTCCTAATGGTTTCCTATTAACAATGTTAAAGCCATAAATATTAACATTATTAAGTTTAATAAGCCTCGTGTCCATGCCAATTTTATCTAGGAGGTCAATGCTACAAACATTAAGACTTGCTCCATTGTCTATGAGAGTGCGTCTAAGTATGGTTTCATTAATGATCACCTTTATAATCAAGGCTTCATTTTTGTTTTGAATATCAAGTGAGAGTAATTCATGTTTAGGGAATGTGATTTCTGACTATGTGACTTGCATACAATCAAAGGAGGATGTTACATCAATCAATTTCATAGAAGATTGGATCTCTTACTTTATTTGCAATATTTCTTGGAATAGCCAATTGTATGTAGTTAATAGTTGAATAAGTTACCATATGGATACATTAGTGGGAGTCTTTTTAAGATCTTCAACTATATTATGTAAAGGTGAATGATGGGCTCTAGGAAAAATATGTTGAGGCAATGGTAAAGAAGTAGGAGTGGTTTGTGGTTTCCTACATGTTTGAAAAACTGTATTATAACTCGATTGCTACGAAACATTGTTACTATCAAATTGTATTATATATTTCAATAAATCTCTTATTTTCTTCTTTTTATGTGATTCACTACTGGGAGGTGACTTAGAAGGATTAATAATTAAATAAGATCCAATTTGTGTCATCATAACCTCAACAAACTTGTCCCTATTTTCATGATCTCTTAGTGAAGAGAATTCTAATGTCACTTCATCATCTTCATCTAAGGAAGTCTCATTGCTAGTGTTTGAAAGGAATGTATCAATGTTCTTATCTTCTTGCACCATGACATCCTCCTAAGGAGGAGAGTTCTTAGGAGAACTAAATAAACTACATGTTCATGACATTCAAAGGTTGGTTCTTCTAAAATGACTTCACTGCAAGTAAGTGTGTTATCAATGGTTGAATTTTCTTGCTTATCAATGATGGTGTTTTCTTGTTCAATAATGTTTTCCCTAGGAGAAGAGAGACACATAAGATTCTCATGACTCTCATCGATTGTATTTTCTAACATCAAAATATCTTCTTCACAACTAGCAGAGATACTAGGAGAAGAACAAGTGTGATTGTCATGTTTATCTATGATTTCATCTTCTTTCACTAAAACATTCTCACAAGCAAGGGATGAATAGAGACTAGGTAAGGTGATATTTATAAATTTTTCTATAATCTTGTTCTCTTATGCCATAATATCTTCACAAGGGGGAGGAGGAGAAGGAGAAGCAAGACTTTCATGATTCTCAATGATTGCATCTTCTTTCACCAATAAATCTTTGTCACTAACAGGAGAGGTATCGAGAGAAGAACAATTACAATTGTCATGGTTATTTATGATTGTATCCTCTTCTATCACATCATTCCCACAAATAGAAGAGATAAGAGGGGTTGTAGGTTTAAGGAAAACGTTAACATTTTCATTCTCTTGCACTAAGAGACTGCCATAACTAGGTGTAAGAACTTATGAAAAGAAACAATAGGATCAAGAAATCAAAGATAGCACAAAAGAGAGAGAAGATGAGAGAATATGATGATTGTATTCTCAATATTCATGAAGATGCTCAATTACAAGTATGTACAAGGCTTGCTTATAAAGGAAACCTAGGACACAATGAAGGGCCATGAATAAAACAAGTGTCTCAATCATGTGTAGGGTAGGTAGAATGAAATAATAGGTAATTCCATGAAAGGTGGATCACCCACCTAAAGTGGAATTATCATGCCACAAAAAGTGGAGATAAAAAGGTGATAACTAGATCACACCACAAAGAGTGGAATTTCTCCTACACACACTTCCCTAAGTGTCCTAATCACATCTCTCAATATATGCACAAACCTAGATGTAAGATGCAAATAACTAGGTGTCACAAATGCAAACTACAATGATATGTATTCCCTAAGTAAGCTTAAGTAAAGTGTAATAAGTAAAATACTTCTCAGTAAAGGGTTTGGTGAATATTTCAGCAACCTACTCTGATGTTGGACAATAACACAATTCAATGACCTTATCTTGAATCAACTCTCTAATTATGTGCATATCAATCTCAATGTGCTTGTTCCTCTAATACTGGACTGGATTCGTGGAGATCACAATAACACTTTGATTGTCACATCGAATGACTATCACACGTGGAATGGAAAAACAAAACTCAGAAAGAATGTGTTGAAGCCAAATGGCCTCAGTGGCGGAAATAACAACTCCCTATACTCAGCCTTTGTTAATGAAAGAGCAATGGCATGCTGCTTCTTGCTCTACCATGAAACATGTCCTGACCCAAGATGGAAGCTATAGCTAGAGGTGGATTTGGAATCATCAAAATCACCAGCCCAGTCTGAGTTGGTATATCCTACTAAGTCAAGCTATGCACTTGTTGCATAATGAATCCCATGTTGATGAGTACCCTGGATGTAGTGCAAGATGTGTTTGGTGGCTTTCCAATGAAGCTCATGTGGTTCCTGCATAAAGCAGGAGACCATTCCAACTGCATAAGAGATGTCAAGGCGTGTATGATTCAAATAGATGAGACTACCAACAAGCTGACAATACAAAGTGGCATCAACAAGTGGAGTGGAACACTTAGCCTCAAGCTTGACTCCTAAAAGAAAGGGAGTTGGAGCAAGCTTACAATCAGTCATGCGGAACCGTGAAAGAAGATCAAGAGCATACTTGGACCATGACAATGTAATCCTATATGAAGACTGTTGAATCTCAATGCTAAGAAAGTAGTGAAGAAGGCCCAAGTCCATAGAAAATCTATCCTGCAAAGTAGTTTTGACACTGCCAATGATGGATGAGGTGCTCCCTGTAATGATCAAGTCATCAACATAGAGAACGCGTATCAAATGTGCATCATCCTACCTTAAGATGTAGACATTTTGATCCGAATGACACCTAGTGAATCTCGTGGAGAGAAGGAAAGAATCCATCTTGGCATACCAAGCCCGAGGGGCTTTCTTAAGGCCATAGAGGGACTTCCTCAACCTGCAAACCAATGGAGTACCCTAGATGAAACCCTGTGGCTGCTCCATATAGATCTCCTCATCAAGATCCCCATGTAGAAAATCACTTTTAACATCCATCTGGTGTACTACCCAACCATGTGAAGTGGTAATGGCAAGTGTCAGGAGAATGGAAGTCATCATTGCAACAGGTGCAAAGGTCTCAATGTAGTCAACTCCTACAACCTATGAGAAACCCTTTACAACAAGTCATGCGTTATACTTATCAACACTCCCATCTGCTACATATTTGGTCTGATATATCCACTTGCATTGAACCATCTTTCGCCCCTTAGGAAGAGGGACTAACTCCCAAGTGGTGTTCCTCATCAAAGAACTGTACTCTTCCTCCATAGCTGCACCCCATTCAAGAACCCTGAAGGCTTCCTTAAAGGATTTTGGATCTAAATTTGATGCAATGAGAGCATGTGGAAGAGGTTCATGCTCATTTTGTGACCTAGTCCTTCGAGTATCCAAAGGATCCCCAACAAGTAGACATGTTGCCTCAAGAGTATGATGATCCCAATGAGGTCTAGTAGGGGTAGAAGGATTAGGCTCATCAACTAGAAGTGGACCCTATGAAGGTGTAACCTTGCGAGTCAGTGAGGAAGGAGAGCCATCCTCATCTAAATCACTATCATCGTTGTCAACTGTGTAGGAAGAAGGAGGAGAAGAAGAGTCAAAGCTAGGTGAGATTTCCTCAACATGTACACTGCTCTCAAAGAAAATATCTTTAGTCTCAGGATCCATCAGTTTGTATGCCTTAACACCATCTGCATATCCCATAAAGATACAAGGCCTGCTATGTGGTGTTGGAAATATGTGTCTCAATCCCACAGGCTGAAACCTCTATTGGAGCCAAGTCGATGTGACATATTCTATGTCTAGCCGATGAGCAGATTTGTAGCCTTATGTTTTGTACAGGTCATTGTGACCTTGCAGAAGTCTTGCCAAATGGTTACAAATTGGAGTCTTTGGTGTGACATGTTGTGTTTGATGTGACCTCTTACCGCGTGGAGATCTCTGGCCGACAGGCCATTCATATCGGGCGTCAGGGAGACTCATAGTGACCGGGGGCTTCAGGGTGACTTGAACACTCGAGAAGAAGTCCCAATGACAATGGAAGGTCTCACCGATGGGGATACACTTGGGGTCTTCGTGGTGACTCAAAGACTTCGGTATGAAGTCTTAGCGATTGATGGAGAGTCTCGTCGATGATGAGGGGTCTTCGACATAACTCTTGGCGAACGGTGGTCTCAGGGTAACTTGGAGATTTCGGTAAGAACTCTTAGCGAGAGTGGTAAGTCTTTCCGACCGTTCAGTGCTCGATATAACATAAAGATCTCGATGAAACCTCTTGGTGATAGTTGAATGTCTTAGCAATAGATGGGTGTTGATGGAAATTCTAATGTTTCAGTATGACTTAGGACCTCGGTATGAAGTCCTGGCGAAAGCGATGAGTCTCACCGACTGGTGGATGCACTCGGATTAACTTGAAGGCTCGGCGTGAGGTCCTGGCGAGAGCAGTATGTCTTGCCGATAGAATGACTCTTTGGTGTGACTTCGGATATCGATATGTGGTCTCACTGAAGAGCGATAGTCTTTCCAAAAGGAAAATTGAAGTCGATGCAACGGGTGAACTCGATATAACCTCTTGTCGATTGTAAGAAATCTTGGCAATATCGAATGTTGACTGTGTTGGCATTGGGGAGACACGGTCAGTGTCTCACCGATATGCCAACACACCTTGATTTCCTTTTGACCATTTGACTTTCCTATGTGGCGTCTCGTGGACCAATCAGAGAAGCCGAATGGGAACCGTTGGAAGACAGTTTGTTGTGGCAGTTCTAAGAGGAAGCTCGACAGACAGGGGAAACATGGTTATACTCAGATATTGCAGATGATGTCTGGTTAGATGATTCGAAGGATTGACGGATTGTTGTGTGGTTGTATAATCAGAGTGATTTCTATTCTATGAAGACTATAACGTGAATGTTTGTATCAATTTTGTTCATGGTGAATGCTACTGTAAACTGACAATAGAAATATAAGTTAGAACTCTGTTTGTAATCTTTATTACTGTAATACAAAATGACTTCTCTTGGTGTGGTGGGTTTTTCTCCCGTAAGGGTTTTCCCACATATATATGGTGTTCATATGTGTTTTTGTATTTATCTGTTTCAGTAATCTCTTTCTAGTGCATCTTAATTGGACTATAATTGTAAAATTTAAAAGGTATCTCTGCATTCTTCCCTAAGGTTTTGACGTTAGGAGAGTTGCTTCTGCATCTAGCTTTCCTTACAAGTGGTATCAGAGTCTGGCCAGTTGTGTTATCCTTGTCGGTACGTTTGGGTTTTTTGTGTCAATTTTTGTTCAATGGGAGTCTTGTAGAATTTTATCAATTTTGAATTACAAATTGAGATGGCTAGCACGTCAGGAAAGATTGAAATAGAGAAGTTCAATGGCAGCAATTTTGAGTTGTGGAAACTTAAGATGGAGGATCTCTTACTGGATCGTGATCTTTGGATTGCTGTGTCTGGAGTGAAACCTACAGGCATGAAGCAAGAATATTGGGACCTTGCAGATAGAAATTCTAAGGGGCTAATAAGGCTCTATTTGGAAAACTCTATTCTTCTCAATGTGCATGAAGAGAAGACTGCATCTTCCTTGTGGAAGAGACTGGCATCTATTTATCAGGGGAAGTCCTTGGTGAATAAAATTTTCCTGAGGAAGAAGTTGTACACTTTGAGAATGTAGGAAGGAGATTATGTAGCTGATCATTTGAACGCATTCAATATGCTAATTGAACAATTAACATCTATTGGTGTGAAGATTGATGAAAAGGAATGATGTATGATGATATTGTGTTCTTTTCCAGATTCATGGGATCACCTAGTGATGGCTATTGGGAGTACACTATCCAGTTTCAAGATGGAAGATGTTGTTGCTTCTTTGTTATCAGAAGAAATGAGAAGGAAATCTTCTGAGATGGTGAAGAAGGCCCTTGTTGTTAGAGGAAGGTCAAAAGAGAAAGGAAAGAAGAAGGACAAGAAGTCCAAATTGAAATCAGAGGGGAGATCAAAGTCTTCTCGAAAGAAGTCCAAGGTGAAGTGTTGGAACTATGGGAAACCTAGTCATGTCCAAAAGGATTGCAAAGAGGAGAAAAAGAAGAAGAAGAAGGGCTCTTCCTATAATGATTCTTCTCACAGTGATGGAGACGCCTTCATTGTAGCCTTGGCTACACAGGCATTAGATGATGTCTGGCTGATTGATTCTGGAGCATCTTTCCACATGACATATCATAGAGACCGGTTCACAAAGTATGAAGAATACGATGGTGGAAAGGTGTACTTGGAAAGTGATTCAACTTTGGAAATTGTTGGCCATGGAAGAGTCAGAATCCAATTCCCTGATGGCAGAGTGAAGGGAATCAATAATGTAATGCATAGACCAGGTCTGACTCGAAACTTACTTTCTGTAAGTATGCTAAATGATATTAGAGTGCAAGTCACGTTCTCTATAAATGGCTGCAAGATGACTAGAGGCTCAATGGTGCTAGCAAGGGGTGCTCGTATTGGTACCTTGTACAAGTTGGATGCACATGTTGTTCAATGTAACAATGTCTCTGTAAAGTCACAAAAAGCTACTCATGGAGGAAAAGAGGGAAATATTCCTAATTGTGTAAACTCTATGGAAGTTAAACTTCCAACAGAAAAGACTATGCTTTGGCATCATAGGCTAGGCCACATTGGAGAGAAAGGTTTAAAAACCTTGAAGAACAAAAACCTAGTTGAAGGGCTTGAAGATTGTAACCTTGAATTTGAATTCTGTGAACATTGTATATATGGAAAACAACACCGTGTTTCATTTTATTCTAGACCTCATAAATCTTCTGGTTTGCTAGATTATATTCATTCTGATGTTTTTGGTCCAGTGAATGTTCCTTCTTTGTCTAAGTCAAGGTAGTATGTATCATTCATTGATGATTATTTGAGAAGAACATTTGTTTATTTTTTGAAAAGTAAATCATAAGTATTCAGTCGGTTTAAGAAATTTAAAAACCTTGTAGAAAATCAATCTGGAAGAAAAATAAAATGCTTAAGGACTGATAATGGGAGTGAATTTTGTTCTAATGATTTCGAGAGGTATTGTAAAGACCATGGGATTAAAAGGCATAAGACTACACCTTATACTCCACAGCAAAATGGAGTTGCAGAAAGGTCCAATAGGACAGTGATGGAGAGAGCACAAAGTATGCTGAGTAGTGTTGGCTTGGAGGAGAAGTTATGGGCTGAGGTTGTTGCTACTGCATGTTACTTGATTAATCATTCTCCAAATTATGCTCTTGTTGAGAAAACACCTTTGGAAGCGTGATCTGGTAAGAAGCCCTCCTTAAGACATATTCGTGTCTTTGGCTGTGAGGCATATGCTCATGTGCCATATGGGAAAAGATCTAAGTTGGAGAATAAGGCTGTCAAATGTATCTTTATTGGCTATAGTGCTGGCATAAAAGGATAGAAGCTTTGGAATCTTGATACGGAGAAGGTTGTATATAGTAGAAGTGTAATCTTTCATGAGCTGAAACCGTCTACCTTGGATCTGCACTCAGAGAAAAAGTTAGAAAACAATAAGGATGTAGTTGGAATTCCTCCTACACAAGATAAAGAGGAATTGAAAATTCAAAATGTACCTAAAACTGAGGAAAGCTCAAGTAGTTCTGAAAGTTCTGAAGAAGAAGAAGAACCTCAGCCTCAGCAAGTGAGGAGGTCAACCCGTGAAAGAAAACAACCTAATAGGTATGGGTTCTCTTTGAAAGATTCTACTTGTTCCTATGCTTTAATTTCTAGCACTGATGAGCCTTGGACTATAAAGGAGGCATTTAAAATGTCTGATTCAGACTCTTGGTTGGAAGCCATGAATGAAGAAATGGCATCATTAGAAAAGAATGACACTTGGAGTTTGGTGCCCTTGTCTAAAGGCAGAAAAGTTGTTGGCTGCAAATGGGTATTTAAAAAGAAGATTGGTCTAGATGGAAGTGTGGAAAAGTACAAGGCAAGATTGGTTGCGAAGGGTTATTCCTAGGTAGAGGGAATTGATTATGAGGAGATTTTCTCTCCTGTAGCTAAGCTGATGTCTATCAGATTTCTTTAGTCACTTGCAACAGCGTATGACTTAGAGGTCGAACAGATGGATGTGAAGACAACATTTCTTCATGGTGATCTTGAAGAAGAAATCTATATGTCCCAGCTTGAGCACTTTGTTGAAAAAGGTAAAGAAAAATTGGTTTGCAAGTTAAAGAAGTCTTTGTATGGGTTAAAGCAGTCACCTAGAATGTGGTACCAGAAATTTGATACTTTTGTATTGTCTTTGGGATTTGTAAGATCAAAATCTGATCATTGTGTCTATTATAAAGCTGAAAGTGATCAAGTTCTTATTATTGCTCTCTATGTTGATGATATGTTGTTCATAGGCAATAGTAAGCTAATGATTTCTAATATTAAGTCTCAGTTGCCTGCTAAGTTCAAAATGAAAGATCTTGGTGCAGCAAGATATATTCTAGGGATGGAGATAACCAGGGATAGGAATAGTAGAAAACTTTGGCTCAGTCAGAGTAAGTATATCAAGACTGTTCTAGAGAGATTTTGCATGAATGATTGCAAGCAGCTAGTTGTTCCAGTCTTGTAGGGAACGAAGCTATCTATTGAAGATTTTCCAAAATCTCCTACTGAGATGGAGGACATGACCAATGTACCCTATGCTAGTGCGGTTGGCAGTCTCATGTATACAATGGTCTGTACAAGGCCAGACATTGCCCAAGCAGTGGGAGTACTTAGTCGGTTTATGGCTAATCCTGGAATGACACATTGGGATACTATAAAGAGAGTTTTCAAATATTTGAAGGGCACCTCATATTTTTCTTTGTGTTACCATGGGAACCTGCTTGAATCACAGAGGACTCTCAGTATTCAAGGCTATGTGGATTCTGATTGGGCAGGGGACATTGATAGCAGGAGGTCCACCAGTGGATATACTTTCATGTTGAATGGTGGTGCAGTGAGTTGGATGAGTAAGCGGTAGGTTGTAGTCACTTTATCCACTATAGAGGTTGAATACATGGCAGCTACACATGCTTGTAAAGAAGCAATTTGGTTAAAATGTTTGTGTTCTAACATTGGTTTTGATGCAGGGAAAATAACTATTTTTTGTGATAGTCAGAGTGCAATTTGTTTGGCAAAGAATCATACTTTCCATGCCAGGATGAAACATATAGATGTACAATACCACTTTGTACGAGATATGGTGGAGGATGGAAAGGTCTATTTGGAAAAAGTTGATACTTTGGAGAATGTTGCAGATGCATTGACGAAGCCAGTGAGCACAAACAATTTTAGGTGGTGTGCCAGTTCGATGGGCCTTAGTGCCCATGTTTTTCAGTAAGTTTTTTTGTGCTCTGGAGGTGCCTGTGTGATCTTCATCAAGTGGGAGATTGCTGGAAATATGTGTCTCAATCCCACAGGCTGAAACCTCTATTGGAGCCAAGTCGGTGTGACATATTCTATGTCTGGCCGACAAGCAGATTTGTAGCCTTATGTTTTGTACAGGTCGTTGTGACCTTGCAGAAGTCTTGCCGAACGGTTACACATTGGAGTCTTCAGTGTGACATGTTGTGTTTGATGTGACCTCTTACTGCGTGAAGATCTCTAGCCAACAGGCCATTCATATCAGGCATCGGGGAAACTCATAGCGACCGAGGGCTTCAGGGTGACTTGAACACTAGGGAAGAAGTCCCAGTGACAATGGAAGGTCTCGCCAATGGGGATACACTTGGGGTCTTCGTGGTGACTCAAAGACTTTGGTATGAAGTCTTGGCGACCAATGGAGAGTCTTGCCGATGATGAGGGGTCTTCGATATAACTCTTGGCGAACGGTGGTCTCAGGATAACTTGGAGATTTCGGTAAGAACTCTCAGCGAGAGTGGTAAGTCTTTCCGACCGTTCGGTGCTCGATATAATATAAAGATCTCGATGAAACCTCTTGGTGATAGTTGAATGTCTTAGCGATAGATGGGTGCCAATGGAAATGCTAATATTTTGATATGACTTAGGACCTTGGTATGAAGTCCTTGCGAAAGCGATGAGTATCACCGACTGGTGGATGCACTCGGATTAACTTGAAGGCTTGGCGTGAGGTCCTGGCAAGAGTGGTATGTCCTGCCGAACGAATGACTCTTCGGTTTGACTTAGGATATTGATACGTGGTCTCATCGAAGAGTGATAGTCTTTCCGAAAGGAAAACTGAAGTCGATGTAACGGGTGAACTCAATATAACCTCTTGTCGATTGTAAGGACTCTTGGCGATGTCGAATGTTGACTGTGTTGGCATCGGGGAGATATGGTCTATGCCAACACAACTTGATTGCCTTTTGACCATTTGACTTTCCTATGTGGCATCTCGTGGACCAATTAGAGAAGCCGAATGGGAACTGTTGGAAGACAGTTCGTTGTGGCAGTTCTAAGAGGAAGCTTGATAGACAAGGGCGACATGGTTATACTCAGAGATTGCAGATGATGTCTGGTTAGATGATTCGAAGGATCGACGGATTACTGTGTGGTTGTATAATCAGAGTGATTTATATTCTGTGAAGACTGTAACATGAATTTTTTGTATCAATGTTCATGGTGAATGCTGCTGTAAACTGACATCAGAAAGATAAGTCAGAACTCTATTTGTAATCTTTATTACTATAATACAAAGTGACTTCTCTTGGTGTGGTGGGTTTTTCTCTCGTAAGGGTTTTCCCACGTATATCTGGTGTTCATATGTGTTTGTCTATTTCTCTATTTCAGTAATCTCCTTCTAGTGCATCTTAATTGGACAGTAATTGTAAAATTTAAAAGGTATCTCTGCATTCTTCCCTGAGGTTTTGACGTTAGGAGAGTTGCTTCCGCATCTAGCTTTCCTTACATGTGGCTCCAATTCCCTACGTTTCTATGGAGGAATACGAGCCCATGTTGGACTCCCAAACACTCTAAAGTGTTTCACAATAGGCTTCCTATCAAACCAATATTCAAAAGGAGTGATACCCTTCAAAGCTTAATGAGGAACCTAATTCTGGATGTAGGTGGCACAACTTTTTGCTTCTACCCAAAAATTTGGACCAAGAGACTTGGAAGCTATCATGTTGCTTGCCATTTCCTTGTGGGTTATGTTTTTCCTTTCTACCACACCATTTTGTTGGGGTGTGTAGGCAACAAAATGCTACAAGTCAATTCCCTCAAGTGTGCAAAATTCCTCAAATCTATTGTTCACATACTCTCTACCATTATCTGTATGAAGGATCTTGACTTGCTTCCTGGATTGCTTCTTAGGATGTGCTTTAAAGTTGAGAAACTTGTCAAATACTTCACTTTTGTGACAAAGGAAGTAGACCCAAGTGTATCATGAAAAATCATCAATGAAAGTGAGGAAATAATGAGCTTTTCTGAAGGATGGCACTAGAAATGGGCCTGCTACATCACTATGAACAAGTAGAATATCCAAGGCTCTCCAAGAGTTCCCTCTATCAAACTTCTCTTTGGGATGCTTTCCCATGGAATATTCTGAACATACACCCTTGAAAAAAATGAGTTGAGGAAGCCCTTTGACCATGTCCTTGGTGTGAAGTTGTTGTAGATAGGGGTGGTTGAGATGACCAAACCGCTCATGCCATATCTTACTCTGTGAGTTTGAATGAGTGATCAATGTTGTAGAAGGAGCATGAGGTACCCAATCAGAGAATGAGTAAAGCCTTGCATTGTGATTAGCTCGACCCATTGCAACCAAAGCATCATTTGCAAGTTCCTTTACCACAACCATGTCATGAGTGAATTCAAATTTCTTACCATCTCCATGATGTGTGATTTGCTAGATGGAGAGAAGATTGGTTCTCAAGTTTGGAACATAGAGCACATCCTCAAATGTCCCATCACCCATGTCTCAATTGCACCTTTCCCCTCAACTTCCACTTGTGTATTATCACCAATGAAGATGTGAGGCATTGAAGAGGACTCCAAGGAGGAAAATTGCCCCTTTGAAGAACAAATATGTTGAGTAGCACATGAATCAAGAATCCACTGTTGTGATGAACCTGCTCTTACCATGAAAGCTTGCCCTTTTCCCTTAGACTGAGATGAAGTAGAAGTGGAAGGAGATGAGTCCTTCTTATAGGAATTAGGAAAATTTATTTTTTTCTTCATGATGTTGGTCAACTCGCCAATTTTCTTGGCATGACAAGGATGCTCCTCATGGCCAATATTTTTACAATATGCACAAGTTGGTTTCTCCTTCTTTCTTGAGTTGTTCTTTTTTGAAGAATATGATGATGAGCCTTGTTGTGGAAGAGTGGATTATTTGTTCTCTCCTTGTGGCTTTGGTGAAGATTTCTTTTGGCCTTTCCATTTGCCTTGCTTGTTGTTTCCATGATTGACCACTAATGCTTTTGAAGTTGAAGACTTGAGAATTCCCATTTTCATCAACTTATTTTGCTCAAGAATTAAAAGATCTATGAGGGCCTCAAAAGATGGTGATTTGAAGTTGCTAATTGTCAATTTTTTAGTCTGAAAACTTGAAACAAAGGTTGCATGCTTAGCTAGAAGCTTGTCCAAAAAGTTGAAGACCAATTGATCATCCTCTTTCTCAATACCACAATCCTTTAGTTGTTCTCTTAGCTCATTTTCCTTAGTGACATAATCCTAGATGGTGTCAAAATTCTTGGGATCAAGGCTTAGGAGATCATTTTCAAGCTTGTATCCCTTAACCTTATCAACATTGCCATACAAAGTAACAAGCTTATCCCAAGCTTCCTTGGTTGTAGTACATTTATCAACATGGAAAATGAGATCATTTGAAATGAAATTTCGAAGTGTACCCAATGCCATAGAATTTTTAGTGAGTCAATCCATGTATATGCAGTTGGATCTCCCTTAGGATCCACAGGTGTAGTTATGGTTCCATCAATATAGTAAATTAAACCTTTTTCTGTTAGTTTACTCCATGCACGTGCTTTCCATATAGCATAATTATGTGCAGAACTTAAGAGTGGAAATTTAGATGAACCCATGATGGAATGCAAGATCACAAGAGAGAAAATAGGAACAATCACACAAGAGACAACTCCCCCCCCCAAATTCATTCAATCAAAGTACTCCCCCCAAAAAGATGATTTTGGCACTTTATAATTCAATGTGTGTACAATAGGCCACTTGCAACTTGGCCAAGTGGACTTATTATTTTTTATTTATAGCTTGCCACAAATAAGCTGAGAACATACTAGAACAATGAAGCAAAGACCTAAATTCAGATCTATTCAATGCAAGTGCCAAATAGGCCAATAAGAGCATATGTTTAAAGTACAAAATCCAGTCAAGGTCTCTTCAAATTGATTGTAGATTCAAGAAGTAGATAGAAAATCATCCACTTTCAAAAAAATGACATTTGAAAAGGAGTTCGTATGTGCCTGAACAGAGCCCCAAAAGTTACAGAAATGAGGATTGGATAGGTATACTGTTGAAAAACTGAAAATTATAGAAATTTGTTAACCAAAATTAGAAACTAAGCACACGAATATGAAGTACATGAAAAATTATCCCAAATAAAAAAAAAAATTGCTCAGAAAAAGGAGCTAAAGTGAGCAAGATATGAGCCTTCGAAGTCAGACTACAAAATCAAAAACTCCATTGGTGAGGGGGGGAAATTTTTTTAGAACGCTGATGCGATGATGACGTCAACAATTTAGGCAATTAAATTTGATGTGCATCAGGCTGTCAAAATAGAATATTCGACCCCTGTAGGAATATTCACTTGTCTTCGAGCTTAAAATTGATGCTTGAAAGAACGTTAGTCCTTTGCACGCCTTCGTCGGAACCTTCAAGGAATCATCGGTGGAATCTTGAAATATTCGCCAGTTTTTCAAATTATGTGTCTGGATTTTTTTTACACCAACGAGTTTGCAAATCTACGATGGTTAAGTGTGGGGGCCATGTGGCTTGGCCTCTACATGCCACATGGCACCTGCAGAGGGCCCGTAGTATGCTTTGCGGTAAGAGGTATGCTCTATGTACTTTGTCTGCAAAAAATTACTTTTCTGCTCTTTCTTTTGATTTTTTTTTAATGAAACTTTACAATGCAAAAAAAATGATTTTTAATAAAGATTTTTACAATGAAAATAAAAATCTACGAAAATAGAATTTTTTTGAATGATATTTCATAGAATTTTTTAAATTTTTAATACAAAAAATGCCCTTAAAATCGGAAAATTTTCAAATTTTTCAAAAAGAAAAATCAATATTTTTTATAAATTTTCTGAAAAATGAATTTTTCAAAAAACTATAGAAAAATTCAAAAAATTCAAAAAAAACCCAAATAGGCGATTATCTCGATCTAGAGCTCCCAGTGTCGAATTTCGATGAAACAAAAGGCTATCCTAATTTGAAACAACCTTTTGAATCTATATTTGAGGTCAAAATTGGTTTAGGATGCACCAAAAAAAAAATTCAACTTAAATTTTCCTCTTGACCACCTTCACACGAACTAAAATCTCCCACCAATGGCTATGCAAAGAACCTCCAATTGCTCTAATACCTTGTAAGAACTTATGAAAAGAAAAAATAGGATCAAGAGATAAAAGATAGCACAAAAGAGAGAGAGAGAATGTAAAGACCCAATTAATTTTAACCGAAATACCACTATATATATTTTTTTTCGAGTATTCATTCACAAGTATACTCGGGAACTTCTATCCATACGGGACAGATATATCATCTATTCATACGGAACAAGAATTCACTTCATCTATTCATATGGAATAGGAATACATCTATTAATATAATCAGAATAGGCATCCACCTAAACAAGGCAGACATCTATCATCTGATAGGTATGTGCTCTGGCCAGAGTCTTGGACTCATTGGGATCATCCGGATCCTGAGTCGCTTCCTTGATGACCACACTTTCTACTAAAAGTGCACCGAGGTCTTCGTCCTCAGGGGTATGTAAAATTGTAACTCCAAACTTGAAACCCACCTCGAAATTTGGCCTAAGGGCCTCGGCGAATCAAGCAATCCACGCAGGATTCTTCCGAGTATAGTTGCATGTATTTTGGTTGATTATCTCTTATAACTAGTTATGGGATCTCTCCAACCCTAAACCCCATTCCCGAACACCTGAGTATTGGGAGCATCCTTCGTTTCCCAGACTGCCTACATACCCTGCTTCCAAACAGGATCAAGGCATAAAATATGTAGTTCTGTTTTCTAGACTATGTTTATGTGAACTGATATAAAAGGGTGGGTATGCAACCCTTTCTAGGGTTCTCGTTTCCCCAGACAGTTCCTCTGCGGTTGCCACCCACGAAGGGAAGCAAAAATAACAAATGGTCGATTTGACCATTGTTTGTTTACCTAACAACATTCATCTAACCTATCTCCTATTAATATTTGTCACCCTTGATCCATTCAGACAATATGTCTCCAAAACCAAGTTGCATTGCACCATAGAAATTCCTACTTGGGTTTTTTTTCTAGGTCGTCACTAGCAGATTTGATCCATTTCATTATAATCTTATTAGATTATCGTTCCAAAGGGGATTTCCCTCCCTTTGGATTTAATCATCCAATGTTCCTTGTTTCTCCCCGGCGATTTAGAGGGACGATGCCACAGACGCCGTTGTTGCAGCTATATTAGGCTATAGATGCAGTAGCTCAAGCGCGACGGCTTTACCCGTAAACGTGAGCCAGAGGCATCGTTAATACCGAACGCTGCTGGTTTTGTTTTTCCTTCTGTGATTAGTTTTCAGACCTATACCTAACATACTTAAATCTTAATAAGGAAAGGAAAGCTTGTAAGGCATGGTAACTTTTACAACATTCATTAGGAAAAATAATAATAACCCATGATGATTAAATAACTCAACAAGCATTAGTCAAGAATTTATAATAAGTGCCATAGATAAAAAGAATTATTTAACCATTCATTCAGTAACTAACCCATATCCACTCATAAAATAAATCTCGTGCAATGTAAGTAAGTGGCGTACTTAAATGCATGCATTATTTTGGGGAATTTCATAACACATATTGTTTGTACCTCCCTTGCCAAATTTATGCAAGAATCCCTAGGGTTAAATATTTTTGGCATTGTTGTGAGGCTTATTATCTTATCCTTTCAAAATTATATCTATATTGTCTAGATAGTTTATGTAGCATTAGGAAGTTAAAATTACAATGACTATGAAATAAAATATTTATCCAACACTTAACTAGGGCTATTCGAAGTTCCTACCTTGTCTATCTCTTATAGAAGATTACTTCTAGGTAAAAAGAGACTTCACATTCTCTATATTTGCAATTGAAGAGCCTAGACCAAACATGTGTTAGTAGAAGATTTACTAGGAATAAAAAAAAGAATTTGTATGCTTTGATATAGTTGACCAAGGAGCAATATTAATTGATTAATTTATTTTATTTTATTTTATAAGTTCTAGAGTTTGATTAACTGAAGTCAAAGAATTTTATCAATATTATTTCATGGTATTGGACGATATCTATGGATTGATTATATTGGATATTTTCAAGCCTAACTACACTAAATATAAATTACATTTTTCTAGATATTATAAATAAAGAAAAATATCTTCACATAAATATTTAAACTTATAAATATTTACTTAAAAGGAGTATTTGAAGAACAATTCATCTAAAAAGGTTAAAGTATTAACTAACCTTCTTACCTAACTATCTTCACATAAAAATATATTTTAAACTTATAAATTTTCACATTTAAGAGAGTATTAATTTGGAAAGTTTATCTTAAAAAGTTAAAATGTTAACTACCTTCTTTTCACGCACTCTTCTTTCTTTCTATTTTTAAGGAAAGATTCATGGGATATTAGTTTACCTCAAGTATTTTAGGCTTTAAAGAAGAATGTGCATTTTATTAGCCTTAAATTTAGGAAGTCGTGGGGAAGATGATTTTAACTTGAAGTTTCATTACTCACCACTCTAAATGGGATGTCCATTCCGTAACATAAGAAATTTTTATACAAGGATATACGTATGAACCAAGACAACCATAGCAACATGCCTAGTAATAAGGAGAGGTATAAGGAGTAAAGGGATAAAAACCTATTTACCGTTCACTGAAAAACAAAAGTGACAGTTGCATGTGTTTGTATTAGAATGATTTTTATTTTTTATCTTTTTTTCTTAAAATATTAATTTGGTGACAATATTGAATGCCAGAAACAGAAATCACAATATCTTATTATATTTAAAATCAATCAATTAAATCTTCCCAAAATAATATATATATCCAGAATCCATAAGTCCCAAATGTTATAAATTATTAACATTAACATATATTAATTAGTTGCATCAAAATAACCTTTTATTGCGGTACTCCAATCCTAAGAACAATTTCATTCTCCTTATTATTACTTGATGGCTCACGGTGAAAACAAAAGAGCAGAGGGAAGAGGTGTAACCTGCGCCTGCCTCTACTCTTAAAAATGAAATTTAGGTGAAACTAATATGCAAGGAGATAAAAGAAGAAACTTAGAACTGAATACTTCCCTCAATAAATTATGCAAGGTATTTGTTTTCTATGACGTATGACTTGTACCTCTAATTTGATACGCTGGTTTATGCTTATGAAGAACTCGGTTGAGATACTGATTAATGGGAAGCTACTGGTTTTCACTTATGGATTGACCTAGAACTTACAGATTTAGATTTAAAAACATTGCTTTATCTACATAAATATCAACTACTATGGTTATGTCCTTTAAAATGTTGTAGTTTTCCCGATTTACACATAGATTTATTACTAAATCTGAAACTACACATCTGAAACAGTATGAATTCACAATCTAGTTTTCTTTTCATGGAATGCTTAATGTAATAGAATGAGTAACTGCCACCAAAGCATGATCATTTCAGAAGAGGGTGCGAATCTACCTGTTGCACTAAATCTTGGAGTAACTATAATATGTTTGATGGCAAAGGGAGTACCCAAGTCACCACGATGGCCTTCCACACAATCTGCAACACAGACTCTTCTGGAGCTCTACCAAACAATCCCACGATCTAATCGACGAAACTATATCAACAACACAAAATGAAACCTTCAAATGTTGAATGCCTACGCATTGATCTGTTTCAAAGGCAGGGCACAAACGCACAATCTAAAAAGCATAACCTAGAATTCTAGTCTCTTGCCAAACGCAGACCCATATGTTCAATTTATAGATAGAAACGTATTAAATTCTCTTCCACTGTAGTTCTCGAATTAGCTCTGCTATTTATTGAGGGCAGATGAAATAGAGTTCCATGTGAATAATATGCGAGGTGACTAAAGTCAGAGATGGGCGGCTGTAGGTGCAACTTTTTCGGTTGGTCTGCACTAACAGACAATCAATTTTCATGTCTGCGCATTTAATCCATTTGTTGGTGAATAAATTTGATTTTCATTCAAGATCTTAATTAGATTTATTTCCTATCAATAATAAATGGCTAGATCCAACTGGCAGACTTTTTAGGAAATGTGGAGATAATACCTTTCATGAATATATAAAAAAAAGTTCATGCATTTTCCTTTAATATTAAAGTTTAGCAAAAATGTGTCGTTGGAGGAGAGGAGTCATGACAGAGAAGATGAGAGAATATGATGATTGTATTCTTAATATGCATGAAGTTGCTCAATTACAAGTATGTACAAGGCTTGCTTATATTAAAGGAAAGCTAGGACACAAAGAAGGGCCATGAATGAGACAAGGGTCTCAATAATTATGTTAGGTAGGTAGAAAGAAATAATAGATAATTCCATGAGAGGTGGATCACCCACCTAAAGTGGAATTATTAGGCCACAAAAAGTGGAGATAAAAAGGTGATAACTAGATAACACCACAAAGAGTGGAATTTCTCCTACACACACTTCCCTAAGTGTCCTAATCACATCTCTCAATATATGCACAAACCTATATTCAAGATGCAAATAACTAGGTGTCACAAGTGCAAATTACAATGATATGCATTCCCTAAGTAAGCTTAAGTAAAGTGTAATAAGTAAAATACTTATTTACACCAACACTAGGAATTGTATTGAGTGAAAGACTAACATGCTTATTGAATAACTTTTTATTTGTAAACTTGGAAAATATAGATACCAACATTTGTGAAAAGTAATCTATGCAAACTTTAAATGAAAAGAGACTTAAAATGCAATGTAAAAACCTAGAATGAAATGTGTAAATGCAATTTTCATATTTCAAACAAGGTAATTTACTGATACACTATGCAACAATCTAAAAATGAAATGTTGTAAATGTAAATTTGGAATTATGCCATGCATGAAATGAACTAATTTAAGCTAGATTTAGTGAAATGCATGTAACAAAACTCAACCAACTAAAATAGATAACTAATGACAACAAACAGAAGTGCAGAAACAAGGTTTTCAATGTTGTAAAAGGTAGTTTTAGGGCTGATCTGGGACTAATTCGCCTAGAGGGGCATATGAGTCCCAGCCAAGGTTTTTTAGGGGTTCAAATGTTGAAAAATGCACAACATAGAAATCCCAGAAAGTAGGAAAAACAACCTATACTGGGACTAAATCACCCAGAGGGGTGTATGAGTCCCAAATTAGGGTTTTTGCACCATTTTCAACAAATTTTGTGTGAATGTTATGTTTTCTGGTTAAGATGATGCCTAGGCTAAGTGCAAATGTAGATTTTAGATGAAGTTTAATGATGCAAGATGCAAAAATGCAGGCTATATGAATTTTCACTAATGCAAGATTTAGAAACCCTAGATGCAAATTAACTAATGCAAAACCCTAATGCAAAGTTAATGGAAGCTAGATCTAGGATTATGATTCACTCCAAATAAAAAAAGATGTGTTCTAAATGCAAGTTCACCAAAATTATTTATCAAAAAATTTCGCTCTATGGTTTAGGACATAGAACAAGTTTTCTCCAAATATCATTCAAGGAAACCCTAGAGATCTCAATCCAAGGATAGAATGAGAGAAAGAGATCCACAATTACACTTGTAGAGAGAGAATTCTTTTTTATTTGTTAGTAAATAAGGGTTTTCCTTGGTCAAACCCTATTTAGGCAATAAACTTTGTGATGAAAAAATGAAATATGAACATGAAACATAAAATATGAAACACACACAATGATAACTTGTATGATGTCTTGAGATGTAAATCAATAATCTAACATGAAGTGGCCATGTAGAATGTAGATCTTGATCTTGAATATGGATATGAAACAATGCTTGCAAATGGATCTTGAATTGCTACAACAAATGGTGAAGAATTTTTCCCTTGAATGCCTTAGAAATTCTCTTGTAGACTCTCTTAACACTCTTGTGAAGTCTTCGAATGCTTAACTCTTGATAGCTTAGGTTGATATCTTGAAGGCTTAGTGAAATAATGATTTGAGACCTTGTTTATAAAGGCAATCCATCCAAATTATTGTTTATTAGATCTGAGAGGCCGACATTCATGAAATTTGAACTTAAAACCCTGATTTCCCACTCATAACCCTAAAAAGGGTCCAAATGGGACTCATATGCCACTTGTGGCATATAGGTCCCATCTAGATGGGGCTCATATGCCCAAGGTGGCATATGAGTCCCACCAAGCTTTTTAGGTGGAGGAAATGTCAAAGAGTTAAGAAATTAAGTATATTTGATGTCTATGTCAAGATTTTGGTTGAAATATGCCTCGGGATGCATAATATAGGACCTTAAAGGCCTATTAATGATGATATGAAGGCAATAAATGCAAGAGGTCCCAATAATTAATGTGAAGGTGCAAATAAATACAATTTACACATTAAATTAAGGAAAAATTAGCTCTTTTAGCTTAAAAGGGCCCTAAATCCAATGTGAATGTGTAAAACACATTACAACACTAGATTAAGGTGACATTAGGTCCATTTTAACATTAACCATTCCCAAATAAAGTAAGGAAAAGGGATAATTTTTTCACTACCATAGGAAATAGGTTAGGGATCATTTACGTTGGTTGTCTAATGCTAGAAGAAAAAATAGCACTTGAGGGAAATAAGATCAAAGAGTCCCAAGGTTTCGAGATTGGTTTTACCACATACCTTATCTAGGCTTTTGTTATGGAGGTGGGCTAAGCCACAATAGTGGTTTACAAAGTTTTTGAGGAAGGAATTTTTTTTTTTTTGTGTTTCCACAATGTCAAGGGGTTCGGTCAAACTCTTTGGTTCACCCGAACCTGATTTGGGGTTCGTTCAAACACATGGGTTTGGTCGAACCACCTGTTCGACTAAACCCCCAACCATACGAATAAAAAATTAATATTTTATGGGGTTTGCTCGAATGGGTGTTCAATCGAACCCCTTGAAATAGGGCATAAAAAATAAAAATAAATTGTCACTGTTGCATTATATGAACTTTCTTTGTATTCAAACTGTGTATGCGGCGAACCGAACGAGAAAAACGTGCATCAACCCGACCTCCATAGCCACAGTTCATCAACTCACAGTTCATCAACTTGACCTCCATAGCTCATGGGTTGGTTAACTTCGAATTTTGTAGATTTCAAAACACATTTGTTTGAAAAAATTTTAAACCCTAAATGCGAAATGATGTTTCAAATTTGTAGATTTCAAATTGCATTTCTTTGTTTGAAATTGAATTTTCTTGAAATTTTCTAAATCCTTTTCAACAAACACTATTTCTATCATGCTTTGATGAATGTTCATACCCTATTCCAAAGCTCCAATTTTGGCATGGGCAAGGAGTGTTGAATAAATGGCATTGCAATTGCTTGAAAGATTTTACAAACCCATTTCTAAACTCTGTAAAAAAATTAACGTGCCTTGTCTATGCTTCCACATTTTGCATACATTTCTACCAGGGCACCTCCAATTGCATTTTCTTTAATGTTTCTAAAGCCTTCCCTAAACATTAACATATTTATTTGAGGCATTATATCAAACAGTTCATGGTAAATTTTTTTGGTTATATTTGTGACTAAAATTATTGTTGATAACCATATATCTTTATAATTTTGTATAGGATGGATTATTTTGTTCAACCCACAATAATGAATTATTGGTAAATAAAAACGTGAACCATAATAGTGACTATTTCCCTCATTGAGGTTGATAAGTTATGCTAATGATTGCGGTATGAAAGTATAAATAAGAATATGATCCCTAATTGGTAAGATTTATTAATGCACAACCTCTCTAATGAATATAATTTTTTGAGGGATTTGAAAAAATTAATCTAGAACCATTGATTAAAGCAAAACATAGAATATTACACTCTAACAAAACTTCAATTCGAACTTAGGTAATCTAGACTATTTATACAAATGGGGAATTATAGTTATTCCCCTACAAGTTTTTGTATTGGTAAATCCTTGCAATGAGGGTTATAGTTATCAATATGAAATTATAAATTGGTAAAAGGTATAAAGTTGTAATCAATTAGAATTAAAACATTTACAAACATTGGTGAAGGTTTATCTAATTATTTTTTATATATAGGACCTTTAGAAAAATGGGCCTCATTCATGGTGGATATGACATGGTACAAATAAAGCTAGGAGCATGGTGATAATGATGTGAAAATGTTATACCTAGAGCTATGAAGTACAATTAATATATTTTATATCTTAAAATATTAATATAATTAGGTGCTTCTTACTATTTTGTGTCACCTTAGATCTAGTTTAGAAATTCAACTTAAAATCTAAATCCTTGTTAAAAGAGGTAGTGTTGAGTTGTGTACATGTCCCAAAGATAGTTTATAAGTGATACCATTCTAAAATTATAACTTAGGGTGCATACAATGGAAACTTGGATAAAATTCTTCATATTTTTCCTTTGAGTCTTATGAGATTACTCCAAAAATGGTTGGTTCTAAATGTATGAATCGAAGAATAAATTTAGAGGAAAGAAACTAGATTGTTTGAATGAAATGTATAATAAAATAGTTCTATTAGGATTAGATGGAATGAAGGTATTATTAAATTTTCTATTTTACAACTCAAAAGAGAATAAAGAAAAGGGTGTGCCCTGTTTGTTGTTAATTTTTATTTAGTAAAAGTGAATGAGAACCATTCAAATGAAAATAAACCTCCATTACAAAAGTCTTAGGATGTCTTTCCTAGAATGAACTCCTCATGTTTCCTCCTAAATGGGTGTTTTGTTTTTTAATAGAGTTCATGCATGAATTAGCCCCTATATCTAGAGATCCCTATCGAACAAACACTTCATATTTGCATGAATTAAAGGATTTCCTAAATGACATTTTAAAGAAAGGATTTATATGTTCTAGTGTCTTGTCATGGGATGCTCCAACTATTTTTATGAAAAATAAAGATAAGAAACTTTTCCAAGTTGTTTTGATTATGTACATGTTCAATAAATAAACAATTAACATTAATATCCACCACCTAAAATAGATGACTTATTTTACTAATTGAGAGGGGTGGCCATATTTTAAAAAATAGGTCTAATATTCAATTACAATTAGAAAAGAATAAAGGAGGAATACATTCATAAAACTACATTTAGAACTAGGTATAGGACATCAAAATGATATGTTTGAGGCAATGCATATAAGACACCCATATACAAAATAGTACAAAAGAAAGAGAAAAAATGTAAAGAATGCACTTGTCACCTATACTTGCTCGAGCATTAAAATTTTGAAATTAAACATAAAGAATAATAGGATTTATAAATTAAATGCATGAGGCTATTATACAATATCAAAAAAGACTATCTTAAAGTTTACATTTATATTTTAATTTTAGGGAAAATACTTTTGGTTGAATTTATGAATTAGAAATAGAAATTTTGAAAGGGCCCCGCCCTTTTACAAAGACCAATAAAGAGAAAAAAAATGATCAGTCATATTGGCATGGAACAACAATAAGAAAAATTATAGTTGTACAAGTTAGAAAAATAACATCCAATTAGAAATAATCCACCAATAGTGGCAATGTATCTAATAAAGAGGGTCCTTTTCCCAAAAACATTAGTAAATCTATCATTTCACAACTTGAATCTAAAATTATTCAGGGAACTATATCTTATTGTCAACCTTATCCTTTTCCATGAATGAACCTAGTTCCTTTGTAATGGAGTTTCCATCTTTAGTTTCCAAAATTGAGACCAAAGGGAATAAAGGGTTGCTATAATCTTCTAAACTTGAACCTTCTTCATATTTTTAAATTATTAGAAGGAATACCGAGAGGTGAATGTTGCAATTCAAGAGAATGGTAGAGGCAATGAACTCCAACTAATCCATCTGTAACATGATTCTTGTCTCTACCAATCTCCTCTAAATTTCTCTTGAAAAGACCTTCTAAATTAGTCATGTCTACAAGAGGACCAACCACCCCTCGATTATGCTCAAAGGGAGCCTCAACCAAATTGTAAGGTAAACAAGGCTCCATCTCATCCTTATGCATTTTGTTCAACCTTTCCTTCCTCTAAAATTCCTACACCTATAAAATACATAGCTATCTACACATGACAACATGGTGAAAACACAAGAAAATCATATAGCATGACATGTTGAACCCAAATAACCAAATTCAAAAATAATTTAATCTATAAGTATAAATATTTTGATGGTAGAAACTTTATACACGTAAAAATATGATAAATGTGTGATTATTTTTCTTTCCAATCTATAAATTTTTGATGTGCTTGGCTATATAATTGAGATGATTCACTCATAATGTAATGATAAAAATTTAGTATGTATGAAAGAAATATTTTCAAGACATCAAGCTACCATTCTACATAACTCTCATGGAAATAAGAATATTATTTTATTTTAACTAAAGAAATTGTGTGTACTCTATCTTGAAAATTACTAATTAATTTTGAATTATATACTTATAATTTAAAATAAGAGCATCCTTTGTAACATGGAATAGATAGGTTAATAATGAAATAAAATATGTTTTTATATTAAGAAAAAATTACAAATATATGGAACTTATACATTAAGAAATTGACTAAGACAACTCTATATGAGAATTAAGATGCTCAAATAATAATTTATATACCTTCTTTCAATAATTAACATTAGAAATTAATGCTTGGTTCATATTGTATAATCACACTAGGAAACCAACAATGGAAGATTGAGAGTCTCAACCTAGAATTCACATATAGATAACATTCATACTAGAAGTAACAAGTAAAGACCAAATTTCATAAATAAATTTCATGTGTTATATATCCTTACCTTTGAGGGGGTCACAAGTACAAGGCCTTTTGAAATCCTTCTCCATCTAAATTCATCCATTCCAAGACCATTGGGAGGTGGGTACCCCAAGTTCCTTAATTTCTTGGAATTTAATCCTTGATGGACATTGCTTTGGCATGTAAATTTAAATCTAAATGCGCATCCAAAAAAATACAAATTCATAACTAAATTTAATTCAAAAAGTGGGCCATCTATGGCCTTCTATAAACTTCTCGAAGATTTCATTCCCATAAATGATAAATTAAAAGTTATGTTATGACCTACACCAAAATGACATGAAATTATCTTTCTAAGATGTCATATTTGCATAAATCCCTCAAAGAATTTTTTTAACTAATTTTAAACACTCAAATAAATACATATATATGAATATACTTCATTTATAAATTCTTGGAATATATCAATCCATCATGTAATTAAAATCTTAGACATCATGCATAATATTTTTGATATATTCACAAAGCCACCTAGGGTCTCATAAGACTTGAGTAGGTGAATACCAATATGCATATATCTAATGGTGGGGTAAATGGAGGAGGATTAGGAGTAAGTTCATATATATCTATTACTTATTTTGCAATCCAATATATTGGTTAGAGAGGTTGCATTTGAATAGAAGAATTGAAGATAAGGTCTATTAAAATATGACTCACCATCTTCTCTATTCTTAGGATTTTGGAGTATATCAAAATATCCAACCTATATTTCATTTTCGATCTCAACCAATCTTTGCTTCAACTTCCAAATCATCCACACAATCCTCCCTGAAATATTCCATATGTGAAAATAATTATGAGAAGATACAATTAATCCTTGACATGGGTTGCTACATCAAAGGATATCTGATTCTATAATTTTAAAGTATTTCCAATTTTGAAATCTAATACAATCAATAATCCCTATTTAATCGAGGCAATATCGTGTGTTTAAAGAGCATAAATTACTTGAATGTACTAAATCATTCTGTCAATATATCATTTATCATCAGAATGGTGAATATGTATTTTCTATCAATGTAGGCACTAATTCACCATTGTAATCATCTTTAGTTTATTCATTTTTTTTTTCATGATTATAATTTTTTTCAATTTCTATTAAACCAAACTCAAAATAATGGTATAGATTAAGATTCTTGTCTTTATCCTACATTTGGGTCATGTTTGATTCTAGATTTATTATCATAATTAGAAGTTGTATAAATTGTTAAAAATTTATATATTTTTTAACATATATAAAATGTATTGTTGGATTAGTGAGATATTTATAACAAGTATGCAATATGAAGTCAAACTTTATTAGATTTGATTCTTAATAAATTAGTTTTAACAATTCAATTTATAGCTTTATGCAATCTATAACTTTAAATAGTTTGATGGTATCTAAACTTTATACATATAAAAATATGATAAATGTGTGATTATTTTGCTTTCCAATCTATAATTTTTTGATGTTCTTGGCTATATAATTGAGATGATTCACTCATAATTTAATGATAAAATTCAACCTCATATGGAGGATTTTATATTATCTTCCATTAAATTCATCCTCTTTATGAGATGCTTATGGAATATTGATATTCTAGTGTGAATTCTTAATTTTAGACATATCTTAACTAGATAAATTTAGGTTCAATGAAGGAAATAGAACTTTTTTTTCACTTACATAATCCTATTTTGAAGTTCATTTATGTTAACAACTATTAAATTAGATATTTTTATCCCCAATTATTTTCAAATAATTTTACACTAATCTTTGTTTTCTTATTCTTTCTTTCATTGTTTCATTTAAAATTTGAACCATTTAAGGATGCTATGTTATAGATTATAGTTTTCTTCCAATTCTTTTTAAATTTTTCAACCCTCTCATGGTCTAAATAATTTTACATTCAACAACCATGTCTAAAGTACATTATATACCCAACCTCTTCCCCTATTTAACACACTCATAAACCTTGTTACTAATCTCATTCCAAGAGGTGGAACAACCAATCTTAGAGGGATCCTCATCCATAGGAGAGAGAAGAGAGCCATCAATCTAGGCTCTAGTACTATTCTAGAAATAGTAGAACTAGAAGCTAGAATCCTAACAATGATAGCCAAGTTGGATAATACACAAGTTTTCCTTTTCAAGGGATTGGGGAACACTTATTGGATGG
The DNA here is from genome assembly GCA_007258455.2 of Sequoia sempervirens. Taxonomy (NCBI): domain Eukaryota; kingdom Viridiplantae; phylum Streptophyta; class Pinopsida; order Cupressales; family Cupressaceae; genus Sequoia; species Sequoia sempervirens. The sequence goes on along the minus strand of VDFB02047230.1, from coordinate 54,947,503 downwards.
GTATTATTTCCCCTTCACCACATTTTGATTAGGATTAAGAATTGAAATAATAAAATTCTCAAATTGGTATAAGAAAAAAATAAGCCCTTAGTGGAGGGGAGCTCATTTTTTTCTCATGTGCAACTCTAATAATAGATTTCTTAAATTACATGAGTAAATGAAAAGGGAAGCTAACAAGTCACATGCATCTAAGATTATTAATAAGATAAAAGTTATAGGATAAACAACATTTATAGTTTCTTTCTAGGATGAAATAAATAATCAAGTAGAAACATTTATATACTTGTGAGGAAATCATCTATATTTTCCTTCCTCTTGTATTTGCTTTCTTTATGAGACTTCAAGCCCTTCATGGATAAACCACTTGTAGTATCTCAATACCTTCCTCAATGGATTTAAAGGTTAACCTTATTACTTTTTAACCAGGATTTTAATAACATTCAATTTTGTGTAATTTATGTCCACTATTATCATTTTAATTCAAAATAATGTAAGAAATTTATATATTTATTTAAAAATTTAAAAAACTTAAAATAATAGTTTTAAATTAATTGAAAACATGGTTGGACCCCTCTAATTTTGTGGAACTATTTCTTAAAAGCTATTTTAGTTTAATTTTATATAATAGGAAAAGGAAGCCACACATGGCATTAAGACCTTCCTTGATCGTCTTTAAGTTATGAAATTTTTAATTTCATTCATAGGTCTTGAGGTATTTTAAACAAAAGTTGTGTTTGGAAAAAGGTATTTGGTACAAACTCCCAAAAAAATTAATGTTATATGTTTATGCTATTAACACATGAAATTTTTGGCCTTAAAATAGCTACTTCATCCCCATATTTTAATACAAATGAGACATTGAGGCTTTATGTCACTTATAATAGATTTACAATTAGTTGATATATCTCCATTTAGATCAATCGATATATCCTAATTTCTATCAAATCATAGGGTGTCAATTTCAATAATTACACAATTCAAAGCACATACGATTTTTCATTTGCTAGTAGAGGGAACTATCTTATTATTCCATTAAAATAAAATATAGGTTCTCAATACTTTTCATCTTTATTTTCCATCATTACATTGAACATTATAAAGGACATCTTCATATGTCTAATTTTCTTCTCTTATTTGTGCCTTCAATAATGATTGGATTGATTTTACATGACCACCAATGTTAAGTAATGATGCTTTGTGTGCAATCTAGTAATTTAAATTTTAGAACTATTTTAGATTATGTTTTAAATTTAAATTTTAGAATTGCTTTAGATTATGTTTTGTGTGCAATCTAGTAATTTGAATGTTTTGAAATTATTAAAAACTATGATAGATGTTGAATGTTTTTTTGTTAATGGTATGAAAATATTATTGATGAGTAGATGAATTATTACAACTGTTTTAGATTTGTATTCCCTTTATCTAGATATATTATTTACCAAGGTCTCATTGCTCTTTTAGGCGTACATACATATATATAACATGGAAAATGCAGATCATGTTCCACCTCCAGATTATTTGTTTGCAAATACCACTAATGAGATTAAAAAATTGAGAGACTCATTAGCACAGGATACAAACCTGGGGATATATTTTGAACCATGCATGTCAATATTACATAGTTTAGAAAAAATAAGAGATGAACTTGAGAGGACTAGTGCATTTTCCCCAGATAGAGTAGTTGTTATTCTTTCCCACATGCGGGAAGAAGTACATTGTGATGTTCCCCTTAAACAAATACAGGATAGTGTGACCAAAGAAATGATAAAAAACACTTGTTTTCCTTTTTATCAAAATGTACATAAGGTTAGGGGATACCAGGTCACTAGATGTGTCGATCGTGCTATGGTTGAATTGATCTACCCATGATTTCTCACAGCACATGGTCAATACCCAAACAATGACTAGATTCCATTATATTTTGTTTAACAGTTGTATGTTGAGGTCCATTTGGGCCTCAAAGTTAACTACCTGGACATTCCACCATATGCTGGTCAGGGGCATGGCATGATTGTCGATAGGCCCACCTATCATCGAGCAGATAGACCAGCCCCAATGTTTAGGGCATTGGTTGGCGAGAGGTCTCCTTCTCTCACCCCAACTCTATCCCCCATAGCAGATGAGGTTGTCGTTGCTTCCCAAAAGGAAGCAATTGACATTGTAGGTGACATTGCGCCACTAGGATATTTGATGATCATGTAGGTTAGTATTTGATGTCCAGACATTCTCGATCCACGCCATTTTTAGCATAGTGGACCACCATGGATCCTTTTACAGCGGTCGACATCCCTAATCCTACATAGCTTGATGCACTTATAGGAGATATGGCACATAGGACTCTACATTGTTTGGCCGAGGACTTGTTGGAGGCATATGCCCACATTGCATCAGACTATGGGATCAGTATAGAGCATGTCAAAGATTGTTTGGCACATAGATTTTGTTCAACTCCAGGATCCCATCACTCTCAGTCGAGCACTAGTGCGCATTAGGATCCACCTACACTTCATTCGGCAGCTGCACACACTATGGGTTTTACTGATATGTTGATTGGTTCTGGTTCATCATCGCCGATGCCATCTCACCTTCATAGTCCACTACATTCATCATTTCTAGCACGACATGGGATAGATCAGATGGACGCAGATGTTGATTCATCGCTTGACCGTTTGGTGGATATGGTGGAGGCAACTGTTTCAGAGGACTTAGGTCATCTAATATTAGATGATGTGCATGTATGTGTGCATGTGCATGTTTCAATTCTTTTTTAATTATTTTTTAAATTTTTTGTTTTAACTGGATATTCATGTAAGTTGATATATATGTATATATATTGTTACGTGGACATACCTCATGTCACTCCTAGCCTTGGTCCAGGTCGTGTACATGATCAATATGACTCTGTGGATGAATCTGCTACTAGTGGACATGTTAGTTTTAAATTTTTATATATACACGTGTATATCTACATGCAATATTTATGTATGCATAGATCTAGATAGATATTTAAAAATACAAGTTCATTTAAAAATAACTTTCATAAAATTTATTTAATATAAATTATATGTATTTAACACATTTTGTACACAATTTTATTTGTAGGGCTCAACACATCTATCAGAGCAGGACCATTCACATTTAGATGGTCGTTCGACTAGGAGTTAACATTCATATTAGGCCCTGTACACTAGATTTATGATCTTTACTACATGTATTTGCTTATATGATGATCTTTAGTATTCGAGATTTGATGATCTCTAACTTACATTTGCTTATATGATATACATACATTTTCTTATTTGTTGATCTTTAGTATTCGACATTTGATGATCTCTAATTTACATAACTTTTCTTATATGATATGTACATACATTTTATTATATGATATATACATATGTTTGCCTCTTTGCTTATAACATGTGTTATGTTTATACATTGAATCTCTTTACATGTATGTACATGTGTTTTCTTATGGTTACATGTTTACACATGATATATATGTATGCATTTGCTTTAAAAAGTCAATATACATATATGTATGTGTATTTGATGATCTCCTACAACTTACATTTCTTATATTCAATATACATTTGATCTCTAGTAGAATTTTAGGAAATCAATGCCACTTTATAATTAAGTTCATTCATGTTGATCACAATAAATATATATTTTTAAATGACTTAAGCAACATGAACCATTGAGATGAGAAAAAAAATATAATCTTTTTGACAAGTAACTTGAAATTCAATTCAAATATAACTAAGAAAATTCAATTCAAATTATACCTCTATTATACATTTTTGACAAGTAACTTGAAATTCAATTCAAATATAATTAAGAAAATTCAATTCAAATTATACCTCTATTATACATTTTTGACACTTTAACAAAATTCTAAAATTACTAGATATGTTGTGCATACCTATGCATTAAATAACAACAAACTCCACAATGAAATAACTTGTTTGTTTACTACTTGATTCATTTAAACTAGGATCTAGTTATTCCATGTATACTAGAATAATTTTTTCCCATCCCATATGCATATAAATAGAAGCTTATTTTTCATTATTCTAGATATCAAATTGCAAGATTAATTCTCATTTATATCACTTGGAGTGCAAATTTTGGAGAAGAGGTTTTTGCACATTTATCAAGGAGGCAAATATTGGAGGGAATGGCTTTGTTTTAATATCAATCAAAGGCTGTTGGAGGAGGAATTTAACTAAGTTGGTAGAGGACTTTTTTTGAGTCATCTTTAAGTTGAAAAAGAAAATGAGACAACAAAGAAAAAGAAAAAATGCATCTCAACGAAAAATTGTCAAAAGAAGAAGAACAAAAGAGGCGGGAACAAAACTTGAAAAATTATCATAGAAAGAAACAAGGTACATGCTTTGTTTCTTCTCTCTCTCTCTCTCTCTCTCAAGTGTGTGTTTAGGAATTTTATTAACACCTCAATTAGTTTTTCTTATAAATATATTTCCAATAGTAATCTTGCATAGACATTCCCTAAATTCTTTATCAACTATTTCCAATTGCTTTTGTTCCATAGAATTCTTAAGTTCAAGAATCTTTAATTTTATTTGTTTCAACTCCACTTAGATAACTCATAGTCTCTGTTGACTGCTTGCATTGATTTCAAACAAAGGAATTTGTCCAACTAAGTTGAGCCAAATCATTAGGATCAAACAAATCAGTGAAGGCACATGGTTCCCAAAGTTAGGAGGGAGGTAGGTCCAAACAATGCTTGTTGGAGAGGGGTCAAGATCACTTCCTTCTATTGGTATGGATGAGTGTATAAAACAAGTAGAAACTTCTCTCACTTATAGCATCATGTCTTATCACTTTGTTTTCTTGCATACATAAACTTCACTTATATAGCATCATGTCTCACTTTTTTTTGCAAAATATTTTGTGACATGTTGGAAGGGCTCAACAAGCAGGAAGTTCTCATGCTCAAGTCAAGCCTAATCTAGACATTGGATCAAATGAATCAAGCTCCAAGACATGAATTAGCACAGAGATGGGAGGAGGCACAGTTCAAACAATGCATGTGGAAGTTTGGGGTCCTTCCTCCTCACGGTATGGATGGTATATAAAACTAGGCTGAAAAGGTGAGAAACAAATTTCTCATAGAAATTTAGATGTTTACTTAGTGGATGTGGAAGCTGGGGAAATGTTATTCCAAACTAGCTACCTAAACAAAGAAAAGTCAAATGACTAAATCTGTAAATGGAATAATCTATCATCATTTCAATCATCTTGATACACTTGAAAAAAGCTGTTATCCACGTTTACTTCTTTGTGATGAGCTCAAAGAGTCATTACAATTGTTGGGTGTACATTCGGCATCAAATAAGAAGAAACACATGGGATTACAAAAGGATATTTTTCAAAATGTTAAAAAGGGTTTAGATTCCATTGGGAAAGGATCTCAGTCAGTGGATAAAGCCAAAACAAGAAGGGTGATGTTGACATCAATTGTACATCAAGATATAGCAAGAAAAAGAAAAATGTCTGCACTTTCAACTAAAATTGGTTATAGTAAAACCACATTAATAAAATATGAGAAAAAGAGAAAGTTTTTGGATGAGATTTTAGAAGGCAATTGGGAAATTATGTGTAGAGCTCCCCATTTTGACAGGATTGAAGATGTTGTTAGGAACTTGGTCTCAAGTTTTTGGCATGATCAGACTCGTCGATCATCAAATACTAGAGATGTTATGAGACACAGGATTAGACTTGGTATTTATGAAAATCATATCAAACATTGGCTAGGCATAACACAAGTTCAGATGTATATGAACTTTTGTAATGCATATCCTCATATAAAGATTGGGCAAACAATGTTTCAAAGGTTAAAGCCATATTTTGTGAAGATAAACAAGTTTTTTGATACTTGTTGTTGCCATAATCATATTGAATTTGATCTCTACTATCAGGTGTTTCGAAAGATGAGAGAAGAAAGACGTGGGTTTCAAAATGCACCTCCTAAACATGAAAGTTTTTTCATAAAGTCTATATTATGTGATCATGAAAATGGACCTGAAATAAACTGTGTAAAAGGAATTTGAGACGTGGAAATTTGGCTATATTTCCTTCAAGAATTGAGGATACTGACCTAACAAAGACAATAAAATGCAAGAGGTAAGTACTATTTTTAGAGAGTTTATTTGTTTCAATTTGATTAGATTGTTATTTGGATTCTTTTTAATGTAATGTTTCATTGATTGTGTGGTTTACTACTTATTCACATATTTTATTCACATAGGTACAAGTATGTAAAGTTGCAAACAAATTTTGGGAAAGAACCCACAAGGTTGAACTATGTAGAAGAGGAGATTCCCATTGG
>VDFB02047230.1:54907096-54941051 GCA_007258455.2 Sequoia sempervirens | reverse complement strand
GAAACTTTAGGCTATCCATTGGGTGAGTATCAAAAAGGTGAGACACATACGCATGCGGCTGGTATGCGCTCACACAAATAGGAAAGTGGCTATGGGAAAGTCATGCTTGAGTTCAGCTTCCCATTCAACCAGACCAAATTTATACCTCTCGATAACTTTGATAAGGTGCCACACAATAATGAACTTTGAGCTTCATAAGGCAAGTAAAGCTTCATATGCTTGAAACTCATGAACGAACAAGATGGCTCCACAAGCAAGAAAATTGTGTTATACAAGGTGGCCATATAATCAATATTGTAAATGTGAAATAGTGTAAGGTGCATTCAAAGGGATTTCAAGCTTAATTCATGTAAGGTCTCTTCTTAGTGAACATCATGCTTAATGTCTCCAAGAGAGGACAAGTCAAAGAAATATCATGCTCTCAAACGAAATCAAACCTAATGACACCACCAAGAAAAGGACACATCACAAGAATAAAGAAAATTGAATGATGAAACATGAGTGACGATGTATTCCCCCACTTTAAAGTGGTTTCTAACACCATTGTTGTGAGAAACTACTTGAAAGTAGAAGAAGAAATGAGAGGTTATTCAATAAGTGCTATGCCAAATCATATGTTTTCAAATGAAACTACATCATGGATAAGAGGTTGCCCCCAAAACTCAGTACATCACATGTGAACCAACTTAAGGCATGTCATAAACATCTCAAGCTTGCTCTTATATGTTTATGAAAGGTGGTCAACTAGCCAAAAGAGACAACGATAAGTGACATACAAAGACAAGGCTAACCTAACCCCTTTCCCCCACTTAGTGTAGGACAAAAATGAGCCGAAATGATTAATGAGAGGTTTGAAAGTCAATATTAATTAGAGGATATAAACATGCTTCAAGACAAGAAAAAAAACCACAATGCATAAGATGTTGTATTTTGTTACTCAAAGCCTTACATTCATTAGTATAATGACCATGAACTCTATGATATGCACAAAATGAATTCATATAGTAAAATTTCTTTCGTTTTCTTGGAGGGAGGGATATCAAAAAATCTTGGAGGAGTCTCGATCAATAGTAAAATACCCTCTTGATAAATAATAAAAGATGTTCCTTTATTTTCACAAGATGTCATACACACACTAAATGATAAAGCCTTAGATGAAAATAGAGATAAAGGTGGTAAATATAGATCTTTCTTGAAAGAGTATGGTATAGATCACTTTGCTTCATGTTTTCATTGTATGCATGTTTAGGAGGGAGTTTGTATCCAAGACCATAACAATATTTCAATTCAAATGAAGGGGGTTTATGTTTATGAGAAGGATTGGCTTCTTCATGACAACACAAATCCTTTTTAGGTTTCTTAAAGTTATGCATCATCCTCTCATGAGAGATGGGAGTTAAATAGCCCCCATCACCACCATGGGGTATGTTGTTGACGTGGAACCAAGTTGAGAAAATGAAACACAAGGTTGTTTTGGTTTAGATTGTGAGATTTTGTACTCTCCCATAAAGGAGGGTGTAAAATATAATGAACCCCAATCATCACTATAACTTGTTTCTAAAAATGAATTGTTTGTATATGACTCTTTGGATCTTGAGGGTGAGATTTTGGATTATTTATTAAAAAAAGGCATAAGATCCAATGATCCCCAATTATCACTAAAGAATTCTTTTGTAGGTGAAATACAATTAGGATTAGCATCAACTTGTATAGGTTCAACTTTTGATTTTGGAATGAAATTATTAGGAGAGTTGGGAGTGTTGTGATCATATGATTTATAGCTTCTTTCATTTGCTTCAACCATGTATATCTTGTTGTATTCAAATTTCATCACATGGTAAAGAGTATATGGGACTCCTTTCATAGCATGAATCCATGGTCTCCCTAGGAGAAGGTTGTATGAAATATGTCCTGGCATGATATGGATAGGGGTAGGCAACACTACAAGTTCGACCTCAATAGGTAATGTTATCATTCCTAATGGTTGCCTATTAACATTGTCAAAGCCATAAATATTAACATTATTAAGTTGAATAAGCCTCTTTTCCATGCCGATTTTTCTAGGAGGTCAATGCTACAAACATTAAGACTTGCTCCATTGTCTATGAGAGTGTGTCTAAGTACGGTTTCATTAATGATCACCTTTATCATCAAGGCTTCATTTTTGTTTTGAATATCAAGTGAGAGTAATTCATGTTTAGGGAATGTGATTTCTGACTATGTGACTTGCATAAAATCAAAGGAGGATGTTACATCATTCAATTTCATAGAAGATTGGATCTCTTACTTTATTTGCAATATTTCTTGGAATAGCCAATTGTATGTAGTTAATAGTTGAATAAGTTACCATATGGATACATTAGTGGGAGTCTTTTTAAGATCTTCAACTATATTATGTAAAGGTGAATGATGGGCTCTAGGAAAAATATGTTGAGGCAATGGTAAAGAAGCAGGAGTGGTTTGTGGTTTCCTACATGTTTGAGAAACTGTATTATAACTCGATTGTTACGAAACATTGTTACTATCAAATTGTATTATATATTTCAATAAATCTCTTATTTTCTTCTTTTTATGTGATTCACTACTGGGAGGTGACTTAGAAGGCTTAATAATTAAAGAAGATCCAATTTGTGTCATCATAACCTCAACAAACTTGTCCCTATTTTCATGATCTCTTAGTGAAGAGAATTCTAATGTCACTTCATCAACTTCATCTAAGGAAGTCTCATTGTTAGTGTTTGAAAGGAATGTATCAATGTTCTTATCTTCTTGCACCATGACATCCTCCTAAGGAGGAGAGTTTTTAGGAGAACTAAATAAACTACATGTTCATGACATTCAAAGGTTGGTTCTTCTAAAATGACTTCACTGCAAGTAAGTGTGTTATCAATGGTTGAATTTTCTTGCTTATCAATGATGGTGTTTTCTTGTTCAATAATGTTTTCCCTAGGAGAAGAGAGACACATAAGATTCTCATGACTCTCATCGATTGTATTTTCTAACATCAAAATATCTTCTTCACAACTAGCAGAGATACTAGGAGAAGAACAAGCATGATTGTCATGTTTATCTATGATTTCATCTTCTTTCACTAAAACATTCTCACAAGCAAGGGATGAATAGAGACTAGGTAAGGTGATATTTAGAAATTTTTCTATAATCTTGTTCTCTTGTGTCATAATATCTTCACAAGGGGGAGGAGGAGAAGGAGAAGCAATACTTTCATGATTCTCAATGATTGCATCTTCTTTCACCAATAAATCTTCGTCACTAATAGGAGAGGTATCGAGAGAAGAAAAATTACAATTGTCACGGTTATTTATGCTTGTATCCTCTTCTATCACATCATTCCCACAAATAGAAGAGATAAGAGGGGTTGTAGGTTTAAGGAAAACGTTAACATTTTCATTCTCTTGTACTAAGAAACTCCCATAACTAGGTTTAAGAACTTATGAAAAGCAACAATAGGATCAAGAAATCAAAAATAGCACAAAAGAGAGAGAAGATGAGAGAATATGATGATTGTATTCTCAATATGCATGAAGATGCTCAATTACAAGTATGTACAAGGCTTGCTTATAAAGGAAAGCTAGGACAAAATGAAGGGCCATGAATGAGACAAGTGTCTCAATCATGTGTAGGGTAGGTAGAAAGAAATAATAGGTAATTCCATGAAAGGTGGATCACCCACCTAAAGTGGAATTATCATGCCACAAAAAGTGGAGATAAAAAGGTGATAACTAGATCACACCACAAAGAGTGGAATTTCTCCTACACACACTTCCCTAAGTGTCCTAATCACATCTCTCAATATATGCACAAACCTAGATGTAAGATGCAAATAACTAGGTGTCACAAATGCAAACTACAACGATATGCATTCCCTAAGTAAGCTTAAGTAAAGTGTAATAAGTAATATACTTCTCAGTAAAGGGTTTGGTGAATATTTCAGCAACCTACTTTGATGTTGGACAATAACACAATTCAATGATCTTATCTTGAATCAACTCTCTGATTAAGTGCATATCAATCTCAATGTGCTTGTTCCTATGATACTAGACTGGATTCATGGAGATCACAATAGCACTCTGATTGTCACACCGAATGACTGTCAGACATGGAATGGAAAAACAAAACTTAGAAAGAATGTGTTGAAGCCAAATGGCCTCAATGGCGGCAATAACAACTCCCTATACTCAGCCTTTGTCAATGAAAGAGAAATGGCATGCTGCTTCTTGCTCTACCATGAAACAGGTTCTGACCCAAGATGGAAGTTATAGCCAGAGGTGGATTTGGAATCATCAAAATCACTAGCCCAGTCTGAGTTGGTATATCCTACTAAGTCAATCTATGCACCTATTGCATAATGAATCCCATGTTGATGAATACCCTAGATGTAGTGCAAGATGTGTTTGGTGGCTTTCCAATGAAGCTCATGTGGTTCCTGCATAAAGCAGGAGACCATTCCAACTACATAAGAGATGTTAGGGTATGTATGATTCAAATAGATGAGACTACCAACAAGTTGACAATACAAAGTGGCATCAACAAGTGGAGTAGAACACTTAGCCTCAAGCTTGACTCCTGAAAGAAAGGGAGTTGGAGTAAGCTTACAATCAGTCATGCAGAACCGTGAAAGAAGATGAAGAGCATACTTGGGCTGTGACAATGTAATCCTATATGAAGACTGTTGAATCTCAATGCCAAGAAAGTAGTGAAGAAGGCCCAAGTCCATCATAGAAAATCTATCCTGCAAAGTAGTTTTGACACTGCCAATGATGGATGAGGTCCTCCCTGTAATGATCAAGTCATCAACATAGATAATGCGTATCAAATGTGCATCATCCTACCTCAAGATGTAGACATTTTGATCTGAATGACACCTGGTGAATCTCTTGGAGAGAAGGAAAGAATCCATCTTGGCATACCAAGCCCGAGGGGCTTTCTTAAGGCCATAGAGGGACTTCCTCAACCTGCAAACCAATGGAGTACCCTAGATGAAACCCTGTGGCTGCTCCATATAGATCTCCTCATGAAGATCCCCATGTAGAAAATCACTCTTAACATCCATCTGGTGTACTACCCAACCATGTGAAGCAGTAATGGCAAGTGTTAGGCGAATGGAAGTCATCATTGCAACAGGTGCAAAGGTCTCAATGTAGTCAACTCCTACAACCTATGAGAAACCCTTTACGACAACTCATGCCTTATACTTATCAACACTCCCATCTGTTGCATATTTGGTCCAATATATCCACTTGCATTGAACCATCTTTCGCCCCTTAGGAAGAGGGACTAACTCCCAAGTGGTGTTCCTCATCAAAGAACTATACTCTTCCTCCATAGCTGCATCCCATTCAAGAACCCCGAAGGATTCCTTAAAGGATTTTGGATCTAAAGTTGATGCAATGAGAGCATGTGGAAGAGGATCATGCTCATTTTGTGACCTAGTCCTTCGAGTATCCAAAGGATCCCCAACAAGCAGAAATGTTGCCTCAAGAGTATGATGATCCCAATAAGGTCTAGTAGGGGTAGAAGGATTAGGCTCATCAACTAGAAGTGGACGCTGTGAAGGTGTAACCTTGCGAGTCAGTGAGGAAGGAGAGCCATCCTCATCTAAATCACTATCATCATTGTCAACTGTGTAGGAAGAAGGAGGAGAACAAGAGTCAAAGCTAGGTGAGCTTTCCTCAACATGTACACTCCTCTCAAAGAAAATCTCTTGAGTCTCAGGATCCATCAGTCTATATGCCTTAACACCATCTACATATCCCATAAAGATACAAGGCTTGCTATGTGGTGTTGGAAATATGTGTCTCAATCCCACAGGCTAAAACCTCTATTGGAGCCAAGTCGGTGTGACATATTCTATGTCTGGCTGACGAGCAGATTTGTAGCCTTATGTTTTTAATAGGTCGTTGTGACCTTGCAGAAGTCTTGCTGAACGGTTACACATTGGAGTCTTCGGTGTGACCTCTTACCGCGTGGAGATCTTTGGCTGATAGGACATTCATATCGGGCGTCGGGGAGACTCATAGCGACCGGGGGCTTCGGGGTGACTTGAACACTCGGGAAGAAGTCCCAGCAACAATGGAAGGTCTCACTGATGGGGATACACTTGGGGTCTTCGTAGTGACTCAAAGACTTCGGTATGAAGTCTTGGCGATTGATGGAGAGTCTCGTTGATGATGAGGGGTCTTCGGTATAACTCTTGGTGAACGGTGGTCTCGAGGTAACTTGGAGATTTCGGTAAGAACTCTCAGCAAGAGTGGTAAGTCTTGCCGACCATTCAGTGCTCGATATAACATAAAGATCTTGATGGAACCTCTTGGTGACAGTTGAATGTCTTAGGGATAGATGGCTACCAATGGAAATGCTAATGTTTCGGTATGACTTAGGACCTCGGTATGAAGTCCTAGCGAAAGCGATGAGTCTTGCCGACTGGTGGATGAACTCAGATTAACTTGAAGGCTTGGCGTGAGGTCCTGGCGAGAGCGGTATGTCCTGCTAACAGAATGACTCTTCGGTGTGACTTAGGATATCGATATGTGGTCTCACCGAAGAGCGATAGTCTTGCCAAAAGGAAAACTGAAGTCGATGCAATGGGTGAACTTGATATAACCTCTTGTTGATTGTAAGGACTCTTGGCAATATTGAATGCTGACTGTGTCGGCATCGGGGAGACACGGTCAGTGTCTCATCGATATGCCAACATAGCTTGATTTCCTTTTGACTGTTTGAATTTCCTATGTGGCATCTCGTGGACCAATTAGAGAAGCCGAATGGGAACCGTTGGAAGATAGTTCGTTGTGGCAACTCTAAGAGGAAGCTTGACAGACAGGGGTGACATGGTTATACTCACAGATTGCAGATGATGTCTGGTTAAATGATTCGAAGGATTGACAGATTGTTGTGTGGTTGTATAATCAGAGTGATTTCTATTCTGTGAAGACTGTAACGTGAATGTTTTGTATCAAGGTTGTTCATGGTGAATGCTATTGTAAACTAACATCAGAAATATAAGTCAAAACTCTGTTTGTAATCTTTATTACTATAATACAAAGTGACTTCTCTTGGTTTGGTTGGTTTTTCTCCCGTAAGGGTTTTCCCATGTATATCTGGTGTTCATATGTGTTTGTCTATTTCTTTGTTTTAGTAATCTCTTTCTAGTGCATCTTAATTGGATTGTAATTGTAAAATTTAAAAGGTATCTCTGCATTCTTCCTTGAGGTTTTGACGTTAGGAGAGTTGCTTCTACATCTAGCTTTCCTTACAAGTGGTATCAAAGCCTGGCCAGTTGTGTTATCCTTGTGGGTACGTTGGGTTTTTTGTGTCAATTTTTGTTCAGTGGGAGTCTTGTAGAAGTTTGTCAATTTCTAATTATAGATTGAGATGGCTAGCATGTCAGGAAAGATTGAAATAGAGAAGTTCAATGGCAGCAATTTTGAGTTGTGGAAACTTAAGATCGAGGATCTCTTAGTGGATCATGATCTTTGGATTGTTATGTCTAGAGTGAAACCTATAGGCATGAAGCAAGAAGATTGGGACCTTGCAGATAGAAATTCTAAGGGGCTAATAAGGCTCTGTTTGGCAGACTTCATTCTTCTCAATGTGCATGAAGAGAAGACTGCATCTTCCTTATGGAAGAAACTGGCATCTATTCATCAGGGGAAGTCCTTGGTGAATAAACTTTTCCTGAGGAAGAAGTTTTACACTTTGAGAATGTGGGAAGGAGGCTTTGTAGCTAATCATTTGAATGCATTCAATATGTTGATTGCATAGTTAACATCTGTTGGTGTGAAGATTGATGAAGAGGATCGTTGTATGCTGATATTGTGTTCTTTTCCAGATTCATGGGATCACCTAGTGATGGCTATTGGGAGTACACCATCCAGTTTCAAGATGGAAGATGTTGTTGCTTCTTTGTTATCAGAAGAAATGAGAAGGAAATCTTCTGAGATGGTGAAGGAGGCCCTTGCTATTAGAGGAAGGTCAAAAGAGAGGCAAGAAGAAGGACAAGAAGTCCAAATCGAAATCAGAGGGGAGATCAAAGTCTCCTGGCAAGAAGTCCAAGGTGAAGTGTTGGAACTGTTGGCAACCTGGTCATGTCCAAAAGGATTGCAAAGAGGAGAAAAAGAAGAAGAAGAAGGTCTCTTCCAATAATGATTCTTCTCATAGTGATGGAGATGCCTTCATTGTAGCCTTGGCTACACAGGCATCAGATGATGTTTGGCTGATTGATTTTGGAGCATCTTTCCACATGACATCTCATAGAGACTGGTTCACAAAGTATGAAGAATACGATGGTGGAAAGGTGTACTTGGCAAGTGATTCAACTTTGGAAATTGTTGGCCGTGGAAGAGTCAGAATCCAATCCCCTGATGGCAGAGTGAAGGGAATCAATAATGTAATGCATATACCAGGTCTGACTTGAAAATTACTTTATGTAAGTATGCTAAATGATATTGGAGTGCAAGTCACATTCTCTGGAAATGGCTGCAAGATTACTAGAGGCTCAATGGTGCTAGCAAGGGGTGCTCGTATTGGTACCTTGTACAAGCTGGATGCACATGTTGTTCAATGTAACAATGTCTCTGTACAGTCACAAAAAGCTACTCATGGAGGAAAAGAGGAAATGTTCCTAATTGTTTAAACTCTATGGAAGTTAAACTTCTAAGAAAAGACTATGCTCTGGCATCATAGGCTAGGCCACATTGGAGAAAGGTTTAAAACCTTGAAGAACAAAAAACTGGTTGAGGGGCTTGAAGATTGTAACCTTGAATTTGAATTTTGTGAACATTGTATATATGGAAAACAACACCATGTTTCATTTTATTCAGTCCTCATAAATCTTCTGGTTTGCTAGATTATATTCATTCGATGTTTTGGTCCGATGAATGTTCCTTCTTTGTCTAAGTCAAGGTACTATGTATCGTTCATTGATGATTATTCGAGAAGAACATTTGTTTATTTTTGAAAAGTAAACCATATTCAGTTGGTTTAAGGAATTTAAAACCTTGTAGAAAATCATACTGGAAGAAAAATTAAATGCTTAAGGACTGATAATGGCGGTGAATTTTGTTCTGATGATTTCGAGAGGTATTGTAAAGACCATGGGATTAAAAGACATAAGACTACACCTTATACTCCACAACAAAATGGAGTTGCATAAAGGTTCAATAGGACAGTGATGGAGAGAGCACGAAGTATGCTGAGTAGTGTTGGCTTGGAGGAGAAGTTCTGGGCTGAGGTTGTTGCTACTGCATGTTACTTGATTAATCGTTCTCCAAATTCTGCTCTTGTTGAGAAAACACCTTTGGAAGCGTGGTCTAGTAAGAAGCCTCCTTAAGACATATTCGTGTCTTTGGCTATGAGGCATATGCTCATGTGTCGTATGAGAAAAGATCTAAGTTGGAGAACAAGACTATCAAATGTATCTTTATTGGCTATAGTGTTGGCATAAAAGGATACAAGCTTTGGAATCCTGATACAAAGAAGGTTGTATACAGTAGAAGTGTAATCTTTCGTGAGCTGAAACCGTCTACCTTGGATCTGCGGTCAGAGACAAAGTCAAAAAACAATAAGGATGTAGTTGGAATTCCTCCTACACCAGATAAAGAGGAATTGAAAATTCAAAATGTACCTGAAACTGAGGAGAGCTCAAGTAGTTTTGAAAGTTCTGAAGAAGAAGAAGAAGAACCTCAGCCTCAGCAAGTGAGGAGGTCAACCCGTGAAAGAAAACAACCTAATAGGTATGGGTTCTCTTTGATCTAGATTCTACTTGTTCATATGCTTTAATTTCTAGCACTGATGAGCCTAGGACTATAAAGGAGGCATTTAAAATGTCTGATTCAGACTCTTGGTTGGAAGCCATGAACGAAGAAATGGCATCATTAGAAAAGAATGACACTTGGAGGTTGGTGCCCTTGCCTAAAGGCAGAAAATTTGTTGGCTACAAATGGGTATTTAGAAAGAAGATCGGTCTGGATGGCAGTGTGGCAAATTGGCTAAAGGTTATTCCTAGGTAGAGGGAATTGATTATGGGGAGATTTTCTCTCCTGTAGCTAAGCTGACGTCTATCAGATTTCTTTTGTCACTTGTAGCAGTGTATGACTTAGAGGTCAAATAGATGGATGTGAAGACAACATTTCTTCATGGTGATCTATAAGAAGAAATCTATATCTCCCAGCCTGAGCACTTTGTTGAAAAAGGTAAAGAAAAACTGGTTTGCAAGTTAAAGAAGTCTCTGTATGGGTTAAAGCAGTCACCTAGAATGTGGTACCATAAATTTGATACTTTTGTATTGTCTTTGAGATTTGTAAGATCAAAATCTGATCAATGTGTCTATTATAAAGCTAAAAGTGATCAAGTTCTTATTATTGCTCTCTATGTTGATGATATGTTGTTCATAGGCAATAGTAAGCTAATGATTTCTGATCTTAAGTCTCAGTTGTCTGCTAAGCTCGAAATGAAAGATCTTGGTGTAGCAAGGTATATTCTGGGGATGGAGATAACTAGGGGTAGGAAGAATAGAAAGCTTTGGCTCAATCAGAGTAAGTATATCAAGACTGTTCTAGAGAGATTTTGCATGAATGATTGCAAGCAGCTAGTTGTTCCATTCTTGCAGGGAACGAAGCTATCTATTGAAGATGTTCCAAAATCTCCTACTGAGATGGAGGACATGACCAGTGTACCCTATGCTTGTGCGGTTGGCTATCTCATGTATGCAATGGTCTGTACAAGGCCAGACATTTCCCAAGCAGTGGGAGTACTTAGTCAGTTTATGGCTAATCCTGGAATGATACATTGGGATGCGGTAAAGAGAGTTTTCAGATATTTGAAGGGCACTTCATATTTTTCTTTGTGTTACCATGGGAACCTGGTTGAATCATAGAGGACTCTTAGTATTCAAGGCTATGTGGATTTTGATTGGGCAGGGGACATTGACATCAAGAGGTCCACCAGTGGATATACTTTCATGTTGAATGGTGGTGCAGTGAGTTGGATGAGTAAGCGGCAGGCTGTAGTCACTTTGTCCACTACAAAGGCTGAATACATGGAAGCTACACATGCTTGTAAAGAAGCAGTTTGGTTAAAACGTTTGTGTTCTAACATTGGTTTTGATGCAGGGAAAATAACTATTTTTTGTGACAGTCAGAGTGCAATTTGTTTGGCAAACAATCCTACTTTCCATGCTAGGACGAAACATATAGATGTACAATACTACTTTGTACGAGATATGGTGGAGGATGGAAAGGCCTGTTTGGAAAAAGTTGATACTCTGGAGAATGTTGCAGATGCATTGACGAAGCCAGTGAGCACAAACAAGTTTAGGTGGTGTGCCAGTTCGATGGGCCTTAGTGCCCATGTTTTTCAGTAAGTTTTGTTGTGCTCTGGAGGTGCCTGTGCGATCTTTGTCAAGTGGGAGATTGTTGGAAATATGTTTCTCAATCCCACAGGCTGAAACCTCTATTGGAGCCAAGTCGGTGTGACATATTCTATGGCTAGCTGATGAGTAGATTTGTAGCCTTATGTTTTGTAAAGGTCGTTGTGACCTTGCAGAAGTCATGCCAAACAGTTACACATTGGAGTCTTCGGTGTCACATGTTGTGTTCGGTGTGACCTCTTACCACGTGGAGATCTCTAGCTGACAGGCCATTCATATCGGGCGCCGGAGAGACTCATAGCGACCAGGGGCTTCGGGGTGACTTGAACACTTGGGAAGAAGTCGCAGCGACAATGGAAGGTCTCGCCGATGGGGATACATTTGGGGTCTTCGTGGTGACTCAAAGACTTCGGTATGAAGTCTTAGCGACCGATGGAGACTCTCGCCGATGATGAGGGGTCTTCAGTATAACTCTTGGAGAATGGTGGTCTCAGGGTAACTTGGGGATTTCGGTAAGAACTCTCAGCGAGAGTGGTAAGTCTTGCCGACCGTTTAGTGCTCGATATAACATAAAGATCTCGATGAAACCTCTTGGTGACAATTGAATGTCTTAGCAATAGATGGGTGTCGATGGAAATGCTAATGTTTCGGTATGACTTAGGACCTTGGTATGAAGTCCTAGCGAAAGCGATGAGTCTCGCCGACTGGTGGATGCACTCAGATTAACTTGAAGGCTCGGCATGATGTCCTGGCGAGAGCGGTATGTCCTACCAAAAGAATGAATCTTCGGTGTGACTTAGGATATCGATATGTGGTCTCATTGAAGAGCGATAAACTTGTTGAAAGGAAAATTGAAGTCAATGCAATGGGTGAACTCGATATAACCTCTTGTCGATTGTAAGGACTCTTGGCGATATCAAATGCTGACTGTGTTGGCATCGGGGAGACACGGTCAGTGTCTCACCGATATGCCAACACAACTTGATTGCCTTTTGACCGTTTGACTTTCCTATGTGGCGTCTCGTGGACCAATTAGAGAAGCTGAATGGGAACCGTTGGAAGATAGTTCATTGTGGCAGTTCTGAGAGGAAGCTTAACAGATAGGGGTGACATGGTTA
Source organism: Sequoia sempervirens (assembly GCA_007258455.2). Classification (NCBI taxonomy): domain Eukaryota; kingdom Viridiplantae; phylum Streptophyta; class Pinopsida; order Cupressales; family Cupressaceae; genus Sequoia; species Sequoia sempervirens. The sequence continues at coordinate 54,928,547 of VDFB02047230.1, read as the reverse complement.
TACTCAGAGATTGCAGATGATGTTTGGTTAGATGGTTCGAAGGATCGACAAATTGTTGTGTGGTTGTATAATCAGAGTGATTTCTATTCTGTGAAGACTGTAACGTGAATGTTTTGTATCAAGGTTGTTCATGGTGAATGCTGCTGTAAACTGACATCAGAAAGATAAGTCAGAACTCTGTTTGTAATCTTCATTACTATAATACAAAGTGAATTCTCTTGGTGTGGTGGGTTTTTCTCTTGTAAGGGTTTTCCCATGTATATCTAGTGTTCATATGTGTTTGTCTATTTCTCTGTTTCAGTAATCTCTTTCTAGTGCATCTTAATTGGACTGTAATTGTAAAATTTAAAAGGTATCTCTGCTTTCTTCCCTAAGGTTTTGGTGTTAGGAGAGTTGCTTCTACATCTAGCTTTCCTTACATGTGGCTCCAATTCCCTATGTTTCTATGGAGGAATACGAGCCCATGTTGGACTCCCAAACACTCTAAAGTGTTTCACAATAGGCTTCCTATCAAACCAAGCTTTATGAGGAACCTAATTTTGGATGTAGGTGGCACAACTTATTGCTTCTGCCCAAAAAGTTGGACCAAGAGACTTGGCAGGTATCATGTTGCTTGCCATTTCCTTGAGGGTTATGTTTTTCCTTTATACCACACCATTCTATTGGGGTGTGTAGGAAATAGAATGCTACAAGTCAATTCCCTCAAGTGTGCAAAATTCCTCAAATCTATTGTTCACATACTCTCTACCATTGTCTGTATGAAGGATCTTGACTTGCTTCCCGGATTACTTCTTAGCATGTGCTTTAAAGTTGAGAAACTTGTCAAATACTTCACTTTTGTGATAAAGGAAGTAGACCCAAGTGTATCTTGAAAAATCATCAATGAAAGTGAGTACATAATGAGCTTTTCCAAGGGATGGCACTGGAAATGGGCCTGCTACATCACTATGAACAAGCTAAAGAAGATCCAAGGCTCTCCAAGAGTTCCCTCTATCAAACTTCTCTTCGGGATGCTTTCCCATGGAATATCCTGAACATACACCCTCAGAAAAATTGAGTTGAGGAAGCCCTTTGACCATGTCCTTGGTGTGAAGTTGTTGTAGATAGGGGTAGTTGAGATGACCAAACCGCTCATGCCATATCTTACTCTGTGAGTTTGAATGAGTGATCAATGTTGTAGAAGGAGCATGAGGTATCCAATGGGAGAATGAGTAAAGCCTTGCATTGTGATTAGCTCAACCCATTGCAACCAAAGCATCATTTGCAAGTTCCTTTACCACAACCATGTCAGGAGTGAATTCAAATTTCTTACCATCTCCATGATGTGTGATTTGGTAGATGGAGAGAAGATTGGTTCTCAAGTTTGAAACATAGAACACATCCTCAAATGTCCCATCACCCATGTGTCAATTGCACCTTTCCCCTCAACTTCCACTTGAGTATTATCACCAATGAATATGTGAGGCACTAAAGAGGACTCCAAGGAGTAAAATTGCCCCTTTGAAGAACACATATGTTGAGTAGCACCTGAATCAAGAATCCACTGTTGTGGTGAACTTTCTCTTACCATGAAAGCTTGCCCTTTTCCCTTAGACTGAGATGAAGTAGAAGTGGAAGGAGATGAGTCTTTCTTCTTATAGGAATTAGGAAAATTGATGTTTTTATTGATGATGTTGGTCAACTCACCAATTTTCTTGGCATGACAAGGATGCTCCTCATGGCCAATATTTTTACAATATGCACAAGTTGGTTTCTCCTTCTTTCTTGAGTTTTTCTTTTTTGAAGAATATGATGATGAGCTTTTTTGTGGAAGAGTGGATTATTTGTTCTCTCCTTGTGGCTTTGGTGAAGATTGCTTTTGGCCTTTCCCTTTTCCTTGCTTGTTGTTTTCATGATTGACCACTAATGCTTTTGAAGTTGAAGACTTGAGAATTCCCATTTTCATCAACTTATTTTGCTCAAGAATCAAAAGATCTATGAGGGCCTCAAAATATGGTGATGTGAAGTTGCTAATTGTCAATTTTTTAGTCTGAAAACTTGAAAAAAAGGTTGCATGCTCAGCTAGAAGCTTGTCCAACAAGTTGAAGACCAATTGATCATCCTCTTTCTCAATACCACAATCCTTTAGTTGTTCTCTTAGCTCATTTTCCTTAGTGACATAATCATGAATGGTGTCAAAATTCTTGGGATCAAGGCTTAGGAGATCATTTTCAAGCTTGTATCCCTTAACCTTATCAACCTTGCCATACAAAGTAGCAAGCTTATCCCAAGCTTCCTTGGCTGTAGTACATTTATCAACATGGAAAATGAGATCATCTAAAATGAAATTTCAAAGTGTACCCAATGCCATAGAATTTTTAGTGAGTCAATCCATGTATATGCAGTTGGATCTCCCTTAGGATCCACAGGTGTAGTTATGGTTCCATCAATATAGTAAATTAAACCTTTTTCTGTTAGTTTACTCCATGCACGTACTTTCCATATAGCATAATTATGTGCAGTTAAGAGTGGAAATTTAGATGAAACCATGATGGAATGCAAGAGCACAAGAGAGAAAATAGGAACAATCACACAAGAGACAACCCCCCCCCCCCAAATTCATTCAATCAAAGTAATCCCCCAAAAAAGATGATTTTGACACTTTATAATTCAATGCATGTACAATAGGCCACTTGCAACTTGGCTAAGTGGACTTATTATTTTTTATTTATAGCTTGCCACAAATAAGCTGATAACAGACTAGAACAATGAAGCAAAGACCGAAATTCAGATCTATGCAATACAAGTGCCAAATAGGCCAAAAAGAGCATATATTTAAAGTACAAAATCCAGTCAAGGTCTCTTCAAATTGATTGTAGATTCAAGAAGTAGATAGAAAATCATCCACTTTCAAAAAAATGACATTTGAAAAGGAGTTCGTATGTGCCTGAACAGAGCCTTGAAAGTTATAGAAATGAGGATTAGATAGGTATACTGTTGAAAAACTGAAAATTATAGAAAATTTGTTAACCAAAATTAGAAACTAAGCACACGAATATGAAGTACACAAAAAATTAGCCCAAATAAAAAAAAATTACTCAGAAAAAGGAGCTAAAGTGAGCAAGATATGAGCCTTCGAAGTCGGACTGCAAAATAAAAAACTCCATTGGTGAGGGGGGGGGGAAATTTTAGAACACTGACGCGATGATGACATCAGCAATTTAGGCAATTAAATTTGACATGCATCGGGCTGTCAAAATAGAATATTCGACCCCTGCAGGAATATTCACTTGTCTTCAAGCTTAAAATTGACACTTGAAAGAACGTTAGTCCTCTGCACGCCTTCACCGGAACCTTCAAGGAATCATCAGTGGAATCTTGAAATATTTGCCAGTTTTTCAAATTATGTGTTTGGATTTTTTTTACACCAACGAGTTTGCAAATCTACGATGGTGGAGTGTGGGGGCCATGTGGCTTGGCCTCTACATGCCACATGGCACCTGCAGACGACCCGCAGTATGCTCTGTGGTATGAGGTACACTCTATGTACTTTGTCTGCAAAAAAATACTTTTCTACTCTTTCTTTTGATTTTTTTTTAAAGAAACTTTACAATGCAAAAAAAATGATTTTTAATAAAGATTTTTACAATGAAAATAAAAATCTACGAAAATAGAATTTTTTTGAATGATATTTTTTACAAAAATATTTCATAGATTTTTAAAAATTTAACACAAAAAAATGCCCTTAAAAATCGGTAAATTTTCAAATTTTTCAAAAGAAAAATCAAATTTTTAATAAATTTTCTGAAAAATGAATTTTTCAAAAAACTATAGAAAAACTCAAAAAATTAAAAAAAAAACCCAAATAGGTGATTATCTCGATCTAGAGCTCCCAGTGTAAAATTTTGATGAAACAAAAGGCTATCCTAATTTGAAACAACCTTTTGAATCTATATTTGAGGTCAAAACTGGTTTAGGATGCACCCAAAAAAAAATTCAACTTAAATTTTCCTCTTGACCACCTTCACACGAACTAAAATCTCCCACCAATGGCTATGCAAAGAACCTCCAATTGCTCTAATACCTTGTAAGAACTTATGAAAATAAAAAATAGGATCAAGAGATAAAAGATAGCACAAAAGAGAGAGAGAGAAGATGAGAGAATATGATGATTGTATTCTTAATATGCATGAAGTTGCTCAATTACAAGTATGTACAAGGCTTGCTTATAAAGGAAAGCTAGGACACAAAGAAGGGCCATGAATGAGACAAGTGTCTCAATCATTTGTAGGGTAGGTAGAAATAAATAATAGATAATTCCATGAGAGGTGGATCACCCACCTAAAGTGGAATTATCAGGCCACGAAAAGTGGAGATAAAAAGGTGATAACTAGATCACACCACAAAGAGTTGAATTTCTCCTACACACACTTCCCTAAGTGTCCTAATCACATCTCTCAATATATGCACAAACCTATATTCAAGATGCAAATAACTAGGTGTCACAAGTGGAAACTACAATGATATACATTCCCTAAGTAAGCTTAAGTAAAGTGTAATAAGTAAAATACTTATTTACACCAACACTAGGAAATGTATTGAGCGAAAGACTAACATGCTTATTGAATAACTTTTTCTTTGTAAACTTGGAAAATATAGATACCAACATTTGTGAAAAGTAATCTATGCAAAATTAAAATGAAAGGAGACTTAAAATGCAATGTAAAGACCTAGAATGAAATGTGTAAATGCAATTTTCAAATTTTAAACAAGGTAATTTACTAATACACTATGCAACAATCTAAAAATGAAATGTTGTAAATGTAAATTTGGAATTACGCCATGCATGAAATGAACTGATTTAAGCTAGATTTAGTGAAATGCATGTAACAAAACTCAACCAACTAAAACAGATAACTAATGACAACAAACACAAGTGCAGAAACAAGGTTTTCAATGTTGTAAAGGTAGTTTTAGGGCTGATCTGGGACTAATTCGCCTAGAGGGGCATATGAGTCCCAACCAAGGTTTTTTAGGGGTTCAAATGTTGAAAAATGCACAACATAGAAATCCCAGAAAGTAGGAAAAACAACCTATACTAGGACTAAATCACCCAGAGGGGTGTATGAGTCCCAGATTAGGGTTTTTGCACCATTTTCAGCAAATTTTGTGTGAATGTTATGTTTTCTGGTTAAGATGATGCCTAGGCTAAGTGCAAATGCATATTTTAGATGAAGTTTAATGATGCAAGATGCAAAAATGTAGGCTATATGAACTTTCACTAATGCAAGATTTAGAAACCCTAGATGAAAATTAACTAATGCAAAACCCTAATGCAAAGTTAATGGAAGCTAGATCTAGGATTATGATTCACTCCAAATCAGAAAAGAGGTGTTCTAAATGCAAGTTCACCACAATTATTTATCAAAAAAAATTTCTCTATGGTTTAGGACATAGAACAAGTTTTCTCCAAATATCATTCAAGGAAACCCTAGAGATCTCAATCCAAGGATAGAATGAGAGAAAAAGATCTACAATTACACTTGTAGAGAGAGAATTCTTTTTTATTTGTTAGTAAATAAGGGTTTGCCTTGGTCAAACCCTATTTAGGCAATAAACCTTGTGATGAAAAAATGAAATATGAACATGAAACATGAAATATGAAACACACACAATGATAACTTGCATGATGTCTTGAGATGTAAACAACAATCTAACATGAAGTGGCCATGTAGAATGTAGATCTTGATCTTGAATATGGATATGAAACAATGCTTGCAAATGGATCTTTAATGCTACATCAAAACACTAGTTCAACAACATGCTTGATGCATTAGGACCTTGATATGATGATGGGTCTTGAATTGCTACAACAAATGGTGAAGAATTTCTCCCTTGAATGCCTTAGAAATTCTCTTGTAGACTCTCTTAACACTCTTGTGAATTCTTGGAATGCTTAACTCTTGATAGCTTAGGTTGATATCATGAAGGCTTAGTGAAATAATGATTTGAGACCTTGTTTATAAAGGCAATCCATCCAAATTATTGTTTATTAGATCCGAGAGGCCAACATTCATGAAATTTGAACTTAAAACCCTGATTTCCCACTCATAACCCTAAAAAGGGGCCAAATGGGACTCATACGCCACTTGTGGCATATAGGTCCCATCTAGATGGGCCTCATATGCCCAAGGTGGCATATGAGTCCCACCAAGATTTTTAGGTGGAGGAAATGTCAAAGAGTTAAGAAATTAAGTATATTTGATGTCTATGTCAAGATTTTGGTTGAAATATGCCTCGGGATGCATACTATAGGACCTTAAAGGCCTATTAATGATGATATGAAGGCAATAAATGCAAGAGGGCCCAAAAATTAATGTGAAGGTGCAAATAAATACAATTTACACATTAAATTAAGGAAAAATTAGGTCTTTTAGCTTAAAAGGGCCCTAAATCCAACATTGTGAATGTGTAAAACACATTACAACACTAGATTAAGGTGACATTAGGTCCATTTTAATGTTAACCATTCCCAAATCAAGTAAGGAAAAGGGATAATTTTTTCACTGCCACAAGAAATAGGTTAGGGATCATTTACATTGGTTGTCTAATGCTAGAAGAAAAAATAACACTTGAGGGAAATAAGATCAAAGAATCCCAAGGTTTAGAGATTGGTTTTACCACATACCTTATCCAGGCTTTTGTTATGGAGGTGGGCTAAGCCACAATAGTGGTTTACAAAGTTTTTGAGGAAGGAAATTTTATTTTTTTGTGTTTCCACAATGTCAAGGGGTTCGGTAAAACTCTTTGGTTCGCCCGAACCTGACTTGGGGTTTAGTCAAACACATGGGTTTGGTCGAACCACTTGTTCGACTGAACCCCCAACCATACGAATAAAAAATTAATATTTTATGGGGTTTGCTCGAATGGGTGTTTGATCGAACCCCTTGAAATAAGGCATAAAAAATTAAAAAAAATTGTCACTGTCGCATTATATAAACTTTCTTTGTATTCAAACTATGTATACGGCGAACGATGAACCCAAACATGAACAACGAACCGAACGAGAAAAACGTGCATCAACCCGACCTCCATAGCCACAGTTCATCAACTCGACCTCCATAGCTCATAGGTTGGTTAACTTTGAATTTCATAGATTTCAAAGCACATTTGTTTGAGAAATTTTTAAACCCTAAATGCGAAATGATGTTTCAAATTTGTAGATTTCAAACTGCATTTCTTTGTTTGAAATTGCATTTGCTTGAAATTTTCTAAATCATTTTCAACAAACACTATTTCTATCATGCTTCGATGAATGTTCATACCCTATTCCAAAGCTCCAATTTTGGCATGGGCAGGGAGTGTTGAATAAATGGCGTTGCAATTGCTTGAAATATTTTACAAACCCATTTCTAAACTCTGTAAAAAAATTAATGTGCCTTGTCTATGCTTCCACATTTTGCATACATTTCTACCAGGGCACCTCCAATTGCATTTGCTTTAATGTTTCTATAGCCTTCCCTGAACATTAATAGATTTATTTGAGGCATTATATCAAACAGTTCGTGGTAATTGTTTTTGGTTATATTTGTGACTAAAATTATTGTTTATAACCATATATCTTTATAATTTTGTATAGGATGGATTTTTTTTTCAACCCACAATAATGAATTATTGGTAAATAGAAATGTGAACCATAATAGTGACTATTTCCCTCATTGAGGTTGATAAGTTATGCTAATGATTGTGGTATGAAAGTATAAATAAGAATATGATCCTTAATTGGTAAGATTTATTAATGCACAACCTCTCTAATGAGTATAATTTTTTGAGGGATTTGAAACAATTAATCTAGAACCATTGATTAGAGCTAAACATAGTATATTACACTCTAACAAAACTTCAATTGGAACTTAGGTAATCTAAACTATTTATAAAAATGGGGAATTATAGTTATTCCCCTACAAGTTTTTATATTGGTAAATCCTTACAATGAGGGTTATAGTTATCAATATTAAATTATAAATTGGTAAAAGGTATAAAGTGGTAATCAATTAGAATTAAAACATTTTCAAACATTGGTGAAGGTTTATCTAATTATTTTTTATATATAGGACCTTTAGAAAAATGCGCCTCATTCATGGTGGATATGACATGGTACAAATAAAGCTAGGGAGCATGGTGATAATGATGTGAAAATGTTATACCTAGAGCTATGAAGTACAATTAATATATTTTATATCTTAAAATATTAATATAATTAGGTGCTTCTTACTATTTTGTATCACCTTAGATGGTTTAGAAATTCAACTTAAAATCTAAATCCTTGTTAAAAGATGTAGTGTTGAGTTGTGTACATGTCCCAAAGATAGTTTATAAATGATACCATTCTAAAATTATAACTTAGGGTGCATAAAATGGAAACTTGGATACAATTCTTCATATTTTTCCTTTGAGTCTTATGACATTACTCCAAAAATGGTTGGTTCTAAATGTATGAATTGAAGAATAAATTTAGAGGAAAGAAACTAGATTGTTTGAATGAAATGTATAATAAAATAGTTCTATTAGGATTAGAAGGAATGAAGGTATTATTAAATTTTCTATTTTACAACTCAAAAGAGAATAAAGAAAAGGGTGTGCCTTGTTTGTTGTTAATTTTTATTTAGTAAAAGTGAATGAGAACCATTCAAATGAAAATAAACCTCCATTACAAAAGTCTTAGGATGTCTTTCCTAGAATGAACTCCTCATGTTTCCTCCTAAATGGGTGTTTTGTTTTTTAATAGAGTTCATGCACGAATTAGCCCCTATATCTAGAGATCCCCATCGAACAAAAACTTCATATTTGCATGAATTAAAGGATTTCCTAAATGACATTTAAAGAAAGGATTTATATGTTCTAGTGTCTTGTCATGGGATGCTCCAACTATTTTTATGAAAAAGAAAGATAAGACACTTTTCCAAGTTGTCTTGATTATGTAAGTGTTCAATAAATAAACAATTAACATTAATATCCACCACCTAAAATAGATGACATATTTTACTAATTGAGAGGGGTGGCCATATTTTAAAAAAAAGGTCTAATATTCAATTACAATTAGAAAAGAATAAAGGAGGAATACATTCATAAAACTACATTTAGAACTAGGTATAGGACATCAAAATTATATGTATGAGGCAATGCATATAAGACACCCATATACAAAATAGTACAAAAGAAAGAGAAAAAATGTAAAGAATGCACTTGTAACCTATACTTGCTCGAGCATTAAAATTTTGAAATTAAACATAAAGAATAATAGGATTTATAAATTAAATGCATGAGGCTATTATACAATATCAAAAAAGACTATCTTAAAGTTTAAATTTATATTTTAATTTTAGGGTAAATACTTTTGGTTGAATTTATGAATTAGAAATAGAAATTTTGAAAGGGCCCCACCCTTTTACAAAGACCAATAAAGAGAAAAAAAAATGATCAATCATATTGGCATGGAACAACAACAAGAAAAATATAGTTGTACAAGTTAGAAAAATAACATCCAATTAGAAATAATCCACCAATAGTGGCAATGTATCAAATAAAGAGGGTCTTTTTCCCAAAAACATTAGTAAATCTATCATTTCACAAATTGAATTCAAAATTATTCAAGGAACTATATCTTATTGTCAACCTTATCCTTTTCCATGAATGAACCTAGTTCCTTTGTAATGGATTTTCCATCTTTAGTTTCCAAACTTGAGACCAAAGGGAATAAAGGGTTCCTATAATCTTCTAAACTTGAACCTTCTTCATATTTTTAAATTATTAGAAGGAATACCAAGAGGTGAATGTTGCAATTCAAGAGAATGGTATAGGCAATGAACTCCAACTAATCCATCTGTAACATGATTCTTGTCTCTACCAATCTCCTCTAAATTTCTCTTGAAAAGACCTTCTAAATTATTCATGTCTACAAGAGGACCAACCACCCCTCGGTTATGCTCAAAGGGAGCCTCAACCAAATTGTAAGGTAAACGAGGCTCCATCTCATCCTTATGCATTTTGTTCAACCTTTCCTTCCTCTAAAATTCCTACACCTATAAAATACATAGCTATCTACACATGACAACATGGTGAAAACACAAGAAAATCCTATAGCATGACATGTTGAATCCAAATAACCAAATTCAAAAATAATTTAATCTATAAGTATAAATAGTTTGATGATAGAAACTTTATACATATAAAAATATGATAAATGTGTGATTATTTTTCTTTCCAATCTATAAATTTTTGATGTGCTTGGCTATATAATTGAGATGATTCACTCATAATGTAATGATAAAAATTTAGTATGTATGAAAGAAATATTTTTGAGACATCAAGCTACCATTCTACATAACTCTCATGGAAATAAGAATATTATTTTATTTTAACTAAAGAAATTGTGTGTACTCTATCTTGAAAATTATTAATTAATTTTGAATTATATACTTATAATTTAAAATAAGAGCATCCTTTGTAACATGGAATAGATAGGTTAATTAATGAAATAAAATATGTTTTTATATTAAGAAAAAATTATGAATATATGGAACTCATACATTGAGAAATTGACTAAGACAACTCTGTATGAGAATTAAGATGCTCAAATAATTTATATGCATTCTTTCAATAATTAACATTAGAAATTAATACTTGGATCATATTGTATAATCACATTAGAAACCAACAATGGAAGATTGAGAGTCTCAACTAAGAATTCCACCTTATAGATAACATTCATACTAGAAGACAACAAGTAAAGACCAAATTTCATAAATAAAGTTCATGTGTTATATATCATGCCTTTGAGGGGTCCACAAGTACCATGAGCCTTTTGAAATCCTTCTCCATCTAAATTCATCCATTCCAAGACCATTGGGAGGTGGGTATCCCAAGTTCCTTAATTTCTTGTAGGAATTTAATCAAGATTAGGACATTGTTACTTTGGCATGTAAATTTAAATTTAAATGCGCATCCAAAAAATAAAAATTCAATAACTAAATTTAATTCAAAAAGTGGCCTACCATCTATGGCCTTCTATAAACTTCCAAAAGATGTCATTCCCATAAATGATAAATTAAAAGTTAAGTTATGACTTCACCAAAATGACATGAAATTATCTTTCTAATATGTCATATTTGCATAAATCCCTCAAAGAAATTTTTAACTAATTTTAAACACTCAAACAAATACATATATATGAATATATACTTCATTTATAAATTCTTGGAATATATCAATCCATCACAATTAAATTCTTAGACATCATGAATAATATTTTTGATGTATTCACAAAGCCACCTAGGGTCTCATAAAACTTGAGTAGGTGAATACCAATATGCATATCTAATGGTGGGGTAAATGGAGGGGGATTAGAAGTAAGTTTGAATATATATCTATTACTTATTTTTCAATCCAATATATTGGTTGGAGAGGTTGCATTTGAATAGAAGGAGTGAAGATAAGGTCTATTAAAATATGACTCACCATCTTCTCTATTCTTAGGATTTTGGAGTTTATCAAAATATCCTTTGTCGATCTCAACCAATCTTTGCTTCAACTTTCAAATCATCCACACAATCCTCCCTGAAATATTCAATATGTGAAAAATAATTATGAGGAAGATACAAATAATCCTTGACATAGCTTTTTGTATCAAAGGATAATATGGTTCTATAATTTTAAAGTATTTCCAATTTTGAAATCTAAATACAATCAATAATCTATTTAATCAAACAATAATCGTAATTTTAAGGCAAACATAAATTACTTGAATCTTTTTAAGGTCTCTCATTAGATTCTACTTACTCTAACTTAAATTTAAAAAAAAAACATTAAAATCCACGAAATAAATTTCAAAGACATAATAAATTATTACAATATTATTTAAAAATCTAATTGTAATGAACATGTTATAGCAATAAATATTCAAATTTAAATCTATGAAAATATATAACCAAATGATCCTTAGTTTTCATAGATCATTTGTGATGAGAATGTTGAATATTATAATTTTTCTAGGCCAATCTTTAGGCACTAATTCACCATTGTTAAAATGATCCTTAGTTTATTCAAAAAAAATTTCATGGTTATATTTTTTTTCAATTTCTATTAAACCAAACTCAAAATAATGGTATAGATTAAGATTCTTGTCTTTATCCTACATTTGGGTCATGTTTGATTCTAGATTTATTATCATAATTAGAAGTTGTATAAATTGTTAAATTATATATTTTTTAACATATATAAAATGTATGGTTGGATTAGTGAGATATTTATAACAAGTATGCAATATGAAGTCAAACTTTATTAGATTTGATTCTTAATAAATTAGTTTTAACAATTCAATTTATAGCTTTATGCAATCTATAACTTTAAATTGTTTGATGGTATCTAAACTTTATACATATAAAAATATGATAAATGTGTGATTATTTTTCTTTCCAATCTATAATTTTTTATGTTCTTGGCTATATAATTGAGACGATTCATTCATAATGTAATGATAAAATTCATCCTCATATGGAGGATTTTATATTATCTTCCATTAAATTCATCCTCTTTATGAGATTCTTATGGAATATTGATATTCTAGTGTGAATTCTTAATTTTAGACATATCTTAACTAGATAAATTTAGGTTCAATGAAGGCAATAGAACTTTTTTTTCACTTACATAATCCTATTTTGAAGTTCATTTATGTTAACAACTATTAAATTAGATATTTTTATCCCCAATTATTTTCAAATAATTTTACACTAATCTTTGTTTTCTTATTCTTTCTTTCATTGTTTCATTTAAAATTTGAACCATTTAAGGATGCTATGTTATAGATTATAGTTGTCTTCCAATTCTTTTTAAATTGTTCAACCCTCTCATGGTCTAAATAATTTTACATTCAACAACCATGTCTAAAGTACATTATATACCCAACCTCTTCCCCTATTTAACACACTCATAAACCTTGTTACTAATCTCATTCGAAGAGGTGGAACAACCAATCTTAGAGGGATCCTCATCCATAGGAGAGAGAAGGGAGCCATCAATCTAGGCTCTAGTAGTATTCTAAAAATAGTAGAACTAGAAGCTAGAATCCTAACAATGATAGCCAAGTTGGATAATACACAAGTTTTCCTTTTCAAGGGATTGGGGAACACTTATTGGATGGGTATTATTTCCCCTTCACCACATTTTGATTAGGATTAAGAATTGAAATAATAAAATTCTCAAATTGGTATAAGAAAAAAATAAGCCCTTAGTGGAGGGGAGCTCATTTTTTTCTCATGTGCAACTCTAATAATAGATTTCTTAAATTACATGAGTAAATGAAAAGGGAAGCTAACAAGTCACATGCATCTAAGATTATTAATACGATAAAAGTTATAGGATAAACAAACATTTATAGTTTCTTTCTAGGATGAAATAAATAATCAAGTAGAAACATTTATATACTTGTGAGGAAATCATCTATATTTTCCTTCCTCTTGTATTTACTTTCTTTATGAGACTTCAAGCCCTTCATGGATAAACCACTTGTAGTATCTCAATACCTTCCTCAATGGCTTTAAAGGTTAACCTTCTTACTTTTTAACCAAAATTTTAATAACATTCAATTTTGTGTAATTTATGTCCACTATTATCATTTTAATTCAAAATAATGTAAGAAATTTATATATTTATTTAAAAATTAAAAAACTTAAAATAATAGTTTTAAATTAATTGAAAACATGGTTGGACCCCTCTAATTTTGTGGAACTATTTCTTAAAAGCTATTTTAGTTGAATTTTATATAATAGGCAAAGGAAGCCACATATGGCATTAAGACCTTCCTTGATGGTCTTTAAGTTATGAAATTTTTAATTTCATTCATAGGTCTTGAGGTATTTTAAACAAAAGTTGTGTTTGGAAAAAGGTATTTGGTACAAACTCCCAAAAAAATTAATGTTATATGTTTATGCTATTAACACATGAAATTTTGGGCCTTAAAATACCTACATCATCCCCATATTTTAATACAAATGAGACATTGAGGCTTTATGTCACTTATAATAGATTTACAATTAGTTGATATATCTCCATTTAGATCAATCGATATATCCTAATTTCTATCAAATCATAGGGTGTCAATTTCAATAATTACACAATTCAAAGCACATACGATTTTTCATTTGCTAGTAGAGGGAACTATCTTATTATTCCATTAAAATAAAATATAGGTCCTCAATACTTTTCATCTTTATTTTCCATCATTACATTGAACATTATAAGGGACATCTTCATATGTCTCATTTTCTTCTCTTATTTGTGCCTTCAATAATGATTGGATTGATTTTATATGACCACCAATGTTAAGTAATGATGCTTTGTGTGCAATCTAGTAATTTAAATTTTAGAACTATTTTAGATTATGTTTCAAATTTAAATTTTAGAATTGCTTTAGATTATGTTTTGTGTGCAATCTAGTAATTTGAATGTTTTGAAATTATTAAAAACTATGATAGATGTTGAATTTTTTTTTGTTAATGGTATGAAAATATTATTGATGAGTGGATGAATTATTACAATTGTTTTAGATTTGTATTCCCTTTCTCTAGATATATTATTTACCAAGGTCTCATTGCTCTTTTAGGTGTACATACATATATATAACATGGAAAATGCAGATCATGTTCCACCTCCAGATTCTTTGTTTGCAAATACCACTAATGAGATTAAAAAATTGAGACTCATTAGCACAGGATGCAAACCCAGGGATATATTCTGAACCATGCATGTCACTATTACATAGTTCAGAAAAAATAAGAGATGAACTTGAGAGGACGAGTGCATTTTCCCCAAATATAGTAGTTGTTATTATTTCCCATATGCGAGAAGAAGTACATGGTGATGTTCCCCTTAAACAAATACAGGATAGTGTGACCAAATAAATGATAAAAAAACACTTGTTTTCCTTTTTATCAAAATGTACATAAGGTTAGGGGATACCAAGTCACTAGATGTGTCGATCATGCTATGGCTGAATTGATCTACCCACGATTTCTCGCAGCACATGGTCAATACCCAAACAATGACTAGATTCCATTATATTTTGTTTAACAGTTGTATGTTGAGGTCCATTTGGGCCTCAAAGTTAACTACCTGGACATTCCACCATATGTTGGTCAGGGGCATGGCATGATTGTCGATAGGCCCACCTATCATCGAGCAGATAGACCAGCCCCAGTGTTTAGGGCAT
The DNA here is from genome assembly GCA_007258455.2 of Sequoia sempervirens. NCBI lineage: Eukaryota > Viridiplantae > Streptophyta > Pinopsida > Cupressales > Cupressaceae > Sequoia > Sequoia sempervirens. The sequence continues at coordinate 54,913,303 of VDFB02047230.1, read as the reverse complement.
TGGTTGGTGAGAGGTCTCCTTCTCTCACCCCAGCTCTAGCCCCCATAGCAGATGAGGTTGTCGTTGCTTCCCAAAAGGAAGCAATTGACATTGTAGGTGACATTGCGGCTGCCACCACTAGGATATCTGATGATCATGTAGGTTAGTATTTGATGTCCAGACGTTCTCGATCCACACCATTTTTAGCATAGTGGACCACCATGGATCCTTTTACAGTGGTTGAAATCCCTAATCCTACATAGCTTGATGCACTTATAGGAGATATGGCACATAGGACTCTGCATTGTTTGGCTGAGGACTTGTTGGAGGCATATGCCCACATTGAATCAGACTATGGGATCGGTATAGAGCATGTCAAAGATCGTTTGGCACACAAATTTCGTTCAACTCCAGGATCCCATCACTCTCAGCCGAGCACTAGTGCGCATCAAGATCCACCTACACTTCATTCGGCAACTGCACACACTATGGGTTTTACTCATATGTTGATTGGTTCTAGTTCATCATCACCGATGCCATCTCACCTTCATAGTCCTCTACATTCATCATTTCTAGCATGACATGGGATAGATTAGATGGATGCAGATGTTGATTCGTCGCTTGACCGTTTGGTGGATATGGTGGAGGCAACTGTTTCAGAGGACTTAGGTCATCTGATAGTAGATGATGTGCATGTATGTGTGCATGTGCATGTTTCAATTTTTTTTTAATTATTTTTTAAATTTTTGTTTTAACTAGATATTCATGTAAGTTGATATATATGTATATATATTGTTACAGGTGGACATACCTCATGTCACTCCTAGCCTTGGTCGAGGTCGTGTACATGATCAACTTGACTCTGTGGATGAATCTGCTGCCAGTGGACATGTTAGTTTCAAATTTTTATATATACATGTGTATATCTACATGCAATATTTATGTATGCATAGATCTAGATAGATATTTAAAAATACAAGTTCATTTAAAAATAACTTTCATAAAATTTATTTAATATAAATTATATGTATTTAACACATTCTGTACACAATTTTATTTGTAGGGCTCAACACATCTATCAGAGCAGGACCATTCACATTCAAATGGTCGTTCGACTAGGAGTCAACATTCATATTAGGCCCTGCACACTAGATTTATGATCTTTACTACATGTATTTGCTTATATGATGATCTTTAGTATTTGAGATTTGATGATCTCTAACTTACATTTGCTTATATGATATACATGCATTTTCTTATTTGTTGATCTTTAGTATTTGACATTTGATGATTTCTAATTTACATAACTTTTCTTATATGATATGTACATACATTTTATTATATGATATATACATACATTTGCCTCTTGCTTATAACATGTGTTATGTTTATACATTGAATCTCTTTACATGTATGTACATGTGTTTGCTTATGGTTACATGTTTACACATGATATATATGTATGAATTTGCTTTAAATATTCAATATACATATATGTCTATGTATTTGATGATCTCTTACAACTTACATTTTCTTATATTCAATATACATTTGATCTCTAGTAGAATTTTAGGAAATCAATGCCACTTTATAATTAAGTTCATTCATGTTGATCACAATAAATATATTTTTTTAAATGACTTAAGCAACATGAACCATTGAGTTGAGAACAAAATATAATCTTTTTGACAAGTAACTTGAAATTCAATTCAAATATAATTAAGAAAATTCGAGATTCAGAATGTACCTCTATTACATTTTGACAAGTAACTTGAAATTCAATTCCAAAATTATGCCTCTATTATGTTGTCAAGTTAAACAACTCGCTCTTCTATTCCTTCAGTCGGAGGTAGCCTAAGAATAATTGCACCATCTCATTTTCCATTATTCTGCCATCCCGCGGTGCATCCGGGCATCAATGGGTGGTGCAATGAATTGAGAAAATGGGACAACAAAGAAAAAGAAAAAATGCGTCTCGATGAAAATTGTCAAAAGAAGAAGAACAAAAGAGGCGTGAACAAAACTTGGAAAATTATCATAGAAAGAAACAAGGTACATGCTTGTTTCTTCTCTCTCTCTCTCTCAAGTGTTTGTTTAGGACTTTTATTAACACCTCAATTTATTTTTCTTATAAACATATTTCCAATAGTCATCTTGCATAGACATTCCCTAAATTCTTTATCATCTATTTCCAATTTCTTTCGTTCCATACAATTCTTAAGTTCAAGAATCTTTGATTTTATTTGTTTCAACTCCACTTAGATAACTCATAGTCTCTCACTTTCTTTGCTTGCATGTAAATTCAAACAAGCAGGAATTTGTCAAGCTAGAGTTGAGCCAAATCTAGATATTGGATCAAACAAATCCGTTGAAGAACACATGGACCTTGAAGTTAGGGAGGAGACCCAAGTTCAAACAATGCTTGTTGAAGAGAGGTCAATATCACTTCCTTCTACTAGTATGGATGAGCATATAAAACTAGCAGAAACTTCTCTCACTTATAGCATCATGTCTTATCACTTTGTTTTCTTGCATACATAAACTTCACTTATATAACATCATCTCTCACTTTTGTTTGCAAAATATTTTGTGACATGTAGGAAGGGCTCAACAAGCAGGAAGTTCTCATGCTCAAGTTGAGGCAAATCTAGACATTGGATCAGATGAATCCGCTCAAGAACACATGGTCCTTGAAGATAGGGAGGAGGCACAAGTTCAAACAATGCATGTTGGAGGGTCGAGATTACTTCCTCCTACTGGCATGGATGAGCATATAAAACTAGCTGAAAAGGTGAGGAAACAAATTTCTCATAGAAATTTAGATCATTTACTTGAAATGGATATGGAGAAACTGAAATGTTATGCCAACCAGCCTTATAATAAGAGAAAGAGGTCAATGACTAAATCTGTAAATGGAATAATCAATCATCATTTCAATCATCTTGATACACTTAAAAAACCCCAATTGTTATCACGTTTACTTCTTTGTGATGGGCTCAAAGAGTCATTACAATTGTTGGGTGTACATTCAGCATCAAATAAGAAGAAACACATGGGATTACAAAAGGATATTGTTCAAAATGTTAAAAAGGGTTTAGATTCCATTGGGAAAGGATCTCGATCAGTGGATAAGGCCAAAACAAGAAGGGTGATGTTGACATCAATTGTACATCAAGATATAGCAAGAAAAGGAAAAATGTTTGCACTTTCAACTGAAATTGGTTATAGTAAAACCACATTAATAAAATATGAGAAAAAGATAAAGTTTTTGGATGAGATTTTAGAAGGCAATTGGGAAATTATGTGTACTAACAGGATTGAAGATGTTGTTAGGAACTTGGTCTCAGGTTTTTGGCATGATCAGACTCTTCCATCATCAAATACTAGAGGTGTTATGAGACACAGGATTAGACTTGGTATTTATGAAAATCATATCAAACATTGGCTAGGCATAACACAATTTGAGATGTATATGAACTTCTGTAATGCATATCCTCATATAAAGATTGGGAAAACAATGTTTCAAAGGTTAAAGCCATATTTTGTGAAGATAAACAAGTTTTTTGATACTTGTTGTTGCCATTATCATATTGAATTTGATCTCTACTATCAGGTGTTTCGAAAGATGAGAGAAGAAAGATGTGGGTTTCAAAATGTACCTCCAAAATAGGAAAGTTTTTTCATAAAGTCTATATTATGTGATCATGAAAATGGACCTCAAATAAACTGCATAAAAGGAATTTGAGACATGGAGATTTGGCTATATTTCCTTCAAGAATTGAGGATACTGACCTAACAAAGACAATAAATTGCAAGAGGTAAGTACTATTTTTAGAGAGTTTATTTGTTTCAATTTGATTAGATTGTTATTTAGATTCTCTTTAATGTAATGTTTCATTGATTGTGTGGTTTATTACTTATTCACATGTTTTATTCACATAGGTACAAGTAAGTAAACTTGCAAACAAATTTTGGGAAAGAACCCACAAGGTTGAACTATGTAGAAGAGGAGATTCCCATTGGAAAATTTATGGAAATTTTTTGAAAATTGATACGACCATACATACAGCATTCCTTTTTTGCTAAGTGGCAAGCACAACAATTCCAAACATTGAGAGATACTTTCCCACATGGAACAGTTCTATCAGTAGTTGACTTTGCAAAAAATTACTCCTTTGTACATCAAAAGGAGATTCAATCAGTATTACTTTTCAAAGCAGATCATTATTATAGTTCATGTGTGTTATCGACATGCACAATCAAAATTGGATGGTGTTGAGAGTACAGATGAAGAACGAGCCATTAAGAAATAATATCACTTTTATATTAGTGATGATAAAGAGCATGACACACTTTTTGTCCAACATTGCTTTACAATATTTTTTGATATTTTGAGAAATAGGGGTGTAAAATTAGAAAATCATTTTGTATGGTCAGATGGATGTGCGAAACAATTCAAATCTTCACGACCATTCTATGCACTTTGTAGATATCATAAAATCTACAAAATACCACATGTTGGAGTTTTTTTTAGAGTGGGCATGGAAAGGGTGAGCATGATGGAGCAGGAGCTTGCATCAAACGAGCTTTAAGAAAGCATCAAATGAGTTATCTAGAAGATTGTCTAGACAATGCATGTATGATTTTGTTGAATGGTGCAAGAAACACTTTGCATTAAATCTGGTCGGCACATCTTCAAGAACAAACTGACACATTCCACATAGAGCGTTTTGGGAGATATCGGGTATGTATAAATTACATTAAATCAAAAATTTGAATTTATTTAAATTTAATATATATATATATATATATATACATATTTGTTCACATAATTTTTTTGTTATACATGTATCTAGATGTGGATAGAAGATCGATGCATGGATCCAAGAGGGTAGAAAAAACAAGATCTTTGCATTGTGTTAGGAGTTCAGATAGTCACCATGGATGGAAATTAGACACAAGGGATTACTCTTGTTTTTGCACTGAGTGCATTGAGGGAAACTCTGATTATGCATGCAACATTCAAGAACTTGGATATGTTGGTAAATGGGATACGATGCCACTAGTTGTTTCAGAAACATGATGAAAACGAGGAAGAAAGATTTGAAGATATTCCCTTGATTTCAATTGATTATGACCATATTTTAGGATTGGTTAGAAAAGGTACATGTGTAAGTTTTTAATAATTTAAATATTATATATATCTAGTTAATGATCTTTAGAGACATTTCTAATTCTTTTAGAATTTTTTTGTGTAAATTTGGTGTACAGGAGATGTTTTGTACTATAAGGTAGGCTTGGAAACATCAAAGGTGCTAGCTATTATTTATTGCATTGCATAGAAGAGAGGAATAAGCTAACAAAACTTGAAACAAGTGATGGAATGCCATTTCCCATAGGTGAGTTTGAATTTAAAATTTTATATACATTGTATTCACATGTGCACATTACATTATAAACATTAAATATATATTGTACAAACCTTGAGCATGAAAATGTTGCACACATTCATATGTCTTACCTTAGGTTCATGTTTACCATGCAGGTTCTGTTGTAGTGCAAGGGACATATCTAAAAGAAGTCAAAGTTGTTCAACATGGGATTCATTTTGTTGACTATCAACCTGATAACAAGGTATATCAATACAGTCACTTAATAATTGCTACCACTCTACATCTTCATGCAGTTCCACATGCACGTGGCCGAAGAAAATGGAGACTAGATAGTGATGATCATCAAAAAATTCTACATGTTATTGAAGAGTGGGATGAACCAAAATCTTTGACTTAGATTATATCCATGGTTTTCAAGTTCACTTGTAACCCTATATATGTTCAAATGAGAACTTATAGTAACTTGTACATAGTTGTAAATCATTTTGTGTAAATTACAATTATATGTACATATTTGTTCCATGGAAAATTCTTAAGTTCAAGAATATTTGATAGCATCATCTCTCACTTTTTTTGGTTGCATGTAAGCCCATATATATGCTTTCAATCCTTATTTGAAACCTAGTGAAGTCTTTTTAAATCATTTTGACTAAATTACAATTATGTACAACTTCTATAATATGTTCCATTGAATTGTTCCATGGGAAATTATGTAAATTTTAAAATTAAGTATTATCTAATTATAAGATTATTGTACACATATATAAAACATAAATCAATGCAAATAAAAAAAAGCCCTAGAACCCTAGAACCCTTAACCATATAACCCTAAACC